>CM065427.1:65856785-67083214 GCA_033030585.1 Hippophae rhamnoides | reverse complement strand
ATTTTATTATATTCATTCAAAAAATATCAAAATTATTTATTTTTATTATTAAATTTATTCTAATGCCTCCTCTCTAACTTTAAATCTGATTACTTCTCTCCTACAGACCAATCTATAATTATGTGGCCAGCACGTTCCCAAGTTCCTAATTGGCTAGGCAGCCAAACCTTACTTGTAAGTTTTAGTATTATCTTTTAACATATATATTTTTGAAAATAAATAATATAAAGAAAATATTATGATAAAAAAAAAATCTTTTAGTAGACGCATCATAATAATTATGTATTTTACTGATTTAGGATTGGGATACATAGAGGATGTAATTTAATTGTTCCTCCCAAAAACAATAGGAATGTGGTGAGGTAAAAACGGTATGATAAAATAGTAAAACTACGCATTTGTAAAATTATAAATCGATAATATTATCTTCATAATTTAACAACATTTTTATTTTTTTAATATTTATTTAAAAGTATATTTAATTTTTTTTAAAAAATTAAATATCAACATAATTTTATTTTTATCTTTTATGATAAAATAGGAAAACTATGCATTTAAAAAATTATAAATCGATAATATTTTCTTCATAGTTTAACAACATTTTTTTATTTTTTTAATATTTATTTAAAAATATATTTAATTTTTTAAAAAATTAAATATCAACATAATATTTATTCGATTATATTATTTTTATCTTTTAAATATTTAACACATGTTTTTAATTAAATAAAAAATATTTAAAATTTAAAATAAATAAAATTTAATCTAACTATTTAGAATATTTTGTGTTTTATTATTAAAAATATATTTTTTATAAAATTATTTATATATATATATATAAATAATAATAGTATATATTCGGTTTTTTTCAATCACATATTTAAAATTGTAATTTTTAATCTTCATCTTAAGACTTATAGTTAGGATTATTTTTAAGAAAAAATATTTAAATTTTTATAAATAATTATAATTTTAATTATCTATTATTATTAAAATATTAATATGTAATTATAATGTTAAAATGATATATTTACTAATCATTAAATGTCAAAATGCACCTTTTCAGTGGCAGATTTGTTATTGAACGAAAATTTGGGTACATTCATGTTATTACAATCTCTACACAAGTAAAACCAAACACACTGAGTAGGTCAGCAAACTTTATAGCTTCTATAAATAAATTATGTCCGAAACCGTGAGAGAGCTACACAGAAATGGCAGAGTTTCACCTTCCAGTGAGCAGTGTTAAAGCAGCCCTTTGCGCTATCAAAGCTGAACAAGTTTCTCCATTAACCCCTTTCTCTGCAATTGCACCTTCTCCTCTTCTTGTAGTTTCCAAGTTCCATGTCCAAATTTCTCTTCAAACAATACATGAAGAGGAGGCTCCTGAAGATGAATTATTCGATGCTGTCTCTACATTTCCGAATCCGGCAACCGCATCGGTATCACATTCTTTGGCGCCTATGTGCTTTTTGGAAGTGAAAGAGCCCTTTTCAACATCATCGCATGCTTACAAATGGCGGTGTGCATAATATTTTTAAGATAAAATTATATTTAATATGAATGTCACGTAGAAGACAAACCACTAGTAGAAAATGGTTTAATCTAACGAATAATTATGTAATCCATGGATGTACATTTTTTTTTAATGTAATGTCATGGTTTATGTTAAAATATTTGCACCAAAGTAGTAATGAACAGCTGTGGGCTGGGCGCTGCTGCCATTTATCATATATGAGCATCCTGTGGCCTAGTCTAATTACCGTCATGTAATATATATATATACATACGCGCGTCATACACACGCGCGTACGTGTAAGAGTTAAAATTGAGATGAAGTTTTAATAAAATTTATGAGATAATTTATTAATTTTAAAGATATATTTTATCTTGTCTTAATTTTTAATAAGATGAGATAGTGATAAAACAATACAAAAACTTGTAATGAGATAAAATGAGATAAGTAACGATACAAAAATAATAAAAAAATATGATAAAATAATAAATTAAGTTCATTTGACTATAATCTATATGAGATGAGATGATATAATATCTTATAAAATAAGATAATATTATAGCATAATTATATTAGAGATAATAAATAAGACATAAGATGATATAAAATATCTCACTTTATATTTCTATATAAAGTTATATTTTTTTAAGTGAAGTATTTAATCAAAACTTGTAATTAATAGTTTCCATGCATTTAAGTGAGAATGTACTAAGTGAGCCTGCTATCTCTGGTGAGGGAGAGTGCCCTTCTATACGTCTAAGACAGATGAAACTTCATTTGCATCTTAGGCTTCCCATGTTGATTATCAAAATTATAGTTAAGAGGAAAATACTGCACAGGTGATTAACTTGATACAATCTGCAAATACACAGATCATGTAAGTAATATATAACTAAATATGGGTATCGATTCCATAAGAATTTGTATAACTTATAAATACCAATATGATTATTATGAATACTATTTGAACAATAAAAAATTACATAAGTTGAAAAATAAATAACAATTAAATATAAATCATAAGATTCAACAATTATAAAGATACATGAGAAAACGATCTAGGAATTTTTAATCCTCAAATTTTCTAACATGTTAATCATTAAAATTCTTACCCAATATAATTATATGTTCAATTGAATCTAACCTAGCATGCATTTCTCTCTCAATTACAATATATGTTATATAATAATTGACTTAATTATACTCTCGTATCAATTAGATTGCATATTACTCATTGAGTTCATCAGCTATAGATTACACACATAAGAATCGTATATTTATACTTAGAAATTATGCATGTTATTTAATCAAGATAAACAATTAAATAATTCTCTCAAATCTATTTGATTGTATCTATAGGTTAATTGTTGACCAAATAATTAATAACATAAAAATTAAATTAAATAATATAATTAAATTGCAATAACAATTGGAGTAAAATATTAAATCATTACATTTAGAAAGTTGGGTTAATAAGACCCCTTGATAAATAAATTAGTTAGACATAATCATATTTATAAAGCTCAATTTTTTCATAAAAAAAGACAATACAATTGATAAAGAAATTAGAAGAAGAAGAGATATACTTAATATCTTGATTTGTAGCATTAATATTCTCTTGAATCTTTCACAAAATTGTGTCTCTTTTAATCCCCTTTTTAACTTTTTTTTTCTCTCTTCTTGGCAACTGCTAGGGTTTTGATTCTTAGTTATGTGTTATTATTACCTCCTTATGGTGCTTTAAATAGGTTAAAATTGATTCTTATTTGATTAAGTTTCGTATTACTTTGATCTAAGGGTTGAGATTGAAAGTTGGGACTTAATTCCAATTTGTTGCGTTTTAATGCTTGCTTTTTGATCGACCAATGACCCGTCGATCGATCCAGTTATAAAAATTCATTTGATCCAATTCCTAGTCGATTGATCGACTTTGTAATATTGTATTTAACCTCATTTTTGTCTATTTTTGATCTGTTTTATATCATTCCACTCACATTGTCATATTAAACACAAATTAGGATTTTTCATAATATTTTAATATCTAACAAGGCAAACAAGTGGTTTAGAAGTGGATAAATAACTCTGCGATTTAATTAAATGGATCATTTAATCTCTTAGATAAAAGATATCTTTTACTCATTTACTTTTGTAAAACATGTCAAAGAATGACAAAAACTATTATTTATTAATATCATGAATAAAATATTATTATTTTCTCAATACTTTATTTTATTAATAAATAAGGAAAGGATAAAAATGACTTTTTGTTATAGTATTTTGTTGTATGGATCCTTAGTGAGCAAGTTGAAAAATCCCACGTGGATTAGAAACCATAATAGGTGTTGTATTTTGGGTTATAAATAAAGTCATTTTCTCCACTTTGAAATAATCCCAAAATTTGTATATATATATATATATATATATTTGGGTAATTGATTAGCTCAATCTTGCTTAATCATTTGTAATTTTTGGAATTCATTTAATTTAGCAATAATAGAGGTGACTAGCAATGCCCGAGGATATATGTAACATTTATATTGAATCTCGTTAAATTTTTGGTGTTCTTATTTTTATGCTTTAATATTTTATTTATTATCTACTTTAGTTTCTTTTAGCATTATATTTTCAATAACATTATTTCATCGTGCTAGTTTGAGTTCTATTTGTTTAAATCATAGTATTTATAAATAGTAACTACTTAGAATAAATAAAATATATTCGATTTTTCCAACAATTAGTATAAGAACCAAAAGTTTCTATCTAGTCATTTGTTTTTATTCCGTTTGTTTAGTATTAGAATATAGTTGCTAGTTGTTATAATTTGAAGAGATGATGGAAGAAAAGTCTCCCTCAATCAAAGGCCAACCATCCACGTCATCTATATTGGGAGAATAACTGTGATGAATGTAAGGTTTGAGGTGGAGAAGTTTGATGGAATTGATCATTTTGGTATGTGGCAAGGTGAAGTTCTAAATGCTTTGTTTTAACAAGGTCTAGATATTGCCATTGAAGAAAAAAAACTAGATGGAGCAAATTAAGTTGAGTGGAAAATATCAACCGATTGGCATGTAGTACAATCCATTCATGTCTCTCAAGAAAATAAAAGTATGTATTCATGAAGGAGACATCCATAAGTAAATTATGGAAGGTGTTGGAGAACAAGTTCATGTAAAATAGAGAACAAAATCAACTCTATTTGAAGAAAAAGTTGTTCCATTTTGATTACATTTCAAGTACCACAATAAAAGATCACATTATTGCTTTTAATCGATTAGTAGCATGTTTTTAAAATATGGATGAAATTTTTAAAGATGAAGATTTAGCCTTGATATTGTTAGCCTCTTTTTCTGATGAATTTGATCACTTTATTACGAGTTTACTCATTGGAAAAGATAAAGTATCTTTTGAAGAAGTTTGCACTGCTTTGTATAGTTATGAAATTAGAAATAAAAATAAAAAAACAAGAATAAAGCAGTAGAGGCATTGTCTGTAAGAGAGCATTTACAAACACAACAAAAAGGAAGGAGGGCTAGATCTCATTCAAAAGGAATTCTTAATAAAGATGAATATGTCTTTTGTCATGAAAAAGGCCATTGGAAGACAAACTATTCAAAGCTGCATAAGAAAGGAAAAGTTTTGTAACCTGATGCATGTGTAGCTGAAAGCAATTTAAATTCAAATTTTGCATTGGTTGGTTCGTCAATAGCATCACATCCTGGTTATTAGATTTTTTATTTAGCTTGTACCTTCCATATATCTCCTAAAAAGGAGTGGGTTTTTAATTTTGAAGAATTAGACGGTGGAGTTGTTTTCATGGATAATGATTATCCATGCAAAATTTTGGTAATCGGTATAATTCATTTGAAGAATTAACATGATTCAACCTGAGTTTTGACAGATGTTCATTATGTCCCAAATATGAAGAAGAATCTCATTGTTGTGGGAGTCTTATAATCAAAAGGCTTCACTATGACCATGTAAAATATGATATTAAAGGTTACTTCTGGAGCACTTATGGTAATGAAAGGTGTTTGAAAGAATAGCTTGTACTACTACCTTGGTAGTACAGTTATTGGGACACCATCAACAGTAATCTCGGAGGAAGAAAAAGATTTAGAAACTTCCAAGCTGTGGCATATGCTTTTGGGGCATGGTGGTGAAAAATCTTTACATATTCTGGTAAAGTAAGACCTGCTGAAAGTCATGAAAAATGGTAAGTTGGATTTTTATGAGCTTTGTGTATTGAGGAAGCAGAAAAGAGTAAGCTTTATCATTGCACTCTATAATACAAAAGGCATCTTAGATTACATTTATACTGATGTGTAGAGGCCAACAAGAACTCCATCCATCAGTAACAAACATTATTATGTCACTTTCGTCAACAACTTCTCGAGAAGAGTTTAGATGTATATCATGAAGGAGAAGGATGAAGTGTTGAGAATTTTTCTCAAGTGAAAAAATATGATCGAGACTCAGACTGGTAGAAAGATTAAGTATCTGAGGTCTGATAATGGCACTGAGTACAAAAACTATTCATTTATGAAAGTTTGTGAAGAAGAAGGCATTGTGCGACACTTCACTATTCAAAAAACACCACAATATAATGGAGTTGTAGAACGTATGGACCAAATTTTGCTGGAGAAGATTCAATGTATGTTGTCAAATACTAGGTTAGGCAAGTAGTATTAGGCTGAGGTTATGACGTATACGTGTCATCTTGTCAACTATCTACCATCTTTTACTTTTGAAGGTCGAATGCCTATGGTGATATGGTTTGGAAAACCTGCTAGAGATTACAATTTCTTACATGTGTTTGGTTCTACTGGACTAGAGATTAAAATTTCTTACATGTGTTTGGTTCTACTGGATACTATCATTTCACAGAATCAAAGTTGGATCCAAGAGCTAAGAAACCTATTTTTCTAGGGATTTCCTTTGGTTCTAAGGGATATTGTCTATGGTATCTTGAAACGAAAAAGATAGTATTTGACAAAGATGTTACTTTTGATGAATATGCCTTACTAAGAAAGGTAACTGAGAAGATCGATGACACTTTACAACAAGTGGAGTTTGAAAGCAGAATTATTGACCGAGTTGGTGAAGATAAGACAGAAGTTGATCATCTATTGGTAGAAGATGCACTACTACAAAACAGACTATTAAAGTCGGTTCAATGAGTAAACTGACTTTAAATTTTTAATTTTTTTTTACAAAATTTACTCATTTTCTATTATACTCAAATTAAAACCTATATTCGATCACTACATAATAGCAGAAAAATTACCATGGTGTTGTCCTATGTTATTCAATAATTATCATATTCTTCTCCTGATGTTATAATACAAAACCTACATATATAATACAAAAATTTATACACATAAATAATAACACATAATAATAGAAAAAATATGAATAATAAGTGCGTATAATTAATAAAAATACTTACAAGAGTAAATGAAGTGACAAAATGAAGGAAATGAAGAAAAAATGGTGTTTTGTAAGTGAGAAATGAGTATAATTTTTTTGAGTATTTTGCTCAAAAAAATAAGGGATCTAAAAGATAAGTTAGAGAGGAAGAAAATGCACTAATCGGTGCTGAAATTGGTGGTTGTAAGTGGCTGGAAAATGAGAAATATTGGAGAAGTGGAGGAGGTTTTGGGTTTTTGAGAGTTATGTAGCGCTTGGAATAGTTTCTGTCTGGGGAAGAAAGAAGAGAAAAGAAAATATCCACGTATTTAGCATTAGTACTACGTGTCAACCGACGTTATCTACGTAGTTCGTAGCGTTGATTGACATGTCGAATCAATGCTACACGTAGGACATAGCGTCAGTTCTGTATATCAACCGACGCTACACATGTAGGATAGAGTCAGTTTCATGTGTCAACCGAAGCTGCACACATGGAGAGCATCGGTTCACCACGTCAACCAATGCTACGTCCTACGTGCGTAGGACATAGCATTGGTTGACATGGTGAACTGATGCTCTCCATGTGTGTAGTGTCGGTTGATACTTAAAATCGATGCTATGCTCTACATGTAGCTTTGGTTTGACACATCAACTGATGCTACGAACTACGTGGATAGCATTGGTTCTATACCGAACCAACTTTAAATTCATTATAGTCAATTTTTTCCAAAAACTGACTTTACATATCGAATTAAATACCCTTTTTTGTATAGTGATGAGTCAGATGAATGAGAAATTTTAACACAAGAATCTTCGCAGCAACAAGAAAAAATTGCAGTTGATAGGCCATAATGACAAAATGTCAAGGTTCCTACTCGATTCAAGGATATGGAAGATCTACCAGCTCATTTTAAGAATACGGTGGCCTATGATTTTTTTAGTTATGCATGATGATGTTCCTTCCATATATAAAGAAGTAATCAAAAGTCCTGAAGTTGAAAGATAGAAGGAAGCCATGGATGAAGAAATGTTGTCTCTTTAGAAGAATAAGACATGGAAATTGACACAACTACCTAAGGGTAAGAGCTATACTCAGAAGGTAGGAATCGATTACAATGAGATATTTTCTAAAGTTGTAAAGTATTCCTCCATTAGAATTTTGTTTTCCTTGGTAGCACATTTGGATTTGGAACTAATTCAACTTGATGTAAAAACCGTGTTTCTACATGGTGACTTGGAAGAGGAAATCTATGTGTCTCAGCCTTAAGTGTTTAATGTTGCTAGTAAAGAGAATTGGGTTTGCTAGCTGAACAAATCGTTGTATGGATTGAAGCAATCTCTAAGGCAATGGGACAAGCAATTGATCAATTTATTTTATAGTATAAGTACACTAGAAGTACACATAATCATTGTGTGTATTTTTGCAAGCTACAAGATAAGTTTTTCATCTATCTCCTATTATACGTCGATGATATATTGATTGCATCAAAGAGCCAAGTATAAATTGAGAGGTTGAAGGCTCAACTAAGTTAAGAGTTCAAGATGAAAGATCTTAGAGAAACCAAAAAGATTCTCAACATGGAGATAAGCAGAGACAAGAAGTAGGGGAAGCTTTATTTGAAGCAGAGTTAATATTTGAAGAAAGTGCTAAAATATTTTGGTATGAATGAACAGAAAAAACCTGTAAGTACTTCGCTTATTCCTCATTTCAAGCTTAGTGCTCAATTATCTCCTAAGAATGATGCAGAATGATAATACATGGCACATGTACCGTATGCGAATGTGATTGGTAGCTTGATGTATGCAATGGTGCATACGAGACCTAACATTTCACATGCAGTTGGAGTTGTAAGTAGGTATATGCATGATCTTGGTAAAGGACATTGGTTGGCTATGAAATGGATTCTACGATATATTCTAAATACTATAGATGTTGGTTTAGTATTTGAGCAAGATAATACTGTTGGTCAATGTGTAGTTGGAAATTGTGATTCTGACTATGTAGGAGATTTAGATAAGCATCGGTCATCGGTCATCGGTCATCGGTTAACTATTGGTTATGTGTTTACTCATGCTAGAGCACCAATAAGTTAGAAGTCTACCTTACAGTCCATAGTTGTTGTGCCTAATACAGAGGCAGAGTATATGGCAATTACGGAGGCTGTAAAAGAAGCTATTTAGTTACAAGATTTTCTTGAAGACTTAGGAATTGGTCAAAAGCATATTAAGGTGTTTTGTGACAATCATAGTACTATTCATTTAGTAAAAAAGCAGGTCTACTATGCACGTACAAAACACATTTACGTTCATTACAATTTCGTACGAGAGGTTATTGAAGAAGGTGGAGTACTAGTTCAAAAGATCAATACTACAGAGAATTCTACAAATATGATGACCAAGGTGGTGACAACAATAAAGTTTAAACATTGTTTAGACTTGATTAACTTCCTACAAATTTGAGTTGACACTAGCATCGTTGATCTAAAGATAAAAGAAATCGTTTGAAAATCACTAAGTCGTCGAGGTGTAGATTTGTTGTATGCATGGTTCCTTAGTAAGCAATTTGAAAAAAAATCTCATCCCATTATTAACCCATTCGATTCCTCGTTCCTTTCTCTACAAGAATCTGTCTTAAATTTGTTCAAATTTCTCAAAATCTAAAAACCCCTTTTTGGTGCAATCTCTAAATTCTGACCAAATTTTTGATAATTTGGCTATGGAGGCTTTTCCAGTATTCTGATGATGATGAAGAAGATGACGAGGGCATCCCAAAAGCTTTTTAACATATATAATAGAATCAAAAGGTTAGTATTATCTTAATTACTAGTATCTCTTTTTGAATCGAATGATTTATAATATATTAAGTGTTAATATCATAATACTGGGGTTTGTATGTAAAATTGTTTCCCCAATATTTATATACAGTAAAGGTGAACAATTTTCAACTAACTGGAACAACTATTTTCTCAAGTTTAATGGATCATCTCAGGTATCAACCCAATATTGTTGTTTCTCGAATTTGCTGACCACTTTTCAATTCATTTGGCTATGTCAACAAGGAATTCATATAGGATGCCTTAGGCGATATATTTAGTTTAACGCTTTGTATAAGCAATGTTGACAATTTTATAAGAAAACACGTACGTGGGATTATTGGATTGAAAAGAAGAAAACCTACTTGGGTACGGTTTGCGGAGAATGGAAAATCAAAGTTGAATTGATTAATATTTTAGGAAATGTCGATGTTTGGTTGTATCTCGTCAATGCAAGTCAGAAGCCTACGGACTCTAAAGTGGTATGGTCATCCATTAATGGATATTATTTTGACTATGTTTTAGGCTTATAACACAATTCATAAAAATATTTGAAACTTTTTTTATCGTAATTATATTTATGATATATGAGTAATAATATAAATATGTCTAACTTTAAATATAATTGTATCATTATCTATATGTTGTGAGTATAATTGTAATTTTAAAAATATATATTATTAGACATGTTTTCATTGTTGTTCATATATTGTGAACATAATTACAATAAAGTAAATATTTTGAATATTTTTATATGAACATAATTACAATAAAGTAAATATTTTGAATATTTTTATAGATTATCTTATACATTATGAATGTATAATATAATTAAACTTTATAGAAAGATATGTTAATAATGATCATATGCAATATTTATTTGACTATTTAAAATTTTACTATATTTCAAGAATGAGCATTTGCTCTTCAAGGTAATAGTTCATTGATGTAATATACTATTAACAAACATATGATTTAAATAGCCAAATAAAATAAAAAATTTAATCACTTAACATAAATGTTAAGTATTAATAATTTCATTATTATAAAAATTGAGTATGTTTAGTCCTTTAGTTATTAAAAATGAATATTTTTAATCCATAAACTATTAAAGATGATCACTTCTAAGTCCGTAAACTATTAAAAATAAGCACTTTTATTTCCATAAGTATAAACTAATTTTTACACTAAAGTGTCCCACTTTCATAAATAACTAGAATAAAAGTATTCAATTCAAAAAATAAATAATTAAAATATTCATTTGTATATGATAACGAGACTACTATAACATTTTTTATATTTAGATATTATAAGAGACTAGGTAAAGATTTTCTATTGAAAGTTCAGTCATTTTACAAGAATATGGGATGGAAATTTCCAATAATAAGTAAATTAAGACTTTCAACCTTAAATAACTAAAATACTCATAAAATTTCAAGTATATTTGATTATTATGTAATTAAATATAATTTTTTTAGATAAAACAATACTTGATGTGATTTGATCAAATATATGACTTGAAATGAAGAGGAATATCGAGTCTTAAAATTTAGAATACAAATTATACCTTTAATCTAATTATTTATTTTGATAGTTTAATGAAAATCAAAAATCAAATATATTACTTAAAATATATAGAACTAAAGTATAATTACAAGTCTTTGATAATTGGTCTTATAATTCTCAACATTGTTTAAACCTTTATGAGCCAATAAATGATCATTTGATGTTGCCTTAATCAATATATGTAAATGTTACGGACATATGCATCTTGATTGAACCTTTCTTGGCGTGTGAGGGTACCAAGCACAAAAACCTCTAACACATAGCTTCTTAAGATTCTAAACATCTATTTTTTTCATTCAATGTAGGTTTTTCTTTGTTAGGATATTTCACTCAGAAAACTCACCAACTCAAGGAAAAAAATTAAATGTTTCAACATAAAATGAAACCAAAAATTACATAAAAAGAAAAAAAGTACATCAAGACAAGATTTAAGTGATTTTCCCCTGTACTAAACGACATGATCCACTGGAAAGGAAAAATTGATATATCCATTATATAAAAAAATAGTATAAAGCGTTAAGAACAAATTAAAGGGAAAACCCTAACACACGTTGTTATTGATGAACACTGACACATAAACTTGCATAATATTAGACAAAGATTCAATGCATCCCAATTCTAACATACGAATCCCAATTATCAAATACATAAAATAATATAATAAATCACATATTAGTACAGTTAACACAATATATATATATATATGAAGTATATTTCATTTAATCCTAAATATAATGTGTTCGTGATATGTAGTGCCATAAAATAATGCAAACAATGGATATATCTTTTAACCCTTTTCATACTTAATGCTTATATGCTCGACACTTCAACCAAATGCAAGGAATGCCAAAATTTGGCTAGTGGTATTGGTTTTGTAAATATATCAGACGGATTATCTTATGTGGAGATTTTGTCAATGTTAACCAATCCTTGAGACAATGTTCCTAATGAAATGCATTTTTACATCTATATGCTTAGACTTAGAATGAAACGTGTGATGCTTAGATAAATGAATAGAATATTATTATCACAGAGAAGAATATCAATAAAATCAAAGGGTACTATCCCAAGCTATCGAGTGATGCCTTTTAGCCATAAGCATTTTTTTTATTGCCTCATTGTAAGCTATAAAGTCAGTTTTAATGGTTGACAGAGAAATAACAAATTATAAATTAGCTTTCTATAACAGCAATACCAAACACAATATAAATGTATCTAGACATCTTCTATTATCTTTGTCTCCTACAAAATTTGAGTCAAAGTAACCTTGTACAATAGAGGCATTGAGAGGATTACACTAAAATAACAAACCAGTATTTAGAGTACCTTTAATATTCCTTAAGATCCATTTAACATACAATCAATGAGTTTTACTTAGGATAGACATATAACTGCTCCACACTCACACCTTGTGCTATATTAGGTCTAGTACAAACCATAACATACATTAAAGATCTAACATCATTATAATATAGAACTCTACTTAGATAATCTATATCAGAATCAATTTTAAGGCTATCTTTAATAAATAATTTAAAATGTGAACCTATAAAGTATGGAACTCTACTTAGATAATCTATATCATAATCAATTTTAGGGCTATTTTTAATAAATAATTTAAAATGTGAACCTAAAAAGTATGGACCTCTACTAAGATAATATATATCAGAATCAATTTTAGGATTATTTTTTAATAAATAATTCAAAATGTGAACCTAAAAAGACACTCACTAACTTAGCATCATACATAAAGAATCTCTTTGAAACCTTTTCAAGCTAAGATTGTTTGGAAAAGAACAATTTACAATAAATTCTGATGATATCCATCCCTAGTTACTTTCTTGTAGGATCCAAGTCTTTCATATCAAATTCATTGTTCAACTTAAGTTTTAAATATCAATTTCAATTTACTCTTACCACCAATGAGTATATCATCAATATATATATATATATATATATATATATAACAAATAGATGGGATTTGTAACATTTTTCAAATTGAAATAAACATGGTTAGCATAGTCACTTCTTACAAACCTAATTTTAACTACCATATGGTCCACATCTATGTCTTCTTCAAAAGTAGGTGGAGCTTCAATGCTTTGATTTGTTACAACTTAAAAAATCATAAAAAGATATGATTTCAATAGTAATTAAAATATGAACTAGATATTACATGTCTAAAAGAAGGAAAAAAAATTGATTTCAATAGAAATTAATGTGAATAAGATATTACTTTGAGAATCAGCCCATAACCCACTCTTAAACACATAATTACTTCTATTGCATCTTCACGAAGTCAGCTAAGATGTTTACTTACAACTTTACCAGCAGTTGAGAATGCAGCATTTGAAGCTATCGTAAACACAAAAATAGGTAAGACATCTCTTACAAGTTGTTACAAGATTGGATATTTCATTCCATTCACTCCCCATTGTGATAAGATATTAAAATCTTCATTTTCATTTATAAGCACCAAAATCTCCTCTAAATAAAAATCAAACTCCATCTTTGATTGGTCATGGTGGTATATAAGCTCACATATTCTTGAAATTTCTTCATATGTTCTTTTGCATTCCCACTTTTCAAGGGAGGTCTAACAGAAAAATTACTATCTGAAGTATAATTACTACTTTAAAATTCAATGTTTTTATGTTTATATTTCTTAACCAACTAATAACAAGTTTGAAAAATACTTTGAATGTGGTTGCTACAAATTTCCTCCATTAGATAAATCAAAGGGAAGTAGAACTCAATCAACTTCATCTTGTATCTTAGATCCAATATAGTAGCCACTGCAATCATTGAGTGGATAACATTCCAATACTTCTCAAACTTGGCATTCATTTTAGTGTTCATTTTAGCTATTACATCATCTTTTAAAACCATCCAATCCAACAAGGATGGACAAAATTCAAAAAATTGAAAAAATATATTTGATGTTGGATATTTTGTATCTGAAAATAATACGATAATATCATGAAAAACTTGTAGCTTCTCACAAATGTTCTTAACCTTAATCCAATCAGAAACTTCAAACAAAGAATTATATTGTGAATCCACTATTTTCAAATGAAGAAATATGCTCTTATATATCAATGTACTAGAAAGAATCAAATAAGTTGAATTCCATCAAGTTATACAATCAAATACAAGCTTTTTAGTAGACAAAACATGTGCTTGATAAGCGGTTTCCTCAAATGTCTTTACTTCTTTTGGTGTTGAAGTCCAATAAGTCACAAACCTTATCCATTGAAGAGTTTATGATATGTAAGCCATCTTTAACAATTAAATTGAGAATATTAGTAGCATTATGTATATGAAATATCTCTCAAATCAATATAAATGTGTCGTTTTTTGCATGATGCTTGTTGAGTATGTCGCTACGTCCCTGCACTATGGGAAGATGATAGAGTGAATCAATGAAATCTTTTTTTCTCAAGAGTAATATCACCTCGAGTCTAGTGCATTGTAAATAAAAAGAAACAAGTGAGGATACAATAAAATTTATAATAAAAGACTAAGTCTCATAAACTCTACCCTATCTTTTGATTTGAGTAGATGAAAGAGGAATATCAAGGGATGTAATGTAAAATTCACACACAAAAATTAATAGGGCCTCCTTCTACCCCTTGTTAGTATCTAGTAACCTATCTATTAGGATACGATTAGCAAAGGACTTAAAGTGGTACCAACTTCTACTCTCTTATTGTAAATATGAATGATAACAGTATTTTAACTCTTGGATGGTCAAGTATCTACCATGATTCTTTTAGAGCACCCAATAACCAAGTAATGCCTTATAATAGTTGGGTGAAAACTGTCCCAAAGTGACACAAACATCAATCAAGAACTTCTGCAAAATAGACAGAAATAAGATTCATAACCCCACAAAAATATGATAAGTAGATAAAGTGACTATGTCAGGAAAAGGTTTCTCCAAATCATTCTCAAAAATTGAGATATCAAAGTAATAGACCTAGGAATCCAAAACATCTTCCTTATTATATCCAAGTAATGATCTATCATTTAAGAACACCAAAGGAGTTCACTGAGAAGAACTTGACATTACTCCAATCTGTGTCTGACTGGCACATAGGAATGCCCATTGGAATATAATATAAGTCTTTATCACCTAAAGACCAACTTGTACCAAACGAACACCCAAACGGCCCCCACGAACAAAACCAAAATAATCAAGATGTCAAGATGCCCCAAGAACTACCGCTAGTAAGATAAGTGCTAGCCAGATAACTTTCGATAAAGGGCTAACGTCCAAAAGATTATCAACCAAGGAGAAGCCATCCAAGACACTATTGGCCAGAGGACTACCAACTAAGGCATAGTTGGCTAACCACCATTAACCTGACAGACACCGACCAAGGATGGTTCATTAGGGTGCCACCAACTAGGGCTTCACCATTCATGTCTCCATGAGGCCTTTACTCGGACACCAATGAGTGTTGTCCGAGCCAACCCTTATTTTCCTTAATATGTACCCATAATAACTAGACTCAATCCTACACAAATATAGATTTGGTATCTATTACTTCATGTGTAGGAAAGTATGGCATATGCATCGTGGGGTGCAAATTGTGAGCTCTAAGAAAGTGTTATAAGTTATGAATAATTCAAGAGAGTAAGGGCTTGTATTTATAAATGTGGAAAGGTGATCTCATCTCTCCTTCCAATTTCACATTCAGTGGCCACGATCACTTGGCTAATCCTAAGGATTCTAGAATGTAATTTCTAAAGGAAAGTTCAGTTAGAAATAAAAAAATCATCGCCAATAGTAAGAGGTTGTTGCACATGTTTTGAATAGCCATATATGGCATGAAGTCTCTTACTTGGACGGGGAAAAAATCACATAAAGGCAAGCTCATTGTTTCCAACATAATTGGAAAGGGTATTAAACCTAGGTATCGATAGAAATTACGACCAGACCTTCTACTCCAAGGGTCAAAAAATTTGGGAGCTGATTTAATGGGAGTAATTTTGTACATCTCACATGATTGAAAAAGAGTGGTTCCATTTAACAAAGAGTCTTATAGGCCAAAACCAAAAAAAGCCCAATCATCAAATAAGTATAATTGTAAGATAGTTATCTTAAAGAGATAAAGTCACAATAATATCTTTTTATTAAATTAAAGAGATAATTAAAAATAGATGTTTATAAAGCTACAAAAACTTAATCATATCCCGATAAGTAATAATCATCAGGTTAATTCTTTCTCTTATATATACTTATATATGTACAAAATTATAATAACTTGAATTTAAATCTCATAACAAAAAATCACAACTAAACACTTTTTTTTGCTATAATATTAGAGCAAAATTGTAGATCTTTTCTGATTCTCATCTTATAGTTATTGACTTAAGCATGAGAGGACCAAAAAACACCCCTAACAAAGTGATCTAAGGTTTTAACGATTTGTTCATCTTGTAGATCTTTAAAAAAATAGTAATATATAGTGTTAACAAAAATCGACATTAATAATATCTTTACAAAAACCAACTTAGCTACTATTACTTCAGCAATGCTTGATCATTTTTACTACAACAATATTTGATCAATTTAATTAAGCAATGAAAGTCTAGCAACACTTGATCATTTGAACACTTATCACTTGCAACATAAAAGGAGTCCTGCACTAGACAATCACCCAATCACACAGTATTTCTACAAAGTGTGTAAATAAATCTTACATAAAAAAATAAAAATTTAAAGATAAAATTAAATATATAATTGGATAAATAAATTTCTACTATTATAACTTTTTGTATTGTAACTCAAACATAACAATTTCAATATCTTCACTAACATTGAAAACTTTGATTGCATTAAGTTTCATTCGGATTTTTACCAACTTCTCTTACCTATTGTGAGCACTCTTGTTAGTGAATATTATGAGTGTTTTCCATTATTTTTTAAAGAGCTATAATTCTACCTATATAACCACTCATTTTTCGTTGGAAGTGTAACTATTATACAAATAATACCTTACTTTATTTCACAATGTAGTTTTAGTTATAGAAATTTTACAATTTAGATTTGATAAAATTGTCATAAGCAGTGTACATGATGTGAAAAAATTTGAGTTTACACAACAATTTAGAAAATTTTCATGCACATGTTATGAAAATTTTAATATATATGTGTATGTAAAAAATACACGCAGGTATGTATCTGAGTAAATTTGAAGGTAAAATATACAGAGTCGTACTTTTAAAATAGCTTTGATTGGATTACCTATCTACAGCTCTTCATTAGTGAAACATCATTTTCGTTTTTTCCTATTTCAATTCACGAGAATTTCGTGTTCCGTCGATCCGTCATTGTCCTGCGACTTAGAGTCTTGAAGAAAATAGTTTTACGATCCATTTGGTCCCCATATCATGTTTTGGTAGCAGAGCACATGAAAATGTGATATGCAATATTGTTGATCTTTATGTTCATTATACTTGTTCTGTGGCTGTTTGTTGTGATTACATCTTTTTGTTGATCTGAAGTAAAATCATGTAGAACACATAATAAGTGGTGGAGTTTTTTCTTTAGCATGATAAAGAGCGATAAGCCCATTGAGAAAATGGATCTCGATCCTTCATCTTCCTAAGTAAAAAGCATGTCATTATGTTTACAAAAGTTAGAAACCATTCTTATAAAATCTTAGAACGGTAAATATTGTTTTTATTTTATATATCTATCAATTATCTCGTAAATTTATATTTATATTTACATTCATATTAATTATGGTATAATATGTATTTAAATTAGTTTGAAAAATAAATATTGTTTTACAAAAAAAATAAAAATAATACATTTAAAATTTTTAATCATAAAAATCACATTAAAAATAATAACATATCATTTAATTTTAAAGAACGTCATCTAATTAAAACTCATTAATATTATTAGCATGTTATTTTTTTTTTGTTATAACTTTTAGGAATTTTATATTTTATAATTTTCCTAATTTTTTTATTTCCAAAAATACTTAGTTATATATCACACCATATTTAATATTTTATTATGCTTATTTTGAGGTTCTCATTTGCTCCGATAATATATACCGTAATGGTTGGCCTTTTTCTTCTTTTGCGAACCAATACAAAATACATAATACATACTAGCTAATTATATTTTGTAATGGTTGGTCATTTTGAAATTAACATATAATAAGCAATTAATCTCAGTTAAATAGTAATAACCACATCAATGTAAAAAGCAATCTGTAACTTTTGCTTTGAGAGTTCTGAACTTCTGAGTTGCGCTTTCCTTGTGATACCCTTTTATTGAATTCGTCGAGCAATCTTCATCTATCAAACAAGCACTCGACAAGACAAGTAAAAAAATTCTAATTCAAGTTGAATTACTTGACTTTACCCACGCCAAATTTGGATAAGATTGTGGTACCTTTATACAATGGATGAATGTTAAAACCTCCACAACACCCAAAATGGGTGCTTGTCCACTTATTAAAAAAAAAATCGATTGAATTATAAACTTAGGTACTCCTCGTAATCCTATTTTGAATATTCCTTTGGCAAAAGATCGAACATGACCGGGATGCAAAAATGTGACGAAGGAAGCCTCATAATATACTTATACTTTATTATTTATGATAGAAGTGCCAATAAGATGTCTGGTTAACTCATGATATAACCCATAAATTTTATAAATTCATTTTATTTTATCTCACTTATTGTTTAGGTGAGTTAGTATGATAAATAATAAATATCACTTATCTCAAATGAACCTAAATAAAATTAATTAAATTATAAAAAAAATGAAACATAACATTCATAATAAATGAATATCTATAATAATTATAAATCCATTAAAAATGTGACGAAATTTAAATAGAATGATATGAGGTAACTTTGACCCATAAATTAATTAAGCACATTAAATATGATAACTCATTTTATATCTTTAATTTTTGATGGGCTGAGTACAGAAATCCAAAGACTAGATCAACAACGAAACTACAAGTCCTTGAAAATTAAATGGATACTCGTGGTTAGAACCGGATATGTTTGCTACTTTGATTAAACATACCATTTCAAAGTGGATTGACTGTTTTGATGCACATTGAGTAAAATCACTGCAAGTGTTACAAAGTGTCATGTTATCTATATGGACATATCTCCTTGATAAAGATAAAATAAATGTTCATGTTATATTACAAGGGAAACAAAGTACATTTGTAATTTGTGATTCCCAATTGTTAGTGGCCTGTAAAGAATGGCAATGAGCTCCAACGTTTGCATTCATTTGCTCCAAAAATCACATAAGGTAATCCTCCCATATTATCCAACTTTGATACTAGTCTCCAGAATCTGCCCGATTGAATGTTAACCCTCTTCAATTAGTACTTCACAATGTATATTACTTGTCAACTTGACATCGTTTTCCTATTCAAAGACACAAGGCCGGTTTAGTCATAATATGGCAAATATTTGAAGCCTAGCAATGAAGTACTACATTTAAAAAGGAATATCAGTCTATATGTTACAATATAATTGACCTACAGTAAGTGACTCTACAAATACTTCAACACCTTACATTCCAATTTAACATCCACTATAGCATTGAAGTACATTTAAAAAGGAACATCAGTCTATACGTTACAATATAATTGACCAACAGTTAGTAAGTGATTCTCAGATTATTTCAAAACCTCACATTCCCAATTTAACATCCAATATAACATAACTCATTTAAAAAGAGCAAATTTTGAACAAGGAAACAGAGAATGATGGTGTCATAAGAATATTTTGTTACAGATAAAAGAAAGGTCGGTACGGAAACTGATATGGTGTGAGAGCATGTAACAACTAGTTATAGCATAGCTAACAGACCACAGAATATGGAATCAACCTTTCAAGCCAATCAAATCTTCCTAAAACTTCTGTGTCTGGCTCACACTGCCAGACAACTAGCATAAAATGCATCCACCTACAACTTTTCTATGATTCCCAATTTAGGCCAAGAGCTAACCTTACTTGATCTAGTCAAATATTGCGTTTAACGAGAAAAGAGCTTTATATACATGAAAAACACGTGGGGTTTACAATGTAGAAAAAAATTCACGCATGATAAATGAGAAAATTACCTTGTAATTTTCATGTGTAACAACAAGAAGACGACAGAGATAAGTAAGCAAGATGAACCAACAAATATGCAAGCGGCTCCAAGAAAATCATTCTTTCCTCCTAACCAGCTTGATGTTGAAAGTATAAGCTTCTTTTTTCCCCCAAAACTGTATGTATTATAATTATTCATCATGTTGACTACCACCACATCATCTGCTTCCAAATCTTCTTCAATTCTACCATACAACTTTCTGAAGCTGGGAAGTGCAGCAGTACGCATCCACACAATAAGATCTTCTTGATCACTTAGCTAATTAAAAAAGAACACCATCCAGATACAGTTCAGAAACAAGACAGCCAAAAAGTTAAAACACATTTTTTTCCAAAAGAGAAATTATAGAGAAAATCCGCATGAACGTAAAGATTTTTCAAATTCCCTTCAAATGATGCACCTAGAAGGAGAGACCCACATAGAAGAAAATATAATGAGAGGAACTATAACAACATTATAATAAATTATATGCATAAAACAGAAATAAATGCACCAAATTTGAGCCAAGTAGCATGCTAGATACTTCAACACACACCATATGTATGATAATAATTAGGTAAGCTGATGGGATACAACCTTCTGTTTTCATTTTATCATTATGAGCACAGTAATTGGAGTAAATACCTGGTAATAATAAGTAAAGCCAAAAACCCATATAGAATAAGACATAAAACTATGAATTAACCACATCATATCCAAAAGAATACAGCAATAAATATACTAGTGGAAATTTAAAAAATGGATTCAATAATTTTATGCACAATTCTATACTTACAGGAACCTTTGGATCTAAGTTTCCACCACCAATCAAGGTCCCATTCTGGAAATTGAAAGGATATACATGCTTCCCAAATTTATGATCACGGTCACTCTTCCATGCAATGTTCTTCTTGTTGACCTTCAATTCCTTTCTCCCACGAATAAATCTATAAGTATCATTAAATACACTCCATGCTATTAAGCCACAAGGAACAATGGGAAGAGCATTGCTGGACTGTTCGGGAGTGCAGGAACTATTGTCACTGACCTGTAGCCCATGTAAGAGTTGCTTATCACTTCTACTTTTGACATACCTGAAAGTTAAAAAAATTGGAAAGGCAAAAAGTATCTATCACTTTTCAAAACTATCTAAAATGGACATGTTTTTGTTGAAATAATATTAGCAGGAATCAGCTCAGTATCTTTCCGGTTCTACCTTTATAATCTTAGCAAAAGCATAATCTAGCGCCCCTAGAAGTTGTAAATCTTGCAAAATAAGATATTAGTTTTGTCTTAATACTTTAGATTTTTGCTAAAAGATATCATTAGTTTTTGATAATTCACTTAGATATTTGATACTCTTATATCGAACATATATGTGAAATTTGGTAATGATCAAGTTACAACCTATGCATTTAAGTTGTAAACACCTAGGCAAAATAATACTGTAATATAATAATTAGTTTTAAAAGGTTTAATTTTTCATTAACATTAATAGGTATTTATTCACATATACTAAACATTTTAAGAAAATATAATAAATATAAGGTATTCACAAAATATAAGGTATTCACATAATAAAAGTAAAATATTCCTAAAATAATTCTAAGAATAATATATATATACACACACTATAACTCTCCCCCTCAAATTGGAGCATAAATATTACACGTGTCTAATTTGAACATTGAAATACGACAAGAACTTCCTGCAACGCATTGAGTCATAATATCAACTAATTGATAAACAATCTTGATGTATATGACTCTAATGACATGAGCGTCTGTCAAGTTCAAGTTCAAATACTTAGTTCGATCATGCTGTACTGAATTATTAATAATTTCAAATGCTATAGTATTATCACAGAATAAAAACATAGACTTCTTAAGACAAAAATCAAGCTCACTTAACAAAATCTTTAATCAAGAAAGCTCCTTAATACCATGGTGAAGGGTGGGATACTCGGTCTTTGCACTAAACAACAAAACTACATTCTATTTCTTAATTTTCTAAGTCACCAAATTACCTCTAGCAAATGTAGGATACTTTAAAGTAGATTTTCTATTCATTTTAGAACTCGTAAAGTCAGCATCGGTATAACCCATAAAGTCTAGGTGTCTATACCTCTATTAAGAGAGAAAAAATCCTTCCTTAGACCAAAAAACTTTGATACTTATTAAGTATTTCAAATTCCCTATGTCTTTTATCTCAAAACAAATTTACCAAGTAGCTACGTAACCTTTCTATTTCACCAGCATTATTGCCTATAACAATCATGTCATCAACATAAACCAAAAGCAAAAAAATATCATCACTATTTCTTTGAAATCGATATCTTTGGACAACCCTTATTTTTTTTTTGGTACTCTTTTTAATCTTTATTCTTAACTGGGACACGTCAAATACCCTAATTTAAGTTACTAGTGCATATTTTAGTCAATTTTAACAGCAATCGGTAGTATATAGTATCTCTAAGCTACCTTCATTCATTGATATTACTATTAAATTTGGTCAAAAATTGTATTAATAACCTAAATAGGGATATTTCATGTGTTCTAATTGAAAATATAAGTTAAAAAAGATACTAAAATAAGAATTTGAGTTGTCCAAAGAATCCAATTCCCTATTGGTTTTATAGAAAAGAGTGATTTGCTTGAGTCAGTTTAAATCCATATTCTTGCATTAAATGGCTCAACATATCAAACCATGCCCTAAGTGACTATTTCAACCCATATGAAGCCTTCTTCCACCTGTAGGCATTTACTTCTTTAGTTGGAAATCTAGGAAGAGGATCCATATACACATTTTCTGTCAATTCTTAATGGAAAAATACGTTCTTAACATCGAATTAAAGTACTAGTCAGTTTAGATTCACAGTAATAAAAAGTATAACTCGTACAATATTCATCTTGCTATTGAAGCAAATGTTTCTTAATAATCAATCCCATAAGTTTGAGCATATCTTTTTACCACTACTCTGACTTTATTTCTCTCCCATGTCCCATCTGAATGATGCAGCACATAATCTTCTTCTCTTTATAGACTAACCCCCATGTACAGTTTTTTTTTCAAAGGACATTCATTTCATCTACCATTGCTGCTATTCATTTGGACTCTTCAAAAAATTCTTAAAAATGACTAAAAATAAATACAGAAGAAATCTGAATGGAAAAAACTGAATGAGTTTTAGATAAACAGTGATAAGAAACAAAATAAAGAATTGGATAACAATATTAGATGAAGGATTACAGAAGCACAACTTGACAGGCCATTTACGAGCTCGAAGAGGATAGTAGGTGCTGACACTACAGAATCAAAAGGTATGTCAGAGGTAGATATATCAGAAGTAAGAGGTAAGGAGAAACATCTACCTTAAAATCAATCTCAAAAGAATCATTTGAAGGAATGATAGTATCATCAAAAAGAGTATCTGAGTTAAAAGATGAGGGCATAACATTAACATCCTTACTCCTCTCAAATTGGTATGGAACATATGAGGTGGCCTTAAAAAGTTAACTGGATTTTCATGTTCGAGTTCCCCTAAAGGATGAAAAGGCTTGATTAAGTCATTACATGCTAAACGAGAAGAATCCCCCCACTAGAAATCCACGTCTTCTTTTCTTCCAACCATAACTTCCCCCCATTCTTACTACTAATCTCTCCCTAAAGAGTTAGAGAGACGTCTTCAAAAGAATAAGACACATGTTCATAGAACTGGAAATCCATAATCATGTAATATTTACCTGTAAGTGGGTGAAAATTTTATACCCCTTATATATGTTAAAAATACCCAAGAAAAACGCACTTAATAGCACGTGGATCAAACTTGTTCCTATGAAGTGCATAAAAATGGACATAATAGATACAATCAAAAACCTTAGGAGATAAATGGAGTGCAGAAGGTATGATGTGAAAAAGAGAGTTTTCTCAATGGGGTTTGATAATCAATAATACAAGCATGCATTTTGTTGATAAGAAAAGTAGCAATCATTACAATCTCAACCCAGAAACGTTTAGAAACGCATATAGTGAAATAAAAGGCACGCTCCACCTCAAGAAAGTGACGGCTCTTACGCTCCGCTACACCATTTTGTTGTGGCATATTCGCACACACTATTAGGTGAAAGATACCATGAGTTTTGAAAAAATCAGTAAGAAATTGATTCACAAACTCCCAATCATTATTAGAGTGAAAAACTTGACTCGTGCATGAAACTGTGTGACAAAAAACTGAGGGATAACACAAATAACATCTCTTAGATTTCAATAGATAAATCAAGTAACTCTAATACAATCATCAATAAAGGAAACAAAATATTTATGACTAGAAGTAATAGGAGTAGAGAAAGGAACTAAACTTTTATTAGAACTAATATTGAAAGAAATATTGTGGTTTTGAACAAAAATGCATTATTGACATATTAAGATACAAGCAAAAACATTAGAAAATAATTTAGGGAACAAGCATTCCAAATAAGAAAAGGATGGATAACCTAAACGATAGTGCCATAACATAATCTTTGCTCTCTCCATTTCTCTATCCACCAAAAAGCCACAATTAGGATTCCCAATCCTATTCTCCTTATAGTGAAGACCTCATCTCTCTCTACCAATGCCAATCGTCATAGTCGTTTGATTGTCCAAAAACACAAAATAAGTAGAATATAAGGTTATAAAATAATCAAGATTCTTGATGAACTGACTAATTGACAAAAGGTTATTGGTGCAAGAAAAACATAAGACATGAAAAAAGTGGATGATTGTGAGATGTTGCTAGCTCCAAACAGACTTAACATGAGAGGAACTTAGAGAATAAAAATAGAGAGATCGTTAGGCATATGGTCAATAGCTCTTGAATCAATAAGCAAAATGTCAAAAACAGAAAAAATAACCAAAATTATCTCCTCAAGATAAAACCTGAGGAGCCAAAGGTGAAGAGCTGCTAGCAACAACAGCTTGGGAGGATTTCTTTTTCCACTCAGCTTCCTTAACTTTGTACCATTCCGACAATGCTTCTTCCAACAAACATCAATAATATGCTTAGGATTATTGCAATACATCAAAAATCAAAAACCAAAGTTAGTAGAGAGAGGGTCTAAACATGGCTTATTCCTCTGGAAGAAAGATAGAGCTCTTGAATTGAATCCATTAAGAGTTGATGGCCGAGGATGGTCCTCAGAGTTCATGTTGGCCTGCCTTTGTACTTCACTACGAACTTGAGAATATGCTTCTTTTAGGCTTAGCAAAGGAGAAGTAGTCAAAATTCGACTGTTAACCTGATCCAAACTCCAATCCAAACCAGCCAGAAAGATGTAAGCTCGATCCTTTGCAGTATGCTTTTTTAGTTTCTCAATATCAATAGTACATGTCATATAATTATGTTTGCACTAATCCAACTTTATGAAAATAGAGTTCAATTTATTGTAATATTCAACAAGAGGTCGACCATCCTGATGGAGTTGAAAGGATCTCTTCATCAACTCATATACCAATGAAGAGTTAAAAACGTGAGGGTAACTTTTTCTCACTACATCCTGTACCTCTTTTGTAGTTTCATACTGAACAAAGTGAGACAAGAACTTGTCTGTCATAAAGTAGTTAAGCTATGATTTTACTAGAGTACTTCAACTTCTCATTTATCATAAGTTGAATCATCCTCTTTTAGGGCAACTTTGCTTCCAAAATGTAACCCTTTTTTTTCAACCATTAATATGCATTTCTAACATCTTAGATCAAATAAGATAATTAGTACCATTCTATTTAATATTAATTGAGGATGAACTATCATGTATAATCATGGAAGAAGTAATTTTATTGTTGGATTGAGCTGGAATTATTGATAGAGAATCAATTTGCTCCTTAGACATAATGGTGGAAAGAGATTAGGGAATTGTTAAAATAAAATAATAAAAACAACACACTTTTTTTCAAAAGCTAAAATAGTAAGACACAGTAAAATATTAGATCTAAGTAAAAGATAATAAAATATCTTATTTGAAACAGAGAGAACAAACTGCAACGTCCCAGTTCGAAGAGAGACCAAGCGACATTGTATACCAAGAGAATGGGCGACGTGGAAAGACAAGGGCAACAACAATGGCTAAGAAACCTGGCAATGGCTATGGGGAGAAAACCAAGTGCAAAGAAGGATGGCAACTTCTTTCAACAACAAGAAAAACCCAATGGCGTAGAGGAGCAACAAATGTTGTAAAAGTCGTCCAACTTGGCAGGTAAGACATCGTTGGACTCGGCAAGTAAGATGCCGTCGATGATGAATGTTATCATCGATGCTAGTACGGGCTCTAGTTTTTATGAGACTAAGGCAACGATCTTTTTCATTTTTTCCCCCTTTTTCTCCTTTTGCTCTGATACCAAATTAGTTTTGAAAGACTTAGTTTTTTATTATCTTAATTTTTCATTAACACTAATAGATATTTATACGCATATACTAATCATATTTAAGGAAAGATAATGATACAAGATATTTACAAAATATGATTAAAATATCCTTAGAATAATTCTAAGAATAAAATTTGTGCACATGTACTTCAACTATAATGATTTTTTTTCCTTCCTTTTTTTCATTTTTCTTGTTTCCATTTTGATCATGAAAGAGAACTTCGTTCATTACTACAAAAGAAATAGGAACTTCCAGCCTAATAGAGCAACAACCACAAGATGGGACATTAAATAACTTAATATGAGAGCAAGGTTACTTATGATCCCAGAAGCTCCGTGTATATCATTGCCATACCACACCTACATTGCAACCAATGAAGGGCTATGCAACAGGATTCCACTAACTATGTCATAAAATACTCCTACGATTTTTTTTTCTTTTACATATCAGTGGAAGTTTCCACCATGCTCATAGAAATTGTATTATAAGTCTGTATATCCCACTATCAAAAGTCACAGAAGTGCTTGAAAGAATCATAGCAAATTTAGCTTATCATAAAAAATGCCAAAGAAAAAATTAAAAGGAAATGGAAAAAATACACATATGAGAAGACAAGAAAATTTGTAGTGATGAGCTAATCCCTATGTATTTCAATAGCTAATTAGTGCCCTCACCTGCGATGGTTCTGATAGTAGTTATCAAGCTGGTAATAAATGTTAATTGGAGCTTTCATACTCTGGTAAATCTGAAAAAGGAGATACAAACAAGACATTACAAAAAGCAGATGGGAAAAAATGCAAATAATATATTATTCCCAGTTTTATAAGTTTGTAAAGACCCCACATCGACAAATATCAAGGACTTTAAACAGTTGAATATTAAAGGGCATTCTAACAAGAATAACAATCTAAAGGAGGTTGATCTACAAGCTGAATTGTGTTAAAATGCTAACTTCTAATCTGAAAACAATAGCTAGAGCTCTATTTAGGGGTATAAATATCACATTTCAAGGAACTATGTCGTACAGTTCAGCCAAAAAAAAACTATCATGTAATAAACCTCTCTAGATAAATATTCTAGCACAAACTTCAACCCTCTTTATTTAAGAAGTACAGAGTATAATTGTTTAACCAGATAAACTAGCTTAGTAGCTGCTAAACCCTTTGGCCACCTTATTCTCCCTTCAATTGTACAAGATTGGACTATAAGTAACATTTTAAAATTACAAAAACACCCGTCCAACCAGAAAGAGTAATTATTTCAGCTCATGACATGAGCTCCTCTCAAGCAGTGTAATTATTTCTCTAATCAAGAGTAAGTAGAGATATATAAATAACTTAAATGCAAACAAGGGAACATAAATAACACTTCAGATATACATCACAACACATTGAGAAAAGTACAGTATTTGATTAAAATCAAGCTAGCACATAATGCATGCAAAATTTGCTCGCTTTTCCACTCAGTATGATATTTTTTCCGATTATAAGTTTAATACTACAAATCACTACCTATTAGTTCCTCTTTTTCTACTCTAAAACAACAACAAATGATGCACTGTTGACCTTTCATAAGCAACACTTAATTCAAAATCTAAAACCTCAAGAAAAGTTAATTTAGATTGTCGATGTCTACAGTTGCAAGATTATGACGATTACACTACATTCAAATATAATTTTCCAAATATTTTAAACCTTCTAATACAACAAAAGGATAATGGTCATCAAAGCTAAAATAATTGTCATAAGTGAGATTTATTGGATAACGGTTGAGCCATTAGTCTGGTATTCAATGAATGCTAGTTGCAACCCAACAGTCAAGAATTCTGTATTTGGATAGTCACATTAAATTAAGAGTTAATTGTAAAGCATTAATTGGAGACTCTTGAAATTGTAAAACTTTGATGATTCAAGAAGATTAGTCACCTCTATATCTACTAATAGTTGCAATTTAGAAATATGGATGTGTAAATAAAAAGTGTTCTTCGGTCAGAAACGAAAAATCATTGTTGCATTTGTAGTGGTGATGCTACATAAATATTAATGAATGTAAAAGATTGTTCTATGGTGTATTGAGTTTAAATGATATTAGATACAGTGATGTACTACTACTTGAAACCATTTGTAAGGTAAAAATAGCGAAGTTACTTGCTCTTTATTGGATTTGTGAACACAATTGACCAAACCAAATAAGTTATTTTTTGTCTTTATTAACCTTTTGTATTTTCTGTTTATACCCATAGCACTACAAGATTCTCATTGACAATAGAAGAAATCCCACCATGTTTTTAAGGATTTGAGCAAATAATCATAATATGCAACCATATTGTTTTATTTGGACAGTAAATAGATCACATTTCAAAAAATAATGTCAAATATTAAATCTTTGTACATAAATATTATCAGGACAAAATACAAACTTCAACCATCTTTCTTTAAAAGATAAAGTCTGAGTGTTTAACCACAATAATACTAATTTGGTAATTCCTAAACCCACCGTGAGCTACCTTTATTTTCTCTTAAATTATATAATAACATCACACTTAAAAGTCACAGCCAAAAAGTTCAAATTTCCCATCCTACTAGAATTTAATAATATGCTTAACTGTCAATACATGAAAGCAAGATTATATAATTACATGATTCTAGACGTGATATTTGGAGCCTTTTAGTGATGAAATTTATTCTCTAATCAAGAGAACCACTCATTATATATGCAGACACGATTAGAAGTCATTAATGCGACAAAAAAGGAAACACAAATTGCAGTCAAAATATAAACTGTTATTCTTTCAGGTGCTATAGTATATGCACAACTTTCTCATCTTTCTTCACAAACAAATATGACTTCCAAGACCAAGATTGATATTAAAATGCACTACCTACCAGCTCCTCTTTTACTATATACAATATAAACACATCTAAAGTGTGCTCGTTCATTCAGAAGCATTATATAAGTTCCTTCTAGTTCAAAATCTAATAGTTTAAGAAAAACTATTTGTCTTGATTTCAAGTAAAGCACAAGATTATGAGGACTACAAGAGCCAAAAGAACATTAAATATAGTTTCCCAACCATGTACTTCAAGCACAACAAATTGTTAATAATCAATAAGACTACAATAATAGTCATAAGTGAGATTCTTATTGAAAATAGGGAGATCCTTACCTTTACTAACCGGGTACAGTTTTTAGGAATTGAGCTACTTTTTATATACGCCACTTTATTGTTTCTATAGGTCTCAGGTATGCATTCGGTATCATATTGGTCCATAACTTCAATGACCTGTATATGCATTGCCAAACTTCATAAGGCATACCGCTTGATCTTAAAGAGAAAACTAACCCCAAAAAATACACAATTTTTTCAGAGAACCGGATTGAAAATCTCACACTATGAGAAGCACTAAGAGTAAAGAGCCCAATAGGAACGAAAACAATCGCCATCAACAAAAATGTAGTTATAACCTGTAAGCATCCAGAACTCCAGATCAATAACGAACAAAATATACATTGCAAGTATAACTTTGAGTTACTTACCCATCCTGGAGTCAGGACAGGTGTACAAGCTGGAAGACTCTGCTGTGTAAACTGATAAAAAGCTGCACAATTGCCATAGAAGCAAACAATATAGATTACTTTTACTGATTTCTAGAAGGATGAAACCAGATGGATGAATTGAAACTGAGTCCCAATATCAATCCTTTAGGATGGTAATAGGTCTAATATATAGCAATTTTAGTAGTGCTTTAATTTTTAGGCAATGACTAGATTGCTTTTGTTTGTCTTTGAACCATGCAACCAAAATAAGCTACTTAATCTACCAAAACACATTATAAAGAGAAAAGGGAAAAGTTACCTTTTTGTCGTCTGACATGGCGGGAAACTAACTGAGCACCTGTTGTAGCTCCTGAGGTACTCCCTTCGTACACATCCATCAATTCAATACTCCAGCAATGGAACTCCACAAAACCGTTGCAAATTTTTTAGTGGCAATGATCCTGTGCACCAGAGTGATGACTCATCATTCTTACGTCCCATTTCAAAATATAGTGTCAACTAAACAATATAGATTAAAAATGGTATTGCATATATCGTATTTTATTACTCCTTCGCTTCAGATTTTCTTAAACTGACCTTGGAAAATAAGCAGTAGCATCCAAGCAATAAGAAATTACCAGAAGTAGTAAACTAGTAATCACTTCAACAATTATCTGTTAAGGGTTTCTTGTTTTTGACGTACTTAAAAAAAAAGTGCGTAAAAAAACTCTGGATTTAAACTCTATATATGCTATTTCTAAACTTTTCTCAAAAACCATATAATACAATATTTCTTTTAGTTGCAGCTACATAATGCAAATCTATAACTTACCGATTGCAAGAGATAGAGCAACTCAAAAGAAAAACAACTTGTTGAATTTTAATAAGAACGAAATAAACTAAAATTGACCGTAATGAAACTTAAATTTTCTGAAGACGATAAGAAATTACCTCCAGTACGCGAAGGAAAAAGAGAGAAATCTGAAATTAATGGATTGTTCAGGGCAGTAGAGAAAGGAAGGAATATGAAGGAGATGAAGGATTACTTGGGCAGAGAAACAAACTTAAACCTCTCTACGCTGTTATTCTTAACTTTCAAATAAAGTGATGCATCAATGAGTTAATTAACTTTTGTAAACAATATATAATATATAATATATATGTTGAATCGTAAAAATACTCAAGTAATTATAATTATATTTATAAAATTATCTATATCTATAAAATCTTTAATTTTTTAATAAAATTATGTTACTTACATTTAACTTAAATTTTTTAAAAAATATTTAGATAAAATTGATTAACTATATTTTATGAATATAATATATAAAATGAATTATAAAAATATACAAAACATATAAATAGTTATGATAATACAAATAAATATATATATAATATAAATGATATAATTATATTAAAATTTAAATAAGAATTATCAATTTAACATAATTTTAGTTGTAGTAATTTTATCTACTTACAAAATATTTAAAATATTTATTAATCCATCTATGTAACCACAATTAAAAATATTGCTAGATTTTATTATTTAATTTTTTAATATTACATGTAAAACTAAAAGAATGTGACTAATATTTTATAACTATGATTTATTCTTAACTATTATATAATCTAAATAATATTCATAATTTTTTCTATTAAATAATATAAATTAAATAATAAATTATTAATAATTAAAATATAGATAATTATTTAGATCACAATTATTTATCTATATATATTATATAAAATAAAAAATTATTACTATTTTATATATTTATATATCTTCTTGTTTTTTTTCAATTATATATTATAAATTAAGTAATAAGTTATCAGTTATTAAAATATTGAAGATTTTTATATTACAATTAATTAATTTTTTATGTAAATTTATTTATCTTAAATAATATAAATAATTATATTGTTTTAGTTAATTATCTTAAATTTTATTTTTTTATTAATTAAATAAATATTAATAGTTAAAATATTGATATTTTTTTAAAGATAAAGAATAGTAGAAATTTGTTATACATTTTAAATATGCTATTATTTTATTATGTAATACAAGTATGTTATTTCTTATAAAATTATCACTGAGGTTCATTTAACAATTTTAAGTTAAAATTTTAAAAGATAAAATTGATATTTTATCTCTTAAAAATAAACATTTTCTTCGCATCAAAATGAACATTCTTACCCAAACAATAAGTCTTTAGAAAACAAAGCAAATTTGCTTCAATTGCTAGGAACATGGATTTACTTTCCAGGTTTACAAGAAATTTTTAATATTTTTTTTTTAAAAAAAGTATAGCATAAATTTTACAAAAATAAATTCCATAATATGGATAATTTTTTTAATATTTTTGAAAAATTAAATTGCTTACGTAACTGTAAGTATCCATATTTTAATCCCCAATATTGGTATTTAATAAAAACAATACACAACATGTTAGAACTCAACATTTTTCTAGGGATAGTAAATATCATTTTCCCGTAAGCACAACATTGAGACACAAGAAGTATCATTTTCCCTTAAGTAACACAAACGAAATGTGTAACACGCAACACAATAGAGGTAACAAAAATTTAGTCATGATTCATTAATAATTTTTTCTGACATTTGAATATTTTGGTATTTTTTACGATTTTACAATTATATTTTCCTATTTGTAATAGAATATTATTACTAAGTTGTATTAAAATTTTACACCTATTATTAAGATATTTCTTTTTATTTCAATTATATTAAATATTTAAAAATTTGAACGATATAAATTAATTTATAATATTAAAATTATTATAAATATATTAAAATTAATATTGAAAAATATATAATGATACCAAGTTTTTTAGAATAATTCGACCAAACAACAAGTAAAATCATTTTTGTTTTTGTTTTTGGTTTTTGTTCTAAAAATAAGCTTTTGAAAATAATTTTTGAGTTAATTGATCAAATAGGTTGAAAAATTTTGAAGAATGTCAAAATGTATAATATATTTAATACATAAATAATTGAATTAAATTATTTATGAAAATACTTTGATATTTATAATAGATCTTATCACTTTTGTATAAAAATGTAAACTCATTCCTTTTAGATATATGATTATCACTTTTGTATAAAAATGTAAACTCATTCCTTTATAGTAGTTATATGAAAATACATTGATATTTATAATAAATTTTACTAATCAAAATGTAATAAGTCATTTTTGAAGTTATGATATCATTTCCATAAGAAAATACAAACTCATCTATTTATGATAGTTGTGAGCTTTGGCTTATTTTCTAACTTTAATAGTTCAAAAGCACGACAATTGAAGTTTATTTTCTTAATTAACATTTTTATAATTTGTATTTTAAGTAAAATTTGAAGTAAATATTTAAAATCATTAGTTACAAAAATATTTTACTTTTTTAATACATATTTAATGATAAATAAACTTATTTTATAATTTTATATAGTTATTTGTAAATTGTTTTTAACTTTATCATTGTATTAGCATGTTTTTCAAAAAAATATTATTCTCGCAAATATACTAATAATAATAGTATACTAAAAATATATTTAATAATATCTTTGTAAATCCTGTAAGTTCTTTGTATGTTTGTTGGTATTCCTACATATAAAATACAAAATTTGTTTTATTTTACTTAATGTATTATCTTACTCAATGTAAGGTTGGTTATTGACTGTTATTAATGGACATGCGTACTTAGCTAGGTATATTTTGTATGTGAGCATTTTTACACATAAAATAAAATGATTTTCGTAATGTGTATGCTAGGTTAAGTTATTTGTGATTTTGTGTCATTTTATTTGTAGGTATTTGTGAAAATTACTTGGTAATTTTTTAAAATAAAAAATCACATTTTAGTGGGCTCGTTGACCTCCTTGCCTACCTCTTTCCTACCTTAGTTAGTGTGGCTTTAGCAGGTATCATTCTCAATAAGGTTTGGTATTACCCTTGTCGACATAAGGTTAACGAGATGGTTGGCAAGGCTTTAGATTTTTGAGAAATTTTTTGAGAATACCCCATTTTGTTATGTTGGTTAATGAAAAAATCTAAGTGAAGTTCTGCCAAATTTTTATCCCATTTTTGGTTACGTTTCAAAAATTATCTTAAGTGTCATTTGGTGTTTGTAATATGTCTTTGTGAGAGACAAAACCAAGTTCTTATGTGGTGAGTACTTAAGATGGGTTTTTGAGTAAGTTATGGGTGATGTGTGTACCTCATTAGTTTGCACTACTGATCATTGGTGATTTATCGCATTATTGTGTATGGTGTTGGCTCTAAAGAAAAGCTAGATTTTGTGTAGAATCAAGTTGTTAAGGAGGCAGAAAACGAGGGCAGCAATAGGCAGTTAGGATAGGAGTCTCAACTGATAGAGATATTTATGCTTATACTTGTTTATCAAGTTGTATATGTTTATTCTGTTTTAGTAAATTGTTTACAGCCAAGTGGTTTTCATAAAAAAAACCAATGATTTTACCATATAAGTAAGGGATCTATGTGATTTTACCTTGTTATATCGTTGCATAATGCATGATCGGCTTTTGTGTTAGTATAATCTGAATTTGTATTATGTATGTTCTAACATATGATATTTGGACTCTGATTGGAAATCTTATCTACTTTTAATTGATGCATGCTTTCTTTTCTTCTTTTGTAGCATGCCTATTGTTTTCTCATTATTGTACTTGTTAATTAAATTAAATTAATTTATCTGTTGCTTGATTGATTTATTCTATTTTTGCTTTACTTTCTATTATCTGTTTCTTTCCACTACTTACGAGTTTGGAGTGAGTTTTTAAGGATTTTTCATCTCCTTACCCTAGTTGTTCATCAGGTGGTGGACTCATTCAATTAGTATCAGAAAGGGTTCACTCTTTTGAGCTTGACCGCTCCAGTGTTGATTATATTTAAACTTGCTTTTTACACACACTCACTTCTCTTCTAATGGACTCGAGAAAAGGAGGCAATGTAGATAGGCCTCATCCATTCAATCAGTTGAACTATGCCAATTGGAAGCCCCATGTGCAGGCTTTCATGTAGCCATTAGGGGACTACATCTTGTTTCTAATTGAAAATGGCTGGACATATCCAACCAAAAAATTTCCAAATAACACGGTTATCCCAAATTCAATTATTGAATGGACAAAGAAGGAGAGCAAGGAGTTAGAACGAAATAGTAAAGGTCTCTATGCTATTATAATAGCTATTACTCCAGATGAATACAAAATTGTACCACATCCATATAGGATTGGGATATTCTTGAGACTACATATATGGGTACATTTGTGGTGAAAATGTCTAGAATTTAGAAGTTGGACAAGGACTTTGAGCTCGTTTCTCAAACATTATGAACTGCTCCTACAATCTAGAAAGACCTATCAGTGAGGAAAAAATATTTAAAAGATTATTGCAAGTCTCTCTAATTGTTTCTATGCTAAGGTTATGGTTATTGAATCTATATACAAGTCAGGAGAACTCAATGTCATCGAGTTAGTAAGTTACCTCCAAGTGTTTGAACTTCATCACCTACTTTCCAAACAAAATCAGGTGGTTACTAATAAAGAGCATTATGCTCGAAACTATTAAGGGTAGTGGTTCCAACAAAGAAGTAAATAAAATTGTTATTAACAACAAAAGTTTAAGTCCTGACGAATAAGAAGTTGATTTGTTAGCCAAAAAATTTACAAGGTTTTTCGAAACAAGAAGAGCTCTTTTATAGGAGTCAAATGAGACAACTCAAGTAAAAAAGGACTCAAAATCTATGAAGAATGATAATGGCTCTCAAGACGAGTCAGAAAAACAATATGGAAGGAACCATATTAGTAAGATCAAGTGCTTCGAGTGTAAAAAGTGAGATCACATTGTAGAAATGTATGAGTAAGAGTGTTATGATGGCTAAGGTTACTATTTTGGATAATAGAAACAGTTTTGATGAGGATAATACTAACTTCTTAACCTTCATGACTTTGAGAACTATTGAAGATCCTCTCATTTCACCCTCATAGGGCCAAGAAGTTATTGTAGACAATAATGATGATCAAGATGAGCTATTGGACACGGACAATGAGCTTTTGAAAAAGCACATCAAATACGAGAAAGCCTTGAAGAAAGAGAGTATGAGATAAGCGAACTGAAGGCTGCTTTTGAGGAAAAGAAGTAATCAATTAATAATGATCAGAGGGATCTCATAAACAAGTGTGATATTATACAAAAAAAGATAATTTTATTTGCAAGTTGAAAGGATGACTTGAATAAATTTGAGACGTACAAAGCTAATCCCATGTATGCTAGTTTTGATCCTTCTTCTAATTAGACTATTGAAATTGCTCACCTAAGGAAACATGTGATTATGTTCGAAAGTGACAAAGAGTATTTGGTATATACTTTGACTAGAAAAGAAGTAGAACTTGAGAAGCTCCATTCCAAAGTCAATATTCTCAACAATTCTGCAATTTATCTTGAGTCTTTTCTTTAGTAAAAGGAAGATTTAATCAAATCTTTGAAGGATAAGCTCTCAATAAGTGAGAAGGAGCTCACTTATATCTCTTCTATGGTTAATAAGATGATGAACATGTCCTAGAAACTGAACGAGATTATGAGGTGTACCAAGTCCTTTGGTGACAAGACATGAATTAGGTTTGAAAAAGGCATGTCTACTTCTACTAGTGTGGTACCCATATTTGTCAAATCTACTACCCAAGACCTCAAGATGAAGTCTATCACAATCGTCCCAAATGGTAAGTCGGTTGCTCCATTCTATCCTTTCTTTTCTAGCAAGGTGAACACTTCCTCTCTTGCTAGTTCTTCTCATCTCATTAATGATAGTCTCTTACCTTTACCTACTACTATTTCTTTTTTTTTCACCACTATGGTGAACGTGAGAATCTAAGACCAAAAACAATGGAAAATTAACCTCTCATCCTCATGTGAGAGTTATTATAAATACTTCTTCTTCTTTGTCTTCCCCGCTGTGTGTTACTCCTTGGAGTCAGAGACCTTGATTCTTTCAGTCCTCTATATGTTTGTGCCATTTGTGTGGCATTGCTATCCACAATACTAGGAAGTGTCCTAGATACATTCAAAGTACCTCTTGAAGTTCTTCTACTCTTTCTATGCCTCTATCCCTTTAAGGTGTAACTATTATGACTCACCTAAACATGTTCAAGTTAGGTGCATTATGCATTTACAGTACAGTGTGGAAAGAACTAAAACTTCTTCTAACAATCCACCTGGCCCTGTGTATAGGAATCACTCGACTGGCTTTTTGAGAATCTCAAAACAAAATATTCTTCATGTGCCTTATACACCATATGCTCATATGAAACAAATACTATACTTTGACACTAGTACCTCTCATAAATTGTTTAAATTGAGGGATGTAGTTTGATCACCCTTTCTTCTGATCGGGTTGAGTTAGTTATTTATTTTCTTTCTATTTCTTGTAGTATTTATGTACTTGCTTTTTTGTTTTTTGTCATGTATGTTTTATATTTGTTTATGTTATTTTTCTTATCTTTACTATGAAAAATTTAAAAAAAATCTTGTGTTTTCTAGTTTGGCACTCTTTTTATTTATCTCTCTCTTCTTTCGAGTTGTTTATGATGTTTTGTGTAACCTCGCCACCCCATCATTGAGGTGCTTGTCAAGGGTGTATCTTTTACACACTCATTAAGGTCTCCTCAATCACCTAGGGAAGTTGGTAGGCGGGTTGTGAGCATTAAGATTTTCTATATAAATCCTCTTTCACTATTCATTTCTTGTTAGCCTTATCTTCTCTCTAAAAAATTGCTTTCTTAACCTTCTAAATATTAACCAAAATGGCCCCCCAAAATTCCTAAAGAGCAAGAAACACTCCTAAGTAACAACTAGAGCCTACATAGCCTACTCATCCACAAGTCATAAGTACTTGAAAAGCACTAATATTTTATAATTTTATTTCACTTAAATGTAATAAACAAATATGAATATGCATGATTTATCACAACTTAAGTAAATTTATTTGTGTAATCATGGGTGTTTGTTTTGTATTTTAGGTATTTTTAGCTTCAAATTAATATATTAATCAATACATGAAGAATCATACCTAAAATACTCATTTACACCTTAAAAAGCTTAAAGAAATAATGCATGTAAGCCTTACATGTAATACCAGCCAGTTTGTAATAAGTGGAAATAAGAATTCAAATAAAGTATTGCATGTCGCGGTGAAGAAATAGCAAGTCGTGGTGTAATCCTCACGGCATGAATTCACTAAGTATGATATGTGTCGCAGTATGGAAATAGTATGTCATGGTATGACCTGTTCGAGATTGAAGATTCTCATACATAGGAACAATTACATGAAAATCAATTGTTCTTTCCACTCAAATAGATAACCAGGATCTAATTGAAGGGTAGGAAGGCTAACTTATGGAATCTTTTTGCAAACTCTATATCAATTCGACCAAGTAGGTTTCACAATGCAAATTGAGCAATTAACACAACAGAAGAACAAAATATCATTCTTCATTCAACATTCAACAAAAACAACCTGTAGAAAGAAAGAAGAAACTACAGTAACCATGCTAGTGATGATGTACCACAAAAGCTTCTGTCCAGGCTAATAGCATGCATATACATAGTAAACCTCACACAGTATGCTAGATAATCATATATACTAAAAAGCTATAAGGGATTTCCAATCTCTTCAAGACCTTATATTTGTGAACATATTTGGTTAAGAAAGATTGTACTTTCACAGTATACAATCATACATTACATAATAAATCATAATAAAGATTCCAACACTTGGTACATTACTAGGATAAAGAGATACAAATTCCTTAAAGACTCACACCAAAAATGCATGATCAAAAAGCAAAAGTAATAATTAGAAAGTTATAGGCATGCTACAAGAAAAAGGAAAGAAAGCATACAACTATGCAAAACAAATAAGCTTTCAAATCATATTCTTAAATCTAGTCTGATAGAACATACATGATAGAAAATTGTACTATATAATTTCAATTTTAAACTGCATTTTTTAAATAAAAAATATACGTAGGATGTAGCATCGGTTGATGTGTTGAATCGACGCTACACACATGGATAGAATCGGCTCTACGCGTCAACCGATGCTATCAACACGTATTAATCCATTTCTCTTCTCTCTTCTTCATCAGAACGTATTTTTCAATTTGTGCAGCAACAATAAACGTCAAAAATGAGCTCACCTCCTCCATTCTTTCTCATTTTTCGGCCATCTCCGACCACCATTTCCAACGCCGTTTTATGGGTTATATTTCTCTCCATATTATCTTTCAGATCCCCTATTTTTTTAGCGAAATACTCAAATTTTTTATACCTATTTTCTCACTTATTCTCACTTACAAAACATCCATTTTTCTTCATTTACTTCATTTAGTAACTTCATTTACTCTTGAAAGTATTTCTATTAATCATATACACCTATTATTCAGTTTGCTTTATTTTTTGTATAAATTTTTGATTTATGTATGTTTTGTATTAATATGCTTTTTATTATATGTTCGGCTTATTTTTTGTGAAAATAATATCTAAATGTTGTGGGTATGAGGAACTATAATATTTAACGCACGTGGATAAATTTATTTACATATAAATAATTATATTTTATTAAGTAAAAGTAATACAATTGTAAAATGATTAAAATGATAAATTTTTGTATTATGTATGCTTTGGTACATATTCTAATAATTAGGAATTTATATATAATAATACTTGAAATATCTTGATTGGATACATAATTAATATGTTTAATTAATGTCATTAATAGAAAATGGATAAATTTTGGATATCAAAGTGTAGAATTGAGCAAGACTACATTTCTGGAGTTGAAAGTTTCTTGGAATTTGCTTGTAGAAATAGTAATAATGGAATTAGTATGATTCGATGCCCATGTGTTAAATGTAAAAATGAGCAATTTCATGAAGTTGACGAGGTTAAGTATCACCTTATCCGTAGTGGTATTATTTTGAGCTATAAATGTTGGTATTATCATGAAGAAAATATTGATAATACTCATAGGGAAAAGATAAATAAGAATGTGAGGGGATTACATACATCTTATCATAATGTATAGAGAGAAAGTATGTTTCATGGTGTTGAAGATGAACTATGTGAGGATGATCCCAAAACCTTTAAAAAACTTCTAGAAGATGCCGAAAAATTGTTGTATCCAAAATGCAAGAAATACACTAAAATGTCAGGATTGGTTCATTTGTACAATGTGAAGGCAAAACATGGTTTTTTTGACAAGGGATTTACAGAATTACTAAATCTAGTAGTCGATATGTTTCTTGAGGGTATTGAATTGCCATCTTTAATGTATGAAGTGAAGAAATCTCTTAGTCGATTTAGTATGGAATATCATAAGATTCATGCTTGTCCAAATGATTGTATTCTTTATAAAAAATAATATGAGACATTAGATGATTGTCCAATGTGTAAAGAATCAAGATGGAAGCATGCTACAAATGAGACAACACCTAAGAAAGGTGTGCCCGTAAAGGTTCTTTGGTACTTTCCTCTGATTCCTCGCTTTCAAAGGTTATTCAAAAGTAAAGAGACATCAAAGATGTTGACATGGCATTCAAATAATAAATCTTATGATGGGGTGCTACGTCATCCTTGTAATTTTCCAAATTGAAAAGTAGTAGATAATTTATCTCCTCAATTTGCATCTGATCCGCACAATCTTCATCTTGCCATTGTTGTTGATGGAATTAATCCATATAGTTCCCTTAGTAGTAGATATAGCTATTGGCTAGTAATTATGATAACATACAACCTTCCTCCCTAGTTGTCTATGAAAAGAAAATTCATTATGTTAACATTATTGATCTCAAGACCGAAACAACCTGGTGTTGATATTGATATATATTTGCAGCCTCTGATAGATGATTTAAAGACGTTGTGGAATGATGGTGTAAATGTTTACGATGCATATAAATAAGAACACTTTAACTTGAGAGGGGTCTTTTTATGGACAATTAATGATTTTCCTACCTATGGAAACTTATCAAGACATGCAACAAAAGCTTACAAAGGATGCCCTATATGTAGTGATAGAACTTCTACAACTTATCTTGTTCATGGACGAAAGATGTCTTATAGAAGACATAGAAGAATTTTTCCATCTTCATCTCAGATTGTTTATTGAAGTTGTAGATTCATTTAAATTCAATAGTGTGACAGATGAGGATAATACAAGTGACAATCAATTCAACCATTAATCATTTCCACTACCTGGTTTTCAACAATCACAATAATCACAAGCCCAAGAGAAGAAGCCACCTACTGAGGACAATACAAATGCTTTATAGGGATGATGAAAGACTTCATCCAATCAGTGAATACAAAAGTGTCAACTCAAGAGGCTTTAATTCAAAATTTGGAGAACCAAACAGGGAAAATTTCTCAGGATATAAGTCAAAGGCCTCAAGGTAACCTTCCAAGTGACACAATTACAAACCCAAGAAGAGAAGGTAAGGACCAATGCAATGCCATATCCTTGTGGAGTGGTAAAACTTTAGAACAAGAACATAACACAGAAAAGGATGAAGAGAAACATGAAATTAAAAAGGATAAAGAGGACTATGAAACTAAAAAGGATAAGGAGGAACCAGAAACTAAAAAGGAGGAGGAGGAATTAGTGGATAAAAAGAGTAATGGAAAGGAAATAATTCAGCCAAAAAAAAAGCAACCTCTAAAAACCCACTATTCATTTCCCTCAAAGATTGTAAAAGAAAAAATCAAATACGTAGTTTTCAAAATTTCTAGAAGTCTTCAAGAAGCTACACATAGACATACCATTTGTAGAGGCACTTGAACAAATGTCATCTTATGCCAAATTCATGAAGGATATACTATCAAAGAAAAAGAGGCTTGAAGAACATGAAATAATAACCATGAATGAAGATTGTAGCGCCATCCTTAATAGAAAACTACCACAAAAACTGAAAGATCTAGGTAGTTTTGATATCCCTTACACTATTGGGAACATCCGTTTTGGCAAGGCACTATGTGACTTGGGTTCTAGTATTAACCTTATGCCATTATCGGTCTTCAAGATATTGGGGGTTGGTAAAGCAAAACCCACTTTGATAACATTACAAATGGAAGATAAATCGATTAAGAGACCTCAGGGTGTGGTAGAAGATTTGTTAGTAAAAGTAGACAAATTCATCTTTCTGGCAGACTTCATTGTGCTAGACATGGAAGAGGATCGTGACATTCCTATCATACTTCATCGTCCATTCTTAGCAACCAGAAGGGTACTCATTAATGTTACAATGAGAGTGCAAGATGAATAAGTAATATTTAAAGTTTTTAAAGAATCTAAACCCCCTGATATTGATAATTCTAATGAATGTTTAAGGATAAATGTTACTGATTATGGGAATGACTTAAAAGAATCTATTGAGTCACCCAAACTTAAGACTTTAACACATGTTGTTGTAAACAAGGACATAAACTCACCATAAAATAACTCAACCTATTATAAATTTGAGAGTATGGCATCGAAGGTTGATATTATGGACTGTGTGAACTTTTTGGAAGATGTGTCTCTCATGTATGTATCAAAAGCGATAATGGGAAATTTTGAAATAGGATCTAAACTCAAACCATCAATTGAAGAGCCACCAAGTTTAGACCCCGCACTTCTACCCTTCTATCCTCAATCAAGTATAAAAGTGAAAGAGTGCAATAGAGAGGTGAAAAAGCTATCAGAAATACATAAATTGGATGAGTTACGGTGGAGTGCTTATAAGAATGCTAAGAAGTTCAAAAGGAAAACAAAAATATGGCATGAGAAAATAATTGAGCACCGTGTTTGTGAGCCAAAACATAAAGTATTATTGAATAAATCAAGACTTAAGTTGTTTCCAGGAAAACTCAAAAGTAAATAGATACAAAGGGATATGCCTTAGGACTTAATAGGACCGTCTAGTCAAGGATGTTAAACGTGACGCTGGTTGGGAGGAAACCCAACATTATTTTACTTATATTTTCATTGTTTTTGTTTTTTAGGTGAATAAATGTGGAGAGAAATGATGCAAAAAGAATGAGCATTTCAACGAAAGATGTGGTGTGCCATAATTAAGGGAGTTCTTCTTTTCTTTTCATATTTATATGTGCACATTGGGGACATTATGTAATTTAAGTTTGGGGTAGGGAACTTCATTCTCTATATTAATTTTTAGGGAATATTTTTTTAAATTTTTAGGGAATATTTTTTAAAATTTTTAGGTTGTTTTTAACCATGATTTGAGTAGAAATTGATAAATAAATGGAAAATAAATGCAAGCATGCTTGATATGAAACATATGAACTCCATGATAAAAATTGGTTGTCATGAATAGGTTAAGGAATGTAACATATTTCTTGAGATATTTACATTAATCATGTGATATGCTTGCTAGTTTTCATTGGATTAATTCAAATTTTTATACATATGTTCATGATTGATTTTGGTATTCTTATTAAGAGAAAATTTGTAGTGAGCCATGTGAGTTGATGAGATCTACCATGTTTTAGAATCTATTTGATCATCCCTTGAGGTGAAATCCTAAATAGTATTTAACAAGAGAAATGATTTAGGCCCTATTTGGATCGATTAAGCCTTTCAAGTTAACCATTGTTAATATCTTTAGTCACCTATTTGAGCCTAACAAAGAACCTTTCATATCTGTAAGCCACATTTAATGCATAACTAATAAGTATTACATTTACCCTTGCACCTTTAGCTTGTATGAAAGAAAAATGCAATCATGTGTTATGCTTTAGAGTAAGATGAAAAGTAATGCACCCTATAAAAAAGAAGAAGAAGCAAAACTCACAACACAATTATCCCTTTAAAGAAAAAGAAACTAGATTTGAAAATAAGTTTGGGAGTGTTATGAAGTTACAAAAAGAGAGAGAGAGAAAAAAGAGATATGGAATAAAAAAAATGAAAAGAATTGTCAAAAGAGAGTGCACTACAATATCAAGTAAAAGCTTAATTACAGTTAAAAAGTGCATGATAAAAAAAGCTAAGGTGTGGAAAGAGCCTAAAATGTCTTCATTTATCGACCCTCACCTGAACCTTACATTACAGCCATGTAAAGTCCTTATTGATCTTGAGCTAAATGCATATTTATATTAGTGGAGAGGGATGTGAAAATAGACTTATGAGACTTGTTCTAAGATTGAATTGATTAGCATGCTCATATAGATTGATTTCATGAGTACATTGGATGATATCATGTGTAGCGCACACACACGAATCAATTTTTCAAAAACCTTGCATATCCTTGTATTGATGGAACATTGATTGATGAATATGTGAACCTCTTTATCATAGACTTGTACGACTTTTGAGAGAGATAACTTTCGTGAAATATGCATGTACTAATAGAAGTATATTTATGAATATACTATTCAAGTTATTTTATTTAGTTATACTTAGCTTTACTTGAGGACAAACAAAGATTTAAGTTTGGGGGTATGATGACTCTATAAAAATAGAGTCATTAGTGCACTTTTTACTTAATATTTACTTTTTTATTTAATAAATAGTATTTTTATGGCAAAAAAAATTTTAATATAAAATTTTTAGTAAAAAGGAATGAAAATATAATTTTTGGAATTTTTTGGAATTTTTAAGGATTTTTTATGAATTTTTAACGCATGACCAATCAGAAGCTACCACGTGGCATGTCACGTAAGCAGAGGAGCTGACTGGGCAAGCCATGCGGGCACCACGCAAGCACGGAGATAAAATCACATTGCACTGCGTGCGAGGAAGACAAAACACACGCCATGTGTCACCACACCATTGCTCCATGCCTTCCACCTATGCACCACGTCATCCATTCCAACGAATCACGTCGCGCCATGTGTTGCTAAATCAGCAAGCGTTGACTCTAACCGGTCTCCCTTTCCACGCGTCACTCCCTAATTCTCCTAATGAATTCCCCCTACCATGTGTCGCTCTATGATTGGTTGAAACTCTCAGTTTTTGCTTGTTTTGATTGTAGCCCTTGATCTGAAGCTAATTGGACGGTCTAGATTGCACCTGAGCTTTATTTGAGCCCTTAATCACTCCATAAACCCTAATTAGCCTCTATTAGCATAATTTTGGTCAATTTTTAGAGCTAAAAAGAGAGAAAAATACAGAAAAATTCAAGAGACGACACAATTTTGGTGGAGATTCAAGAGGAAATGAATACTACAATTCAAGAGATTAATTGTATTTCTTTTTCTACTCTTTCTTTATCAATTTTATGTCTTTCTTTATAAAAAATACGAGTTTTATGAACACAATTATGTGTAATTATATTATTTAATCTGATTTGTATGCTATTAATTGTTTGACCAACAATTTATCTATAGAAGCAATTAAATAGATTTGAGAGAATTATTTAATTGTTTGTCTAGATTAAATAACATACATAGTTTATTGGCAGAGATGTATGATTTTTATGTATGTGATCCATAATTGATGAAGTTAATATGTAGTATGCAATTTAATTGGCATGAGAGTGTGATTAAATTAATTATTATATGGTGTGTAGTTTACTTGAGAGAGGAATACATGCTAGGTTACATTCAATTGATCATGTAATTGATTGATAATTATATTGGGGGGATTTTAGCGATTCCAATGGTTAGAAATTTGGGGAATTAAGTATTCCTAGATATTTTCTCATATATCTTTTTAGTCACAAAATTTGATTTAATTAATTCTTACTATTTACTTTTAGTTATTTTAATTTTGCTTCCTTAAACTATAAAAACACAAAAAAATTGATTTTTATTATTTTTAGTTTTAAAAATTAGTTTATAATAAAATAATCTTTGCGGGAGCGATCTTTACTTATCATTATATTACTGGTTTTGATACGTATACTTGTATATTTATTGCACACACAATTTGTGTGGCGATCAACCAATGAAATGGTGACATTCCAATTGGTATTTTATATAAAGTCTCATCCAATAATAAGCTCCAATCCTTTCCATTAGGTTTCACTATTTATTCAAGGATAGACTTGACCTCTCTATTGGACATTTTAGCTTGTCCACTTACCTGTGAATGGTAAGTTCTAGCAATTATATGGTTAATATTATAATTTTTTAGTATAGCTTAAAAAGTCATGCTATAAAAGTGTAGTCCACCATCGTTGCTGATAGGTTTTGGTTTCCTAAACCTAGAAAAGATGTCAAACTTCACAAAATCTACAGCCATTTTATGGTCGTTAGTTTTGGTGGCTTCATCTTTCACCCATTTAGATATATAATCCACATCAAGTAAAATAAACATGTAATCATAAGAGGAGGGAAAAGGTCCTATGAAATCAATACCTTACTCATCAAAGATTTCCACAAAAAGCAGAGGAGTTTGAGGCATTTGATCTCTAATACTTATATTACTTGCTCATTGACAAGTTTTACAAGAAATGTGTGCATCCCTGAACAAGGTAGGCTAGTAAAATCCACTCTCAAGAATCATAAGAGCAATCCTCTTGGCACCAAAATTTCCTCTACATGCATAAGAGTGGAAAAAGGTGAATATATAATGAAATTCAGGTTTAGATATGCACGTTTGTAATAATTAATTGAGACAATGTTTCCATAGGTACGGATCATCCCACACATAATACTTGGCCTCCTTCTTATGCTTGAACTATTATGCTTTTGGTAAATCATAAGGGATTTTCTTGCTTACTGGATAGTTGACGAGGTTAGCATACCAAGGTGGAGAATCTTCCAAAGAAAATAATTTTTCATTTGAGAATTGTTCTTGTAGTTGTAGGAATTCCTCTTCTTATATAATACAACTTAAGTGATCGACCACTAAATTTTCACTCTCCTTCTTTTCCTAATCACTAAGTCAAATTTTTGAAGCAGGAGAATCCACTTAACAAGCCTTGGTTCCTTCTTCGTCAATGGATACTTGAGAGATATATGGTCAGAAGTGCCTACTAAATATGATCTAAATTTTTCCAAAGCAAAAATAATTGTCTTTAATTTTTTTTTTAGTATTTGAATAATTGAATTGGGCATCCTTTTGGGTTTTATAGGCATAATATATGACATGTGTTTTTTTACCAATCCATTGCCCTGATACTACCCTAACTACATAGTCACTTGCACCACACATTAGCTCAAATGGGAGACTCCAATTAGGTGCCTATTGACAAGAGCTATAGTGAGTAACTTTTTTAGCTTCTTAAAAGCTTCTTTGCACTTCTTATCAAACTTAAATAGGATATGTTTCTATTACAGTGTGCATAGAAATCTTGCAATCTTTGAAAAGCCTTGGATGAATCTCCTGTAAAACCTACACGACCAAGAAAAGAACTAACCTTCCTCACAGTGGTGGGAGGTGATAAGCCACGCATAACATTAATTTTAGCCTTATTTACTTCTATTCCCTTAAAAAAGATTACATTCCCTAAGACAAACCATGATCTACCATAAAATAACATTTTTTTTTTCAATTTAATACTAAATTATTCTTTACACATTTTTTGAGAATAAGTGTTAAATTACATAAACATAAATCAAAAGAACCACCATATACAGTAAAATCATAAGTACAAACATCTATTATGCACTCTATATAATCAGAGAACATACTTATCATATACCTTGGAAAGGAGGCAGGAGCAATACAATAGCCAAATGGCATTCTACGAAAGGCAAAGGTTCTAAAGGAACAGGTGAAAGTAGTCTTCTCCTTATCCTCAAATGCTATTGCAATTTGATTATAACATAAATAACGATAACAAAAATAATAGTAAGAATGACATGCTAACCTTTCTACCATCTAATCAATGAAGGGCAAAGGAAAATAATCCTTCCTAGTATTGGTGTTGACTTTTCTATAATCCGTGAAAACTCTCCACCCGGTTTGAATTCTTGTGGGTACCAAAGAACTAGACTTATCTATTTACCATCAAAGATAAGGTAGATAAACCCACATTTAACCACTTTAGTACCTCTTTCTTTACCACTTCCATTATGGATATATTTAGTCAGTTGTGCCTCTCTTATAAGTTTAGCTCTATCCTCAAGTAATATTTTGTGCATGCATGTAGAGGGGCTTATACTTTTTATATCAACAATGGTCCAATCTATATAACAATCTTATGATCCCTCAAAACTCTCAAGAGAGTTTTTCCTCTTGTTCATAAGTCAAATTATTAGCTATGATAACTAGCAAGGAGTTATTATACCCTAAATAAGAGTATTTCAAGTGAAATGGTAGGGGTTTTAACTCTAGTGTGGGTGCCTGCACAACAGAAGGTAACAACTTCTCATTATTAATAGGTAAGGAAATAAAAGATAGATTATACCTTGGTGGTATCTTGGAAAGAGATTCCAAGGATGCCACTATCACTTCTATGTGTGTATTGAGTTGTATTTCATTGGTGAGCTTCTTAGGATCCTCTAATTCTAAGCTTTGTGTCAAGACTACCTCCAAAGTGTTCTCCTATTCAAGCTCAAACACATGTTCTATACACAAATATACAACATCAATATGATAATAAGAATTAACATCATTAGGATACTTCATCGCTTTAAAGATGTTGAAGCATATAGACTCTCTATCAAATTCCATGGTCAATGTCCCATTATGGACATAAATCTTAGTGTGAGTAATTTTCATAAATGGTTTACCCAATAGAATGATGGTATATATGATATTAGTTTCATCTTGAATGTCTAGCACATAAAAATCTATAGGAAAAACCATCTCATTAACTTGTACTAATACATCTTACAAGATTCCCTTTGGATATGCATTGGACCTATAAGCTAGCTGTATAATTACACCAGTGTTCTTTAAAGGACCAATGTTAAGTGAAGCATAAATATAATAAGGCATAACATTAATAAATGCTTTTAGGTCTAACATTGCTCTCTCAAATCTAATTGTCCTTATGGTGCATGGAATAGTAAAACTACCAAGGTCTTTACACTTAGGGGTAATTTTCTTTATAGCCTAATATATACATTTTCTCCTAAACTAGCTACCTCATTAACTTTCATCTTGCATTTGGTAGTGTAAATCTCCTTAAGGAACTTAGCAGACCGTTGTGTCTATTTGATTGCATCCAATAGTGGGAAGTTAAACTGGACTATGTGAAAGGTCCCCAAAATCCCTTGCTCATGGTCCTCCTTTTTGGATTTAGTAAACCTACTAGGAAAAAGTAACACAAAAGCATCAATACAAAATATAAGGTTTTGGGCTACATGAAAGGTTATAATGTCCTCTTATGGAGCGGTTGCTCCATCTCTTTTGTGCACTCCTTGAATAGAATTATCTTTTGATTTGAAGTTTTTGGAACCTTTTGGGAGTTCTTTGAGTTGTTTTCCATTTCTTAAAGTAATGACACTAGCATTCTCTTTTGAACTTATTATAGTTTGTGAAGGGAGATTGCTATATGCATGTACGTACCTTCCTACAACTGCAACTAGTTGGATGATTTGTATCTCTAGGTTTTTGAATTGAAGCTTGGATATCCTATTGAATTTTATCATTATTAATGGCCAAAGACACAATTAATTTTTCTAAAGACTTACCATGGGATTGTTGGGAAAACTGTGGCTTGGGTTGGTACTACTGAGGTAGTCTATGATTAGGAAATCCAGGTGAATTATTGGGATTTATAGCTTGATTATTACCTACATAATTGAAATATAGATGATCCCTTCATCCAAGGTTATAAGTATTACTATAAGGATCATACATGGGCCTTTTCCCTAGATAGCCAACAATAACATTGGCATGTTATTTTTAAGTATGGGGCACATATTTTTAGGGTGATTATTATAGAGCATATACCACATGACTTCACATGTCTTATAGCTAGTTACTGTACCAAAATAGTCAGATTACTCAATTGTTGTTCAAGGTGAAAAGAAGTAATTATCTCACTTACCTTTCCTCGTGTATCATTTCTAGTACCATAATATATATAAATTATCACTTACCAATTGAGACTCTTGATTTATATATTTTTCTCAAGTTTGTTAATTAATAAATTTTAAGCTCGACACATGAAGTCATTGATTAATTGAGAATTATGTATACTTTTCATCCTCAAGAGAGTTCGCTTATTTTAAAGAAAAGGAAAAATCAGTAAATATAACTCCTTATTTGAATCGTTTAATTCATCTTGTCCATGAAAGGTTATGCTTGCTAAAATCCCATGTACATCCATCATCCTAGGTCCGATTATCTTTAATTTTATCACTTTAATTTATCTACTTTTTTAGATATAATTTAATTTAGACTTTATTCTTTCGTTTACCTACCAACAAATTATTAGATTTTTAAGATTTTTTTCTTTTCTTAACTATATTAGAAAATAGATTAACTTTCTAAAACCATCATAATTTCTTAAGAGATGATCTCAAGAGTATACATATCGCTTACTACAAGTGATTTGTGCATTTAAGAGATTTTTATAAATACAAAATTTGACTATTAAGTTTTTATGCATCAATATGTTCTCATTCTCTATGAGTGTCTTGTGATTTTCAGTGACTTCCCTCTAATCCAAGAAAGATTTGCTTACTTTTCTTAAATCCCTCTTTGTAATCGTTCTTATTCATATGATCTTGTCTTTGTTAGGGAGTTCTATGATGCCTTGTCCCCTTTTTCATTCTTCTGACTTCTATACCACTCTCTTCCTTAGATGGAAAAGTCTTACTTTATCTGGAGGTGATGTTCTAAGAATATTATCTCTTCTTGATGTTGAGTATCCTTCTTTTTCCAGCATCTCATTCGTGTTCGAGAATCTTGTTTCTCTAGATCTTTAATATGAATTCTCTTTGATTATTGAACATAATATCACTGAGATGGCTGACCAGTTGGTGGGACTTAGCCATTTCTATGGTGGTAGTGGCCTTACAATAAATACAAATGCACATGGTCGTTGTCTCAATGATATCTTAAGCATTTTCATTCATCCTCACACCCATAATTCTATTGTTATTGAGTGTAGAGGATATTTTTTCTATACTATCCTTAACGGTGAGGCTGTAGATATTGCTGCTATGATCTATAGGACCATTGTGTTTCATTTTACTACCTTTATCTCTCCTATCTTCATTACCCTTTTTTATCTCTAGGTATGATACTTCCTTATTCACTGATATTTCTTTCTCTATGCAAAGTTGTATTGCTTTTTGACTTTCACACTTCCTTTCTAATTGTATTTCTAAGAATACTGCTCAGTCCACTCACTTTACTTATACTCCTATTTCATCTCGATCTCTTTTTTACTTTACTTTTGCTCAGATTGATTCTCATTTCATTAATAAGATGCATACTCTTTTTTTACAAATTTATGGATAGTCAGAGGCTAAGGCTTAGGCTATTTCTTATCACCTTACTCCTCTACCTCCAATTCATGGCTCTTCTTACTTTTTAGATTCAGTTAAAACTTCTCACAATGACTCCAAAGGTCATTCTTACCCTTCTCACTCTAGTGCCTCTACCATTGGATCTCTTACATCCATTTTAAAATACTTTAATAGGGAAGGACCTAATCTAGCCTTGAACCATTTTCTTCAAACTAATTTACCTATCAATCTTCTTTACCTCCCATATACTATATATATAGGAATCATAGTGGTTCTTCTCATATTATAGCCCAAGATGATGATGATGGGGAGGGTGGTGAAGGGTGCTAAGCTATTTTATTTGTTGTACTTTTGTTTCTACTTAAAAGAAAATCTTGTAATCAGAAACCTTATTTTTTTAATAAGAAGTTGTAATTTTTCCACTGTCTTCTATTTATGTCTTTTACGATTGCATGTGTTGCATGGTGTGTAATGTATGCTTTAATCTTCTTTGTTGTAATGCAAGGATGATAGGATTACAGCATTCTTGTATGTCTTTACTACTTTATATAGAGGTGCTCCTTTAACTATCCATGTCAAAAAGGGGAAGAAGTTTGTGTGCTTCGGTGTTTATTAATATGTTATGTATTGCATGGGATGTGAGTGTAGGATTGTACTACTTTTTTGTTTCCTAACTTGCATTCACTTAGGGAGAGTGTTGTGTAAAGTCAGGGGGAGGTGTGTTACTTGTGTATTTTATGTTGTATGTTTGATTGTACTCATATCAATGTGTATCTATGTAAAGGTAACACAATAGTAACTGGATAGACTACGCATTATTTTTTCATGATACATTTACGAGCATGGGTTTGTTTCACATGTGCAAGTTACGAGTGTAGATTGAGATCTTGGAGTTTAGACTTGTAAAGTGTGGATGTGTTTATCCTAAAGATAGATGAAGCGCATAAGATGGATACATTCGAAGTAGGTGTGCTCTACGTTTTGGGTGTGCATTGATGTTCTATTCATAGGAATAGACATCTTTAGGTCATCTTCATGATCATCTCATGTTGATGTACGTCTATACTAGTGGTGTAGTATTTTACCATGGAAAGCCAAAAGAGGAAATTGTAAGTCCTATAAGTCATTTGTGTATTTGTTGGTTTATATACAAAACATGGAGTTTGCCTTATTTTACTTATGGATTATCCTCCTCTATATAAGGTTGGTTATTGATGATCACCACTGCACATATGCATTTATACTTTATATGTAAGGATGTTTACACACACCACGGGGATGATTTTCATAGTGTGCATGCTAAGTTGAGTTGTCTGTGACTTTGTGACGTTTTATTTGTCAACATTTTTGAAAAATTACTTGGAAATTTTTGAAAACAAAAAATGACATTTTAGTAGGCTCAATGACCCCTTACCTACGTTTTGCCTACCTTGGCCAGTGATGCTCTTACGGGCATTATTCTCATAGAGGTGTGATATTATCCTCATCAATCTAGAGTTGAAGAGAGGTCGACAAGGCCCTAGATACCTAAGAAATATTTTAATAATACCCCTCATTTTTTTGTGTTGGTTAATAAAAAAATCTAAGCAAATTTTTGCCAAATTTTTATCTCATTTTTGATTTGTTTTAAAAATTACCTTGATTGTTGTTTGGTGTTTATGATACATGTTTGTGTGAGTGAAACCATGTTCTTAAGAAGTGAGTACTTAAGATGGTTTTTTTGCTAGGGGCTAATAATAATAGTCCTTTCTTTGTGGCTGAGATGGGTACCTCATTAGTTTGCACTTATATTCATTGGTAATTAATCACATTGTTATATATGGTGTTGGCTCTGGAGGAGAGCTGAATTCGTGTATATAATCAAGCTATTGCTGAGGCAGTAGGCAAGGGTAGCAATAGGCAGTTAGGATAGGAGCCTCGACTAATAGAGGTATTTGTGTTTATATATGTTTATCGATTTGTATATATGTATTCTATTTTAGCAAATTATTTTCTATAGTGTAATTGTCATAAGAAATCCAATGATTATACTACATAGGTAAGAGTTCCAAGTAGGTTTACCTCATTATATAGTTATGCTATGCATGATCAACTTATGTGTTAGTATAATCTAAGTCTATATTGTGTATGTTCTAACATATGAGATTTAAACTCTGATTGGAAATCTTATCTACTTTTTATTATTGCATGCTTTTTATTCTTTTTTTTTAGCATGCCTATTCTTTGTGATTATTACTTGCTAAATTAAATTAATATATCTATCGCCCGATTGATTTATTTTGTTTCTACTTTACTTTCTATTATCTATTAGGAAAAGTTACTTTCTATTATCGTTAGGGTAAGAGTCATTAACATATAGTAACTTTTTCTATATATATTCACCATATATCTCTCTCATGACATAGCTGGACTTAACTTGATAGAACTTTAAAATAGCTTGAATCTATACTATTTCTCTAAATCTATCTTCATCTCACTAAATCACAAGGAGAAAAATTAGTCTCCTCTTTCTTCTTAGTAAGATTTACTTAAGCATCTAGGGCCAAAGGTCACCATATTCGATGATGGTTTTAGGTCCTAACAATGTGTTCTATGTTCTTAGGTCCACAGGAAGAAGAGATGCATATAATTAATGTTAACAAAAATTGATATCAATGTTTATGTTGTTCATTAGTAAAAACTAATATCTGAGTTGTTCTTCCAAATATACCACTAAACTATCGAAGTTATTCTAAATTTATCACTTTACTATCTAATGTGTGATACCATTATATATGGACTAACAAAATGGTATGAATGGAAAAAATGCAATAGTTAGGTGTTATAAATGAAACAATAAATAGTTCAATGGTATGAACAAAAAAATGCAATATTTCGGTGGTATTTTTGTATGTTTACTCTATATGAAATGTAAGTTAATATTCAAATTACGGAAATATAAATATAAATACATTTGCATTAAGGACTTTAATCTTAACAATTCTACTAGTTTTCAAGCAAATGAGATATGACTTTTACTCTGTTTATTATAAGTAACCCTTAAAACTCTTGGAATATACATCTTGGTGACTAGCTCAACACGGTTCTTCTCTAATTAATGTGATACTCGCAACTGCTAGATCTCCTCAATGTACAATATGTATAATTAGATAATATTCATGCTTTATATAGTTTCCCCTTTTGTAGATTATAGCTAGGTTCTTTGAAATTTAACACTGTCCCATTATAATTACTATATAGCGTCCATATGTGAAATGACTTGCAAATCTATCTAGAACTTGTGAAACCATATGTATTCTTTTAATATTTTATAAGTGGAAATGTATGTCAATTATTCAACCTTGCTTTACATTTCTCTATAGTGTAGCTCCACCACTAAGGGTGAACATTGATTTAGATATAGACTATAAATAATTTTTGTCTGAAAAACATTTGTATGTATATGACGTGGATCAAATCTCCACTAAAGTATTCCATAATAGAAATTATCACTCCCCGAACATGCTTGAGAATGCACTTGATTACAACCCAATGATATAATACAGAGGTAGATGGTTAATGATGAATTATACCATTTTTATAACAAATATCAAATATAGCACACAACATGGTTTGCATCTATTTTCCATCATGGTATGCCTCTACCTATATTTAACATTCATTTTGCTTAAGATAAGTCTTTTTTGTATGAGTATACTTATCTTAAACGATGATCAATATTATTTTATATACATACTTATTATCATTTTTCACATATTTATAATGAATTATTTTTTCTTATGTGTTTATTTTATATTATACAAGTCTTCAATGACAAAATGAGTAAAAAGATAAGAAAAAAATGTGTGTTTAGAGCAAAAATAGTGAACTTGATTGATCGATCATCATCAAGATCAATCAAAGACCTTGGGATGGAAAATATGGATCAACAAACTCGATTGATCGAGGAGCTATGGATGACAAATTGATGAATAACTATCATTAGTAGATCAATCCGATAGGGACTCGATCAATGGAGCACCCACTAGATCGATCAAGAGCTCTCGAATTAGAGATCAATAAGGTTAGATTGATTTAGCTAGGGTCTTGATCGATTGAGATTTCCAAGCACATGTGAATCTAGCATTTTTCATCGCCAATTTTTAATCCTGACCATTGGATTAATCAATATAGAATCCTATTCAAATTAGGTTCAAGAAATACACAATAAAAACAACCTAATGGGTCATCAAAATACATACAATTGATACAAGGAACAAAAAAGATCAAAGATTACACTAATGACAAATTTTGGATGAGATTCTAAAAAGAAATTTAAAATTAAAGATTGAGGTTACATTGGCTTGTTCTTATACTTTTCATAAGCTTTTCTTAATCCTCTTCTTTAGAGTTTTTCATAAAAAATAATGTTCATTCTTATAGAATCTATATCTAGCTAATTTAATAATATGATTGTGGGAAACTCTAAGCCCTTAACTATGGTTTAATTAATATGATGTTATGAATTATTTTAACTTCAATCTTGATTCTTGATGTTTTCAATTTTTTGTTTGAATATCAAAATTATGCATGCAATGAATGAATTAAATCTAGTAAGCGTACCTCGAGTTTGTTCAAGATTTAGATTGGTCAATTATCGAATTGTTAATCAATTACACTATGGTGATGTTTGGTTAGAGGGAATGGAAGGAATTGATTCCTTCCATTTGTGTGTTTGGTTGGGCTGAATGGAGGGGACGAAGTGGGATCGATTAGTAAAGGAGAAGGAATTCAGAATTCCTTCGCCCCCATTTAGGAATGATGATTCCATTTCTGATATAAATTTACTTTTCCAATTTTGCCTTTCACTTAATATTATAATTCCACAGCTACCTCTCCTTTATAAACGAAGAAGCAGAATGAATCTGCCTCCCATTTTTCTCACCCACGAAGAGAACCCTACGTGTCATGATTTCTTCTCCAGCTCTACACTCATCCATTGCCACACCTATTCCTCCACAGCTGGTGGTTTCTTTGATATTCGAGGTGAGTTATCGTCCTCATATGTGTCTTCTCTTTTATCTGTCTCGCAACCCTAATTTCTTCGAGAGTTGTTCTCTTTTATGTTTTTCACTTCTCATTTTTGAATATATTATTTGTTTCCTAATATTGTGGATTTTTCCTCTAAGATTGTTCTTTGTTCTATAAATATTTATTTCTATTTTGAATCGATTCCTAATTTTGTTCTCTGTTATGATCTTGTGCCATATTCGTCTGAGGAGTTGTTCTCTGTTTTGTCAAAATTTATTTATATTTTAAATCAATTCATATTTTTATTATCTGTTTTGGTATTCTGGTATGTGATATTCTTTGTTGTTTTCTTTGAATCGATTTGTTGGTCTGATAAACCCAAACACAACTTCGATATATATACATTCCTTCTACGTCCCATGAAGACGATACTGATATTGTTTTGAACAATATCAATATTGGTTCTTTGCTAGAGTTTTCTAACTTAATGGCATAAACTATCAATTAGTGCTTTTAGGATTAATTTTGACAATTTCATTGTAGAAGATAACTCTAATTTTGGCTTAAACTATCCATTGGTGCTGCATAAACTAATTAATATGTTGATGAATTCAAAAACTGTCCATTAGTGATACTTGCAGAGGTATTTTCGAAGTGAATGCATTACTTAATCTTTCATAAACAAAAACTGTCCATTAATAGAGCAATACTTAATCCAAATCAATATTGTCTATTCAAAAACTGTTTATTATTAGTGATATAATCAATATCTTCTACAATATTTAATTTTGGCAGTTTAATAATAGGTATATTTTATCAATTTTATGAGTAAATCGTTGTTCCTAATTTAGTATTGTTTTTGTTTGCAATTTTAAGGTAAAATGGATGACCATAGCTTGAATGTGGAAGAGGTGGATGCTATTATTGTGTACTTGATGCATATAATGTATATTGTAAAATTCTTCTTTGAGATGGTGGTGGATAAAAACATGACAATATCTTTAAGAAGACAATTGTATGAGCTTGATTTTTTTTCAAATAGGAAAATTGTGCATAGATTGTGCTATGAGAATGACATTACTAGTATTAATCAACTTGGGATGAGTACGAGTGCTTTTACCAATTTGTGTACAATGCTTGAAACTAGAGGGAGGCTAAAACAATCAAAGCATTTGTTAGTAGATGAGCATGTAGCCATGTTTTTTCATGTGATTGCACACCATGTGAAAAATAGAGTTATAACTGATTGATTTAGAAGATTTGGAGAGACAGTTAGTAAGTATTTCAATAATGTCTTGCATGCTATCATACAATTTCATAAGGAGTTATTGAAAAAACCTAAGCCTATTCTTGACAATTGTGATGACGATAGGTGGAAATGTTTCAAGGTAGATATAATGTTTAATTTCTTTCTTTCTTTCTTTCTTTTTTCTTATTATCATGTAATATTTTTAATAATTAAATGATTTTACTTGACTTATTTGTACTAGGGTTGCTTAGGAGCACTTAATGGTACTCATATTAGGGTAAGAGTTCCTATAGGTGATAAGTCTAGGTATCAAAACCGAAAGGGTAAGGTTACCACAAATGTTTTGGGGGTTTGCTCTCCTGATATGCAATTTATTTTTGTTTTACCCGGTTGGGAGGGTTCAGCAACTGATAGTAGAGTCTTACGTGAAGCTATACGTAGAAGGAATGGATTTTAAAGTCCAACTTGGTAAGTAATATATGAATTGATCAATTTTTTTAAATTCTATAAATATGAAATTGAACTGTAAAATATATTTAATATATAGGGCATTATTATCTTGTGGATGCTGGATATGAAAATTCCAATGGATTTCTTACTCCATATCGTGCTCAACATTATCATTTGAGTGAATGGAAAGATGGTCCACAACCTCGCAATCCAGGTGAATTTTTAACATGAAGCACTCACAGGCTAGGAATGTGATTGAGAGATGTTTTAGTGTGTTAAAGAATCAATGGGCTATTCTAAGAAGTCCAACATTCTATCCCATTAAAACTCAAAACCAAACAATTATTGCATGTTGCTTGCTACACAACTATATAAGAAAGGAAATGTCATACGATCCATTTGAGGAAAATTGGAAAAATCTTGAAGATAGGGATGAGGATGATGAAGATACAATAAGAATTGTAGACTCTACCCATGAATGGAGTGTATTTAGAGATAATACGACATCAAACATGTATAATGAATGGAAGGAAAGGAGACATAGATGGATAATAGTGATTATTTAGGTTAATAGAAGTCGTGTTTTCTTATTTATGCTTGATTGTGGTTGTAATGAAGAGATTGTTTGATTGAAATTATGTGTAATCTTGTAAAACATTATGCTACTGGTCGTATTCTTATAATTTTAAAATTATTCTCATTGGTTGCTAGGCTCGTCAACTTTAATATATTTTCTATTTCTATTTTGTTAATAAGTGGTATATTTTTTGTACTTACTTTTTAATTTTAGGATGTCATCTTCACAAAGTTTTACCTCAAGAAATCGAGGCCCTGGATAGAATAAAAGATTTTGGACAGCAGCATTAGATGAAAAATTAATTGAGTGTCTTGTAAAGTTACACAATCAAGGTTCATATAGAGTTGATGGTGGTTTCAAACCTGGCTACTTAAATGCTATTGAGAAATTACTAATTCAAAAACTACCAGATTGCACTATGAAAGCTAAACCACATATTGAGTCTCGATTGAAAACATTAAAGACTCAATTTACTACTATACATGACATGCTAAATGGACAGAATAGTACTGGATTTGGGTGGGATCCAGTGAATAAACATATAGCTGCTGAGGGACCTGTTTGGGATGCATATGTCGAGGTAATCTTTTTTTTTGTTCTCGTTTGTTATGAACAAATGCAATATTTATGTTTAGAAATTAATCCATTTGATTATTAATATTTTCAATTTGACATATTTTAATACTTTTTAGAGTCACAAAGAAGCTGCTCATTTTAGACATAGGTCATTTCTTCATTACGAAGACTTGGCTATTGTATTTGGTAAAGATAGAGCCACATGAAAAGATGCAGACACTCCAGATGATGTTGTTTTAGAACTTGATAATGAACGGAATCAAGAGATAGTAAATGAAACTGATCCATTACATCAACATGTAGATGCTACTGATCAGCAAAACTCAAATGTTTCATCTAAAAAAGAAAGAGAACTATTGGAGTTAATGAATATGAAAATTCTGTTGAGAGGGCAGCTTTGATACTTGCAGAAGAGATGAAGAATGTTGGCAGCCTTTTGAGTCGATCCATCACAAAAGAAGAAGAAAAAGAAGAACAAATGAGGTTGTACAATGAATTACAAAGGACCACATCACTTAGCAACGATGAGCTTGATGTTGCTACAATTCTTCTTGTTGACAAACCCACAAGAATGAATGTATTTTTTGGCGTACCTGATGGCAACAAAGATGGTTGGATTAGAAGTCTTTTTAAACGTGAAGGTGCATTATATTAAGTTATGGATATGTGTTATTACTATATGAATATTCGTTTGTAATTGTTATATTAGTCTTGTTTTGGTATCTAACTTAATTTTAGTTAGGCTAATATCAATATTTTGATATAGTGTTTTGAACACCGCTAGAATATGAACATTTGTGTTTGATTGAACAGATGATACGAAAGTAGTAGGATCAACATACGTTTGTAATTCTATTTATATTGATAATTTATTGTTTTGTAAACAATGAATAACATCACTGTACAAAAAAATCCCACAAACGGCTTCAATATATTGAATGCTATCAATAACAATCCTAATAACATCATTCATCTCTATAAAAGTAAATATATAATTAATTTTTTATGATATAAAAAAAGAAATATATATATTTTACTTAAAAAATTAAAATTAAAAAATTGTAATTTAATTTTTCTAACGAAAAAATAGTAATTAAATGACATTATTTAAACTTTACTAAATGTAGGGATATTAAGGTCATTTACAGCTTTTTTTCATTTCATTCTAGTAACAAACTAAACACAGTAATCCTGATTCCAAGCTTAATAAGGTTTAAAATTATAAAGTTTATATTACTATCGAAATATTAAAAAAAATGTTTACTTTTGATGTGACATTTTCAAGTATGTCAAAAGACATTGTTAATTAGTGTAACTATGTGTACTTAAGTATGGTATTAATGTAATGATAGTTTAATTCGCGAGAAAGAAAGATAAAATCTTCGATCAAAACAATTGCCAAAGGGTAAGTGTGGCTCAGGAAGCATGACAAGAATTAGGACTTCAATTACAAATAGCTATAGAGCATATTTCAAGGAAAAACACCATGCAAAAGTAATGTAAATAAAATAAGTTGAAAATCCACTTCACTGAAATCAATAGTAAAAATACTAATGCACATTTAATTCATGAAAAAAGAAGAAGCCAATTACACTCGAAATACAAACTCAATTATTCATTTGGGCTCATTAAATCATGTCTCTCTCACTTGCCGGGGACAAAGTTTGTGGCATATGACCACGCATTGTTGTTGACGGGGTCAGCAAGGTGGTCAGCCAAGTTCTCCAATGGTCCCTTTCCAGTCACAATAGCTTGGACAAAGAAGCCAAACATTGAAAACATTGCTAACCTACCATTCTTAAGCTCCTTCACCTTCAACTCAGCAAAAGCATCTGGGTCATCAGCCAAGCCCAATGGGTCAAAACTACCACCTGGGTACAGTGGGTCAGTCACTTCACCAAGGGGCCCACCAGCAATTCTATAACCCTCAATGGCTCCCATCAAAATAACTTGGGTAGCCCAAATGGCCAAAATGCTTTGTGCGTGGATCAGGCTTGGGTTACCCAAGTAGTCAAGTCCACCCTCGCTGAAAATTTGGGCTCCAGCCTTGAACCATACTGCCTCACCAAACTTGACTCCATTGCGGGCCAAAAGCTCAGGGAAGACACATCCTAGAGCCCCAAGCATGGCCCATCTAGAGTGGATGACCTCAAGCTCACGGTTCTTGGCGAATGTTTCTGGATCAGCAGAAAGTCCAGCAGTGTCCCAACCATAATCACCTGGAAACTCCCCAGTAAGATAAGATGGAGACTCACCAGAGAATGGGCCCAAGTATTTGACTCTGTCTGGACCATACCATGGGCTTCCTGAGGAAACTTTTTTGGTCACAGTTTTCCTCATGCTAACTCTTCCATTGCCAAGAAGCTCATTATTGCCTGAAGGAGACAGTTTCACTGCCTTTCCTGCAAATGATGGAGAGGATAGAGCCATAGTAGAAGCAGCCATCTTTTGAAGATTTTGCAAATCACTTAATGTTAACTCAGATGAATGTGGCTATTGGGTGATTTGTGATTGGAATTGGTAGACTCTATAAATAGTAAATACGAGTACTGTAGAAGGTAAGAGTCCTTATCGTAAAATATCAATGTCTGTTTCCTTATTGGTTATGAAATTTGCATGTTTGATTTTCATTGTCCAGTTGGCTTTTTCTTTACCCCTTATTTTTCTTGCAATTTCAGTTACTTGTTTGCACCAACATTATTGTATCAAAACTCCCTAGTGTTTTTTTTCAGCTATGCCCAATGAGGTCGTGACACTTGTAACTTTGGATAGCCTCTATCTATGTAGATGTCATATTGGATAATAATAATAATAATAATAATAATAATAATAATAATAATAATAATAATAAACTTATTTCTTCAAAAATCTCTTCATATTTTACATGGGTAAGAAAAATCCTGAATTCTCAGCCAAAGGTATCTCTTAAATTCCTGAAAAATCCACGACCAATTGTTAATGACTAAAGAACCATTCATTAATCTACAGTTCTTAAGGCATGTATAGGCATGAAGAATTGAAACTCTCTTAAAATTAATTACAGAATAAATATATAATGATTTTAGTATAAACAAACTTCTTTGACAAATTAATCAATGATAAATATATGTTTTTTTTTATTTGACTCTTTATCTTAGTTAAATTCAAATTTAAAAATATAATTTGCTACACACCATTTCATTATTGTTAAACATATTTGCCATGGCTCAGGCATAGTGATCCCATTACAATCCACTTTAACAAAATCACAAGTAATTTAAACCATTCAATCACTTATTTTTATGTATTAAGTGATGTCATTTTCTTTCCTTTATAAAGTATTTATTTATCAATAACGAAAATTAAGTTGCTATAAATGATTTTATTTCACTTATTTATTAACATATTCATGAGACTATTTATTAACAGATGTATGATATCTATGATAACTTTTTGAGGACGTTTATCCGATACTATTTTTGAAGATTTAATTGAGAGTTGTAATTAAGAACATTAATTTTAAAAAGGTTTAATTAAAGGAGAAGTTACAACCAATAATACTTATAATTCATAATAATATTGAGATTTAATAAAGATATTTTCTTTCTTCTCGTCCTTATAAATCTCAAATATATAGATATATATGTGATTTTATTTTATGCTTTAAAATTTTTAATTTTTTTTACATTTTTTTTAAGTTTAAACTTTAAACTTTTATGTTTTAAAAAAAATTATGAATTTTTTTCCAATTTTTTTTTCCTTTTTGCATTTTAAAAATCAAATTTTTAACCTCCATTTTTTAATATTATTACTGTCGATATTTTGTTTTTTAAAATTTTAAATTTATTCTTGAAAAAGGCTATTTAGAATTGAATAAAACTTAAAAAAAATCCTGAAATATATCTTAAAAGATAGATGATTAAAATATACATTTTGAATAATTACACGACTTATAAAATGCTTAATCATTTCAATTTCATATTACGTTAAAAGTACGTACAAAACATTAAAAAATATACCTATTATGATTTTTATGATTTAAGATTTGTTATTTTTCTTTAAAAATTTAAAACATATACATATGTGTTTCAAAATACATGACAAGACTCCATTAAAGATGTACGGATGATAATTATATTAATAACTATAATTATTTTATATCGATTTTGGATAGAGTTATTGAATAAAACTTGGTTAATTGGTTATGAGTATGTAATAATTTCCTATAATTTAAACACATTATTTATTTTTATTTATTTAATTTAAAAAATTAAAATAATATTTACTTTATTAAATTATTCAAAATACATATTAATTTTATTGTTTAGTTATTTAATACATGTTTTTAAGTATAATAAAAATATATATTTAAAATAAAATAAAATTTAATTTAATTATTTAAAATATTATGTGTTTAGTATTAAAATTTTCTTTATTTACTTAATTATATATAAAAAAATAAAATATTAATATATCTTCAAATTCTATTAATCATCACCGTACATGTTTTATTTGTTATCATTATTTTTGAAGAAAAATTATTATTATTTTACTAATAACCACAATTCTAGTTATTCACGTAAAAGTACATATCCGTAAGTGCAAGCTGCCGTACCAAATCTCAATGTAAGATTGTAATTTCTTTTGGAATCACTCTAATTATTTAGATACAAATAATATTATATATATCATAATTATAATTTATGTTACAATTTTTATTTGATATAATTATATAAATTTAATTATAATTATCATTATTAATATGTTATATTATTTGAAAGTCGTCTTAAAGACATGTAGAATTTTTTTATACATTTTGTTCAGACTTAAGGGATTTTCCGACCCATGTAGAAATGTGCGGTCCCGAAGAGATTTGTAAAGTCGGTAATTAAAGAAAAAGATTTTTGAAGAAATGAATTTTGTTTAATTAGTGTTATCCAACATGGCATCTACGTAGAAAAAGTCTATCCAAACTTACAAGTTTCACAACCTTATTGGATATAGTTGAAAAACACCTCATTGCTGGATATTTTTGATATAATAATATTGTGCCCATAAGTAATTGGAATTGAATGAAGAATAAGTGGCCCATAGAGAGCCAAATGGACTATGCAAATCAGACGTTCAAATGTCATAACCAATAAGGAAACAGATATTGATCTCTTAAGATAAGGACTCTATCCTTCTAGTACTGGAATTTAGTATTTATAGAGCCTTCCAATTCAAATCAAAAACCACCCAATAGCCACATTCATCTCAGTTGACATTTATTTTCACCAAGAGATTTGCAAAAACTTCAAAAAATGGCTGCTTCTACTATGGCTCTCTCCTCTCCATCATTTGCAGGAAAGGCAGTGAAACTGTCTCCTTCAGGCAATAATGAGCTTCTTGGCAATGGAAGAGTTAGCATGAGGAAGACTGTGACCAAAAGAGTTTCCTCAGGAAGCCCATGGTATGGTCCAGACAGAGTCAAATACTTGGGCCCATTCTCTGGTGAGTCTCCATCTTATCTTACTGGCGAGTTTCCAGGTGATTATGGTTGGGACACTGCTGGACTTTCTGCTGATCCAGAAACATTCGCCAAGAACCGTGAGCTTGAGGTCATCCACTCTAGATGGGCCATGCTTGGGGCTCTAGGATGTGTCTTCCCTGAGCTTTTGGCCCGCAATGGAGTCAAGTTTGGTGAGGCAGTATGGTTCAAGGCTGGAGCCCAAATTTTCAGTGAGGGTGGACTTGACTACTTGGGTAACCCAAGCCTGATTCACGCACAAAGCATTTTGGCCATTTGGGCTACCCAAGTTATTTTGATGGGAGCCATTGAGGGTTATAGAATTGCTGGTGGGCCCCTTGGTGAAGTGACTGACCCACTGTACCCAGGTGGTAGTTTTGACCCATTGGGCTTGGCTGATGACCCAGATGCTTTTGCTGAGTTGAAGGTGAAGGAACTTAAGAATGGTAGGTTAGCAATGTTTTCAATGTTTGGCTTCTTTGTCCAAGCTATTGTGACTGGAAAGGGACCATTGGAGAACTTGGCTGACCACCTTGCTGACCCTGTCAACAACAATGCGTGGTCATATGCCACAAACTTTGTCCCCGGCAAGTGAGTGCTTGAGAGTGACTTTTTCACGTGTGAACTGTTATTTCTGATGTAAATTTGGGGTTAATGAAGAACATAATGTTAATTTGTCTGGTCTATCAAATTCAGCTTTCCAATTTCTACTAAGAACCATTTCTAATATAAACTACATTTTTGTCTACCTACTTGCCCAGAAGTTATGAGGGAGTTGAACCCGCTAATTAACAGAAAAATTAAGACCAAAAGTTGAATTAATATAAACTACACATTTGTTTGTGACAGTTTGTACTGAGATCTTGAGAACTCGGTTAACGAAATCATGCGACACTGCCGACATATATCCTCACTTGTACGTTTTTCGTATATGTTAGTATGAGTCAATGTAGCTACATTATCAACTAAACTTTTCAAAAGAAATACAAGTACATTTTCATTGATGAATTTTCTATTTAACAATAATAATACAGGAAACTAGAGCTCAACCTGCGTAATTTTTAACTTATACAAAACAATAAAGCTTTTGCATAACTGAATTCTATGTACATTATATCTGTAACTATGTTTACATAATGAGATCAAAAGAATCAAAACTTTAGTATAAGGTGTGGCAAATTGTCAATGCATCTTCAAGCCTTCAACTCTCATAACACCGCAAAGACTTGTCTCGAGCTTCTAGAGTCCTTGATAACATGGTTATTTTGGTCATATGACACATGAAGCATTTATCTCATGCCTATTACAGAAAACAAAATTTCCAATAAAGCTGACACAGATATATCTGTATTATCAAGAATCGAAAAGGCCTTTCTGACAAGCTTAAGCACGCTGTGCCCTTGCTTTAGCCACAGCTTTAACATAAAGTTCCTCGTACTGTGCTGCCGAAGAATCCCAACTGAAATCTGTCTTCATGACCTTCCGAACAAGCAGCTGCCACTTTTCTGGGTTATTTCTGTAGAGGTTAAGTGCACGATCCAAAGCACTGTTTACCCCCTGTCATAGAACGATCAACGGAGAAATAAATGAAAATTCTCACAAGAAAGAGCATCACGAGGAACAAGCAATTTCTAATAGTTTGACTTCAAACCAAATGGCAGAAGAAATGCATGATATGCACATGAAACCTTTTCGGTGCACAAAACTTATTGGCACTTGGTCAATAGGTAACTAGAAGGTAATGTTATTTGCGAATAAAAAATAGTAATTCTCATTCAAATCAGATCAGTACTATATATATATATATATATATATATATATATATATATATATAATCAAACTATGACCAAAATATCTTTGTTTTAAGACGACTCCTCAAACTGAAGCACATATATTCATAATGCCCAGTTTGGAACGAAAATGAAAAATAAACTTTTAGTAACAACTTTAATAAATATATCTACTATTTATTCGTCTGACTTGACTTACAATGTGCACACATCTCCCCACATTACCACAATGATAATCTACTTCTATATGCTTAGTTCACTCATGCAATATGAGATTATTAGCTATGTGAACCGCAGCTTGATTGCCACAATGCATGACTATAGGGTCCTTTATTCCAATCCCCAATTTTTTCATAAGGTTTTTAATCCACATCAATTCACATGCAGTATGAACCATAGCTCAATCGTCAGCTTTAACACTAACAGGCTAACATATTTTGCTTTTCACTTCTCCATGTTACGAGATTTTTTCCAATAAAGTACAATATCTAGCAGTAGATCTTCTATCAAAATGAGAACATGCCAAGTCTACTTAGAGTAACTAATAATGTTAAGGTTTTGACCTCTCTTATAAGCAACACATATGCCAATAGTCCCCTTCAAATATCTCAAAATATCATCCCAATGTATTTGTTTATGCTTTTCCACGAATTGATCGACAACTTCAACAATAAAAGTTATATCAAGTTTAGTAACCGTAAGATATATTAGTTTCCCTACAAAGCTTTTGTACCTCCTCTTGTCATCACTACTTGCATCATCCCACTAGGGAATGTCAGATGGCTTTGATCCAAATATACCAATTTCCATCGACAAATCTTGCACATATTTCCTTTCAGAGAGTATGATACCCTTCTTACTATGAACTATCTCAATAACTAGAAAATAGCATAGTTGGCCCAAGTCTTTTTGTTTTAAAGGTTTTTTTCAACCTGTTCTTCACTTCAACTGTTCCTTTTACATCACTTTCAAAAACACAGGTATCATCCACATACACAATAAGCATGATAAGACCCACATTTATCTTCCTTATAATATGGAATGATCAAAATGATATCTAGAAAATCCAAAAGAAGTAAGCACATTGCTCAATATATCAAACCATGCACGAAGAGATTGTTAACACAAAACCACACTCCCCCTAAGCAACAAACTCAAGTGGTTGCTCCATATAGACTTCCTCCTTATCACCATAAAATAACGCATTTTTAATGTCTAAATGGTAGAGAGCCCAATTAAGGGTGAAAGCTAAAGAGATCAATATCCTAACTGAATTTAACAGAGCAATTGGAGAAAAATTCTCAAAGTAATCAATACCATAGATCTGTAGAAAACCCTTAGCAACCATAAGAGCTTTCAATCGCTCTATGCACCCATTAGATAAATATTTAATTGTGAAGACCTACTTACAATCTAACACTACCTTACCTTTTGGTAATTTAGTGAGTGTCCAAGTGCCACGAGATTGTAAAGCTGACATTTCTTCTTCCATTGCAGCAACCCAACTAGGGTGTGTAAGTGCTTCCTCATAAGACTTAGGAATGGATATAAAAGAAAGATAGAGAGCAAAGTTGCAATACACATGAGACAAGGAATGAAATGACAAAAAATTAGCTAAAGGATATAAAACAATAGAGCGTTTATCTTTTAGGAAAGCAATAAGAAGATGGAGATCATCAATAGGGGCAAAGGAAGGTGGAGAGAAGGATCTCCACTAGAAGAAGCCAATTATATAGTAGTCGATGAGGGCAATAAGTGCTCTCAAACAAGGGGTCATATTCGACAGACATAAACTTGCAATAACCTAGATGACATAGGTGAGCGAGAAGAGACAAACTCAACAGGAACAAGTAAAGAGGGAAAGAAGACACAACAGGTTGTGAAGAAGGGGAAGTGCCTGAGCAAAAGGAAGTAAACACAAAGAATGTAACATCAACACTAATAATGTATTTCCCAATCTCAAGATGAAAGCAACGATATCATTTTTGAGTCTAAGAATAACTTACATGAATAACTAACAACACACTTCGTCGAATGCGAGGAAAACTTAACAAGAACCCCAGACACATTGTGCACAGAGCAGACACCTCCAAAGACACGAGGTAGAAGATGAAATATATTTTTCGTTAGGACATTATACAAAAAGGAGAGATTGAACGCCAAGCACAAAAGAGGGTAGATGATTGATTAGGTAGCATGCATAACACCAAAATTTCTTTGCAATGTTCATATGAATGTACAAGGTATAAGTAACCTCTAAAAGGTGCCGATGTTTGCGTTCAACAACACGATTTTGTTGCGGTGTATGAACACAAGAAGATTCATGAATAACACCATTTTTATGACATATCGTAGTAAGGGCGAGCTAAAAATCTCCAAACCATTATCAGAACGCAATTTACGAACAAAAAAAATTGAGTTTTATTTTATCAAAAAAGGATTGAACTACAAAAGGAACTTCAAATCGTTCTTTTTAAAAGAAGCAACCAAGTAAACCTAAAAAATTAATCCATAAGACTAAAAAATACTGTACTCTTTAATATTAGGAACCCTACAAGGATCCCAAATATCATAATGCATTAAAGAAAAAGGTCTAAGATTATGTTTATTGATTCGAGGTGGATATGAAGGGTTGTAATATTTACCTAGCTCATAGGCCTCACACTCCAATTTGGACACAATAATAGGTGAAAGACACATAACACAAAGTAGACTAACATGAGGATGGCCTAAGCGACAATGCCATCGAAACATATCAACCAAGGAATGACAAGCAACATGAACAAGAGGACATATATCCAATTGGTAAACCCCATTAAACAAACGGCCACTAACAATTGTCTTTTTCATAGAAAGATCTTGAAAAACATAATATGAAAGAAAAAAGTCAATAGAACAATTAGAATTTTTAGTTAACTGGCAAACATACAATAAATTAATACGAAAACGAGGAACACAAAGTATAGAATATAAAGATACATGAGGGTTGTTCTATTGTCTTCCCCAATAACAGAAGAGGCAGAAACATCAGCTAAAGTAACGGACTTATGGACATAAGGGTTGAAAGGAGATACAAAAGAAGACTTAACAGTCATATAGCAAGTAGCACCTGAATCAATGATCCAAGTTGACGAGGAAGATGTACTAAAAGCAACAATACCTGACTCAATCAAGGTAGCAGTCTGAGGGAAAGACAAAAGATTGGAATTTAGCTAGTAAGATTATTGCAACAGTTGATTATACTCATCTCGTGGTACCGAGATAGACTCATCAGATGAAACCGATGGCACAGTAGTGGTGGAAGAGGGATTGTGAGCCTCAGAATGGACCTGAATGGACCTAATGAGCCTGTGGGAGTTTTCCAAATTTCTTCCGACACATGTTAAACCAATGATTAATTCTACCACAATGGACATAGTATCGATCACCCTAACCGCAACCTCGCTCTTTCCCTAAATCATAACCTCGATCACTAATAAAACCATGATCCCCTATCAAAGGTGGCTAAGGCAGAAGCATCATGAGACATCGTAAGGGTGAGGTGATGGAATGAGAGCTAGCATGCATTGCTCGTGAATATACAAATCGAATTAAAGGAATTTGATCACCAACCATAATCGCCTGTCGAACATGAAAATATTTAAAAGCCAAGCCAAATAAAAGCTTAACAACATAAAATTCCTCTTGTTGACCCTTAAGAGTAGCCAAATCCGAAGTGACCATGTGATACAATTTAAGTTCCTCCAACTAACCAACCAATTGCTTATAATATTCACTAATAGATCTCCCATTTTGACTACAAGTATACCTGAATACAAGTCCAAGATTCGATAAAAAAATTTATCCTGCGAGTATTGGTCATGCACTGTCTGCCAAACTTCTTTAGCATTTGCAAAGGGCATGTAATTTCCTACAATAGTAGGTTCCATGCTATTCCGAAGCTAGATGCAAACCATGGAATTGTCTTTCTTCCAAGTTTTAAATTCAGGTTTATCACGCGTTGGTGGATCATTTGTCAAGTAATGGTCATTTTCCTTAGCTTCCAAAAACACCATGATGGCTTGAGCTCAATGAAAATAATTATTATCATTAAGTTTAAATGTTATAATCGGAAGAGAGGTGCTACCAGACAGGGTAGTGATTGTAGAACCAATAGTAGTGCCAATAGAAGAAGTTGGAGGAGCCTCAGCCATCATTCAATTTGTTTAAAAAAATCAGAAATAACCGAAGTAAAGTAGAACATCAAATATCATAAAATAAATCACTAAAGTAAAGGTGATCCACCAAGCTCACACCATAAAAGAAACATATCAAAAAACAAATCAGCTTGTCAAAAATATGGTGACCAACACTTGAACTGGCCTTAATAACATGGTAGAAAATCCAAATATCAAGAATAAATAGATAGAAAGAGGCTAAGTAACAAACAAAGACGAGAGATCACTAACAAGGGCTGTCTTCACCAAGTTTTTCCTAGAAAAAAATAGCCAAGAGACATGTTGTCAACAGGCGTGGCAGGAAACAACCTGGGACAGCGTGGTTCATGATTCCAACGAGGCTTGGTGGTGCGATTCTGGACAACATGGCTCGTAACTTTGGATATTTTCTGTCGCACGATTTTGGGTGGCTGGGTTGTGTGATTTTTGGTGATTGTGGTTTGCGGAATGGGTGGATATGGTGGAGGCAAAGGTGGCTGATGGTGGCTGACGACTATAAGTGGTTAGGGAGGTTATTTAGGAATAAAAATAATAATTCTCATTCAAATCAGAACAGTACAATATATATATATAATCAAACTATGACCTAAATACCCTTATTTTAACAGGAAATGCAAGTAATTACTCCATTTACCTGTTCATCAGGGGACAAAAATGTAAACCCATTTCGAAGTTGGAGAGGTATTGCTTCGTCATCAACATCGAAGACACTGCAGGGCAAGTACCTTAGAAGTTTAATGATTGTCCTAAGGGAATAACCTTAAATTGTTGTTGTGAAGCTATTTGCCGGCTAAGCAATGAATACCAACCTATCAAACAGACCACCTGTTTTTCTTGCAATAGGTATAGAACCATATCTCATTGCTATCATCTGCATAAAAATATGTAGAAATTTAATGTGCTAATAAGATCTAAATTAATATAAGGTAAGGAGGAATGAATTATGAAACAATTGATTGATGACTTAAAGAGAGAAATCAGCCTCAACAGCCTCATATAACATAAATCAGGCATTTTAAGACTCCATATTAATGTCACATATAATCTAAAATTTCCATGGTATATAAAGACTACCATTATTTACTATCCACCCTGATTTCTCTCTGTTAATTGCATATCAATGAGAACTGTTATTTCTCTTATCTCTGCCTAAGAATTTATACATTTCCAACTCAAGCTAGACAGTCAACGTACCTGTGTAAGGCCACAAGGCTCAAATATAGATGGGATGATGAACATGTCAGATGCAGCATAAATGGAATGTGAAAGAGACTCGTCATACTTCAATATCAATCGAATGTGGTCGTGGTTATCAAAATGATTTGCAATTCCTTCGAATTCCCTCTATAAGAAGGAAAAATTAAAGTTAGTGAAAAAGAGATGGCAATTATAAATACAGTGAATAATATCCAGCTTAAAGAGAGCAAAATTCATAAACAAAGTTTTACGATCACCAGAATCTAACCACTGAGTTTCTGATCTTAGCTTTAAAGCCAAGTTGAGACACAAAACATAGTGTTAAATGTAGTAGTCCTAGACACCTCATTAGATAAAAAATAAAAAGCAACAGCAAATTATTTCACTTATCCAAACGACAACTAATCAAGCCAAAACGACTTCAACAGTTCTATGGTTGGACATGCTCCCACATCACTATTACAGAACATATTGGTTGAAGATTTTGTTAAGTGAGATTATATTCAATTCTAAAGAGCCTAAGGTTCTATTTTATGAAAATACCGCAACAATTGATATTACTAATAATCTAGTGTAACATGACAAAACAAAACATGTTGAGATTAACGTAAACTCGTTAAGGACAATTTGGATTGTGGTGTAATCAAAGTTTCGTACACTACGAGCATTGATCAACTAATTGATAATGACTTATGGTGTTCTTTCCATGGGTTAATTTGGAATAATCCTTATCTATTATTCTTATTCTTATTTTGTATATATCTTTAATTTATTGTCCTTTCTTAATTAGGACTTGTAACTAAGTATAAAATACCTAATTTGGCTCATGCATAAATCAAGCTTAGTACTCTATGTTCTAAATTTGTTTGAAACAATGTTCGTAATTCTCGTCTTATCTAATTTATAAACAGTCAAAGCTAAAGAACTTATGATAGAAATAAATCCAGAAAATCACCTGAATATGTGGAACCGGACTTGAACCAAGAAGAACAAACTGCCCTCCCAATTCCAAAGTTCGGTATATAGCATGCCTGATTAAATGTACTCCTTTTTGTGGCACCAACCGTGTGATGCATCCAACCTAATATAAAATAAATCATTAAACCTTCAGGAATGGATTTAAGCAATTTCTTTCACCATCAACATAATTAAAAGAAAAAAAATTAATGACATGATAATGGTGCCTATTAAATTTCTAAGATTATTCTACATGATAACCAGAAAAATAACAGATGAGGTTGTACACTTGAATATAGAAAAGGACCTCACTATAATGCATATTTCACCTAAACTCATCAAGTAACACAGATGAAAGAATATCAGTGAAGCCAAAATTCGATCTTAACATTTCCTAGATAGTTGTTATGAAAAAGTAAAACAATGGTTCCATTCTGAACTATTTCAGAAATACTTGTGTATCAGCAGAGAAACCTGGCCAGAAAATTAGTTCGTTATGCATAAAAATTACTGCACACAAAATTTCTCATTTTAAGGAAAGCATAAGTTAAAAATAAGTAGGAAAAGAAAATAAAAGCGTTACAAAAATATGGAGAACAAAATATTTTTCTTTAATTTGAAATCTCCAAAAGAAACTTGGAATATTTTCTTTTTTTAGTTTCAGTAGACAATATTCTCAGTCGAGCACCTAAAATGAAAAAAAAATGGACTATTATTTTAGTAATTGTTCAAAAAGCAGAAAGATGCAGATATAAAGTTATTCATACTAGGATTTTGCTAGTCTTGTTAGGGAGTATGACTAACAGTGATTGGCACAGCTTAGTCAAATGCAATTTGGTAACCATTGCCTAAGCAAACTCTTCGTACTTCATCTTAAAAGAAACATGAAATTATTCTTCAACATCATAAAAGAATTAAAAAACTACATAATATTAAACTCTAATAAAACTGCATAATAAAATCTCTTGATATGCATAAGAGATGCCATTACATGACTTGAGCTTCCATATATTTGACTTCTCACAGATGCGTGTCTAAACAAAAGGCAGAACAGAGCTCCTCATATGATTATTCAGTCTATTAGATAACCACAATAACCCAAGAACAAAACAGGCAGCAGATGGAAATATTCTTAAAAAATGTGACACATTGTAGCAATAGTACCAGCTCAAGATTAAATTTTTATAGAAGGAAAGCAATGCCTATGTGAAAATATAACTAATGAAAAGGCTTATGATATGTTTTCATTTTAAAAATATCATTTATTGCAGCAAAAAGCATTACCAATGGCCTGTTGATATCTTCATAAGAAAGACCTAGGTAACTTCTCAAAGCTTCCTTATTTTCTGATTTTCCTTGAAGATCATTAGCACTGTACTGTACTTTGAGAAATGCATCAGTGCTAGGATTCCATGCATCGCTATCAATTCCATTCAAAATTCCAACAAACTTTCTGGCGTGAAAATTAAGCGTCGAATGGAGACCTCTGCCTCCCTGTTAATCATGGATGGAGAACTATTAAAAATAATTGCATTTACATTCAAGCATAACAAAGATAATCCTCAGAAAATAAGTCAACATAAGGCATCAGCTAAGGACAACAGCCGTACCTCAGCAGTTCGCACCTCCTGAGCATAGGTGGGTGAAACCGTTGTCACAATATTAGAGAACACAACTGCACCCTAAGAATTGGCCCATGTGAAAGCATAAAATGAAATGGGGGTGATAAAGAGCCTTCATATTATGAATGACATTGGCATTTAAATGACTACTATCATTTACCTTAACAGGATTGATCTTATCATGTGCTGAGTGATCCTGCATCCTGTCTGGCCTATTAAGCTGGTTGACATCAAGGCCACAGTATTCCAATTGAGAAGCAGGTGCAGTACCTTGGTACTCAAAGTTATGGCATGTAAAGCATATTCTAGCTGTATTCAATCCCTTTGGGATATAGAGATCCCAATAGAGAGGAGCCTAAGAAAGCAACAAGAAAGTCAATGGGTGAAATTGATAGAGTGTGTGAGAGAGTGAGAGAATGAATGAGTGAGAGCGAGAGAGTTGACTGCTAAATAAATAACTCGTACAACGAAAGCTGTCTGCCAATCATGGCAATGAATTATGTCTGGACTCTTGCCAGCTTGCAGAAGCAATTCAAGTGCTGCACGGCTGAAAAATGAAAACCGCTTAAAATCATCATGCTCGCCATAAACCTGTCCTCGCCAGAAGAATTTTTCGGGATGAAGTGGCTCAATGAAGTAAACAGGAAGGCCTGGAAAAGAAAAAACCATACTTAGAACTTAGTACAGGAGATACAAAGTAAGCACAAGCTTCGAAATTCTTAACCTTCAACTGTGCCAACCCAGACTTTGTTTTTATATAATTGGCCATCAAAGAATGATTCTACCAGCACGTCTAGAGCCTGTAAAATTATGGGATGGTCAAATAATGCTTTTTATGTTGACAATTTGCTCGAACCACAAAATAGTATACAATACCCTTAAATCTTGGATACGGTCATACTGCATGCAGTCATATTTGGGAATAACAATTTCAACAAGGTGTCCTCTCTTCTGCAGTGCTTTACCAAGACCAGTCACAACATCCCCCAAACCACCAACCTGTAAAATTAACAACTGATAATCTTGAAAAAATTTCTGAAATGACATTGCATTGCTTTTGTTACATAATTGGCACTTGCGGAAGCGAATATCAGGTCCAATTTTGGTTGCACAAATTATTAATAATGGGTAACAGCAAAAGTAATAAGCGGTAAGAAATTAAATGGCACACAATGATTTAAGTGGTTCAACTTTTCAATATGAAAAGTCTACTACACTGACGACGACACACCGAAGAAAATCCACTAATAATCAAAAGGATATACAAACACCAATTTCCAGAGAGCTTCACAAATTATACCAAATTCCAAAATCAACCCACAAAGTATCCCCTCTAATTTACTGATAATATATATAGCAAGATAAATTAACAAATTTGCTATTAAATCAAATATTACCGTACAAATGAGAGAAACACTACAAATGGTAGCTGAAATGGACAGTTTTGTCCTTGGGTTGATTTCCACTGCTCTCTTAGTTGGTTACTGCTGGTTTTTCTTCAACTTTGCAGCTGTTGCTTTCTGTACTACAGAAGAAGAAGAAAATGGACTGATGGAGAAAGGCGAACAGTACTGACTTTCTTCTTCAATTCTTGCGAGGACACGAAGGAAAGCAAAGCCTCTGCTGCTCTCTGTTTCTTTTTCTTATTTTCAGCAGCTGCTATATCTCCCTGCAGTTTTTCTTTATTCTGCTGCTGCTGATTTCTTTGGTGGCTGCTGCAAAAAACTCTAGTGGCTACAGATTTGTTTCACGCAGGGAGTTATATATAGGAAGGGAAATAGGGTAAGGGTTTAATTAATCATTTTGGGCTTTGGGCTATATTGGTTTTGGGCCATATTTAACAAATCTCCACCTTGGCTCAAAACAGAAAACAAATTCTTCAAAATATGAAATTCCTCGGATTACCAAATAACCGTCATCCAAAGCCCCGAAGGGTGATCATCTTCTACAAATGCCAATCAAGTCTAAGCAATGCTTGAACTTATTAAATGGAACTGGTTTGGTTAACATATCAACTGGATTCTCTGTAGTGGCTATTTTATTGACAACAATAGCACCTTGAGAGACAATGTCACGAACGAAATGATATCTGACATCAATATGTTTGATTCTTTCATGATACATAGTATTCTTAGTCAAATGTATCGCACTCTAACTATCACAAAATACAACAGAAGTATCTTGCTGTAAACCCAAATCACAAACCAAACCTCTAAGCCAAATGGCTTCTTTCACTGCTTCTTACATTCTTGCCATATATTCTGCTTCTGTCGTAGACAAAGCAACTGTAGACTGTAAAGTAGCCTTCCAACTAATGGCACAATGAGAAAGAGTGAGGACATAACCTGTCAGAGATCTTCTTCTATCCAGATCACCAGCATAATCAGAGTCCACGTAATCAATAACACTGCAACCAGTATTAGAACTCCCATCATATACCAAACCAAAATTGGATGTACCTCTCAAATACCGAAGTATCCATTTCACTGCTTGCCAATGACCCTTACCAGGATTACCCATATATCTGCTGACAACACTAACTGCATGTGAAATGTCTGGACGAGTACAAACCATAGCGTACATCAAACTGCCAACGGCACTTGCATATGGAACCTGAGACATGTACTGCTCTTCTTCTTCTGACTGTGGTGACAAATCCAAAGAAAGCCTGAAATGCGCAGCTAACGACGTACTCACAGGTTTAGAATCTTTCATGCCAAAACGTTCAAGAACTTTTTCAATATAACTTTTCTGAGTCAAATAAAGCTTGCCCGCTTGTCTATCCCTGTAAATTTCCATGCCCAAAATTTTCTTCGCTACACCCAAATCTTTCATCTCAAATTCACCATTAAGTTGAGACTTTAATTTCTGAATCTCAAACTTATTCTTAGAAGCAATAAGCATGTCATCAACATAAAGCAACAAATAAATGGATGAACCATCATGAAATCTTTTATGATAAACACAACTATCATAATCACTCCTAGAGTAACCATGATCAATCATAAAAGAATCAAACCGCTTATACCACTACCTTGGAGATTGCTTCAGCCCATATAAAGACTTTTTCAATAAACAAACATGATCTTCCTTAACTGGAACAACAAACCCCTCTGGTTGATGCATATATATTTGTTCTTCAAGCTCACCATGTAAGAAGGTTGTCTTGACATCAAGCTGTTCTAATTCCATGTCAAACAATGCAACCATAGCAAGCAACACACGAATAGAGCTATGTTTCACAACAGGAGAAAATACTTCATTGAAGTCAATACCTTTCTTCTGACAATAGCCCTTTGCAACAACACGTGTCTTAAACCTAGCTGCTTCAACCTCAGGTATACCTTCCTTTTTCTTGAAGACCCATTTGTTTCCAACAATCTTCTGGCCCTTAGGCGGTTTCACCAATTCCCAAGTATGATTCTTATGAAGTGATTCAATCTCTTCATTCATAAAGAACCAACCACCGAATGCATTCATCACAAGTGACAGCTTCATGATAACTAGAACGTTCATACACCTCAATAGACTCTGCCACAGACAATGCAAAAGAAACTAAGTCTGCATCTGCATCTGCGTACCTCTGAGGGCGTCGTATCTCTCTTATTCCTTTACCCTTAGCGATACTATATGGTTGTTCATGTTGCTCTCCTGCTACATCATGAGCAGAATCATCTATCTCATCCCCAGATGGCTGATCTGAGGTGCCTTCTTACACTCGACTAGGAACTCCACTCTCAAGCTCCACCTGCTCATTAACACCGTAGTCTTTATCTGCAACAATAGACTCTTTTTTCTTTTGCAACATGGAAAACTCATCAAACTTAACATCTCTGCTAATCAAAAATTTAGGTGACTTGGGCTCAACACACCATAATCTATAACCCTTCACCCCAGAAGGATACCCCATAAATATGCATTTCAATGCCCTAGGCTCAAGTTTACCATCATTAACATGAGCATAAGTAGGACAACCAAAAACTTTCAAATCAAAATAATTAACAAGAGTACCAAAGAATACCTCAAACGGAGTCTTCAACTCAATTGCAGTTGATGGAGACCGATTCACCAAATAGCAGGCATGGTTACAAGCTTCAGCCCAAAAGGATTTATCCAAGTCAGCTTGAAAGAGCATACAACGAGCTCTTTCTAAGAGAGTCCTATTCATACGTTCTGCTACTCCATTTTGCTGTGGTGTATGATGCACAGTGCGGTGTCTCACTATGCCATTTCTTTCACAGAACTCATTAAACTGACTATCACAAAATTCCAAACCATTATCAGTTCTCAAATGCTTGATTTTCTTGCTTGTTTGATTTTCTATACAAGCCTTGAATTTCACAAATTTTGAGAACGCATCATTCTTATTCTTCAGAAAATACACCCAAACATGACGAGAGAAGTCATCAATAAAAGTCAACATATACCGGGCACTACCCTTAGACACAACACGAGAAGGACCCCAAAGATCTGAATGAATATAATCAACAGTACCTTTCGTTTTATGGATGGTTGTACTGAACTTGATCCTACGATGCTTTCCATAGACACAATGCTCACAGAAATCAAGTTTCCCAGTTTTCTGACCACAAAGCAAATCTCGTTTGCTCAAAATAGACATCCCTACCTCACTCATATGCCCAAGTCGTATATGCCATAATCGAGTAGTGTCTGAATCTTGATCTGACGAGGATGAAACTGATACACTGCCAATAACAGTGCTACCCTGAAGCATATAGAGACCACGCGACAATTGTCCTTTAATAACAATGAGAGCACCCTTACTAACTTTTAAAACTCCACCTTCAGCTACATACTTATAGCCTTGTGAATCAAGAGTACCCAAAGATATCAAATTCTTTTTCAAATCTGGAACATGGCGAACATCTTTCAAAGTCCTAACAATACCATCATGCATCTTAATTTGGACAATACCAATACCAATAACCTTGCACGACATATTGTTTCCCATCAAGACAACACCCCCATCAATAGACTGATAAGAAGCAAACCAATCTCTACTGGGGCACATATGGTAAGTGCAACCCGAATCAAGAATCCAAACATCTCCAAGAGAACCAATAGATACTGATAGAACATTTTCACCATCTAACCGTAACTATCCGCAACACCAAAGAACATCGTTAGTACCGTAAGACGTTGTGGCAGATTTTCCTTTACCTTTGAGTTTCGGACAATTTACTTTCCAGTGCCCTTCCTGACGGCAATAATTGCATTTATCTTTTCTTTTTCTAGATTTGGATCTAGACTTGCCTCTATTACTGCTTGTGCCTTTTTCTTGATTTCTACCTCTGACAAATAAACCACTGCTATTATCATTGTTTCTTGTAGACACCTTTTTCTTCAACTCTCTGGAATTCAAAGCTGCTTTGACATCTTCCAAAGAAATAGTGTCTCGCCCATATAGCATGGTATCAACAAAATATTCAAATGAATGAGGCAAAGAACATAATAGAACTAAGGCATGATCCTCATCATCAATCTTAACACCACCATTTTTCAAATCACGAATAATTTTAGTAAATTCATCTAGATGATCGTGCAAAGATGTACCTTCTGACATTCTGAAAGTATACAAACGCTGCTTCAAATATAACCGACTGGTCAAAGACTTGGTCATATACAAATTCTCCAATTTAAACCATAACCCAGCAGGAGATTCCTCATCAACAACCTCGCGTAATACCTCATCAAACAAGGATAACTGAATTGAACTCAAAGCATTTTCCATCAATGCATCTTTTTCTTCATCAGTCAATTTTTCTGGCAATTTATCCTTACCTTCAAGTGTCTTAACGAGCCCTTCTTTAACTAATACTACCGCATCTTCATACGCCAAAGATCGAAATCATTTCTACCATTGAATTTCTCAATTTCATATTTTACCGCCATTTACGTAAAACCCAATATTAAATAAACAGAAGCACAACCCAGAAAATATGAAACCAATCAGAAAAACCAGAAGCTCAAAATAGATCCAAAAGAGCAAACTTAATCAGTTCCAATAAATAACAGAATAACCCAATAGCTCTAATACCAACTTGTTACATAATTGGCACTTGCGGAAGCGAATATCAGGTCCAATTTTGGTTGCACAAATTATTAATAATGGGTAACAGCAAAAGTAATAAGCGGTAAGAAATTAAATGGCACACAATGATTTAAGTGGTTCAACTTTTCAATATGAAAAGTCTACTCCAATGACGACGGCACACCGAAAAAAATCCACTAATAATCAAAAGGAGATACAAACACCAATTTCCAGAGAGCTTCACAAATTATACCAAATTCCAAAATCAACCCACAAAGTATCCCCTCTAATTTACTGGTAATATATATAGCAAGATAAATTAACAAACTTGCTATTAAATCAAATATTACCGTACAAATGAGAGAAACACTACAAATGGCAGCTGAAATGGACAGTTTTGTCCTTGGGTTGATTTCCACTGCTCTCTTAGTTGGTTACTGCTGGTTTTTCTTCAACTTTGCAGCTGTTGCTTTCTGTACTACAGAAGAAGAAAATGGACTGATGGAGAAAGGCGAACAGTACTGACTTTCTTCTTCAATTCTTGCGAGGACACGAAGGAAAGCAAAGCCTCTGCTGCTCTCTGTTTCTTTTTCTTAGTTTCAACAGCTGCTATATCTCCCTGCAGTTTTTCTTTATTCTGCTGATGCTGATTTCTTTGGTGGCTGCTGCAAAAAACTCTAGTGGCTATAGATTTGTTTCACGCAGGGAGTTATATATAGGAAGGGAAATAGGGTAAGGGTTTAATTAATCATTTTGGGCTTTGGGCTATATTGGTTTTGGGCCATATTTAACAGCTTTAACCCCATTTAATACAAGAAAAACTTATAAAGGAATAAAATGTCCAAATATATTTATACTATACGATGTTTTGGGCTGAGATAAATGCAAGTAAAATGTTAGCTTTTAATCTTCAGTAGAAGATCTTGTTGCATGTCATGCAATATCCTTAGCCTATAAAGAAAATAATTTAAAGCCTGAGACTTTGATAGCATGCAAAGATAGACATTAACTGCACTCATTTAGCAAATACAATTTCACAAGCATAATTGTGAGTGAAATTCCACGAGCTTTATCATGCATGAAATATGAACAGCTTAATAGGGTAGTAAACATGAAAGAACAAAAATAAACACAATATCTTGAGGTCAATAGAGCTCCGAAAAGAACATGTGAAAGTAAAATTGCAAGGTACCTTCATATAATTGCCAATTTTGCAATTATTTACCGCATGTAAAGAGCCATGCATCATACCCAGACAGAAAAACACATGAACATTGATTACATACAAATTGTTAGATCCCTTTCAAAGTAGAAAGTGATAAAGAATCGTAGACCGTAAGAACAATGTCAATTTTTACATATGAAACCTCTTGAAGCACTTGATGACTTTATGAAAATAGAGTCACTAACATATTTTTTTACTTAATATTTACTTGTTTTATTCAATAAATAGTATTTTTATGACCAAAAATATTAAAATATAATTTTTTTAGTAAAAAGGGGTGAAAATATAATTTTTAGAATTTTTTGGGATTTTTCTATGTATATTTAACGCATGATCAATCAGGAGCTATCATGTGGCAAGCCACGCAAGTAGAAGAGCTGACTGAGTAAGCCACGTAGACGCCACGCAAGCACGAAGAGCGAATCACGTCACGCCACGTGTAAGGAGGACGAAACGCATGCCACGTGTCAACACGACGTTCAACATGAGTTCGGAAATTCGTCAACGTACCATGCCACGTGTCGCTACGACATTGCTCCACGCATTCCACCGTTTCCGCAAATCACGCCACGCCGCCTGTCGCTAACTCAGCAAGCGTTGACTATGACCGGTCTCCCTTGCCACGCGTCGCTCCCTAATTCGCCCAGTAAATTTCCCTTGCCACGTGTCTCGATGTGATTGGCTGGAACTGTCAGTTTTAATTGTTTTGATCGTAGTCCTTGATCTGAAGCTAATCTGACAGTCCAAATCGCACTTGAGCTTTATTTAAGCCCCTAATCACTCCATAAATCCTAATTGGCCTCCATTAGCATAATTTTGGTCAATTTTTAGAGCTAAAAAAGAGAAAAATACATAAAAATTCAAGAGACGACGCAATTTTGGTGGAGATTCAAGAGGAGATTAATACTACAATTCAAGAGATTGATTGTATTTCTTTTTCTACTCTTTTCTCTATCAATTTTTATGTCTTTTTTTTATAAAAAAAATACAAGTTTTATGAACACAATTATGTGTAATTAATTTATTAATCTATGGATCTTATGAAATCAATTTTCACCATGTGATGATTTAATATTTTACCCCAATTATAATTATAATTTAATTATATTATTTAACCTGATTTGTATGCTATTAATTGTTTGGCCAACAATTTATCTATAGAGGCAATTAAATAGATTTGAAAGAATTATTTAATTGTTTGTCTTGATTAAATAACATGCATAGTTTCTAGACAGAGATGTATGATTCTTATGTATGTGATCCATAATTGATAAACTTAGCGAATAATATGCAATTTAATTGGCATTAGAGTGTGACTAAATTAATTATTATATGATGTGTAGTTTACTTGAGAGAGGAATACATGCTATGTTAGATTCAATTGATCATATAATTAATTGATAATTATATTGGAGGGATCTTAACGATTCGCATGTTTAGAAAATTAGAGGATTAAGTATTCCTAGATATTTTCTCATATATCTTTTTAGTTACCAAATTTGATTTAGTTAATTATTACTATTTACTTTTAGTTATTTTAATTTTGCTTCCTTAAAATATAAAAACACAATAAAAATTTATTTTTATTTTTTTTGTTTTAAAAATTAGTTTTTAATAAAATAATTTTCGTGGGAACGATCTTTTCTTATCATTATATTACTTATTGTGATACGTATATTTGCGTATTCATTGCACACTTGGCGATCAGCTCTTTCAACCAATCAAACAGGAACTTAGGAAGTTAACCTGCACTTACCTTGGCAACTGGTGCCATCTCTGCTGCAATGTGAATGACATGCAATCCTGCACTAAAGACAGCAAAAATATAAATACAAGAATAGAAATGTAAATACACAGTGTAATGTACTGCTTATGATATAATACCTAGTCTTTGGTGACGTCAGCTGGAGAAATGTAGCCAAAGCCTCCTGTTCATTCTTTTCCTTGCACGCCATGTATGCATCACAAATTCTTCTGTCCCTCTTCCAGACCAATTCTCTCAATACATTTGCATCATTAATTGGTATTTTCTTCTCAAGCAACCATCCATCAATCAAAAGCAACAAACGGCTCCAAAACTCCCAAGGCATATCATTGACAGGTTCATCCAGTCTCCCTTTCTTGCTTTCTTCTTTTAGACTATTAAGAGCGTCTTGAAATTCCTTCACAGATTCTTGATATAATTGAACATGAGAATGTATCTCTTCGTCTGATCTTTTAAGTCGATCTTCCATTACTTTTATCTTTTGTTGCATTAAGTCATTATATTCCTGCATCTTTTCTGATGATAGCTTGTAGGCATTAGCTTCTTCAAGGGATTCCTCTAATTTATCAACCTTTTTCTGAAGTTCCTGGTGCTGCTGCAACACTGCAATAGCTTGATCTGCCTGTATAGTGGCCTTATCTAGTAGCCCTTGCAAACTTTCTACCTTCTCCCACAAGTCTTTATATTCCTCCTTTAAAGTAGAAAGCTTTGAAACATCTTCCTGAGAAACTGACAGTTTCTCTTCCAATTCTTTTAAAGCAGACTCCAGCAAAGATCGCTCCTTATCTAAAATTACCACGCGATCATCTGTAGTATGCACATTAAGCTCCTCCCTAAATGCTTCTATATCTTTTTTTAGGGCTATGTTTTCTGATCTTAATGAACTAAGATCCATGGTGAGAGAAATAAGGTCCCTCTTATGTGGAAGACGGACTTCCTCATGTAATAGCTTGTTTTGATTCACATCCATGTCAACCTTACTTCCTACAGTACCATCAACATGAGTAAGTTCGTTCTTCAGCTTCTCTAGCTGGTCTTCCAAGAGTTCCACATGTATCTTTTCCTGTGCAGCAACTTTAATCTTCTCATCAGTTTCTGCCAATCTCATTTCCAAACTGTTAATCTCTCCTTGCAATGCCTCCTTCTCAGAATGAATTTTTTCAAGATCTTCAAGTGCATGAACTCGTGCTTTGTTGAGGAGAAGGATATCTAGATTAAAAGTAGAGAGAAACACATTTCTCAATAAACTTGATTGAGAAGATGCTTTACTGAACAAGAAAATATGAACTTATGAAGAGGTAGGAAGAGTAGGGCACAATTATAACCTACTTTTCTCTGCATTCCTTATCAAGTCCATCAAACCCTCAAGTTGAACAGAAGGAATCTGCTCATGTGCATTGAAGCTGACCTGTAATAGAAAGGGCACTGCCCTTTAGATTCCAACTACTACCTCTAGAGTTATTAATAAGGTACAAGGAAAATAAAATGATGCAATTATGTTTCTCTGAAAACAAAAAGATTATACGTTTTCTTTTTGCTAAATAAATGAAGAGATTTTTGTTGCAAACATAAAAAGACGGATCCGTTTTATCTAACTGCATATCTGGTAACAGTAGTATATAGGTATTCATAATAACTGAACAATTTCAGTGAAACACGAATGGATATACGGTCAGAGTTATCAAAAAGAAAATGAGAAGCCAAGAGGAGTGGAAGAATAATTAAAGCCATTATCTGTAGGATCTCATTCTGAATATCATTGACTACAACCCTATATTGGCATAAATGATTACATTCTCTTTCTCTGAACATACCGTGAGAAACCTACATTCAACTGCAAATTTTATATCTCCTGGTACAAAACTGACAAAATTTTGTATTGTAAAATTGTGTGAAATATAAGACCAAAATTAACATTTATCCTTCCATTTATATGTGCTAACTTTCCAATATCACACATGGTATGCAAAGAAATAAAATTTGCAAGAACCACAGGGTAAAGTTATTGACAGAGCATACTGAGGGTTTTGGTATAGCTATATTCAAATCGTTAGCATTATTTTGATCTATGGATATGGCATTGTGAGCGTCATCATAAGAAGTGCTTTCTTGATTCAAAGTCGGCACACCCCCAACAGAAGCAACTTCTAGGTCATGGTCTACATCATTATTAGACTGGAAATCTCCATTTGTTGAAGGCTGCTCTGGAGAGACTTTCTTTAGTTGTCTTCTCTTAAGCTGGGAACTGCATAAGTTACAACAAATTGACAAATTAGTTCAAATAAGTGGTTTATGATGTACAAAATTCTTTATGTAGATGAATAAGAGGATATAGAGAGAAAGGGGAAGAACATAACATAAATTAGGGAATAACAGAACGATAAAGCAGATGCCACAACAACTCAATATTCATCCAAGTCTGTCATAACAACTATAGGCAGGGCCTATTTATGGGGTCTTAAGAATTGGCCTCCAAGTTAATTACTTATCAACCAGCCTATATCCTAATCAAAAATTCAAAACAACCCTAAGGATAGAGAAATAAAACATATATATTAAAAACTCTTGTTTCTTAAGTTTGCTACATAAATGATTTCTACCCACCCCCAACCCCCAAAAAAAAAACGAGTAGAACTCAACTCTAGTTAATAAATACAAACAAATTAAAAATAAATATTGTATCCATCTAAATCAAAATATAAATATATATAAATTGTAAATACACAATTTAAATGACATCAAATATAAATTGAGTAGAGAAATGACCGAAGCCCTTATATCACACTTTATCCTTAAGATAATTTTTTTCCGCTCACCATGAGTGTTTGAAAAATCCGAAAAAATATATCCCAAGATACAACAATCAACTAGCAATAAATATACAGCACCATTTGTTGGTCCAACAAACTTTCATGTATCTGATTTCTATGTGAAGGAACATAACTCTAAATGAGAATACAAAAATTTTATATGCTTTTTATTTCTTTCTTTTTCCCATTAAAATGTGATTTCTCTTAAATAAATAGAGCTCCCAATTGGACAACAGAAAAACAAATTTAAAGAGCCCAACCGGCATATTAAAATTGAAAAGCATTAAAGGGTAATTAGCACCCAAACAACCATTTCTCTCCTAAAGTGAAAAAAAGGTTTTCAATTAATAACAGTTTTTAATTTATATATATATATATATATATATATATATATATATATTCTTTTTCATTTAAATTTTTTTCCAACAATCCCCCATGTTAATGAAAAACACAGAGTTAAAAAATGACTCAAATCAATTTTGATATGGAAATAGAGTTCAATGGTTCAAAACTTGTATAGGATAGGTAGGTATTACCTTTTGAATTTTCCCTTGTGAGAGTATATTTACCTTATTGACTGACCAGTAGACATGATATCCGTAAATTATTCTACCTTTTAAGTAAGCGATAACATACTTCACACAGGAGTCTTTCTTGACACAATTCAATTCTCACTGTTATATTCGTTTTAGAAATGAATACAGGCATGCTTCTATAAAAGTTTCTAAAGAATTGAGTCATTTACAATTTCTTTTCAAAACAACCCTACTTTTCATTGACATTGGTGATCTCTTATCTTGAGTCATTTACAATTTCTTTTCAAAACAACCCCACTTTTCATTGACATTGGTGATCTCTTATCTATAAGAATAACATGCATACTCTGAATTCTCTTTGTAAGAGTCATTAAAAGCCTTAACTTAACCTGTATCCTACAGGTATCACTTTTTCGTCATAGGAATAGACTTGAGGGTAAACTTCCACGGTGATCTCACTAAATCTTTACAACTAGGTTGTTCCTTTGAACCTAGGTCTTGGAATCTTCAATCAAATAAGTTGGGTTTTCTTTGCAAATCCTTATTCTTTTATGGGCTTCTATCTCATTCTTCTAAATGACTTATCAACTAACTCTCGATTTTACCCTTTGGTTAGCGGATACGCTGTATTATCCTTCAGCTTTACATAAATAATTGAGATACTCCAAGCAAGAGTAGTTGTCTAATGATATTGTGTCTATGACATATATATCGAGACTTACTATTATGCATATTGTTCTATGCCCTGTCAATAACAGATTGACTATCACAATGAATACAAATTATAGGCATATGCTTTAGCCACTTTGGAATATACTTTAAGAAATTACGTAGCCATTTGGCCACGTAGTCACATTTATCCAAAACGTTGAATTCATATTCCATCACGGATCTAACAATACATGTCTATTTAGAGGACTTCCATAAAATAGCTACACCACTCAATGTGAACCCATATACACTAGTAGACTTTAAGTCTTTCATATGAATTCAATGTCTTCTTTTTTTAACTTAGCAGGTGCTACTTCTCGTTCTTGATAAACCACTTTGTAGTATTTAAATTGCTACTAGGTAGAATCGTTAAACTACTTCAAAGTCAAACAATTTACACTTGTATTACATGCACTAAAACAAATTTCACTAAACACAAAAGCAAATCCAAACAGGTGGTATTAGTAAGGAACAAGAGCAGAGTGATTTCTAATGCACTTTCTAAGTTCAAGATCCAACCTACAATTGCTCAAAACCAAATAAACGAAAGGGGAAAACAAGTACCCCAAAATAAAAAAATAAAAAGTAATCAAAAACTACAAGAATAACGACAAATAAAACTGAAATTAACACAAAAGAAGAACAATGACTTTAACCTGATTTTACGCGATCTCATTTTACAGGAAGTAGTAGGAAGCAATCGATAGGAGGAAGGAAAAGGAAAGCGCACATTAGATTTGTTGCAGTTGCAGCTGACACCAAACCACGTCGATAGCCTCACAGCCATTGAAATCCAACCTACAATCTCTCCTATCTCTCTCGATCTCTGTTGGAGAGAATCTCAAGAACAAGTTATTCCATTGGAAGGGACTGAAAAAGTGAATACTGGTCACTGGTCAGAATTCAGAACCTCAGTAAATGAGAAAGCCAAAAGCGAAATGATGTAGTTTTCGCGCTTAAATAGAGATGGAAATGAGAAGCTATTAATAGATATTACAGTTAGGAGTTAGGACGACCTTATCAACATCAAACGGCGAAGATGTTAAGTTGAGTGTTAGTGATGTGATGGACGGTGATGACCAACTAATTTAGCGAGAGTATCTATTATCATACGTACTTGATTCACTCTATTTGTCTTTCTCTTTTACTTTATTTTATAAAAATCTTCGTCAAATATTTCCTTCTACCTGCAAATTGCATCTGAAACGCTAGTAATAAACATTGAACAAATATAAATTATACATTCGATACTTGTATAATTGATGCTTACTCTTCATTAATTTTATTTATTAGTTGTGTTTTAAAAAAAAAAGTAACTAATTATATTTTTTAAGAAACATTATTACACTTATCTTCCACATTATTCATTTATAAAAAATAATAAGGATAAATTTTTTTAACAATAGTTTTGTGGGTTGATATTCTTTATTATTAAGCTTAATTTTTTAATAACACATTTTATATTTAACTTATACAAAATGGGTTTAAGAGTTATTATATTATTACTAAGGAATTTATAACTCAATAACATATAATTTAAATAAAAATTTAAAAAATTAAAAATTAAAATCTTAATTAAGATAAGTGAATAAGGTAATTATTAAAAAAAATCTTTTAATCCTTCAAAGTTATAATATACAATGTAACAATTTTTTTTTATAAAAATAAAATATATTAATCATGTTAAAACAAATATACTTAAAAGCACCTAAAAGAAATCAATTTTGACCAACAATCAAGTTCAACTCTAATCTAAAATGATAATATAATAAATCACAAGCTAAAAAAATAATATAAAATATAACACATAAGGACTTTGTAAAACAAATAAAAGAGACTCTTTTTGATACATTAAAATATACAAAATAACCAAAAAGAATAAAAATGGACTCCTTCTTGATATATTTAGTGTTGTTATAGCTCAACGGATCAACAATTTTTGATTTTTTGTATACCTTATTACATTAAAAAACACTATCACATAATTACTTTACAATATTAGTACACGAAACACAACATCCAAATGGTGTGTACACCATAAAGTCTATGAAAAAAAGGAAAAGGTAGCCTACCGAAGATAAAGCCTATCAACGAGAAGCTCCCCCCTGATAGGAGGAAAATATATGGTAGAGAGATTGAGAAGAAAAGGGAAAGAAAAAGATGAGAAGAAAAAAACATAGAGAGTTATTTTAGAGAGAGGAAATAGAAAAAAATTATAGAAGAGATTGTTATTTGGACATATGGGTCGGGCTCCAGGCCGACCCATCTAACAACTCGAGTCTAGTAGACAACTCGAGACATAATACGAGTCATCCCCAAATGACCTACCTGTGTTCGCATCCACGAATACACTCGTGAAAGAGACCTGTCCTAGGGAGCTTTGGTATATGCAAGATCGACCACCAACACGAGCTATAGGGTGGTCGACCTCATACTATAAATATACTTGCTTTTACTTTTATGCCCTTTAACACACTTACATGTGTATATTTTATGTCGTGTAACACTCTATATATACATAGACTTTCTAAGAGATCCACACATTTTCACAATTTTCTTTGACTTCTCTCTTTGTAAATCGGACCAATCTTAACATTTTGGCGCCCATCGTGGGGCTCAGATTCTAAGGTCGAGCTTTGGCTTCTGATCCCATATTTTCAAGGATTCACCCCGAATTTTGAGAGAGGCTTAATAGAATAAACACCTATTTCACTTACCCCATAATCAAGATCATTATGATATGGACTCGTGTTGAAGGTCGATTGAGACTACCAAATGAGGAAGTCATGGGAGCCCTACACAACACCTTGCCAGCCCGTGGTGAGGCCATAATAGACACAACGCGCATGAAGAGCTAGCTCATCAACTTGTCAAGTTAAGAAGAAAACTCAAGAAGACTAGATGAGAAAACAGGACAATTCACTCACAGTCAGGTTTTAGAGCCTCTAATGGTTGAACTACTAACCTGGTCGGTGGAAACATATCAGATTACGTTGTGCCCAAGCCTAACCAAGTAGAATACGAATCTAAGGGTGACCCTCTTTCAATTTTGATAGGACCTTGTAACGAGCAGTAGTTGCAGAAAATAAAAAGTTGGGAGGCACGATTTTAGGAGTTGTAAGAAGCCAATAGAAAGTAAGACTAGGCCTTGAGAATGGCAAATGAAGGACAAGAAAAAGGTAAGACCCCCTATAATATAGATAGAGATGGCGAGAAATTATGTGTCTCCCCATTTTTTATGAAATAAAGAATGACGAACCACCAGCCAAGTTTAGCACCCCCCAAGTTCCCTAAATATCAAGGGACTAAAGACGCGGTAACTCACGTATAACACTTCAAGATAGCCATGGCTCCTATGAGCCACACATAGGGTAAAAGATATGCTATGATGTGCAAGCTATTCCCTATCACCCTTTATGATAGAGCCCAGAAATGGTTCGATAACCTAGTACCCTATATCATAACCTCTTTCTCATAATTTGTCAGGTTATTTATCACTAATTATGCCTGCAAAAAACCACTAAGAAAGGATTCACATCACTTCTTCTCAATCATTTAGAAAAGAGGTAGGTCTACCAAAGAATATATGAAAAGTTTCAAGGAAAAAAGTTAGAGATCTCCAACTGCCTGGGTTCTATCGTTATAGAAGCCTGTAGGCATCTTTTAAATAATTCCAATTTATTTGTAAATCTAACCAAGATAGTCCCTCAAACTTTAGAGGAGGTATATAGAGAGGTAAGGAAATTCATCAATCTCAAAAGACATATAGGTCTAGTTAAGGATGGCCAGATCGATGTGGAAGTTGGACTATGAAAAGAAAAAATAAGGATAAGTCCTAATAGGGCAAATCAGAGTAGCAAAATAATAAAAAAATAAGCAATAACAAATAATAGGGTAAGCGGCCAATGGTAAGGGACCAAGGGACTCTTGGAGAGGTCACTTTCTCCCTTTAGATGCCCACCCTTGAAAGTGAATATGGCTCAAGCCTTGTTAAGAATGAAGGAGGAGCCGAACGTCAGATGGACCCAAAAATGAAGTCTTTCCTTAGAGACACATCTAAATGGTGTGCCTTTCACAAGGATATGGGCCATGAGACGAGAGATTGTAGGCACCTCTAAAAGGAAATGGAGAAGCTATTAGCCATAGGATATTTAAAAGACCTCGTAAGAAGTAACAGTGGAAGAAGAGGGCATCAAATTGGACGTGAAGTACCAAAGCCACCCGCTCCATCAAGTAGCAGGAGAGACCCACACAAAAATCCTAACAATAGGACTATCCATACCATACATATAGAGCCCAAGATCAATGAGGCCTCTAGTAATTCGCGTAAGAGGTACGTTAGAATCCTACATAATTCTATACACGTATACACCTTGGAAAGTGTTATGCCCCCTATGGGATCATCTTCACTGAGAAAGATGAAACCCCATCTCATCACGAAGACCTCTTAGTGATCATTTTAAGAATTGGATCCTACGATGTGAGCCAGATCATGGTTGACATGGTAGAGCGCTCTAACAACTGAAGGGAGAGTTGAGCACCTCAATCAAGAACCAGGTTGAATGATCTGTCCCACCACTATATGTCATGGGTTGATAAACTCGATCAAGAACCAAGTAAAGTGCCCTGACACTTGTAAAAGTCATGATTTGATCACCTTAGTCAAGAACCACGTAAAGCACTCTACCAATTGAAGGGAGAGTTGAGCACCTCGGTCAAGATCCAGGTAGAATGCTCTCTCCCACTACTATATATCACAGGCAGATCACCTCGGTCAAGAACCAAGTAGAGTGCCATGACACTAGTAAAATTCACGAGTTTATTACCTTAGTCAAGAACCAGGTAGAGCCCTCTAACACTAAAGTAAGAATTGAGCACCTCGGTCAAGAACTAGGTAAAACACTATCTCTCCTACTAAATATCACGGGCTAATCACCTCGATCAAGAACTAGGTAGAGCACTCTCACACATAAGAGTCACGAGTCGATCACCTCAGTCAGGAACCAGGTATAACACTCTCCTCGGCTACTATATATCATGGGCTGATCACCTCGGTTAAGAACCAGGTAGAGCACCTTGACACTTGTATGAGTCACAATTGATCACCTCGATCTTAGACCAGATAAAATGCTCTCCCTGATTAATACATGTAATGAGTTGATCACCTTAGTAACAAACTGAGAAGAGTGCTATAGTTGGTTGAATCGATTAGATAATACAAGCTCGTTCCTTAAAAAAAAGAGGGGAGAGAATACACATGGAAAAATACATTGGTATGCATCATAAGTATACTCTATTAAAAATGTTTTTATTGTTCGAGCTTACAACACTTTTAAAATTGTATTAGTACATGGCCCGACCTCCCAAAGTTAAAAATTTCTTAAACTCTTAGATATATTATCGACATCTAGGTCATTAGTCTCCTTCACCAAGGGTAACAGTTGGGCTTGAATCTTGATAATTTTCTTCTATACATTGGCCATTGTTTCAAGAGTATTTGAACTCAATGTAATCAAAGAACGTTCCAATTTCCCAACAACGCCTATCACCTTGAGGAAGACCCCTTTAGATTGTTTCATGTAGAAGTTTGCCTAATGGGACTCCCTGTCCACAAGGGCGGCCATTTTAATCATGATCCTTCTCTCTTGAGCTTGAGTTTAGAATATATGCTTCTTACAAAAGGCAAGCTCGCACTTGGTCTCTTTATAAAGTTTTAGCTTCTCCTCGAGCCTAGACAACTTGATTTTCAATTCCCTTGCCTCAGTCTTAAGTATATTATTTTCCAATAAAGCTTGAGATGAATGTTTGTTGGCTCGGTTAGAATCCATAAGATTCAAACAAGAAATATAGAGAAAGAGTTGGCAACTATTTCAAACAAAAAAAGATGTATGAATTTAACAAGTATCCATAACCCCCTTTTTATAGGGGATAATGTTAAGGAAAAGTCTAGTGACACATGTCCTAAAAATAGGGAGGTCATCATAAATAAACACTATAAAAGATATAAATACACAATTATGCAAGCAATATAGTTGGTTCTCAAAATCAAATTGATTTTCATTAATAAATATAAAGTTACAAAGGTTAATCCCGTGACCACACAAGTAGTAGTGGTGTCGAGCTCAAAAGGAAATTAAAAGCATATAGGCTTAGAATCTACTTCATCAAGAGGCTCGAGGCATTACCAATATTAATGGCCCCTGGTTTCACTTTCTGCCCCTATCACCTTGGGCTCGTCATCACTCTTACTAAAGTCCAAGTCCTCTTCCTTGCCCCCTTCTTGGGACCGAGTAGGCATGTATTCAGGAGTGAGATATCCAAAATATGGAAGTAGTACTCTCTCATGTCCATCTTCTTGGCCTCTTTTTTAACGAAGTCCATGGCTTTCTCATACCCTATTTCAACACTTGAGGAGAGCTATTCCGCCATCGCATCAAGCTTGTGTTTAGTTTTCTCTTCTATTTCATCTAGCTTGTGATTACATGCCTCCATCTCAACCTCGGTTTTTCTCTGGGCCTCTTCGAACTCAACCTCAAATTTTCTATTGGCCTACTCAAGCTCTACAAAATTCCTCAAGATATCATTTAGCTTGGCAATAGCCTTGGACAGTTTCTCCTCCTTGCCTATGCCCTTACCCTCCTACTAGTTGGCCTTCATCAGTAGCACTGCGAGCTCATGCTTTAAATTCTCCACACCTCGAGGCCTATTTGACCCATAAAGTAGCTATAACTAAAAACGAGCTAAACGATGTAAGGTCAAACATAAGAAATATACATAATAATGAAAATATATACATATAGAGAAAGAGGTTAGACTAACATACCTTGTACATGAGGCGATTGATCACGACCTCAAAGCTCGTGTCCTCACATATGGTATCGAGCTGCCTCTCGTGCACTATAAAAGAAAGGTGGCACCCGTAGTGGTCAAGCTGCTTTAGAGCCATACCCTGATACAGGGCCACCCCATCCACATCAGTAGGGAGATCATTGACAACACCTTTCCCCTTCCTTGAATCCCTTACAGATTTATTAGGTACTTGTGGACCCGAGTTGGGAAATGGTAAAGTGTATCGACCCTAGGATGTTGGTGAGGGCTCAAAGACATTCAAAGGATCCGATCTGAGCAAGAGCTCATCAATGATCACTTTCATGTTCCTTTTAGATGGGGGTAGGGAGTTTCTCCTGCCCAGAAGACTTGCTACACTTCTTCCCTTTTAAAGAGCCCCTCCCTTGTAAGGGAGGTGTAGTCTTTTGGGAGCTCGTCCCCTGAAGAGCGACCTTGGTCTTAAGTCATGCTAGGAGAGTATTAATATTGAACTCCAAAATATCTGCAAAGACAAGGGCGAGAGAGTGTTAGTATTAAAGGATCAAACAAAAAAATAATAGGGGAAAAAAGGTTCAAGTCTCAAGGCTAGTTCACTATCATCAGAGATCACCTCGAACCTTCCCCCATAGTCTGTAGGAAGGGTCCTTTGCTTGGATGGGGCTTGAGGTTTACAAATGATCCTGTGGAGGGCCTCCACTAAGCCTTACCTCATCAACCCATATGCAACAAAACGTGAGGTGTTTAATAGTTACCTTCATAGAGTTTTTTGGGCAGATAGTTCTAGATATCAGCCAAGCGTTGTTTTGCCTCCTCATTCAAGGTCGTGAAGAAAGAGCCCATATTCCTTATCACAACCTTTGTATCAGTCTAAATGCTTCTTATTATCCTCGTGTCACTAATAGGAATTTCCCACTAATCTAAGACGTAGAAGAAATATTCCTTTCAATTCTTCTCGTTCTCAAGAAGAACCACATTTATACCCTAATTCTGCTTTACTAATATATATACCCTTATCGAGTTTGTCGAGTTCTAATTCAACACATAGGCTTCATTAAACTTAGGCATTTCCATATCCACCTCAAGCTCTTTACATATCAATGTAATGCAGAGCAAGTACCTCCAGCCATTAAGCATTAGCTAACTCGGTGCGAGTTGAGTCCTAGCCAAAAATCTTCTTATGAAAGGATACCAGGGAAACCTGACCCTCAACTACAAAGATTTCTCATGAAAGACCGTCCATCTAGTTGGAGGTGGGTCGCTATCACAAGTCATCGACATTGGAATCATTATTTGAACTAAGAAGGGCATGTCATATGTTTTCCTCAACCTCTCCTCATTTTGAGGTGATAGACCACTGGTCTGGATCTTGGGCACCCAACCTTTGCTACGGCATGTGGGTTCTCCAGTCCCTATGTCCCTCATTTTCTTCCTCCATGACCTAAGGACTGATATATGAATTTGAGGCACGTTCAACCTAATAGTTGGTATGGCCTATGGGTGAGAGGTGGAGGTAGAAGGCTAAGGCTGGGATGGATCACTTTCCCTCAAAGAGCTTGTCTCATTAGAAGACATTGTATCCTCATTTTCTAACTCGCCTAAGAAAGTGGGATATTATGGGCTTTCCCAAGAGGCCGAACCTGAAGTCTATTCTCTATGCATGGTCTCTACAAAAAATCACAAAACATAAAAAAGGTTAAGGCATAAGAAGAAGAAATTACCTAGGGTCGAGTTTGAAATAAAAAGAGGAATGATTCTTTAGACTGACTTAAAAATAAAATAGAAAGTGTTAGACTCAAGGAATTTTTACTCTAAAAACCTGAGCAAGTAAGCTATGTGTCGAGCTGATTTCTTACCACAGAACTGAAAATTTTTTATGGCTCGAGCTGAGGTGACAGAGTATTTTTTCTCTTGATTTTCGTCTAATGTGCATGAAATGATGACATGAGGCTCAACTCAGGCACCTCTTTATATAGAGACCTCTATTTCTTTTTCCAATCAATTGACGCACATTTATTAAGGGAGTTGAACGATTCAGATCTACTACTTAGGTATTACTTTTTTACCTCAATTCAAAACCCGAGCTAGAATAGTAAGAGGACTGAATGTTTGGATATATGGATCGACTTAGAGCTCAACCCATCTAATAGCCCAATTCTAACAGACATCGCAAAACATAAGATGGGTCATCCCCAAAGGACTTGCTTGTGCCCGTACCCATAAATACACTTGTGGGAAAGACCTATCCTAAGGAGCTTTGGTATCTGGAAAGTCGACCACCAGCTCAGGCTATGGGGTGGTCGACCTTAGACTATAAATATGTTTGATTTTAATGTTATACCCCCTAACACGCTTACATATATATATCTTATGTAAACGAAACATATATATATAACACTCTATATATACATGGACTCCCTAAGAGATCCACACATTTTACAATTTTCTTTGACTTCTCTCTAACTTATTTCTTTATAAATTGGACCAATTCTTTGACTTCTCTCTAGCTTATTTTTCTATAAATTGGACCAATTCTAATAAATATACTTAATATAATCTCCATATTTGATATATAACACTTAATTCACCAAGTAACCACTAGTTTTTAAATTAATCTCATTTTTATAATTTATTTTTAAAAATATAATATATATTTGTTAACAAGTGGATAATACTAGTTTTTATTTGTGATACTTTAATCACTAGTTTTGTTTAATCAATACAATTCACTTTAGCATAAATACTCACTAATTATACCAAATCACGAAGACCGAGATCCAAGCTTACATCTATTAATATATTAAATATCATTTTTATCATCAAACTGTTACAATAATAAATAATTTTGTCACTAATTTACTAATTCAGCCATAAATTTTTAAAAAATAATATATATAAATTATTTAAATTATATAGTACGAAATCGACAAGAGATGAAACAAATTGAGCGAATAGTTCTCAAAAGACAAAAATGCAATAAAAGTATCACAGTGTCTATTTTATCCTTAAAAAAATCCCTAAAATTGCTCAAACAAATGCATATGATCAATGGCGGACCAACGCAAGGAGCTAGAAGGGCTGTAACTCCATCAAAAGTTTTGCAAACAAATAAAATAAATAAGTAATACTAATCTCAATATAAATATTTATAAAATAACATTTATTAAGCTTAACGAACTCTATCAAGTTATTTTTTTAGTATTAATTTAATCTATATTAGCATTAAAGTTCTCTGATTTGACTAATTTAAGATATTAAATTTTTTAATTTAATTAATTTAATATTTAAAAAATATTTAGATTAATTAAACTAAAAAAGATATTACATCAAATCGAAAATTTTGTAATAACAAATTAGTTGAAATATAGAAGTTAGAGTTTAAATTAATCAAATTAATTTTTGAGTAATAACTCAATCAAGTTAAAAATAGGTAGTAAAGAAAATTAGTTCGATCCTTCGATCAAGTTTTTAGGATTGATTTGTTTTTCATGTAATATGATTCCTCATTTCTATTATCATGGTCCAAGTTTAAATCCTGTCATATAAAGTTTTCTCTATAATAATACTTTTTTAAAAAATAATAATAATACTTTTTTAAAAAATAAAAGAGAGTTAAAAAATATAATAAGTTTATCAATCAATCTATTAATTATAGTTCACCTTGAAAATATTTATAGGTTTATTTTAGATCAAGTAAAACAAACATAAATCATAATATCTTTTTTTAGAAAAACATTAAAACTAAAAATAATGAAATTTTAGATTTAATTATTTTTTTTATTTTAAAAGAAAATAATTTCTATTATGAACTTTTGAAAAAATATAAGTTTATTATTTTAGGTTTCCTCTTTTTTCTATTTATTTAAATTATTCAATTATTAAGATTTACGAAACTTTATCATATTTTTAAGTTTAAGCATCATAGACGTGCATATATATATAGATATAATAGATAGGAATAACTATTATAAAACATAATTATTTATTTTCCATTAAATTTTTTATTATTCTAAAATGTTAATTGTTTCTTTACGAACTTAATAAAAATATTTAACTTTAATTATAAGATTTAAAACTTACAATCAAATTATATATGATAAGCAATTTTAAAGTTAGGTTATATCAACAATATTATAAATGTTATAATTTTGAAATAAAATCACTAATTTAAAATTTCGTATCAAGTTTATCATACTAAAATATAAGAAAATAAAACAAAAATTTATCTAAATTAAGAGATTAAATTTAATAATTATTTTAAATAAAATTAAAAAGTACTTAGTCCCTCCAAAAATTTTTTTGGGTATGCCACCTCGCTACATGTGATAATAGAATGGATGCTGAGTACATACAAATTTACCTTCATATTTTTCACTGTTATTGTTATTTAGAAAAAATATATCACTTTTAAATTAAAAAAAAATTGAGACATGACATGATATAAGTAATGTGTGTGTAAAAGTTGATGAAATTTCGTGTAAAATTAGCATTTTTTAAAATATTAAAAATTTATCGAGGTAAGGAGTGTCATGAGATATATTCTTCTTCTAAATATTATGGCATGAGAAGGAAACATTAACACATGGTGTAACATATCCTTTCTATTTTATAAATATAAAAAAAGTGGGTCCATTCCCCCTGAGTCCCCAGTAGAAATGTGATTTTTTAATAATATTAGTTTTGTACCTGTGTTATCCACAAATCAATACATATAATGTAATCGCATTATTAAAGTTATTTATTTAAAAAAAACTATTTAAATTAACTTGTAGCTTATAAATAATTTGTTAGGTTATAATTTATTTTTATCTTTTGTGTTTATATTTCAATTTTAATATTTGATTTACTTCTAAAAGTAACATAAATAATATACGAATTTAAATTTGATAAATATTTAATAATATCGATTATTAAACAATAATTAATATTGTTTGAAAAAAAGATATTTAAAAAAAATCTTCAAATTTAATTTTCTTTTAAGTTGTCTTTATTAAAATTTATCAAAAATATTTGTAGATACACTCTTAAAATAAATATTAAGATAAATAGTTAATTAATTTGTACTTTAATTAAAAATAAATATATAATAATAACTATTTTATGATGATATGATATTAATAAAACTCTCATAATTTTTAAAAATAAGTAAAATATAACGGAAAAAGTAGATAAACTTAATTAGTTAATATTTTTTAAATAATACGTTAAATATGCACCTTTAATTTGAATTTTTTTAATTAATTATTTATTGTTATTTAAAAAATATTCAACATGAATACAATAGACACGACTTGATTGAATTTAATAAATATCTTTATAAACTTTTTTTTAAATAAAAATATATTAGTGGATTTTTTTAATTAGAGACACGAAAAATAATTTTAGATCTGATTCATTCATTAAACGAATAAACACTAACTACATAAATTATCACTCTTAATATGTTTGGAATAATTATTTAAGGATAATAATGAAATATTAATATACTCAATAAAGTTACAAAATAATTATTCATAAGAATTGTATTTGTTATAAGACATTTTAATATTTATTAGTACAAAACAACTACTCATGGGTAATAATGTAAAATTAAAACACAATCAAAATACAAAAATAACTATTCATAATAAATATATTTACCATTGAGGCATTTTGGTATTTCTTGGTGCACTAAAAAAATAACAAAAGCTAAAATTAAAATTTGGAGAATAATCAAAATGGATTCTTGTTTTCATATATTAACTATCAAAATAATTATTTATAAAATTTATATTTATTACGAGGATATTTGATATTTATTATCGTAATAAAAAACTAAAATAATAATTGAAGAATAACTAAAATAATGCAAAATAAAACTAACATTTTAGTACCTGTGTACGAGAAAAACCAATGGAAATAAAATAAATGAGAGTTTCATCTTTTTCATTTTAACTTTTTATATATATCAAAACAATTATATATAATAAGCTTATATGTTATGATTATTTTGATATTTATTATTGTATTAAAAAATAATAAAATTATAAAAAAAAGTAAAAAATAATCAAAATAATACACAATAAAATTAATAGATCAATTACTAATAAGTGTATTTCCTTTAGAATCATTTTAGTATGTAATTGTATATAAGAAAAACTAACAAAAACAAAATACAAAAAAGAGTGAGAATAATTAAAAAATTGTTCATTTATCGTTCATGCTTTTATTTAAAATAAAATTATCAAAATAACTATTCATAATAAATATATTTATTATAAGAATTAACAAAAATATAAAATATAAAAGCGTGAGAAAAACCAAAATAGATTCTCGCTTTTTATATAAGATAAAAATAAAGAAATAACTATATATTATAATTGTGTCTATTACATATGTAGTTTGATATTTATTATTATACTAAAATACAAAAAAGAAAACTAAAAAAAAAGCTAAGAATAACCAAAACCTCACAAAATAAGATTAATAAAAATAATTATTTATAAAAATGTATTTGTTATAGATATATTTTGATATTTATTAGTGTACAATAAAAACTAAATTTTTCTTTAAAAAAAAAAGAAGAAATAGGGAGAACGCAAAAAGATTCACTAGTTTTAAACCTATGTAAATCAATGATTTAAATTTAATAATTACATAATTATATTAATTAATTAATTAATAATACTTATTATTACTCCAAAAAAATTATTTAAAAAAAAAGAAAAGTCTTTAACTATGTCAACATGAAAAATTAATGTAAAGTTTTTATATAAAGGTGTAAAAAATATTCTTTAAAATAAATAATTTATTAATTTATTACTTTAATCAAGAGACAATATATAAGGATAATTATTTTATTAAAAAAAAGTTAATTAGTTTTTTACTTTAGTAAAAAATATATATAATTATATTTATGAATATTTTTACTTGAAAGTAATATATGTTAGTTGATTATTTATGAATTGATATTAAATATAATATGATCTTAACACAAAAAATGATCATTTTAATACAATTATCGTGTTTTATATACAAAAATAATTCATAAATAAATTTTAATATCAATATGACCTTATCAAATCCAAAAAATCCAATTTACTCGAATTTGGATTTGTTCAGATTGATTATATCATTAGATCAAATTCAGATTGAAAATCTTTAAGTCCGTTCAGATCGAATCAAATTCGAATTAGTCAAAAACAAGTAGTTTCGATCCGTTATTCACTCATAATAAAAACTAAAAAAAAACTAAAACTAAAAATAGGAGAATAATAAAAACCACAATAAAACTAAAAAAATAATTATTTATAAGAATAAGATGTGTATTTATTATAAAGACATTTTAATATTTATTGACTTACAAGAAAAACTAAAAAAGGGAGAACCATGTTCATCTTTCACTCATGCTTTTATATATAAAAACTTGTTTTTAGACATATGAATTCGTAAGGGTTGATAATTCAGATTGGCTAAATATATAATAATATTAATTATTGAGTAGTAATTGTTATTATTTCAAATTCTTTATTTTATACAATAAAAGAAAAACTTAAGTTTTTAAATATAAAATTTTAATTTTACTTTTATTATAACTAAAAATTTGATGTTAAAATATTTTATAAATACGTTTATAAAAATACTCTTAAAACAAATACTTAACTAATTTGTTATTTTAGTGATTAATAATACGTAATAACAAGTATTTTATGAGCAACATAATTTAAATACGATAAAAATATAAGTGAGTTATCAAAATATTGACAATAATTACATAAATTTATTTAATAAATAAATCAAATATGATAGAAAATATAAAAACTTATTCAATTAATACTTTCACTAATTAAAAAGTTAATTCTAAATAAATGATAGACATAACTTGATTGAATTTAATAAGTATTAGTTGCTTAAAAATAATGTATATAAGTTAATTATTATTTTTTAATTAATATTATAAATGAATATGATATGCTCTTAACATAAAAATTATTAATTCAACAAAATATGATCTACTTATAAGTGAATTAATTGATCGAATACTTATTAAATTAATAATCATTAATTTTATGTCACCAATAATGTAATAAAAATAATTATATTGTACAAATAACTATTTATAATAAATGTATTTATTATATAGATATTTTGGTATTTATTGGTGTAAAAAAAGTTAACAAAAAATCATAAAATATATAATATGATATGGACATTAAAATTATTAGTTCAACAAAAATATGATTTACTTATAAGTGAATTAATCGAGCACTTATTAAATGGATAATACTATCTGTATGAATTGTTATTCTTAGTGTAACAAAAATAATTTCATTATATAAAATAAGTATCCATAAAAAATGTATTTATTATATGAACATTTGACAAAAATATAATATGTTTAGAAGCAAATTGATTGAACACTCATTAAATATATAATTATTAATTTTATGAATTATAACCATAAAAATAATTGCATTATACAAAATAATTATTCATAAAAAATGTATTTATTATATAGATATTTTGGTATTTATTGGTGTAAAAAAAGTTAATAAAAAAACATAAAAGATATGAGATATGATATATAATATAATATGCATATGAAAATTATTGGTTCAATAAAAATAAAATTTGTTTATAAGCGAATTGATATAACACTCGTTACATGAATAATATTAACTATATGAATTGTCATTCGTAATGTAATAAAAATAATTTATTATATGAAAATTCTACAAAAATATGATATGCTTATAAGTAAATTGATCGAACACTCATTAAATATATAATTATTAATTTTATGAATTATCACCATAAAAATAATTGCATTATACGAAATAACTATTCATAAAAAATACATTTATTATATGGATATTTTAGTATTTATTGGTATAAAAGAACTATAAAAAAGCATAAACTATATTTATTTTATGGACATTTTGGTATTTAATGGTACAAAAAACTAACACAAGGTAAAACACAAAATGCAATTTGATTTTCAACCAAACATTCTCATTAAACAAATTATGATCTATTCATATGTGTTTTTTTACGTGAATCGATTGAACACTTATTAAATGTTGTACGAATTGTCACTATTAATGTAATAGAAATAATTACATTATATAAAAATAGGTGTATTTAAAAAATATATTTATTATACTGACATTCAATAAAAATATAATCTAATCATAAATGAATTTTTCAAACATTTATCAAATATGTAATCATTAACTATATAAACTATTACTCTTAATGTAAAAAAAATTGCATTATACAAAATACATTCTTAAAAAATGTATTTATTATATTAGCATTCAACAAAAATATGATCCGCTCATAAGTGAGTTAATCGAATATACATTAAATGGATAATTATTAATGATATGAATTATCACTTTTAATATAATAAAAATAATTATATTATAAAAAATATATTTATTATATTAATATTTTGGTATTTATTGATATAAAAGCTTACCAAAACTATAAAAGTTATTTATTATATGAATATTTTAATATTTTATGACATAAAAAATTAACATAATTATATAAAAATATACACAGTGGTTGTCACCAAACATCATGTTACCTAATCCATAGGTTATATATATATATATATATATATATATATATATATATATATATATATATATATATATATATATATATATGAGATAAAATGATATTAAAACTAAATTTATATTATCCCAAACCAAATAAATAAAATATATTTTTAATTGTTATTACATCAATGACAAGCATATACATAAATATATGAATGTCTAAATATTTATTTGAAAATAAACAAAAAAATTATATATTAAAAATTTTAAATTTTATGTATACAATACTCAATAATTACTAATTATCAACTAACATATTATTTGAGGTAAGAATGAGTAAATAATTCGATAAATCTATTTAAATTGAGAAATTTAGTCCAATCTATTAGATTCGGATCGGATTGGATCGATAAATGTTATAATCGGATCAGTTTTGAAATGAAAATTATACAATCTATTCGGATTTGTATTAATAGATTTTATAATATGCTTTATTTGATTAGGACCAAATTACTAATAAATTATAAATAAATAAATATTTTATTTTATAATATATTATATTTCAATATCATGCATGTCATAATTATTTTAGATTATTAATTTAGCTTAAAAAATACAAATATTTATAAAAATTTAATAATTGTAGAGACATATTTCTTATTCTTTTAATTTTTTTAGTTATGTATATAAATAATAATATTTGTTACTCAAACATTAATTTAAAATTTAGATTTGTGTATGTCATATTTTATATATAATAATAATTCATAAATAATTTTTTTATTAAATATCAATATGACATTATACAATCCAAAAAATCTGATTTATTTGGATTAAAAATCTTCAAATATATTCCGATCGAATCAAATTTGGATTGACTAAAAATAGACAGTTTCGATTTGCTACTCATCTCTAATTTAAGGTAACATAAGAATAACAAAAAAACTTAAAGTTATGTGAATAAAACCGAAGATTCTCATACATATGAATAATGACACGAAAGTTAATTATTCTTATGATTCAAATAGATAATCAAGACCTAAATGAGGGACAAAAATGTTAACCTATGGAATATTTTTGGAAATTTTATATCAATTCAGTTAAGGAGGCCTCACAATATGAATTAAGCAATTAACACAAACGAAGTACGAAACAACATTCTCAATTCAATATACAACAAAACAACTTATAGCAAGAAAGAAGAAACTGTACTAAACACGTTAGTGACAGTGTGGCTCACAAACTTCTGTCCAAACTAGCAGCATGCATAAACGTACATAGCAAATATCAAACATCATGCAAGACATTCATACATACTGAAACACTATAAGGGATTTCTAGTCTCTTCAAGACCTTACATATGGATACATATTGGGTAAATGATAATTTTACTTTCATAGCATAGAATCATACATTACATAACAAATGATAATAAAGAATTCAACACTTGGTGCATTACCAAGATAAGGATATACATACTCATTAGAGACTCGTACTAAAAATGCACGATTAAAAGGTAGAAGTAATAATTAGAAAGTTATAGATATGGTACAAGAAAAGGAGAAAAAAATGAAACTACGCAAAATAAATAAGCTTTCTAATTAGAGTCTATATCTAGTATGATGGAATATATTTAATAAAAAGTCAGATTATACTAGCACAAAAGTGATCATGCATAATAATAAATATAACAAGGTAAATCTACATAGAAATTCTATCTATGTGGTAACATCTTTGAGTTGCTTAAGACAATCACTTAGTAGCAAAAAATTCACTAAACAATAAATCAATTACAACTCTGAAAGAAATAAAATTATTATTATCTCTATCAGCTGCGATCTTCGTCATAACTACATATTGTTGCTCTTACTTGCTACCTTTGTAATAACCTGGTTTGACACATGAATCTGGCCCACCTCCAAAGTCAACAACATCTAATATGGTGTGACAATAAACCAAGGATCAGTAATGAGTGACATGCACAAACAATAGAATTACCCTCATACATGAACACCTATAAACAACCAAGGATACATAATCTACCTTAAACCACCAAGTAACACATAGTCTAAGATGTGAAAACTCAAAGAATTTAACTTTATTCACTCTTACAAAGAGGTTATCACATATAAAAAGTTACACGATGGAAACTACCAGTCGACACAAGCCTCACCTCATATAAACCACTTTCAAACATCACCATAAGTACTCATTGTTTATAAGTACGATTTTTCTCACACAATCACGAATCACTCATATCAAACAATACATAAGGTATTAGTGATCCATAAATAGAAAGACAATATGTCAATTTGATAGAAATCCATTACATTTTTCTAGAAGAAAAATATGAAGAAATAGAGGTATTTATAAAGCTCAAAATTTCCATCTCGCTAGCCACTTCGCCATCACCTATGGCGAGTTTGTTGGCGAGGTAGTAAAAAGTTACATTTTTTTGTTCGAAAAATTATCAAGTACTTTCCATAAATACTCACACCCAAAATGAACCAAAATCATAAGTGAGAACATTGGTTCGCTTGCATGCTTTCTCGCTAAAAATCAACACTCCACCTAGCATACACACTATGAAAAATAACCCTGTAGTGTGTATAAACATGCTTGCTTACAAAGTGTTCCTAACTATGTATATGTATTACTAATCTACATTAACCAACCTTACACAAAGTAAAACAAATACACTAAGTAAGAATAAAACAGATATTTTATTTTGCACACGAAAAACCAATAAATAGACATAAGAACAAGGGGCTTACAAAAACTATGATTAAAAATGTGTACTTGTTATTAAATCTTTAGTAATAAATAAAATGATTTTTTGTAGATAAGACAATTTTTTTTCACTTTCGAATCCTAAACAATTTGATTTTGGGTCAATACACAAAGATTTAAGGTCATTTATTCAATTTACTCTCTATTACTAAGTTAGTAGCCTTCACGATAGCTTCATCGATGTCCCATTTTGGAAATGTACAACGCCAAAGTCATTGAATGGGTAAGTCGCCAATTTCTAAAACAAACTATATAATGTAATTTATATGTTGGGTTACATGAGGGAATTTTACCAGAGGTTTCTATTGTATCAATTTATTCTTTTGTGATTATTGTTGAAGCATATACTCGGGGGTGGATGCAAGGTGAACGTTTTCAAAGAGGATTCCACATTCATTAGATATAAAAGATCACCAATATTTTACGATCTCTTCCCGAACTTATTAAATAAGGAACAAGGGTTCCAATGTACAGAGATGGCCTCATCGTTTTAAAAATAACCTTAGAAATGATAGAACCCATTATACCCATTTCTATTCAATACTTTTTTATTTTATTTTTTGATACCTATTATTAATTTCTTATTTCGAAGTAAAAATCCTAGAAAAAATGAGGAAAGAATAGTGATCGGGAAGGTTATAGTAGCACAAGCCATTGGAATTTTTATTTTATACACTAGAAGAATTAATTTTGTTATTAATAGACTAGGAAAAGGGAAAGAAATAACTAAAAAAATCAATTGGTTATTTAGTTATTCATTAAAGTTTCATTTATTGAATGACCAGGGGATATATAACTCGAAGATATAGAACAAAAATTCATTTATTTGCATCAAGCTTTTGGGGGGCCATTCAAGACTTACTCGGACTAGTTAATAAATAAAAATAAAATAAACAAGCTTAAATCTTCAATTTCTTTTTTTTGTACATAGAATTCAAATGAAAAGTATTCCATTAGAAAATTCAAGAATTTTAAAAATTTCTTTGATATTTCTTTTTATAATATTTAAATATTATAAAAAGAAAGAAAAAAATATTTTTTATTGTTATTATTGAAAAGAATAAGACATGTATTTGGATATTTATCTTTAACTCAAAAAAATGTAGTAGATGTATTATTTATTTATACTATCTATTTATTTAATACTCATTACTCATAATTGAAGTAAATTTTCTGAAGATAAAATGGATTATGGGAAATTCGCCCGAGAAAGGACTCGTATCTAATTAGCTAGTTGGTGAGGCAATAGCTTACCAAGGTGATGATCAATAGTTGGTTTGAGAGTATGATCAGCCACACTAAGACTAAGACACAACCCAGACTCCTAAATGAGGCAGGAATGGGGAATTTTTCACAATGGGCAAAAGCTTGACGGAGAATTACCACGTGGAAGTAGAAGGCATATGGGTCATAAACTTATTTTCCCAAATAAGAAGCAATGACAGTATCTAGGGAATAAGCATCGGTTAACTTTGTGCTATCAGTCGTGGTAATACAGAGGATGCAAGCATTATTTGGAAAATTGGGCGTAAAAAGTCTATAGGTGGCTTTTTTAAGTCCGTCGTCAATTCCAAGGGCTCAACCCTAGATAGGCGGTAGAAACTACTAAACCGGATTACGGTAAAAGCAGAGGGAGTTTCTAATGAAATGGTTCATGCATGCTTGTTTCCCGAAGCAACAAGATCTAGTTGGTAAGAATTAAGACATCCTTTTATTTTTCTATTCACTTCTATGATCTATGATCATAGAGGGGCTTTTAGCCTCTTTACCATTCTGTATAAATGGGTTGTTCTATTTATACAACTATTACAGAGGAGCACATTCAATCCTTATTTGCCTATTAGCTTTTGGTTCTTCTCTTCGTCGCGGGGTAGAGCATCTTGATAGCTTACAAGGCTCATAATCTTGAGGTGACGGGTTCTAATCCCATCTTGTTAAGGTTTGATTCCACTAACTAATAATTAATTATTTATTTACTATTTTTCTTTTAGGATGGTAAGAAAAAGAGCAAAGATTTTTTTCTATATCTAAAATTTCATTTTCAAATAAATAATTATTGATAGGAATACCCTCTAGCATATTATCTAATTTTCGTTTATATTCAATGTAATTATAAAAAATTTCATTGGTTTTGATTTGCTTAGAATGATAATCCATAAATAGACGAGCTCTTTATATATTCATAATTAATATATTCATATGATATAAATTAATATTACAAACGATCATATTTATATTGATTTTTATAATTTTTGTTTTGATTTTATAATGAATCCACCTTAAAATTATTTTTTTATTTTTTATTAATTAATTATTATTTTTCATATGAATCATATTTGTTTAAATATTTACTTTTTTTCTATAGAGTTATATATTTATATATATTATAGATTTTTTTTCTTTTTATTGATATATATAATAATAATAATAAAAGAATGGAAGGGTAAAATGTCTTTCTTACCTTTCAAATGTCAAAAATTATAATCCATTATTAGTCGTAGGAAAGATGTATCAAAGTGAAGGACGGACTTTATTTTTTAGTTTTATACATTTGTTGTATATATATAGTATATATTTATATATTTATAATAATTAAATTTTTATGTAAATTCAAAATGTTAAATAACTTATATTGTTCTTATTTTATATATATATTTTTTAAAATTTTACTTTACTAATAAAAAATTGAAATTAATTTTTATTCTCAAATTTTCAATAAATTACTCATTTTCAAGAGTTATTATCTATTTAAAAGTTGATACTCAATTATAGTTTAAATGTTAATATACAATTTTTTTAATTAAATTGTTGATTAATAATAAATCTTATTAATTTAACTTTATCACATAGCAAACTGCAAATTTAACTATCAAATGATATAAATATATTTTTCTATAATATTCTGTAATCAATATTTTATAATTTTATTTAAAATTTTGATTTATTAAATATATATCTATTTAATTAATATTTTAAATAAAAATGTATCAAAATCTATCAACATCTACCCTTATACAAATGTTCATCATCCTTGAAACTATCGAATGAAGTTAACTGTTTATTAACCTTTAAACGTAGTGGTTTTTATTCTAAAAAATTCAAAAGAAGGTATATTCATCTCTATCAATAAAATGTAATTCTTCTAAAAAAAATTGAAAAAATATAATATTTATAATATCTTTTAACATTTATAATAAAAAAATAATAACTTTTGTATTCAATTTATACATTTTGACTCTGAAGAGAAAGTTTATTTTAGATATTTCATATTAAACGTCGATTAATTGAAAAATTTTCAAGTTAAACTCGGACCAATTAATTATTATTTAAGTTTAATTCTAATTAATTAGATATTATTTAAGTTAATCTTAAGGTAATTAATTAGACTCGTTAATGCGAGAATTTGATTAATTATACCTATTTAATATTGAACTTTGATTAGTTAAATTTATATTCTCAAAATAAATGTCATCCTGTTTATAGATATAAGATACTTATAAAAATTAAAATTTTAAATTTTGGTAGATTTTTTTGAGTACTTTTCAAGCATTTTTCATTAACTTTTTTATATCTTTTCCACAAAATAGTTTTTCAAATAAATGTCACTTGTCATTTTATCTTTGAAGATTCCTTGCTATCTTAATTATTTAAATATTTGAAAATATTTTTTACAATATATCATATCTATATCTCGATCTAAGAAAATAAATATATCAAACTTGAAAAAAAAAATTGTCTATTCAAATCGTAACTTACAAAAGATTACCATATATTGGGAAAAAGGTAAAGAAAACATCATCTTAATTGAAATCTTGGTGGATGGACGAACAAACAAAAAAAGATGTTATTTATTTAATAACTAGTTTTTGTGCACGTGCTCAGTTACATTATATTTAATTTGATATTAATTAATTTGATCTATATGTGTAATGATTTATTCTACCTTTAACAATTCTCAAATTTAATGCATTTATTATGATATAGATGAATGTTAATTATACATAAATTACATTCAATTCAATATTTGAATACGTTTATTTAGTACATATATTAGAGCATATTAATAACCAAAAACATTCTAGAAATAAACTATACTCTAATATAAAAAAGTTTATTTGAATCTCGCATACAATTAACATCATAAATATCAACACTAATGAAATTCTCTAATTTTACAACTTAAAAATCATACCTATGATGTATTAGTTAATAAAATATTTTAAACTTTGATTTAGCTAAGAAATAATGATTGAAGCTTCATATTTTTTCCAATAATAAGTTAATTTAGCTAAGAAATAATTGTATTAATATTTTAAATGGTATAATCTAATGTAAGTAGAATTTCACAGAACAAATTATCAGACAAAAAATTTGACAAATAAAGAAAAACATAATGTTTTAAAAAAGTAGCGTGCATATTATAAAGACTTAAAAGAAGAATTAATCAAAACCCAAATCATAATATAAGTATTAATTCAAAGTTAATAACTCAAGATACACTCTAAATCTTCTTAGCACCAATCCACATACATCCAAAACGATTTAAAATAAAATGACAAGGTTGAAAACTAATCTAACAAATCAAAGTTTTGAGAAACATAATAAGACTCAAGAAACAAATAACTAGTACAAAATGAACTATTCAAATTTATGAAATTAATATGAAAAAACGAAGGAGTGATGTACTGGTAGGTAGAGATGAAAAAAAAGAGGAAAAAAGAGAGACTAAAATGGAAGATGGTAGAAGGGTATGTTGTTAGGAAATTTGATTAAATGATATAATCACAAATTCTCCCTCCAAAGATCTTTCTTAGCAGAATATCAAATAACAGAGAAATAGATAATACACAACACAAGAATTATAGTGGAAACTCTAAATTAGAGAAAAACCACTTTCGTTGTCAAAAGACAACCAGAGAAAAATTTACTATGTGGAAAATTGTTACAACCACACTCTTAGTAATTTTCTCACACACCCAAAAGACAAGAGCAATTACAAGCCCAAGAGAATTTTCCCACAAAATTCTCTCACTTAAGAACTTCTCATACAAACTTTTCTCTATTTTTGGGATGATTATCAATGAAGAAATGAAGCCATAATTATAGCCTTCAAATTCTCATTTCATATGCCAAACATTTCTTCATTCAACAAAATTAGGCTACCTAATTTTCTTTTTCTTTATTCAAACAAGGTTAGGCACCTACATCTTTGATAATATGGTAAACCACCTTCTATGAATTTTCTTCTAAATTAGGCACCTCCTATTTTGACTAACAAATCTAATATTATTTTTAATCAATCATAACATATGTGATATGTCCTTGTCAAGTTATTGAAGGGGCTTGTGATGGTTTAATCTAACCATAGGTTCAAACTTCTATATGTATTCTTGCTTTCACTCTATCTTCCATTGTTTCTATCCATGGGTCTGTAACTACAGGAGTTATCTAAGGGTGTCAAAAGTTGTTATGTCTAGTACATGGTAGAAAAAAATGACTATTTTAAAACTAAAGAATTAACATTGCAAAAATAGGATATTATAGAGAAACTTTAGGAAAAACCACATAAAATACAGCTCTAAAATCGACTTTATGAAGATTTTATCCCTAATTTATTATAGTAAATAATTGTGAATAACTAAATTATCCATTTAAACAATTACCCATTTCATTTCACATGTCTAACCTTTACGTTCCATACCACCCACGTATACATACCAAACCATACAGTGGAACTAAGAAATAAGTTTAAAATTATAATAAAACCTCATTGCAAGACCATCCACAAAACATAACATAAAATCAAATAAAAAAAGAAACAATATTTAAAAAAAAGAGAAGTAAAATCTAAAAGAAAGATACCATAGAAGAATGAAAAAATCATTGTTGATGACAAAATTTGTCAAATTAGAGTAAGTTTTTCAATTTTTAAAAGCATAACAACTTAAATTATAAGAGTTCCTCGTATCAAATATAAGGTCGGAGATGATTAAAAATATTTCTCTGGTCTCTAAATCAAAGTTATCTTTCATCTTCTACTTATCTCTATTAATTCCTCGTTTACGTCTGTTTCACATCAAAAGTCTATAACCTTATACCATGATGAGAGTGAAAATGAAAGTAAGAACATTAAGTTTCCTAAGGTAGTCTATTGTATAGTAACTACTTAGAATATGTAAAATATATCCAATTTTTCTAATAATTGGTATCAGAGCCGAAGGTTTCTACATAGGTATTTGTTTGTATTCCGTTTGTTTGCTATTGGAATATAGTTGCTAGTTATTGTAATCAGAAGAAAATGATGGTAAAAAGTCTCCCTCAAACAAAATCCAACCATCCACGTCAGGCAGAACAATGGTTATGAATGCAAGGTTCGAGGTGGAAAAGTATGATGGAATCGGTTATTTCGACATGTGGAAAGGCGAAGTTCTAGATGCTCTACTTCAACAAGGTCTAAATATTGCCATTGAAAAAGAGAAACCTTATGAAGCATATGAAGTTGAGTGGAAAAATATCAACTGATTGGCATGAGGTACAATTCGTTCATGTCTCTCAAGAGAACAAAAGTACACGTTCATGAAGGAGACATCTACAAGTAAGTTGTGGAAGGCTTTAGAGAACAAGTGCATGAAGAGGAGTGGAAAAAATCGATTCTATTTGAAGAAGAAGTTGTTCCATTTGGAATACCTTCCAGGTACCACAATAAACAATCACATTAATGCTTTTATCGATTAGTAGTAGATTTGTTAAATATGAATGAAAATTTTAAAGATGAAGATTTAGCCTTGATTTTGTTAGCCTTTTTTTCTCGATGAGTTTGATCACCTTATTAAGAGCTTACTCATTTGGAAGGATAAAGTGTCTTTTTGAGAAATTTTGTATTGCTTTGTATACTTATGAAATTAGAAAGAAAGATAAAAAAAATGTAGCAGTAGAGGCATTGTATGTAAGAAGGCATCTACAAACATAACATAAAAGAATGAAAGGTAGATCTTTGTCAAATGGAAGGCTTGGTAAAGATGAATATGCCTTTTTCACAAAAAAAATCCATTGGAAGAAAAATTGTACAAAGTTGCAAAAGAAAGAAAAAGTTGTGATGCTTGATACATGTGTAGCTGAAAGTAACTCAGATTCATATTTTGCATTAGTTGGTTCATCAACATTATCTCATCCTGGTGATTGGATTTTTGATTCAACGTGTAACTTTCATGTCTCCTAATAAGGAGTGGTTCTTTAATTTTGAAGAACTAGACGGTGGAATTGTTTTCATAAGTAATGATTATCCATGTAAAATTTTGGGGATCAATACAATTCGTTTGAAGAATCAAGATGGTTCAGCCAGAGTCTTAAAGGATATTCATTATGTCCCAGATATGAAGAAGAATCTCATTGCTGTGGGAGTCTTAGAATAAAAAAAGCTTCACTATGACACTACAAAATGGGGCATTGAAGGTTATTTCTGGAGCACTTGTGGCGAGGAAATGTGTTCGGAAGAATAACTTGTACTACTACCTTGTTAGTACAGTTATTGTGACAACATTAGTAGCAGTTTTAGAGGAAGAAAAAGATTAAGAAACTACCAAACTATGGCATATGCATTTGGGACATATTGGTGAAAAATCTTACAGATTCTTGTAAAGCAAGACATGTTAAAAAGTGCAAGAATTGACAAGTTTGAATCATGTGAGCATTGTGTATTAGGGAAATAGAAAAGAGTAAGCTTTGACACTTCACTCCATAACATAAAAGGCATCTTGGATTACATCCATACTGATGTGTGGAGGCCAACAATAACTCTATCCATAAGTGGCTAACATTATCATGTCACTTTCATCGATGCCTTATCCAGAAGAGTTTGGCTATATCTCATGAAGAATAAGGATGAAGTGTTGGGAATTTTTTCTCAAGTCGAAGAAGATGATAGAGACTCAGATTGGTAGAAAGATCAAGCGTTTGAGGTCTAATAATTACACTTAGTACACAAATGGTTCATTTATGAAAGTTTATGATGAAGAAGAGAGAGTGCGACACTTCACTATTTGAAAAACACCACAACATAATGGAGTTGTAGAACGTATGAACCAAACTTTGCTAGAGAAGGTTCGGTGTATGTTGTCAAATGTTGGGTTAGGCAAGCAGTATTAAGTTGAGGCTGTGACGTATGCATGTCATCTTGTCAACTATCTACCATCATTTTCTCTTGAAGGAAAAATGCCTATGGAGGTATGGTTTGGAAAAAGTGCAAGAGATTACAATTTCTTACATGTTTTTGGTTCTATTGCATACTATCAGGTAACAGAATCAAAGTTGGATCCAAGAGCCAAGAAAGCTATTTTTTGGGGGTTCTCCTCTAGTTCTAAGGGATATAAACTATGGTGTCTTGAACAAAAAGATAATCTTCAGAAAAGATGTTACCTTCGATGAATCTATCTTGCTGAAAAATGTAACTCAGAAGATTGATGACACTTTATAGTAGGTGGAGCAAACTCCCAAGTAGGTGGAGTTTGAAAGCATAATTGTTAATCATGTTGGTGGAGATAAGACAATCGTTGATTTAGAAATTGAAGAAATCATTTAAGAATTACTAAGTCACTAAGGTGGAGATTTGTTGTATAGCTCCTTAGTGAGGAAATTAAAAAAGTCTCACATTGATTAGGAATGAATGTAGGTGTTGTCCTTTAGGCTATAAATAAAACCCCCTCTACTTCTAAATCATCCCAAAATTTGTAAATCTTCCTCTCTTTTGTAAGGGTAATTGATTAGCTCAATGTTGTCCAATTAGTTATAATTTTGTAGTTCATCCATTTGGAGATAGTGGAAGTATTCAACGATGCCCAAAGACATAGGTAACTTTTATACCGAACCTCATTAAATTTTTGGTGTTTTTAGTTTTATGCTTTAATATCTTATTTAGTGTTTTTAGCATTATATTTCTAATAGCATTATTTTATTTGACTAGTTTTAGTTTTATTCATTTAAATTATAGTATTTATGAATAGTAACTACTTAGAATAAGAAAAATATATCTAATTTTTCCAACATAGTCTTAAGAGTGGACATTTGGAAAGTAAGAAAGTTATGACTCTACATTTTTTTGTTTCTTCACCTCTATAATCTCAATCTAACGTGTATGAAAGTCATGTATCTCGATTTTTTTGGCTTCCTTCTCACCTCTATATTCTAAATCTAATGATATTTGTCAAATTTTTTTATTTTCTTTCTACTTTTTCTCAATTTTTTTCACAGAGATTACAATACAAAAAAAATAGTCATATAAATTATCCAAAAAAATGTCAAATAAATTAAAGTATATATAAATCAATTCTCTAAGAATAATATTATTTTTTAAAGAAAATTGTTAATTTATCCTATTATCAAGCCGTTGTCAACAAAAATAAAGAAAATAAAATAAAAACATAAAAAAGAGATAAAATCTCCAAAATTAAAACAAAATAATAATAAAATAAAATAAAAAATAGTAATGTCAAATTAATATCAATTACAAGTAACAATTCCCTCTTTTTGATAAGTATAATGAAAAAAACCAAAGAGAAAAAAAAATAAAATAAAATAAAAACATTAAACAAAATATTATGAAATAAAAAAAATCATCAAATAAATCATATGAGTGTAACTCTTTGTTTAATATAAGAGTAATAGATAATTATATATATATATATATATAATTATCAAACAAGGACAATAATTAAGATTTTATTGGATCTTGAATACAAAACTTCCAATTCTGAATGCGTAGAATATGATTGTATTATAAATTTACAATTGAACAGATCGAGCAAGTTTGAATTTTCGTACATGAAACCTATAAGTAAAAAAATGTTGTGGAGAGTAATAAAAGACCATAGACCTCCTAATTGATACCAACAGTAAAATCTCCTTGAATTTCAGGATCTCATAGTAATAATAAAGAGTATGCTAAATTATTAGTAGGAGTAGGAACTGTGTCAGTTAAAAAGTTGCATCCTTCTAAATAGAAACGTGTTAATCCATGTGTATACCATGAAGTTACTAAGGTTGTATCGGTGAATCAACCCCTTAAAGCGAAATAGGCATAAGGAAAACGCAATAGATCGGATCAACCTAAAAAAATGAAATAGTCTCTCCGTAACCAATCGTCCATAATATCAAATAAATAATTTTTGTCTTTGGTAAATTTACTAAGGGCTATAATCATAGTGATTCTCATATTTAACTACTTCAACCATTTTTGAGCACTTTATAATATTTTTAGAATGTTCGAGGTCTCTATAATTAATGTATTGATTTATCCTACATAATTGGCCATTATTTCGAATGAGTTTCAAATAAAAAAATATTTATTGATTTGTAACTTGACCTATTTAAATCCATTAATTTAATTTTATTCTTTTTTCTTATTATTAATAACCATTTAAATCATGAATTGTCTAATGGCTCATCAATAATAAAAATGCATTTTTTAAAAGAATTGTTCAAGAAACAATTGATCATTTCTTTTCTTAGTAATGATGGACCTCAAGACATAATTATGTCATTCCATCAACTAATTGTATTCTTATTCTCAAATCTCTTGAGGAAAATTTCCTAAAAAATGAATTTTTTATTCTATTATTTAATAGTATATATAATTTTATATAGAACAGGAGACTCTAAATGAAAATATCATTCTATCATCTATTTTCCACCACATTATTGGAAGAAAAATCAATATTGTATGTATCCATAGGGATAGAAATAGTTAATACATAAAATCATATATACATAAGATATATAGAATAAGATATAAATTGATCTTGTCTTGTGTGCTAGAATTCAAGAAATTCAAATGTCTCTTAAAAAAGGGAATAATAATTTATTTATATAGTACATCTAGAAGCAAGAAGATTTAATCGAAAATATCAACATATTCCTATGCAGTTCAAAGAAATAGAAAAATGAAAAAAAATCCATTATTTCAATGTAATTTTTATAGAATTTTAATATCAGGATAATTGATACAGTTATGATAAAAAGTAAAATAAAATAAGAGTTATGTTATTACTTATTGTTCATATATAGCTTTTGAAAGAGTATGTTCATTGAAATAAAAAATTCCAAATCTTCAAATTTATGATGAATGTAGTTGAAAGAAGTTTCTTACCATTCGTATTCCTTTCACTTTTGAAATACAACCATGGAAATAATGGAAATATTTGTTTGATTGAAAGAGTTCATATACTATTCATAGAATATATTACTCCATCAAATCCAATAAAATTTCAAAATGAAAATTTTTTCAATTTCCATTTTAAAATTGAAAAATAGTGAAATTAAAAAAAATACTTTGCAAAATGGTATATTAAAAATTGATACGATTTGATTCTTAAACTCAATTAATAAGACTTTTAGAACCTACTTCTTCCCATGGGAAAGAAAAATGTAAAGACTTCCATTAAAGCAACCCAAGCAAGACTTACTATATCCATGTAAATTACATTCTCCATCTCTATCAAATTGAAAAAATTATTCAATTATTATTCACTAATAATAGTAAAATAACTGGCACAGAGTTAAAAGAGAATTCTGACTCAACATTATTGATAAAAGAATCCAATTTTAATAGGTTCTTATAAAATTTTGAATAGAGTTGAAAAGATTAAGCACACACAAAATTTATGTGGTTGTTTTTGAAGTATCAAAAGAATGTTACTAATATGTAGGAATAATAAGACCCATTTGTTTGTTACCCTTCCTTAAGGAAATGATATAAAAATATAGAATCAAAATGAATCACTATCTTTCACACATCCTACTTTTTTTCATTTTTCCCATTTATTCACATTCTTCAATTAGACCTATGAAAAAATCAAAGACATTTTATTATGTTATTGACTCGAAGTTATTGAAAAATCAAAGGAGAAAAATAAATAACTAAATAACCAATTTATTTAATAAATATGATTTTAATAACTCTCGTTTATATATATTAATAAAGTAAATAATAAATTTTTATGTTCTATTAAAAATAAAAAATAAAAAATAACTAAGAAAATAAAATAATGCCATCCTTATTTTACTCTAATTAGTCTTACCATCTTTTTTTAAAAATTATAAAAACAATGTAAAACAAATGGCAAGAATATTTATTATAGAAGCACTTTTTTATTTATTGGTGCAAAATAAATAAAAAGTAGAAAGGAGATGATTTACTATTGGAAAAAAATTTCTCATTTTATATATATTTACTTTTTATCGATAAATGATGTCATAAAATGAATAAATAAATAAAATTATCAAACATAATAAAATCAAATATACACTAAATAAATCATAAGTAAAAGACCTATCGCGAAGAGTATCCCCGTGAAATAAAGCTATCTTCCAAGTAAAAAAAGAGTTAAAAAGAAGAAAAAATAGAGAGGAGAAGATGACGTTGAAGGCACCGGTTATGAAATTAAATTTTTGGTTAGAGAGGTAAATAAGGTTGTTCAAGCCCATCCCATGCCTCATAATGTGTTCTAATGAGATATTAGGATGATTAAAAGCTTGTACTATTTAGTCTCATCCCAATTAGACATGTCCCATTTAAATCCATCATATTCCCCATTCACGCATCTCAAATGGTAGCAATAATAAGTCAAACACCAGGTTCACTCTTTCCAATTTAATAGAGAAAAAAAAAATGGTTCCAAAGGTTCATATGATTGGATTCTAGCAAATTTACTCATCACATCATTTTGCAAATTTTTATGAAAAATTCGTACACTTGAAAAATTGTTAAAAAAACAAGTTTTTTAAAAACTTAAATTAATAAGAAAAAAACTAATATTATTTTATACATTCAATTACTCATTAGTTCTATGCATTATTTAAACTAAACATTTATAATTCAATAATTGAGATTTTATTTGATATTGAATACAAGAACTCTTACTCTTATTTCATTTTAAAAGTTATTTGGTTACCAACTTTTCTAAAATCAAACTAATGAAAACAAAAACTAATATTATATTTATACATTTAATCAGAAATAACTCTTATAACACGAAGTGTTTAAAGCCAAGATGCTAAATGATGCTATATTGGTGTTTTATTTTTAGCTCAAATTGTGTTTCGTCCATATTCTCCGATTCTTCCTCTTATCTTTTTATTTTGTTTTTAGCTCAACCCATGTCACGAATGTCTTGTGAATAACTTGTGAAACATATGTAAAAAATTGTTGAAAATAGACTCTTAAAAATATATGTTATTAAGAATCAATATTTCTTTCATACATTTGTAACTCCCCTATAAGTATTATATATATTAAACACTTGTAATTCAACCATTAAAAATTAATGGACCTTGAAGACTGATACTATGTTAAAAATTATTAAAAAATCTAACTCTCTAAAAAGTTAACTATTGGAAAAATGACAGCATAGATGGGATTGGGTTGGATTGAACAACAAATAGCCAATTTGCTTGAGAGATAAATATACCCAAATCTTACATACCAATGAATTTTCAAACCAATCTGTCCACACCTCCTTGCGATCTTATGAACACATTTGTAAACAATATTGAATTTGATTTATGCAGACAACAATTCTGCGATAACAATCTACATTTTCTTTAATGATTAGAACAAAACTTACTAGCGAAAAAATAAAAATATATGAAATGCACAATATTACAAAATTTTCTCTTCATTATCGTCATTGCTTCTTGATGAACTTCAAAGGCAATTCGCCAACCATCTCTGCTGTCACCTGGAAGCGGAGAGCATTACTCCTAAAAAATCCGTGGGAACCAAGACATTCTTTAGTTTGTCATGGATAATGTCCTTAAAGATTCTTCCTTTATTCTGTCTACATTTGCACGTCAAATAGGAAACATCTATCATTTCTCCTTTTAGGGTCACCTGAAAGGGTAACATAGTAATAAACAAGTGTACCATGAAAATCCTGCACAACGAAATGGCGATTCGTTATAGTACCACAATTCTATTTTTTATACTATTTTTTACCTATATTTTTCAAGTGGTACTTTACTGATACTCATTTAAAAAATGTAACAATTTGATACAATTTGTTATTTAATTGGAGATTTTTAACATATATGGTGGTACACATGTGATATTAGAAGGTATTTTCGTCACTTCAATTAAAAAAACAGGAAAAAAAATTAGAAAACACATAACCCGCCCAACTTCAAGCACTCAAACATGCATGCGAGAGTGTTTAATCAAATGGGGTGTTTAAACAATTATGTTTTAATTCTATTTTTATATTTCAATATGCAATTTCTGTTTTTTAAACTTAAACAGTTTAAGCATAAATTAATATGCAATAGCTTTAAAAATATGCAATTTCTATTTTTTAAATAGGTTTTTAAAGCAATTTTTTAAGCTTGAATAATTTATGCATAAAACATATACAATAACTTTTATTAATATACAGTTTCTATTTTTTAAACAATTTAAATAGTTTTTTAAAAAATTTAAGTATGAACTGTACAATATTGAAGAGATTAAAAGTGGATTGTTTTGTCTCCATAATGAGTAGTAACTTGTAAAATATTGAATATGATGCAAATGAGTGAAGGAGCTGTTCAATGTGAATTTAGGGAGAACCAAATCGATAGAAAAATAACTATTAGCAGTCCATGGGCTGGAAAAGATAAATATTCTAAAAATACCCTTCATTAAAAGCACATGTGTTAGTTATATATGAAAATTGCACCAAATTAATATTTTTTTAAATAGGATATCACTAAGGTATCATTTAAAAAACATGGGCAAAAAAGGATACAAAAAATAGAATCATGATACTACTAAGGTAGTGAATCCATGAAATGGAATATCCAGATATACATCTCAGACATCTCTCACACTTACTGGTTAGTGAGGTATCTGAAGAAGTACAAGTGAGAAGCAGTACACACAGGTAAAGATGGCAGCCCCAGCGAGAAAATTATATAGCAGCTTTTGATTGTCTTTGGTTGGTATGAAGACTGTTTTTAGTGTATTGGTTAACTCGAAAAGCCGATGTGATACCTGCAGAAGCATGTTAGGCAAGCCAAAAAAAAATGCACCGGGGGCGCTCATAACAGGATGGCCAAATATGTACTTACTAGAATGTATATGGCAGTAGTGAGCATAAAGTTGAGCATAGGATATTCAGGGATGAGACAAAGAAGCCACTTAGGCTGTCCATTTGGTATATTTGATCTGTATAGACAGAAACAGGGAAATAAAGAAGGCACAAAAGTTTAGCCAACAATGAAAACCTCTATACAGAACGGGAGCAATTGGAAATAAAAATGGGATGGGTAGTTCACAAAGGAACTCTGTCATTTCATGAAGTACGGGACCAAAATATTTAAAGAGAAACTGATCATATGAAGATACATTTATTATAAAATCTGGGAATTGGCAACATCGGTTGCTCTACAGACTACAAAGGGGATAATTGATATCAACATACCTCAACCATATGTGGAACTGTGAAATATAGGTCTCTAAGGTGATCTTGCCAAGCCAGCTATTTATACAAGGTACAAAAGAAATAGCACAATAAAAAGAAAAATGTCAGCATAATATAGTTAGGTTTCAATAAAATTTAAGCTCAGAATTGCCCATTGGACTTTTGATCCCTAGGATGGTTTAGTAGATAGGTAAAGCTGCTACGTACGCAAAGAGAGTTAAGGAGAAACTTCGAAACTGATGTGTAAAATTCCGCAAGCATATGTAAACACTGAAACCACAGATATGATGATGTGCTAGTTAGTGGAGCGACTTAAATTAACAAAACAATTGACACGCCACCTCATAAACTCTACACAGCTTAGTGTATTTTTAATACTTACGTTATGGGAATCCATGATGTGTATGGATGAAGCTTGTTATATGTAACCTTGTCCAGCTTGTAAATATATTCGTACCACATGTAACCAACCTAAAGAAAGAATTCAGCATCAGGTTAAATAAAAAATGTATGGTAAACATGGATTAAGATTACAATTACATTTTAGTCAATAACAGTGACAGTGCGATTCAAGATATTTGCAACTCACAAATAAGGAGACTGAAACTATGCCCGCTTTGATAGAAATTCTCTTCTTGGTTTCGGATTCCTCCAATTTCTCTAACCATTTCTCAACCTAAGATAAAAACAATATTTTCAAGATTGATAAAAAGAGTATCAAAAAGCCTTTAGGTATGAGCATGAATGACTTACAATAGGATGATTGTATGCATATATCATTCCAACAATCCATATGTAGCGATCAAGCCCAGATCTAAAATGCCACTCATGAAGTCGAGGCAGCTCTGGCTTGGCAGGATCATTATACCCTGCAATGAAATAGAAATAAAATAAAATAAACATAATAAGAAATTTTGTATATGCATAAACCAGAAGGCACACCAGCATTCTGAAATTTAAGAACTCTAAATCATTCCAAACACGTATTAGAGGCATGGTAATGAACTTAAAATGGCTTATTCTGATTTGTATGGTGTCAAAAATATAAAAGGACATTCCTACCAAAAATAAATCCTATCAAACAAATAAAGGAAGATATATAATTAATATAAAGATGATGACAGTTCAATGCATTAAAATATAATTGAAAAAGCCTATTCAAAGAAATGAAATAAAAATAACACACACAACAACAATTTTGTTACGTAAAAAAAAAAGAAGAATGATTATAGCAGAGGAAATACTATGACAGAAGTAGAGAAAAAATAACGTTCTTGCTCACATAGAAACACAGTGATGGACCAAAATAGATGGCACAAATATAAATCTGCATTGTGACCAAAATCGCAACAAAGGCCTTACAAAAGTGTGATTTTGGTCAAAAATAAAGATCGTCCAACAATCTATTTTAGTAAATTAATCCATTGAAAAACAAAAATTAATCAAAATCAAAATTATAGTTTACTGACTTAAAAGGAATGCCAATGGACTCCAGATTATCTCAAAAACTCCAGGAATTTCCCAGATCAAGAAAACCACGAGAAAGCATGACAAAATCTTCACAGCCATTACAGATCTGATCTCATTATATTTGTTGAAAATACCGAGGGCTCCATACACCATTAGTGTAAATAAAGTGTGCATTGGACAGATATAGTACAGCATATAGTCATTGTTAAGAACGATACAACAAAAAGCCACAAATAAGTTTAGCCGCCACATCATCTGCATGGCAAAATAAAACACAAGCTCAGATGGTGATGATGATCAATGATTTTTATCAATTTATTTGAAAAGAAAAAAAATATCACCTGAGTAAAGCGTGCAAGGCTAAAATCCTTTCTAATATAATAATACGAAAAATTGCCAAATCCTGTCATCCAAACATATGCAGCAATAAACACCCGGATTGCATTATATATCTCAGTTGCAGCGAAGTAATGGTACATCAAAAATAGAACCTGTCAACAGAAAAAAGCATAGTAGTCGATGAGAAAACTATAACAAATAATTATTTAATAAACGGAAAATAAAAAACAGAGCAAAATCTGGACACCAAATTATGGGTCCCCAACACTGCTGAATTTTAGCAGTTGCTTTAACAGACTTAATTGTCATATTAAATACCAAAACATATTATACACTCTATTTTTGAAACTTTTCAATATCATTATCTTGAAATGAAAATACAGTCTGACTAACATCAATGACATCAGATGATGGTTGCTATGCCCACTATAACATGGCTAATGATAATGACGCAATTAGTATTTATAAATATATGGAACAATATAAATAAATACACCACACACCCCCACCCCAAAGAAAGAGAGAGAGCACTTCCCAAAATAGAAAAAGGAAAGGACTACATACAATTTTTACCCAAAGAGCAAAAGCATAAAAACTTTACAGCTAATGGTTTTGACTAGCACTACTTGCCTGCATCCATCCCTTCCATTCCTCTGTCTGATGGCGATTAAGATATAGTATGGATTTTCCGGAAAATGATGACCTATCAGTATGTTTTTTCAAGGAAGTCACTGCTGCAACTATGATGAGAAGAATGTGTAGAAAGAGGAAAAGGTCCCGGTTATAACTCTGTCCACAGAAAGACAAATAAAATTTAATTAGTGCAAATAAGGTACACAAGCTCACCACTTTATCTATGATCCTTCCATGGATCATTCTTAAAAACCATTTCAACATCTTGAAAGTAGTCTTTTCTTAAAAATTAGTATATAGGATATAAAAACATATAAACTAATCCCCACGTGCAGTTTATGCGAATAGACAAAACATTTATATTACCTATCTAAAGTAAACAGCAGGTATCTATATTAGCAATTACTTCAACTTATACTAAAAAATGTTCTACAATTTGTTCTGATATTCCAATTAAAAATGAAATTAAGAGTGATCTGAAAGGTTCAGATCTAACAAATTTATCCAGTGTGGCCTCCAAAGTATCTAGAACAGTTCTTTTTTTTTTTTTTTTTTGAGGAGGGGAACGAGCTTATACTTAATTCCCAAAATTTTAAAAGGTAGATTTCACAATAAGGGTATGATATACATAATGTAAGCCGCCAACAAAATTCAGCACTAAAAATGGATTTAGGAAACAAACAAGAATAACGCCCAAAATGAAAATTGAAGACAAATCACAACTTCAGTAAAATCTGAGTATTCATAGATCTCATAAAAAGAATCCTGGATGGGAATAAAAAAAAATATCAAAACCAGGAGCAGAATGAGCATACCTTTGTAGAATCTTGCAGCAAATTTGTGCGATCACATATGTAGAAGTAGAGCACAATTGCTCCAAACTCAGACCTAGATGAAGTGCAATTCTATAAATAAATAAGTACTGCTAAGTTTTTAATCATTACGAAAAGATATTTTAAAAAAAACAATACTTCATTAGCTAGAAAAGAAAAAAAAACTTACATTGCTCTAAGAGTAGCTCGATTTTCAAGTAAAAATGAGTCATCCAAAGTTAGAAACCTAGAATTTATATGAAGCAAAAGCTTAGAAAGACTTTTGGGTAGACAATCAATGCAACATTATCTGAAGATACACATGTTGCAGAAAGTAACCTAATTAAATTTGTTTTAATTGATGAGCCATAGAACTTTGAAGATGGTGATCTTGTGAGACCTCCTTCCATCAGAGCAGCACGGTCATCTTCCTTGATCTTCTCCTCTCCCAATTCAACCAGGTTATTATCTGAATGGCTGCAGGGAAAAGAACTTATTTTTTTAGTTAAAGAATATTCTCTTGAAATGCTACGAGTATATTTCCTTCCTGTTAAAATCAATCTATAGATTTAGTTTTGGAATGTATATATAAAACTGTATGATTAGGTTCTTCATTGATGCCAACATAAGTAGAACTATATAGTTAAGCCATAATTCGACAAGAGCATTCCTCCAAACAAACTCGAAATAGTGCTGGGTAAACAATGGGAGTACGTATAACTAGAAAAGGAAAATATTTATAAAAAAATCTAGCTAACTTCACTACTCACTAATGAAAATAAGTTCATATATAGTCCCAATATCTAGTCCCACCTCACGGTATATGTAAGATGAATTAATAAATCCCAATGCTATCACACTAACTTCGACAATAAATGATGAGTAAAGATTCATTACTGATTGCTCCCCAGTATGCTACCACCCTCAAAAATAGCCTCCAAAAGGAATCATAACAAAGAAATAAATGGGCATGGACATGGGCAACAAAAGAATGGAAGCAAAGCCATAAATGAAAAAAAATCGAGTAAGAGAGAGTGTGCATGTAAGTGGGTGTCAGGCAATTTCACCAAAGACCACAAAGAAGCCAGATTCGTCATCAACCATAGTACTCACTGTGCTAAATGAGAGAGACTTACACTTTGGGAGGAGATGAGGATTTCTTATATTCCAAGCATTCCGAATATATCCAAGCAACAAAAATTGGGATGATTCCAAGCAAAAATGACACCTGAGGACAAAAAAAAAGTTTCGTCAAATATGCTTAAGCTTAAATTAATGCAGGTGATAAGATGATCAAGCCAAGATGACAAATAGGGGAGAAATGAAGGAAATGAGGTTTCAACACTGAAATTACTACCAATAAGTTGTATATTGTGATTGGGTTTGAGTTAAAGTTGAATCCATCTAATCTTATTCCATTTGAGAATAAAAAAAAAATAACAAGCATAAATGCCTTCTATGACAGAGTTTAAATCATAGATTTACAAATAAAATACAAGTCAATAATGTTAAGAATTATTCACGTTTAGCTCAGGAAAACCATGATGTAACTTGTAAGAGGTTCCAGGCTACCTTCCTATGATTCCATGACAGGGAAAAAAACAGAAAGAATAAGTTCAACATCGCACGTATACGGAGCCAGGCATTCAAAGCATGTAAATATGGAGCTTATAATTCAAAAAATCCACCCAATAGATGCAAAAGTCATGTCAGATCAACCCCTAAATATGGAGCTTATAATTCAAAAAACCCACCCAATAGATGCAAAAGTCATGTCAGATCAACCCCTTTTTATAGAAACTCCTTACTAATCTCTTTTATTTGATATTATATCAATTCATAAAGTGTCATCCAATGAAGCAGACTGATGCATTAAATTTTGAGCTTTTTTGGACGAGTGATTGGGTTCAATTGGATTGAAAATTTTCAGTCTGTTGGGTTCAGATCAATTGCAAACTTTTTGAAATCCACTCCCACTTGATCCTAGTAAGTCAACATTTTCATACACGTATAACTTTTTCATTAGTTGTAAGTACCAATTATGATAACCCTCCTTTGCCACAGTACCTATGTATAAAATGTATACTGTTATTCTGATATAAAGACCAAAAAATGACTTTATTTCATATTAAATATAAAGGTACTAATGATAATTTGAAATAAATAATCAAAATCCAAAAAAGATTTACATTTATTGGATTGAGCTGAACAATTCCAACCTTATAGAAGAACAGATTTTTTTTAGTTTATTAATAAGCAATCTTTGGGTGTGGGGAAGGGAACATGATTGGTGGGATTCGATCTTGCTCCCTCCACTTTAAGAGGGATAGATTCAACCAATTGAGCTACTAAGTGATTCGTTATAGAAGATCAGATAGGTTCAAATGAAAGTAGTAATTGGATTAATTGAGGCTGAAATTTTTTCAATCCATTCGGATTGTAAGATTAAAATATTAACTAGGATGGGTTAAAACCAATGGTTTCGAATGCACACCCCTAAATAGATTTTTCTAATAAATTACAAGCATATGCAATGAATACATGCATTTTTGGCATTTGCTATAGAACAAGGGAGAGTTCAAATTTCAAAATTAGTGTCATTTAGTCCCTCAAATTGTAAAATATAGTTTTCCGTCCCTTAGATTTAAGAAATATGTTAATTAAAGACAAATAATATTATAATTAAATAATATTTTGTTAAAAAATTATTATTGTTTATCTTTTCTTAGACAATTTCACATAAGTTTCACTTTTATCCTTACAAATGGTTCGTGTTTTAATCACTTGACAAGTGATAAAAATATTATTATCAAGTGATTATTTTATTAAAATTATTATTTTTCTTGTCAATTGATTAAAACACGATTAAAATACAAAACATTTGTAAGGATAAAAGTGAAACTTATGTGAAATTATTTAAAAAAAGATAAACAATAATAATTTTCTACAAGATATTATTTAATTATATATATTTATATTGTTTAAAAAAATCAATAAAATATTAAAATAAAATAGTGATAATTAACAAATATATTGTGAAAAAATACTAATACTCACTTAACCATTATTAACTGCTCGAGTTTTAATAACGTTTTAATCACTTGACAATAAAAATAATATAATAAAAATAATATTTTGATAAAAAAATCATTAAAATAATATTATTTGTCCTTAACTGATCCATTTTCTCTAAAAACTAGGGAACTAAAAAAGATCTTTTACAATTTGGGGGACTAAACACACATTAAAGCTTAATTTGAGTGACTTGGCTTACACTTTTCTTATAGAATAATGGTTGCTCACAATAGGGTATGGGTAGATGTTTTCTAGCTACTCTTTTGCTTTAATAGTAACAAAGCTTCATCTTGTATCTAGAAAAAATCAATTTCAATAGCTATCACGTTTTGCACCTAAACCATAATATATATGCAGATTATACAACTTAGGTACTTGTATTGAGATGCTGTTATCCACTAAACACTATTTTAATTTGACATAACCAGCACACTAGAGATGCAAGCCAACCCACAAGCTAGATATCATGATGGAAGAAATACATGTTGGAAGGATTCCAAAATGGGTAATCTCAATGAAAAGTGACTAGTAATAGAAAACACACACTCAGATGCAGATTGTGGCATTACTTCCAATGATACAAACCAGGGCAAGAGTTTATATCATATATTCCAGAGATGAGAAACTACAAGTACTTCTAGACTTATTTTGTTAATCAAACTCATCAAGCTTCATGCACTTAGGTATGATATTTTAAAAATAATAAACTCCAAATAATTGAAATAATATATGATAATTAATTTATGATTGTTTTAGCTGTTGTAGAAAAATCCCGTCATAAAAATATACACATAACTCTTTAAGGTTACCGAGACTTATAGTCTTAGATTCCTAAAATAAGAATTGAAGCAGATCTCCCATTTTGAGACAAAAGGAGTTTAGTTGCTTGTAACCCCTAGTCAAGATTTCCACATTCACAACATGAAAGAGAGAAAACATTGCACATGTGAAAGCACGCTCCTGTCTGTTATCTTTCTTGAATAATAATTTTGGTGAGATAGGCAAGCTGCTACTACTACAGTTATTAGATGATATTAATTAGCAGGACTCAATTGGAAGCCATTAGCAACTGGTCCAACAATGAGTCCAATTCCAACAAATTGGGTTGAAACGAATCCTAATTACCATTGGGATCATATTCTGAGAGCTGGCTGTCTTCTCTCTCTAGAATAAAACTATGATTTTAGAAAATATGTTAATGTAAATCACAGTGACCGCTATTTGGTACAGGGATGAGGTATTCCACAGGATAAATTGCAATGGTATGAAATTAGCTCAAATTCAGCAGTTATTTTTTTCCTAATGTAAAAAATCCCCGCCGTGTGAAATCTGTGATACTTCTCGAGGTTTACCACGGTTGGAAAGAAGTAAATAAACGTATCCATAACCATAATATTTAAGGGGCTAATGAAAAACTTAAAAATCCTATTAATTAAACAACAGTAACATTTCCAATCCGCTTTCAGATCAAGAACTTCAAACAGTAGCAAACTACTAGGTAGATCTTCAAACAAATAGCAGAATCACAAAATCACAAATAGCACACCTGTCCAGGCGTAACTGGCTCAAAAGCCACCATTTTCGATCCCCCACGACACCGGCAGTAAGCTACAGAGTCAACCAGAACGAATCAAAATTCGAAGGACAACTGCACGTAGTAATTGGAAAAATATAAATAGTAGATCGAACAGTGTAGAAGTTATTACTTCTGAAAAAAACCAAAGATGTAATCTACGAGGACATTGAAACTGGGGATCGAAGTGTGGTACTGATTTAGAGAAAGATATCTTCAAGTAGAAGAAGGCGAAGTCATGAAGGTGGTTTCAGGCTTTTGCTTAAAGAATAGAGAAAATGTGGAGGCACGTCCCTGTCACTCATTATTTATTGATTTCTTTTCTAAGCGGTTAGAAAATATTTGCTGTTGGCTGATGCATCTCTGTATCTGCAAATCTTCCTTTGTGGTTGCGCTTTTGTTTTCTTCGAAGATAATCGGTAACGATTGAGAGAAACATCGCCATTATTAATTAATTACAATAATATAAATATCAATCTTACGGGTAGACAAGCATATAAATCTTGCAAAAATGTTAATTTATTAATATATTTTTTTGGTTCGCCTGTTAGCAAAGTACTGTATGCGTACTATACAAATGTAATATATTTATTTTTCATTAAAATTGTAAAATATATAAAAAAAAATTAAACTTTATAATCATAAAAATAATATTTTTATAAAAAATCATATATTTTACTGTTACAAAAAAATCTAACATATCATTCTTAATGAATTCATACAATGCAATATAGTTTAAATTCAATTACAATTATTTAAATTTATTAAATATTAAATAACATTCAATTAGACATCTTTCACATATTATTATAATGTTATTTTAAAAATCTTGTTTTTTTAATTAAAAAAAACTTATGCTAACCTATTTCATTACAAAATTAAGACACATTAAATATGTTTGATAATTAATAAATTTTATATTAAACAATTAATATATATTTATATCGGGGGTTAGTTATTAGAAGTTATTTAATTATTTAATTTAAGTAATTTAGTTTTATAATTATTGGAATAAGAACTAAAGATCTCATAATTTTTTAAAATAAAAATTTTAATTTCGTAATTTTGAGTTAGGTACCTATATTTTCGTTATTTATGAAAGTTAAATATTATATGTTTTCATTTTTTCTTCTTTTAATGGAATAAAAATGTTCATTTTAATAAATTATAAGATTATAAGTGATTAATTTTCATAATAACAAAACCATTAATATCAAACTCATAAATTACGGAACTAAAATATTTATTTTTGAAAAATTATGAGACATTTAGTACCTAATCTAATAATTACAAAACTAATGTGTTTATTTGGTAATAATTATAAGACATCTATGATATTTTATCTATTTATATTTAACTATTTAAAATACTTGCACATAAATTATCAAATATCTTTTATTCTTTTTTATTTTGGTTAATATATTTACTATATATTTAAAATAAAAATTATAAAATCAATTTTTAATCTTTTCATTTGATTATGAAAGTAAATTCATGACTATAGAAAATAATATGATAAGTATTATTAGTGCTAGATTATATACTAATATAATTTCATATTAATCAAAAATCAGATATGATTACTTTTTATGCATTATGATAAAAAAGTCGTTAATTTTTATTGACAAATTATGATTATATTTGACTAGACATTTGTCCAATTTGATTGGTAAGAAATGGACGATTGTCTAGTTAATCCGAGTTTCGTATGTAGGCAACCCAACATATCTGTGTCGAATTGAACATATGTCAAACTAAATTGGACAATTATTGAATTTGTCAGATTTTGATCGACAGGTGAACTATTCACTAGAGTCGAGTTTGACATATATTCAACTAACTAAATTTTGTTTGGCCGATGACCTCACTAATCAGAGTCGAGTTAGATACATATCCAACTAAGTTGGACAATTGTCTAGATTTTGATCGATCGATATTCCTACTAGACGGAATCAAATTGAATGCATGTTCAACACATCATAACTCAACTAGACAAGTATGTGTATTTCACCTGGACTCACCAAAGTACTTTAATGGAGAAGAAATTACAAAGTAAAATAATTACACAAACAATAGACAATACTACCCTTGAATTGATGAACATGGGCATATAAATAGAAATTAACATATACCGTTATAAACCTTATACTCTAAATTTGCTTTAGTAATTAACCATTCTTTTCTTCTCTTATCTTTTTCATTTTTGAAATTGTTTCTCTTAAAGATCTTTAGGAATTTGGTTGGGTCAAAAAGTGGGCTAATACCAAACACTTCAAGTCTGAGGTCAATATATATAGTGTTTTCTATTTAAATGATATTATTTACATTTTATTGAATATAAGGGATAAATAAGAACGTTATTTATTACCAAAAAAGCCCGAGTTCAATACATGAGATAAGATTTGAGTATTGAGATGGTCTAAATTAATGACGATGCCACACCATACTTAGATCAGAAACATTATTACAAGCAAAAGAATTAATAGAAAAAATTGAAAAAAGTGTTGGAACAAGTAAAAATAATGGAAGTAAGCACCCCAATTTAGGTTCATTCATGATCAACTCCCCTGTTAACTAGTCCCATACAACATAATCATCACCAGGAAAATTAATAGCACAATTGTCATCAACTAATTGACTAACATAAATGAGATTTGTGGAAAGTTGATGAGCAAGAAACACATCAGTAAATATAGAAGAGGCATTACCAACAATATCGATTGGTAAAAAACTATCATTGGCAGTCTGAATGGCAGATTGGCTAGCATAGAACCTAACATGAGACAAAGTTGTGGGAATATTCGTCATGTGATTAGAAGCCCCTGAGTCTGCATATCAAAGTGTAGTAGAATTTTTACCTTGAAACCGCATCGCAGATAATGCTAAAATTAGCATCTGTTACACCATTTTATAAACGCAATAAGTTGTTGTATAAGGTGCAAGATTAGAGGAAGAGTTATGTGCTATAGAAGTTGCTTCTAGAGAAACAACAACATAAATATGAAATGCTTGGGCCTGACGATTCTGAGAGTGGATACGACATTATTTAATAATATAACTCATTTTTATTCCCATAAGAATAATATTTTTTAGGAAAATTGGCAGAAATATGCAGATATTCTTTAGAGCAGAAACATTGCGGATTTTTAGAAGTCATATGTGATCTATGTCCTTAGGTAGTATAAGCTATAGTTATTGTCTCGGAACTACTATGAGATTGTTCGAGAATAGTTTGAGTACTAAGACATTGTTCTTCGTGAAGTAACTTACCAAAGCAAATATTAAGAAAGGGAACAGGAGATCTATTCAGTATAAAGGAGTGAATTGATTCATATTCTAGGCGTAGTTTCATAAGAAACTGATCACACTAGCTAGTCTTGTGAAGATTCTAAATAGTTGAAAAGGCAACAACATGAACATCTACTATAACCAAATTAGTATATTCATGCCAAATAGTCCAAAATGTCAAGTAATAATCTTGGATGGAAAGACTATCATGTTGAAACATGGAAATCAAATGTTCCAACTAAAAGCGATAGGCATCATTATCTTGATAATAAACCTTGTTCAAATTATTCTACATAAGTTGAGCAAAGCAATGATCTCACAAATTGGTAAAATTATATGACTCCATCGAACTAAGAAGCTAAGATATGATTTGAGTATCAAACCTAGCTTAAGAAGGAAAATACATGAATTTCTTCGATTTGTCAATGTCAAATGTTGGTGCAACATTAGTGTGATCAATATGGCCCTAAAGGTCTTTTCCCTTGAGGAAAAGTTCAAACTGAAATACCCAGGTAGAGTAATTTTTTCTTATAAACTTGACACAGACTGGTGCAGTGTCCATTACAAATGAATAGAATCCGAGACAAAGCAAAAAAAAGTATCCAAAAAATAAATAAATTGAGAAAAGGACCTTAAAGAGAGATTGTCGAAGGACACCACTCTAGTAGAAAATTCCCAAAATACACACAAAAAATGCCTAAAAAATGTCAATGAAGATTTCCACAGAAATAGAATAATGAAAAATGCAAAGTAGTGACATTGATTCTTGATACACCATAACTAAAAGGTGCCGAGATGTGCTGTCAAAAATCGAAAAGAGAAAATGATTCACACCAGTGACACTGAAACCAAGAGAAGAGAAAACAATTTCAACCTTGTTCTAATACCATGTCAGAAATAAGTCAAAAATGCAATATGAAATGGTTGAATTGATGGACCTTAAACATAGATTGTCGAAGGACCCCACTCCAGTAGAAAATTCCCAAAATACACACAAAAAATGCCTAAAAAATGTCAATGAAGATTTCCACAGAAATAGAATAATGAAAAATGCAAAGTAGTGACATTGATTCTTGATACACCATAACTAAAAGGTGCCGAGATGTGCTGTCAAAAATCGAAAAGAGAAAATGATTCACACCAGTGACACTGAAACCAAGAGAAGAGAAAACAATTTCAACCTTGTTCTAATACCATGTCAGAAATAAGTCAAAAATGCAATATGAAATGGTTGAATTGATGGACCTTAAACAGAGATTGTCGAAGGACACCACTCTAGTAGAAAATTCCCAAAATACACACAAAAAATGCCTAAAAAATGTCAATGAAGATTTCCACAGAAATAGAATAATGAAAAATTCAAAGTAGTGACATTGATTCTTGATACACCATAACTAAAAGGTGCTGAGATGTGCTGTCAAAAATCGAAAAGAGAAAATGATTCACACCAGTGACACTGAAACCAAGAGAAGAGAAAACAATTTCAACCTTGTTCTAATACCATGTCAGAAATAAGTCAAAAATGCAATATGAAATGGTTGAATTGATGGCCTTATGATTTCTCTCTATTTTATAAACTATACAAAAGAATTCTAGACATGGAAAAAAGCTATGTATATGCTAATATTATCCCTATACAATCTATCAAATATTAAGCTAATTAAAATAACCATAAATCAAGGAAACAAATCTCAAAATAAATGGAAAAAAATCTTGAAATAAATGAAAATAAATATGGACAGCAAATTTGTCCATTGACAATGTCACCCCTTGATTTTTATTAAAAAATGAGGGAATAAAGGAATGAAAAGAGTGATGATTTTAAAAAAGGAGGGGAAAAGAATGAGAAAAGTGACATTGTTACAATATATATATGTAAAAGGGAGGAAGAAAGAGAGTGTATAAGTTATTGAATATGATATGTAGTTCTCACAGCAACTTTGTTTATGAATGAGTTTTGAGAAGTAAAGAGAAAAAAACCCAATTATTAGGGTATTTTTGTCATGGATATGAACTTTTTAAATTGTTCATGAATGGACAAAGGTGTGTTTGTGCCTAAATGTCATATCTCTCCTACCCATACCTCATCCTATAACTACAAGCTTTTTAAGACCTATTGTTTTCCTCTAGGTGGATCCCTATATTAATGGGAAGAGAGACTAAATATAGACTAATGAAGTTTAGTTCTACTTGAATTTATATTTCTATTTGCTTGGTTCGTATAAACACATCTTAATGACATATAGAGTAAAAAAGGTTAGCATATCATACAGTGTATGTCATCAAAAATTTTGCATGCACAAATTTAATCATACTTTACATGAATGCATTATGAATAGATTGTCTTTTGGATATTTTTGTAGAATGTTTTGGTTATTCTCAAATAGCCCTTTGGTTTTTTTCATACCCTACCTCATTTTTCTTCCACTAGTTTCTCTACCACATTTGTACTTAGATGATTTACAATTACCCTTTCTTGAGATGATATTAGTAATTTATTATCTCTTTCTGTTATTCATTTTCTTTTTCTTCTTGTTATCCCTCTTGAGATTGAAATTGATTGTCTTGAATATGCATCAATTTCACCTTTTGCTCAGGGTATTGTGGTTTTTTATCATCCTATTGTACCTCTTGTTTATGTTTCATCCATTTCTTTAGCCTCAATTAGACATCGCACTACTAGTTCTAGAGGCCCTCTATACTATGATACTTCTTCTATTGGCATGTTGTTCTCCATGTTTTCTTTATTTAGTATAGATGAACACTTTGTTCCCTTTTAGCCCGACCATTCCTTTGACTAGTTTGCTTCTATTGTTCTCCATCCTCAAACTACCGTACCATCTTCTACCCTTACCGAAGTTGTGCAGTCTTCTCGTAGTAGTGTTCATAGGAACAATGATGTAGAAGAGGGAGACAAAGAGTATTGAATTTATTTATTTCCCTTGTTGATTTAGTTTGTTTCAACTATTTTCTTTAAATTTTGTAAAATAATGTTTACTTTATGAGACTAAGTTTGTTGTGTTCCTTATTCTCTGTTCGTTTTTCCTCACCTATTTTATGTAGTTTGTTTGCTTCCCTCGTTTTGTATTCTTGTTTTCTACTATGTGTAAATGATTATGTTTTGGGAGGAGTTTTTGAGAGTGTCAAATGCATAATATATTTATAGCATCACATGTATACTTTTACGGGGAGAGTATGTGTAAAATGCATGGCAAAGGGAGTGCTATGTTTGTTTTTCATCCGTGTTGTTTGTCATGTTTATGAGTTTATGTTATGTTTCTATATTATGATGCTTCCTTATTCTTGACATTTCTTTTTTACCTTTGCATAAATAGGATCGTTAGTATGACATGTTGCATGCATAGTTTGCATTTTTCTATTTCATATATCTTCCTGTGCATTTACCTCCTTCCTTGTTGCAGTGAATTATTGCACGATAACTTATTTTTTTAAATGCATAACACATGTTTTTTTTGGTAAACTAGGATGTCTTTCCATATGTGTGTGCATGGTATGGGATGAGATTGTAGGATTGAATAGACTCAAGACTTGTTGAGGGGAAGATATTTGAATCACTATGAGTGTGTCAACTTGGAAAATATTTGGACTCCTAGTCAACTTCTTCTTAGAGATTCACTAATACATTTATGTGACATTGGTATTTGACTGCCTATTATGCCTATGTGTTGTAAGCACATTGCGAAACCCCTTTATGCCCTCCCACAGTATGTATAGACATAGGGGTCTATGATATGTATTGCATTTAGGAAATGTTTTCTATTTGCATTTGTTAGTTTGTTATGCTTTTGGTTTCTTGCTTATTGCACGATTTTACCTTTGTATTGTCTAGGTATTATTCTTTATCTTTTTTGCATGACTATATGCATTGCTTTTTATTATGTTTACTCTAATATTCTCTGCTATGGTGTATGAGTGTTAGGATTTTTGCATTTCTGTTTGTCTTTTCTCATTCATTTAAGGATATTGCTTTGAATTTTAGTGTCAAAAATAGGTAGAAGTTTATGTGCATCCCTATGTGTTTATTGCTATTATGTGTGTTGCATGGATTGTGAGAGTAGGATTGCACTACACACTATTGTCTAACTTGCATACATTTAAGAGGAATTATGCATTTATGCTTGTGTTTGCACCTATCATTGTGTACTTGGGTACGGGTAACATGATAGTATGTGGATAGACTACGCAATATTTTTATATGATATGTTCAATGGGTGTGTTTGTTTTGTGTATGTAGGTTAAAGGTGTAGATTGAAGTCTTCGAGCTTTAGATATGAAATGTGCTAAGACCCTCATGTTTCAGAGTGATAGTGTAGATGATTTATTACATGAATATGAGTTACTACATGAAGATGAATGGAGCGCACAAGATGGATGCACTTGGTTTAGGTGTGTCTTTCGAGTTTTGGTGTGCATCGATGTTTTGTTCAGGGGAACAAACATCCTTAGGTCATCTTTATGATCATCTAATGATTGATGCTAGTATGTATTTAGGTGTGCAGTATTTTGACATGGAAAGTCAAAGAAGGAGAATGTAAGGAAAGTTGTACTTTGTATCTATGTGTTGGCGTTCCGTGTGAAAAACATGTGTCAGTTTATTTTACCTAGTGTATTTGTTTTCCTCTGTGTAAGGTTAGTTACTACAAATTAGTAATATATATACGCATATAGTTAGATATACTTTGTATACAAGCATTTTTACACATACCATAGAGGTTGGTTATCGTGATATGCATGCTAGGTTGAGAGTTATGGTTTTCGATGAGCGAGCATGAGAGCGAGCTGACATTGTTGCTTATGTTTTTGGCTCGTTTTAGGTTAAGGTATTTATGGAATTTACTTGATACTTTTAGAAATGAAAAAATATATCTTTTTTAGCACCTCGCTACCAAGCTCACCACCATTCTCGCCACCACTTTTGGCAAAGTGGCTAGCGAGGTGCCTAGTAAGGTGGCCAGCGGAGACTTTATAAATATCTCCCACTTCTCTCAAACATTTAACCATGTTTTTAGTACTAAAACTTTTCCAAAATTCATATTGAGATTTATATATATTTCTTAAATCGTTTTGGAGAGTATACATTTGAGTTTGAGTCAATTATTGAGCGTAGTGATCAAACCATAAACTATGTTGTCTATTTAAATATTTATTATTATATTCGTGTGAGTTAGTGTTGAGTCCTTAAGAAATATGTATCTCATTATCCTGGTTATGTATCGGGCCATAGACTCTTTCAAAATCTATTATCATCATATTAGTTTTTTGATGCAAAAATTATACAAATACTCACACAAAACTCTAAGTAACAAAAATAACACTATATTTTTAAAGGTAATTTTAACTTACATCTTATATCCACAACCTTTTCGATTTAATTAAATAAATCTTTATCATCAAATTTATTTATAAAATAAAATGTTGGTTTTAATTTACCTATACATGGATGGATGTAAGATACATTATCCTTCTTTGAATTGTGGGGATGCACATGTTTTTATTATAAAAACAGTTATTTTTGTTTATTTAAATTTTTAAGCACATTAAAAATACTATTTATTAAATAATATCTCAAAAATTATATTTTATTAAAAATTAGAGAAAATGTTATCATAGTCCTCTATATTAACTGATTGGTCTTATTTGGTTATATAGAATAAAACAAATGTCAGTTTGTACATTTATTTTTAAAAAATAGGCAAAATAAGAACTTTTTTACTCATTTTTGATTTTTAAATACGTGATTAAAACATAAAATGAAATACGATTTATTAACAAAATAAAAGTGAAATTCAATTTGAAATTTGAAAAAAAAAATCAATCACGTAACTTTCATTTCAATTTTTATTATAAAATTTTTAAAATTTTATAATTAAAAAGGTAAACCTTTTATTTCTTATTAATTTTTTTTATTTACTCATTTTTATATCAATTTGATACTTTATGTATTCAATTTTATATTAATGAGTATTTTGGTTCATATTCACTTTAAGTTTGGACAAAATAAGTTATAAGATTGTCAATTGCGTCATCCCCCACTACCCAAATTAATAACAAAATATTATTTTAAACCCCTTAATTCAAGTGCTCGATATGATAAATGTCATTAATATTTAATGTCAATATAGACTAAAAGTGTTTGAATGATATAAAAATGACATATAAAGTATCAAATTGATAGAAAAATAAAAGTTAAATTTCATTAATATTTAATGTCAATATAGATTAAAAGTGTTTGAATGATATAAAAATGAAATATAAAGTATTAAATTGATAGAAAAATAAAAGTTAATAAATTGAAAGAAAGTTAAAATTTACAGTAGAAAATAAAACATATACCATTAAAAAATAATATTAATAATTTTTTACTAAAATATTATTTACTCATAAATAATTTTGTATTGATTTTGACTTTTATATTTTTAAATATTAATGTTTTATGGCATATTAATAACATGATAGAAAATAAATATAATATAATTTTCATTAGCTATACCTTTTTCCAAAATAAAAAAAATGTAGAATCAAAGCACTTTTTAAGAAGTAACTCATTATATAATTATTTTAGGCCAAACACACTCAACTATGAAGTTATAAAAAAATGATTGTTAATATCCTTCTAAAAAATAATTAGCAATTTATAAGTAAATATTAAACCATTAAACTTCTCTCTCCATAGTTGCTTGTTACCTTTTGATATGCCTAAAAATCTCTCCCTTCCTCAATGACAACTTGGAGACTAAAACTTTTTCCTATGCACACATTTTGATGTTTTCAAGTCAACTTGATCTTCTACTAGTTAACATAGTGTCAACTCACCATATGTCTCGACCCATCTTAGCTTCCATCACACTATTAATTAACATGGTGTTAGCCCACCATATAACTAGATCACCATAACCTCTGTCATAAAATATTGGTTAATATAATGCTAGCTCATGATATGACTCGGTCACCACAATTTATGTCACATATTATTGGTTGATACGGTGCAGCCCACACGAGGAATATGTAACCAAACACCAATTTGATCATGGCGTCAGGTCGATATTGACTTAAAGGGGTGAAATAGGTTGATATATCTTTACGAGTTCTATTCTAACTCAACTAAGAGTAACTCTCTTGTGCCAACTTAGATTTATACTAATTTCATCCAATTATGCTAAAGTCATGTTTGGTTGATAGTATTAAAAATTGTAATATGAATTATTCAAGATATTTTTGCATTTAGTTTGACTATTAATTTCAAATGGAATGTAAAGTATTTCAATAGGAATGATCAATCGTCCCACACCCCTAAGGAATATACTAAAATGTTCTATTTTTACCACACATTTGTATAATCATTTATTTATTTTTCTCATTTAATATCTTAAAAATAAAAAAGTTTATTTTTTTAATTAAACTTTATTTATAATTTTATAAATTTTAATTTAACATGTATCATTATTTTGATTAAACTACTTAAATAACATTATAACTATTATTTCCGTTGAATTCAATTCTTATTATCATTCTAATTCTTATAGATTTAGTACTTTAGTGTTATATTTATTAAAGGTTTAGTACTTTAGTGGTATATTTATTAAACAAAAAGGTACACATTTGGATTCATATTATCGAATATATATACTAGCAATCCCCTCATTTAACAAAAAGTATAAAAATAGTCAAATTTTGAAGAAGAAAAATCATAATTTATAAAAAGGTAATTTTATCTCTATGAAAATATTTATTATTTTATAGATTCTCTATTTTGTTTGTCTATTTTAATACGAAAATATCTCATACCATCTTAGTAATTATCATCAACCTCTATCTTCTCCTTCCTGTCTTTAATATCACTTTCTTCCTTTGTTAACCAATCAACTTTCACTATTTACTACAGAATAATCCAAAATTGTATTTTTTTACCCAATCTATAGTTAGACCACCACTAACTTATTTGTAACATACATCTTTGCCCATGAGTGCCATAACTACCAGCTTATTCCCTTTGATCTCATTGGCCACTTCATCCTTTCTACCAATCTTATATTCGATCAAACCTAAAGTGAAAGTAGCTATGATCGAACACATGATGGTAGAGAAAGGATTAGGGATCAAGAAGATCGAAGGGAATAAGCTGATGATAGTAGCAGTTAGTGGCTAAAATGATGTTTTAAATGAGTTGGTGATTTCCTAACTTTAGTTTTGATAAATTGCATTTTGTATTGCTTTGTAGCTAATAAGAAGGGTGATTGGTAGGCAAAAGAATCGTGTAGTGTTAGGGATACGATGAAGAAGATGGTGAAGATAGACATGATTGTTAGGATGGATAGATTTGTTTTTGTAATAAAATAGACAAAAAATGAGAGAATACATAAAATAATAAATATTTTCATAAAGAAAAAATTACCTTTATGTAAATTAGGTTTTTTTCTTTTTGAAATTAAACAATTGATGTACTCTTTGTTAAATAAGAAGGACTACTAATATACTAGTTTGATAATATGGTTCCAAATATATACATTTTGTTTATTAAGATACTATTAAAATACTGAACCCAATTCCTATTATGTTTCTATTCTATGAACCAGACACAATATGACTTGTAAATGGTACCAAGGTACAAGGTTATTAAATTAAGGTCCTTACTTTTGACATCTCTTGGCACTTGTAGTATAAACTGTAACATATAGAGTGCCGAATAATATTTTCCTAGCACATTATGCTAGGTTCTCTTCACACCTTTGATTCCAAAAGGGCTTTCCTGTGATAGAATTAATTTTCAGAGGCATTGTTCTCAACTTGCTTGAACACATATTTGGATTCAAGTAGAATGTTGCCTCCTTAACAATACTTTTTGAGCTTTCCTAATGGGAAAAACTTAATGGACTTACTTCCTTTGCAACACTCTATGAGCTTATTGCTCTCAATTTGTTTAACAAAGACTAGGTGACATTTTGATCTACCTTCAACAAGTTTAGCAAACCAACTATGACTTGACATTTCATTAGCCTTATATTTTGTACTTGATTTTGTTTCAATTTTAATATGTTTTTTTTTTCACCGAATTAATTATAGACATGGTGATTTTTCTTTTAGTTATAGATTCTAAATTAAAAAAATGTGTTGGACTTGTAGCCTGAGATTTTGTGTACTTTTTATATTAGATACTCTTTTCTTCTTGAGATTAATTGCTTATTTTATGGACTTATTTATTTTCTGTATGTTGTCTTGCTTGGACACTATATGTTCAAATTTGTCACTAATTGTTGCACTTCCACTACAACTATGCCATTTTCATTTTTCAAATTTCCTAAATAGGAAGCCAGCATTGGCCTACAATGTCTTCTCAGGTGTACTATGGTTTTGTTAGCGAACTTATCCAAAAAGGCGTTGAGAAGCAATGAAGGAATCAATGTCAAATTGCTCCGGGTACACGTTTGGTTGGAACCTATGTGGTATTGGGGGAGAGGACCAAGCATAGGCAATTAAGCCCTATGTTATGGATGGTAGGGAATTGGGTGATAGTTCCTGAACCCTAATGAATTGTTAATTTACGAGAGTTACATTTTCAAACTCTCATGAAGAATAGAGGGAAAAAATCCAATGTTGTTAACCTTTTGTTCTCAATCGACGAAATTAACCAAATTCCAAGAAACAAAGAAAACTAAAAGAACTAACAACCATTAAAATATAAAAGGGGAAGATGGAAGCGTATAGCTAATTAAGTTCCCTTGGAAAAAGAGACAAGCTAGTCTCGTATGTCTATTTAAAGAGACAAGCTCAATTTTAATCGTATGAAGCCATAACGACTATACAAGTTAGTAAAATATCTAGTTTAGGAGAGACACGACCCAATTTCATCAACCTTATTGAGCTTTTTTGGTGAATACATCTCAACTATTAAAAAAAATTTGTCTATAAAAACAACATTCATCAGGACTTCATTTTCATTCTTTCAAAATTTATACTCATCTATATTATCCAAACATTTGGCCTCAATAGAAAAGAATAAATGTGGTGTAGAAGTTTTTAATTCAAACCGAAGAATATAACAACTTTCTAATTCAAATATGAATTCTATGATTCAATACTTAGAACTCAAACCATAAAATACAGAGAAAAAAGATGAAACAAAAGTTTTGAATATTCATCAACTGACTCTCTCATTTATCCTCACGTATTTAGCTGGAAATCTATTACACAAAATGATAAGTTTTATAGTAATAGGAATTTTCATTCTAGCCTCTGCCTATTCCTTTAATTAAAACAAAAATTGAACAAACAATAACAAGTCAAGTAAAAATGATAGTGAAGAAGCAAAATTGGAAAAAAAAAATCTTATCATGATGCTCCTGCATTATTGTCTACCCCTTGAAAGAGAAAATCTCTTACTTGACTAGTGGTAAAGCTAGTTGGTCCTTGGATGGTGTTATCCTCATAGACCACTATACTCTTATATATTGGATGATATTCATGCAAGTTAGCAACATTGAAGGTAGTTAAGATTTGAAAAGTGTTTAGTAGATCAATTATATAAGCATCAGGACCAACCTTCTTAATATTCTTGAATGGACCAATCTTTAAAGTCTTGTAATTTAAAGTAAGAACCAGTTAGAGTTCTCCCTTTTCTAAAGTGTGCCATTACAAAATTCCTAAATGGAAAACTCCTTAGACTTCTTTTTCTTATCTTCTTGGGCTTTGTAATTAGAATTGGCCTTTTCATGATTAGTCTTCACCTCCTTCATCACCTGCATAATATCCTTAGCTATTTTAGCAGCTAGTTGGCTCTTAAAAATTATGAGTGGAGTGACATTAGAGACAAAGTTTGTAGTTTAATGTAAACTATCATAAATATAGACTTTCCAATGGACCTTTTAACCATGCTATTGAAAGAAAATTCTACCTGAAGGAGAGCCATATCCCATTATTTATGCTTAGCCTCAGAAGCACATTGAACCATATTACCTAAAAGTATTGTTAACAACTTCAATCTGCTCATCAATTTTGGGTTAAAAGTTATGGTAAATTTCAAATCAATCCCAAATATTTTCCATAATTCTTTCCAAAAGAAACTTGTAAGCTTCACATTTCCATCTAAAGTAATAGTCTTACATATCCCACCCAATTTTAAAAAATTTCTGAAGAACAACAAAGCCACATAGTTAGCATCAACAGTCTTCTTACAAGTAATAAAATCGATCATTTTTGAATACCTATCTACTATCACCATCACTCAGTCTATATGTTTAGGGGTTTTAGGAAGCCATAGAATAAAGTTCATTCTAAGGCCCTCTAGTATATTTGGGAGAGGTGTATACATACTAGTGTTTTGAGAAACCCTTTTAACTTATTAGCATACATGACATCTTTAGACAAATTTCATAACCTTTTTTCTTAACTAAGGCTAGTAGTATCTTTCTCCCGATGACTGTAGAGTTTTTTCCTTACCTGTGTAGGTAGCCAACAAATTGGAATGATGCTCTCTAATGAGGAACTCCCTTAAAGATGTTCGTGGAATGCACAATAGGTTTCCTTTGAACATAAATTCTCTTTCAATGTGGTAGCTACCCTTGAGAGCCTTTTGAGAATAGTCTAGCCAAATGATTTTGAAGTCTTCATCTATCTCATAAAACCCTTTTATCTCTTCAAAACTGGTGATCTCACCCGTGACCAAAGTAAGTAGAAGAACCCTATGCTTAATGCATATGAAATGACATTTTGTTTTCCAATATTGCACTTGAACATAAAATGAGACTTTTGCAAGAAAAAAGCCTATAGCGTGTGCATTTTGTTCAAACTCTTGTGTGAGTTTACATGTAGTAAATATTGATGATCACTACGCAACACAAATTCTTTTTGAGTTAAGTAGTGTTCCCAATGTTTACATGCTCTTATCAACACATATAACTCTTTCTCATAGTATACCACTTCCTCCTAACCTTACTGAGCTTCTCATTAAAATACTTAATAACCCTACCCTATTGCATCAAAACTGCACTAATGCTAATGCATAAGGCATTTATTTTCACTTCGAAAATTAGATCAAAACTTGAAAAAGCTAATATAACGACACTAGTTAATTTCAACTTAATAAGATCAAAACTATATTGTTATTCTGGTCCTTAAGTAAACTTTTTCTTTCTTACGCAATCAATAATAGGTGCAATCAAAGAATTAAAATTTCTTATAAACCTTCTGTAGAAAGTGGCAAAACCATGGAAGCTTCGAACCTATGGTCATTGATTATTTTAATGATGAGCCATAAGCACTAGTTAATTTCAACTTGATAAGATCAAAACTATGTTGTTTTTTTGTCCCCAAGTAAATTTTTCCTTTTTCAAGCAATCAGTAATGGATGAAACCAAGGAATTGAAATTCTTTATAAACTTTCTATAGAAGGTGACAAAACCATGGAAATTTCAAGCCCTATACATATTAGTAGGCACTATCCATTCTTGAACTACTTGTATCTTCCTAGCTTATAATAAATCCCAAAACACTAAACTTCTAGTTAAGAACTCACATTTTTAAATTCAAAAAGTGCTTGTTTTCCCTCGGCACTTCTAACATTGATCTCAAATGTTTAAGACATTTCTCCTCACTTTGATCAAAAATTAAGATGTCGTCAAAACACTTTAACAACAAACTTGTTGGAAAGAGGCTTAAGTATCTAGTTTATTAACCTCATGAAGATGCTGGGAGCATTACATAAGCTAAAATACATGAAGAGTCATATATATAAACCATCCCTAGTCTTAAAAACAGTATTCCATTCATTCCTTAGTCTTATATGGATTTGATGGCCATCAAGTCCAATTTGGAGAACATTATGGAGACTTCTAAATTATCCAATATGTCCTCAAGTTTAGATATTATGAGCTTATACTTGTCTACTATCTTATTAATGGCTCTTTTATCCATAAACATCATACTTTAGCTATCTTTCCTAGGAACAAGCAAATTGGGACTACACAGGTGCTTAAGCTTTCATGTACATGTTTCTTTAACAATTCTTCAACCATTCCCTGGAGGATTTCATGCTCTTTAAGGCTTATTCTGTGACGAGGAAAATTTAGTAATCCAACTTTAGGAACTAGATCAATCTTATTCTAGATATTCCTTAAAGGAGAGAATTTTTAAGGCAACTCTTATAGTGACAACTCCTCAAATTCTTCCAATAGAGCTTTAAGTTTATGAAACCAACAGTTACCAATTTGAATGACTTACTTGATAACTAAGGCAACCACAATTTGTAGCTTTTTAATTGCATGTTGTATTTCTAATACAGAGGATGTCAATAAGATAAGCTTTCTAGAAATAATAAGGGTGTTAGTTTTAGCAAAATTTACATGAGGTACCACTACTATCTTTTTATTTTCCCATAAGAATAAGTGGGTATTTTCCTTACCTTTATGTATAGAATCTCTGTCAAATTACCAAGGTCTTCTCAATAGTATATGGCATACATACATGTTAAGTACGTCACACTCCAACTCATCTTTGTAGTACTTACATATGGATAAAAGAATAGTGCACCTCTTTGTAACCTTAGTTTCAATGCCCTTCTTACTTTACCCAACTTTATAAGGAAAATGATGCTTAACAATTGACAATCCCATGGCCTTAACCACACTCTTTGACACAATATTTTCACTATTACTACTATCAATATGACATCACACACCTTTTTATTGATTGCGTACCTTGTCCTAAATATTGAGTGGCACTAAGTTGGTTTATGCTCCTTAAGAGCTAACAAAATCCTTTAAACAATGCAGGTAAATCTCTCCACTTCATCTATACTTGCAAATAATTCATCATACTCATCTTCTTTAATAATTTCACCAAAATAGTCTTCTTATTTCTCCATTCCCACCATTACATTCAAGGTTCTCCTCAAAGGACACTTACTAGATCTATGTCCAGGTTGACTACATTTAAATCATTACAAGATTCCTATTTTTGCATAAGAATTAGGATTTGGGGATTCATAAGTTGTTTTCCCATTTTCCTATATTCTTGGAAGGTTCAGTGGATTCTGAGGGTTCTTTATGGATATTAATAGGCTAAATAGGATGGTTTAATGGAGAATAAGAATGCTTGTCAAGGCAAGGCTAAGTGTTTAGTCTTTTGGGGAATGATGAACAAGTAGGCCTATTTAGTTGGGCTTACTTGGTAGTAAATGTAATGGCTTCGAGAAAGCTTGTCACATTTTCGAACATCCATTTGGCTCCTCAAAGGTTCTTGTAATCTTGAATTAAACCTTATGATTTCTTAAGATTCGTTCTCTTCTAAGTCATTTCAAGCCTTAAGTTCTTGAAACTTATACCAATACTCTACAATTGTCCTCATTCCTTACTAGCAATGATGATACTGATTGAACAATATATGTTGGTAATCCAAAGGAAAAAATTGCTCAAACATTAAACATCTCATCCATTCCCAAGAATTAATAGCCAACTCTCCATATCTTCTTCTTGTAGATTGAATCATGTCCCACTAAGTACTATGCCCCTTTCTTGAGCTTGTAAGCCACCATTTGTACTTGTTTATCCTCAAGGACTTCTATATACTCATTGTAAATATTATTAGCCTTCACCTAGTTTAGAAATTCTCTAATGTTTAGTTCACCACTATAGTAAGGGATATCATTCCTAGTTCCATAGTCAAATTATTCATTGTTTTTCGGTCTAAAAAGGGTTAATGTTTGGTGATGATGTTATGTTTTTGTATGGGGAAAATGTTCCATGGGTGAAAATGGTGTTTGGTATAATGATTTGGGGATAGGTAAGCTCATGGGGTGAGCTGGGTCAGTGGATTAACTCTGGGTAAAAAGAGAGTTTCAACGATGTTCAAAGTCAACAGTGAAGCCTTTGTTTGGGTATTGAGTTGACAAGAATTGGATAGTGTGGAGTTGCAATGAAGATGGATGGGTTAAAACCATGGGAAGCTACGAAAAAGATGGGTGAAAATTGTCAAGAATGGGCTTAGGTGTTTTGAGCTCAAAAAAAAAATCTTTGCGCATTTGGGTCATACTCTATTAAAATTCTTGTAAGAAGACTCAAAATCGAGTTTCATTTCTCTCCTACTGCTCGTAAGAATACGAGGTCACTATCTTTGCAAGGGAAGATTCAATCAAATTGCATGAAGTTTCATTACAAGAATTGGACATCATCAAGCTCAAAGAAGACCAATGATTTAATATCGATTAACATAGAAGCCTTAAATTCAAACAGAAGAATATAACAACTCTCCAATTCAAAGATGAATTCTACGAGTCAATCCTTAGAAATCAAACTAGAAAATATCGAGAAAAAAGATGAAACCAAAGTTTCGAATACTCATCAACTAACTCTTTATTTTAATCTTCACACATTTAGCTAGAAATCTATTAAACAAAATGACAAGTTTTGTTGTAACATGAATTGTCAACTCTATCCTTAACCTATTCCTTTAATTAAAACAAAAATTGAACCAAAGACAACAAGTAAAAACGAATGTGAAGAAGCGAAATTGGAAATCAAAGAAAAGCGTATCACAATACTCTTGCATTAAAATGAAGTTTATATTCACAAATATTTTGTACAAAATCATCAATAATCTCAATCTATGTCGTTCACTCATCAATCAAAATCGCCTAGTGATTTCAGAGACAATCTTGTTGATTGATTGCAAAATTCCTGAAAGATTCAATAACCATCATAAGTTGAACAGTTCTGTGTGATATTAGCTAGTGATACAACCACCACATCTATATTGCATGCTCCATAAAAAGGTGGTCTTCATCTACAAGGTATAAGATTTCACACTAAAAAATTTCGTGTTAAAAGGAGATACTCGGTTTACTGGTATCAGTGACGATTTTCCGTGAGATCAGAAAGACCTATCTTTCCACAATTGCCAACATCTAGCCTATCAAACTTCTTGCATATTTCCATAATATCTTTCTCTGAAATTATCCCCATCTCCTTGAGTTTGTATATTACATATTCCGATTTACTGCGCCAAACAAACAACTTTATATGAGGGCACTCCACACGCTTGGGAAATGCAGAAAGATATTAAAAAACAATTAGTGCAGACAAATTCATTGATTATATAAAATAAGATCTTCAGTTAGAACAAAGGGCTAAAGCAACAAGAATTGTATCATACAGAGTTCGAAAACCATCACTCATTTCATTTAACACATAGCAGAATACTAGTCACTCTGCCACTAAATATATTCTAGGAGAATCACAAAGAGTGCAAAATTCATATACTGACATGTCCATGCTAAGAACAAATTCATATAGATAAAGAACTTTGTCACACATAGTGCTACTCTGGATCCCAAAAGCAATGCCACAACAATTCAATCAAAATTAAACAAATGCATGACATTGAATAAAAAACAATGCTCGATATCTGGGAAACAAACCAACTGACTGTCCTTAGCTCTTTATTATGAAAGATTTATAAAGATTCCTACTCCTGTAGTACTTAATGAATGTACAGTTCTCAGAAGATATGCTCAACAAAATAGATAAATGATCTGTCAAAAGAAAAAAAGAAGAAAAATAAATAAATTAGAAACTTCAACCAATATTGACAGACCTAATGGTGAAAATAATAATGCAAAACTCTGCTTCGAGAACTCTGAAATATAATTCATTGCTCAGCCATTCGAACCAAAGTGAACCAGTTGTATATTGTTTAGAATTACATTCAATTATCAAATAGCTCCACTCAAGAACCAAAGTTTTATGAACTTAGTATATGAATGGAATATAAATGTCTCAACTTCTAATTAAAATGTAAGATTGGTACACATGAGATAATCTAAAGAGATTAATTTAAGTTCGTTATTTTTAATTAAAATACATTTTAATCTCGTACTTATTACGTATGTTAATATACATCTAAAAAGGATAATAGAAATCTATTAAATTTACAAAAAATATGAGTTGTATAATTTTATTGTTTTTATTTTAACAATACTTTTTATAAAATAAATAAATTTATATTATCTCATCTAATAATTACGGATCTAAAGTTCATCTTCGTTATATATAACGGATTTAAATGAAACTCCGTACTAATATAATTATCATCTTATTATTATTATCCACTGCAACATAAATTTTAACTAAGCATTTTTCACGAAAACTTCTAATGTAAGTAAAATATCAATCATATGTATGTATGTCTATTGGTGCTATCATGAGTAATGATTAAAGATTTCTTTCAACAAAAGTTAAAAGTCATATAAGTCTAACTACAATCTTTATAGTTTAACCCTCTAAATTCTACAAGAGCTGGTGAAGACTCTTTGTACCCAAGGTATATATTATGTAATGTCCATTAGCCTAAGTAAAAGCAAAAAGTGTACATGAAGTTAACACATATCTCTGGCTGCCTTCCAACACAAAAAGAAAAAAAAGAAAAAGGAAAAAGTTAGTACAGGTCCACTGGATAGTAGAATATCAATAAACCCAAATCCCACCAACACAAACAAGTGAAAAATCACTGACAACATAGTAGATTAAAAAATAAGAAGTAAAAAGTCAGTTAAATTATATTACCTCGAAAGAAAGGGTATTTTAATATACTATCTGTTAATTATGATGGTAAAATTCAGTTATTTTAACCAAAAAAAAATTATTTTATAACATAATAAATTTGCGTTATCTTATTTCTAAATATATAAGCGGAACAACACAATTATATTATTTTACAAAATAAATTTACTTAAATTTTTTTTATAAAAATTACAAATTATCTGACTTAATAATTACGATTTAAAATAATTTTTTATTAAAATTGGCGAGTTAAATAACACTTTTACCTTTAAAAAAATTAAAAAATTAAAAGAAATAACACATACCTCAAAAAACCATTGTTGTCAATATCAGCGGCAAGAAACTCAGATACAGTCATGTCCTGACCAAGAACCCATTTTGCCATTTTCCTATGTCGTTTATCGACTCTCGCCTCAGCCAAATACAAAAATGCTCGAGCAACTGCGAGCGTCGACACAAGTAACCAAACTGAGGCAAATATACGACCAGGCATGGATTGGAAAGCCCGGTCACCATATCCTACAGTAGTAACAGACATGACAGAGAGATAAAATGAATCCAACCATCCAAGATTCTCAACATAATGCATAACACCCACACCAATTCCGATACAAAGAACCACAACTGCCAAAGCCAAACCTACTTTCATTCTAATCCTCATCCTACCCTTCTTCACATCAATTATATATGATTTTCCCAAAACCTTTTTATGTCCTCGAATATCTTTGACACCTCTTAGCAAATAATTCTCCTGCAAATCAAGCACATAACTCACCATCCCAGAAAGTAATATATCAATAAACCCAAATCCCACCAACACAAACAGTATAGAGAACAATTTGGTGGCCGTACTATTTGGGGTTATATCTCCATACCCAATTGTGCACATTGTCACAATACAAAAGTACAAGGCATCCACAACGGGGTGAGTTTCATTCGCTTGAAAATCATCACGGTTGTACCAATATATAACGACACCCAATGATAAATATACAACCAAAAGAATAATAGATTGGCGTACAATGGATTGGGAATCAAATTGGGGTTTGGGAACAGCACGGTGAACAATTTCATTAATAACAACAATGGCAGGTGCTGTCTTGGAACGATGGAGATTGGATTTGGTCCATGGGTAATTGGGGTCACTAAGCCAGGATTGTTGTTGTATTTGTGTTTTTGTATGTGGGTCATTTGTACTAGTAGATTCAAGAGAAGATGAAGGCCTAGGCGAATTGAGAGCAAGGGTCAAAGCATCAACTGTGGATGTGGAATCGTGATTGGGTGAAGAAGGGCCAAAGATAAGGCGATCTTTGAGCTCTGACGGTGTCAAAGGGATAGTGATATCGTCGTGTTCTGGGAGTATAAATAGTTTATTAGACGAAGGCGTAGGTTTCTTTCGTGGACTTGCATATGGAAGTAGAGGCTCTTTGTCCATTTGGGTAGATTGGTTTTATCCCAAAGTTTGAAACTTTAAAAACTCCGTCGTTAATGGTGTATTTTGAATAAACAAGCAAGAAGAAGATCATTGATAGAAAAATAGGATAAAAAAATGATCATATGTTTCGAAGGGTTTAGAGATTAAGAATAAAGAAGAGTAATTCAGGGAATAAAACAGATTTGTTTTCGATAATTAAGACCTATTTTCGGCTCTCTCTTTATCGGCATGGGAAACGCTGTGGTTGAGTATGATCCGATTAGTTTATTGCAAATAATAAACAGAGAAGAGAATGAGTTGCAACTTGCAAGAAACAAATAGAATGAATTGCAAAGAACAGTCCGATAGGGAGAGACAACGTCGGACATTTTGCTGTGACAATCGACTTGACGTGGTGTTTGTAAATGACTAGCTATTATTTATTATTAATGAGATTTTTTTCTCCTTCGATTATTAATTTTTTTTAAATTTTATTAAACTTAAATTTTATTAATATAAAATAAATTGAAATGAAATAAATATAATTTATATTAATATTATCATAATATAATAATATTAAAAATAAAATAAATATATTATATATTTATTATATCAATAATAAAAATTATATTATTATACATTTCAATAACATCATGCCATACGGTCCCATAATATGCAAATGTTATACTACTCAACTTGTATTAAATTTTTCTTAAAAAATACTGTATTAAATTGATATAAAGACAAATTATATTATTTAACAAAACGGATAAATCTTAATTTAAATCTAACTTATTATTATTTTTTCATTAACAAAATAAAAGGAGCATGATTTTACGTTAAGATGTGAAAAACCGAGAGTGCAAAGTCCTCTCTTAAGCTTTGTATATTTTCTGAATGAATAATAGAGTTACAAAGTCTATTATTTATGCAAAAGTAAAATAACAGACTTTGTAATAGAATTAATAATCTGTTACAAAGACTAACAGTTTCTAATATGCTCCCTCAAGCCAATCTTGGTTTTTTCTCCTCCTCCTCTGTTGCAATAACAGTCAGCTTTCCTTTTAATCTATTGAAAAATTGAGCTGAAAGGGGTTTTGTAAACACATCAGCAACTTGATCAATGCTTGGAACATGGTTAACTTCAAGCTCTTTAGCAATGACCTTCTCCTTTACAAAATACAAATCCAACTCTATATGTTTGGTTCAAGAATGAAGAATTGGATTAGCAGAGAGAGATATGGTACTCATTTTGTCACACCATAAAGTAGGTGGATATTTGAAATGGACCTTTAATTCAGACAATAGAGATTACAGCCAAAGGATTTCTGAGGTGGCATTAGCTAGATTTCTGTATTCTATTTCGGTAGACGATCTAGAGACAACATGTTGCTTCTTTGAAGACCAAGAGATCACATTTCTTCCAAGGTAAATACAATACACGGTTGTAGACCTTCTATCACACAAGTCATTTCCCCAATCTACATCACAAAAACCAGTGAGACTTAACACCTTTGAGCCCTGCATCAAAATCCCTTCGTCTCTAGTCCCCTTAAGGTACCTCAAAATTCTTTTAACTACCTTCCAGTGTTGATCAAGTGGGCTTTGCATGAACTAACAGACTTTATTGACACTAAAAGCAATCTCTGGACGAGTGGTGGTAATGTACTGCAAAGCCCCTACTATACTCCTATACTCAGTTGCATTTTCTATTGGATCACCTTCATCTGAAATAAGTTTCAAGCTGCGGATCATAGGTGTGGGCAGAGGTCTGGCATTATCCATCTTGGCTTTCTGAAGCAAGTCTTCTATGTACCTTCTCTGAGATAGTTGAAGTCCCCCATTTACAACTTTGACTTCAATTCCTAGGAAATAAGAAAGTTGGCCAAGGTCTTTCAAGGAAAAGGAACTGTTTAGGACAGCAACCAATTTCTCAATCTCTACTTTGTTGCTTCCTGTGATTATAATATCATCAACATAGATCAAGATTAACAAAATTGACGATTTTGAGGTTTTCATAAAGAGAGAGTTATCTGCCTTGGAATAATCAAACCTCATTTCACTAGTGATTCTTTTAGCTTGTCATACTAGGCTCTTGGGGCCTGTTTCAAACCATACAAGGACTTGTGAAGTTTGCAAACCAGATGTCCATCCTCTTTAGTTTCAAAGATGTGAAAAACCGAGAGAGAGTACAAAGTACTCTCTTGAGCTTTGTATATTTTCTGAATGAATAATAGAGTTACAAAGTCTGCTATTTATGCAAAAGTAAAATAACAGACTTTGTAATAGAATTAGTAATCTGTTACAAAGGCTAACAGCTTCTAATATTTTATAATGATGTTATGTTCCAATATTCAAATTAAACCATTAAAATTATAAAAATAAATAAATAATTAATAGTGATAATATTACTATATTTATTGTTTTTACAGTTTTTTATTAATAACTCTTATAATAATTAAATCTAAGTATAATTAATTATAAAAATAGAATAGTAATAAAGGCTAAAAAAACATATCAATAAATGATAACTTAAATAAAATTTAAAATTTAAACAAATTAAATAAAAATTTAAAATCAATTTCATTAATTTCACATCTCTCTTTTTCCTTTTTTTGATATATTTTATTATTTATATTAATTTATTTTTTAAGAGTATTTTAGAATTTTAATAAGTTTACTAAGAATTTTAAAAATTATCAATTACTTTTAAGAGTAATAATATATACTTTTCATAGACACTTTATTACATGATCCCAAACTGTATATGTTAATATTGAGTGCATAAATATTGTTTAAAAAGTATTAAAAATTAATTATATTTTTAGCAGAAAATTAATTACATTAATTTTCAAAAATTCATGATAACTGTTAAGTATGAATATATTATTATTTTTAGTTTATTTTTTCATTAATATGCAACTCTTTGTGCCCTTTTAGGGCATTTAAGTCTTTTATTTATTAGATAAATGAAACATTACAAAGGTGAGCTTAATTAAATTTGATAAAAAATATCAAATTTCAAACTCTCTCTTTAATTGTTATATATTTCTAAATGAATAAGAATTTTTTTGATACCTTAATCTACATGTAATTGTAAACAATTCAACGTAGATTAAAAACGTTGATCCTATAATGACATAATCATATCTTTCTCATACATGCTTTCTATATGAAATAATCATTTTATATATTTTTATTACGATAATAATAAAAACATTCGTAAAATCATTACTTATAATTAAATCTAAAGTCATAATATAATAGTTGTTAGTCAAAAGTGACTAAGCACTTATTTCTTTCGTTTGATTGTTTGTATGCAAGTACTACTAGCAAGCTATGATTCAATCCATTGGATTATGATATACATTGTGGATGGCGTGGTAAGTTTAAGAGTTTTTCAATAGTTTTAGTTGTTTTTGTTATAACTATATTATTAGTAAAAAATTATATTAAAAAGAAATGAAATGAAATGAAATGAAATGAGTGTGAATATAATACTAAATTTCATTATACTATAATATACAATGTTTACTTCTTATTGTACTTAATAGAAGTTTTCTATTGATTATAATAAACAACCAATCATAACTTTATTTACAAGCAGATTAGTAACAAATTCTCTTACAGATATAACTATATGGATAGTTAATAACCTATATCAAACTAATGGTCTAAGTAAAACCATTAATTTGACCTTTAGCAAAGGAAATTGAGACAAAGCCAATGGCTTAGTCAATATATGAGTTACTTGATTGCTAGAAGAGACATGCTTAAGAGTTAATTGATAATGTAGAATTTTATCACGAATAAAATGTTGGTCCAATTCAATGTGCTTTGTTCTAACATATTGAATAGCAAGACATTGAGCACTAAGATTATCATAGCATAGAGTAGGTGGAGCAAAATATATAAGTATAACTATAAAATAAAGATCGAAGCCATAACAACTCAGCAATAGCACATACCATAGCACAATATTTAGATTTAGTGCTTGAATGAGAAATAATCTTTTGCTTGGATGTGCCCCAAGGAATGAGGTTGTTATCTAAGAAGACACAATATGCTCATATGGACCTACATTCATCAATGGACGAGGTCCAATTAGCATCACTATATTTTTCAAATGAATGGATTAGAAGGAATAAAGCTTAAGTCATTAGAACTACTACTTTTAAGGTACCTTAGCAACCTCTTTTCAACTGTCGACTAAGCCATGAACTGACATAGCTTATTAACTCCAAAGGAAATGTCAAGCTTGGTTAAAAAACAATATTGTAGCGCTCTAATAATGCTACGATACATACTAGTATCCTCAATAGATAAAGCAGTTCCATCACACTTGTTTGTCCCTTTACTTGTGGACATGGGTGTATCTCATTCCTTAGAGTCGAGCAGGCCACAACGATCCAATTACTCCTTAACATATTTCGGTTGTTTAAGATGTAGGAGATTGTTGTGAAACACAACCTTTAGACCCATAAAATAATTCAGAGTCCCTAAGTCCTTCAAAGCAAAAATTGAATGCAGTCTAAAAATGAGATTATCAATAACATAGGAGCTACTACCAATGATAATGATATCATCTACATACACCACTATAATAATATAAGCATCAATTATGTCTTGAATGAATAGAAAAGAATTATATTGAGCAATCAAGAAGACATATACTCAACTTAGATAACCAAGCACGAGGTGCTTGTTTAAGCCCATATAAGGTTTTATATCATTTGCAAACCAAACTACCTCCTTGCTCAAAGTAAGATGATTGCACTGTTTAGACATCCTCAGATAAATCCTTATTTAAAAAAGCAATATTAACATCTATTTGTCTTAACATCCAACCTTTAGAAATAACCTATACAAGAATGACCTTGATAGTGGTTGGTTTATCAACATGAGATAAGGTTTCCAAAAATCCACACCTTCAATTTGAAGAAAACCTTTGGCAACTACTCATGCTTTATATCTATTCAAGGTTTTGTCTACTTTAAGCTTCACTCTAAACATCCATTTGCAACAAATGACTTGTTTACTAACATGTAAAGACACTAGTTCTCAAGTACTAATTTGAAGTAAATATTCATACTCTAACTGCATTGCATACTTCCACTTAGGCACCTTAGATGCATCCTTATAGCTCCTAGGTACTAGTAATACCAACAAACCATGAACTATGAAAGCAAAAAAATTTGGTTTTGAAATTCCTAACTTGGACCAAATAGTCATAGCATAGGTGTTAAGCTTAGAAATAGTTTATATATCTTCACAAGAAATAGGTAATGACTCAAGCAATATAGGTAACTCAATGGAAAGATTGAGTCTATTAAAAGGTGAGGGTGGAACAAAAACCAACAGAATAGATGCTCAATTGGAGAAACAATGGGGAAAATAGGTTATGAAAACATTAAAGTGGTGATAGTAAGTGTGGTAGTGTTAGTAGATGGGCTAGTATTATCTGCATGTATAAGCTATTCAATATCAATATTAGATGTTGATTAGTGCTTAACAATTTCTACAAGTAAGGACAAACTTACACCAGCAGGTGCAACGTATAAAGGTAAATATGCACAATTAGGTTCAATAGATGAGGAAAAAGTTGAAAAATTAGGATCAACAAGTGAAGGCACACTGCCACATCACAAAAATTGTGCACCGGATAAAGTGGGAACATAATGGGTAATAGAGAGAGACTTATCACAATAGCTACAAGTGGAAGGATGAGTCATGGATGGTATTTGTAGAGTAGAAGAACAAAGTACATCTGGACTAGAGACAACTTTAAGAGTCATTGAAGGGAAAAATCAATTCATTAAACAGTATATGTCTACTAATGTCAAACTTATCAACTTTTACACACAAAGTCTATTTTCTTAGCTACATACCCCCAAAAAACACATTTTATAAATCTAACTTCTAACTTATTTATGGTATATGGTCTCAAACATAGGTAATATTGAAATCCAAAAATTTTAAACTGAGCAAAATTACATTTGGTGAGATATAGCTTTTCATAAGGAGACTTGTCATATATATCCTTTGAAGGCAAACAGTTAAGAAAGAACATAGTAATTTTGAAGACATAAGGCTAGAAATTACACGTACTTAGATTAGAAAATCAAAGTTAGACCTCTCTACACAATTGTTCTATGTCTAGATTCCACATTCCCGTTTTGTTCTAAAGTATAAGGACAAGTACACCTATGCATGACATATTCTTTCTCTATAGCAAACACAAGTGGCTTAAATTCAATTCTACCATTATTTGAATGGCTAAAATAGGTTGAGAGAATTGTTTTTCCCCAGTGGCTTTGAAGTAGAGAAAAGTGAAAGAAGTTTGATCCTTAGCCTTTAAAGGAAATAGTTACACATAATATAATCATCCATAATTGAGAGAAAATACTTTTCATTATTATAGAGTTTGAGAGAATTTCATAAATCTAAGTACAAGAAAGTAAATTAAGATATACTTTTAACGTGCTTAGTAACAAATGGTAATTTGTAAGATTTTGCAACTTGATAAGAGGTACAAAAAATAAATTCTTTAGAGAGATCTTTAAGAGTGATACTATTTGTCTGCAATACTTTCAAAGTAGTAGCAAATGATGGATGGTCTAACTTCTTATGCCATTTATTGTACACAACAATAAACTTCTTTGATGTTATGAGAAAAGCCACACCAAGATCAACATTTTTTACCAAATAGTAACTACTACCTTCTAAATCTTTCTCACTTATGAAACCATCGATTTCACACAAGCCATTTCTATTGAAACCATGTAGAATAATCTTCTTGGTGGCAAAATCATTGATATAAAAAGAATCAAAATGAAATTAAATGAAAACATCATTATCATCACATAATCATTATATCTATATATAATGAATATTTATATTGATATTATATTGGACAAAATTGTCATCTCTAAATTTTTTTATCTAACTCTCTATAATTGTTTTTTAAATAACCACACGTAAACATGGTATATTTGAATGAGGATTGAATTTATGTTAATTTTAAACAATTCTTATAATATAATTAGTTTATTTGTTTATAATTAATACCTTATTTTAATTTTGAAATAATTATTAATTAAATAGTTAATATTTTAATATATTAAGAATATAAATTTCAGTTGCATTTCACGTAGATTTTAGAAGACAATTTTGATAAGGTGTAATAAACTAAGTCTACCTTCTTCGCAAGACCCTGTTAAGACCTGAGAGATATAAGTCTCAACTATCTAAACATCACTCAATCTCAACCGAAAAAAGTTTAATAGATTTAGAGATAAATTTTCAATGATATAAATATTTCATAAATAGTACACTTTCTTTTTCAACTGCAAAAACATCTATTATAATTAAATAAATTAATAAATATAAATGATTTAATTTAAATAATTTTTATAAATTCTCTCCCAAATTTCGTCATAAAAGAAAAAGAAAAAAAGAAATCAAATCAAGACTTTACATTTTCAAGATATATATAGAAGCATGATCGAGAGAAAGGGCCAACCATTGTTTGAAAATTCTGGTATACGATCAAACATTAAGTCACAAGCGCAAACATATCTATACTTAAGGTATATAAGGTTGGTGTAAAATCATGTAAATAGTATCGATTTATTTAATAATATATGGTATTAGGCCAACTTATTCATAAAATTATTTATATCGCTTTAGTTTATTTTTGGTTATACATTGTTAATTTAAAAAAACTTATTTAAAATATATTATTCAAATATAATTTAATAAATTTATTACATTATATTAATATCAAATTTAATAAATAAAATAATATTAATATAATAATTTAATTTTAAGTTATCATATCTTAACATATTTAATTTATTTAATAAATTAATTAAAATAAATTACATGTAAGATTAATTCATATAATAAATATGATCATGTTATTTTTTATATTTGTAGATACTTTAAACATTTTAAAAAAATTTTAATAATTTTAATTTATTTTATTTTCTATTTATTTTTATTTTTTGAGATATTTTTTTCTTCGTACATCTATTCGTAGGTTACTACTAGTAAGATTTATTTTAATTCAACTTAATTTTTAATAACAAAAAAATCTTTTAAAAAAGATAAGAAATAACTAAAATTTTAAAATAAAACAATAATGTGATTAAATTGTAATAATTTTAATAAATATAACTAATATATTAAATTTATGAAAGTAAAATAAACCAATTGTCATGTTATCCATTCATTATTTAGTAAACAATTATAATTTATTGTTGGTAATGTTCGAGGATAAAAAAGTTATTATTTTCTTTTTATAACAAAATTAGTTTTTTAATATATTTTCATGCTATTGATTTAATTATTTTTGTATTATACGTTTGAATAAATGAAATATAATTTTTTTCCAAAAAAAATTGATACATATGTAAATAAAACTTGAATTCTAAGACTTTAATACGTTAAAATGATTTTTATATCGTTGAATTATAGTTCTTTATTTTTAATTTATAATTTTATATTTAATATTTAATATATTAAAGTATATACTATTATTTTCTTCAAAAAAAAAATACATTGACTGTACGTCCATAGATGATACACTTAATGTGACTTTGGTTGTTTTATGCAGATTTCACTGTGTAGCGTAACCTTCCATTTAATGTAATAGCAGTAATTTATATCATAAATATTGTGATTGTTTTTAATATAAATAGTATTAAATGTATTAATTTTTAAATAATTATAATTTAATGGTATATATATTTTTATTTATAATTAAATATTTTTTTATTTTAAAAATTAATTATAATTATTATATCTATTAATATTGATACATTTTAATAATTTTATTTGAATGTAATTTATTAATATTAATTTTTTAAATTATTTTTTATTAAAATAAAACTACATAAATATATTATAATTATAACTTGTAAACTGAATTACTATTAATTTTTATCACATTTTTTTGAAATTTATCTGAAATTGGAATTAGTCTTAGTCTTAGTCTATGGTAGTAGTACTACTTCTTACGTCACAATAGTTCACTACGATAATCATAGTCAAATTTTGCACCCGGGCTCCAATAATTTAGTTTCTTTATGAGAAAAGTCTTATAAAAGTTAATTTATTATTAGAAAGATTTAGTGTATATCCTTTGTTATTAAAATGATATTAAAAATTTATTTACTATTTAAAAATATCATATAAATTAAAAATAATATAAAATTGATCAGTTCAACCTCACCAAACTTGCACCTAACTTACACATGTGGGTTAAATTGTCAGGATAAGTCATTTTCCACTAAAAAGCATCTTCTTCTTCGATGCTCATCACCAGACACCATTAACATCCATAAAACTACCGATCCGTCTTCCGCACTTATTTCAATATCTCTTATTTCTTGTTCTTCCGTGCTATCTTCTCTTTATCATTTAATTGAATTAGTTTTGATTTCATGGTGATAAATTGAAAATAATTAAACGACTAAATAAAGAAACAAATAAAAGAATAAATCAAGACTTAATTTAATGACTAATTTAAAATATCATTAATTTAATGAGTGAATCTTTTTATAAATAGATATATAATTGTAATAGATTAATCATCAAATGATCGTTTCAATTGAGAAAAAAACATTTAGTGAGAAAATATTAAGAACAATTTTCTTAGGTATAACTGGATTGTGAGTTGTGAATGTTGTAAACATCTTGTATAATTTCTCTTATTTTCAATAAAAAAATATACAATTGGTCCAGAGATGTAAATAAAATTGGCTGAATTCCGTTATAAAATTGTGTTATTTTATCTATTTTTATTTTCTCATAAATCTAACTTATCAAGAATTTGAGTAATTTCTCAACAACTCGTATCATAACTTTTTGTGATGATTTCTGTCAATTTTCTACAATGTTACTATTCACATGAATAGAGAATTATGTAAATAGTAAAATTTTGTCGACGATATTGGTTTGTCAATGGAGTTGTTCTAATACACGGTGATTTGCAAAAATTGTTAAAAATTATCTAGATAAAATCAGATTTGAGTGAGAGCAATGGTCGTAGATGATGAAAAGGTAAAACTCAAGAAATTCAATAGCACAAATTTCGAGCTTTAAAAAATGCAGATAAAAGATTATTTGTATCAATCTCTCTCAGGGAAGAAGCTAGAAGCTATGAAGGAAACATATTGAATTCTTCTAGACAGACAAGCCATTGGAGTTATTTGATTGATGCTATCCCACGATGTTGCTTTCAATATAGTAATGGAAAAAACCATGACATATCTTATGGCAACTCTCTCCAATATGTATGGAAAGCCATCGGCCTTAAACAAAGTGCATTTGACGAGGTGTTTGTTCAATTTGCGGATGATGAAAGATGCATCGGTAACTCAAAGTCTCAATGAACTCAACACAGTTACAACCCAGTTGAGTTCAATTGAAATTGAATTTGATAAAGAAGTACTAGCATCGATACTTTTGTCTTCTCTACCAGAAAAGTTAGAATGCTACTATCACAACTGTGAGTAGCTCGTCAGGAAGCAATAAGTTAAAATTTGACAAAGTTCATGATATGTACTACTACAAAATTGGCATTTAAGTCGATATGTAAAGTCGGTTTTTGGAGAAACAGAGATATCAACGGTTAGTGAGTAAACTCATATATTTATCTCATACTCGACCTGATATTGCTTATGTTATGAGTGTCGTGAGTCAATTCATGCACTGCCCAAGTGAAGACCATATGAATGTCCTCATGCGAATACTTCATTATTTAAAATCCTCCCCTAGGAAAGGACTTATGTTTTCAAAGAATGGTCAATTGGAAGTCGTTGGATATACAAATTCAGACTGGGTAGGGAATATCAAGGATAGAAAATCTACTGCTGGGTACTTTACTTTTGTGGGGGGCAATCTTGTTACATGGAGGAGCAAGAAGCAAAAGGTAGTTGACTTATCTAGCATTGAAGTTGAATTTCGAGGAATGGTTAAAGGAATATGTGAGGTTCTTTGATTGAAAAAACTTCTAACTGAGATTAGTGTTGCTCCTAACTTTGAAATGAACTTATTTTGTGATAACAAAGCAGCCATTGCCATCTCCCACAATCTAGTTCAACATGATTGCACGAAGCACGTTGAAGTGGATCAGAACTTCATCAAACAAAATCTTGAAGAAAAGATTATTCAGCTTCCATTTGTTAAATCATAAGATCAATTGGCTGATATACACACAAAATCTGTGTCTGCAAAGAACTTCTATAACTCACTTGACAAGTTGGGCATAAGAGACATATATGCACCAACTTGAAAGGGAATGTTGGCGTGTGTTGTTAATCCGTGTACAGCTGCTGCTAGGGTTAGGTTTTTATTTTCGTTTTTCTTAGTATACATAGATCAATACTCTTGTACAGAAACATAATAGAAAATATATAAATATATTGATAATTACTAGATTTCACAATATTTGTCAATACACGTGCATTTAATGTATTGATTGTACTGATAGCAGCTTCTTGTATACTCTAGTATATAGAGCATATATGTTTAATGTAGTTTGTAATTATTCATTGAATAGTAAATATCTTTCACAATTATTTATTGAGTCTTTTTTTCTATCTCTAACAACATTTTCCTTAGATTCGAATGATATCAAAGTTGTAACATTGATGATGGTTCTTTGGGTAAGCTAAATAAAGCCTTATATAGCTTAAAATAGGCTTCACAATTTGATTTCATAAACTTAATTCATGTGTAATTGATTTTGGTTTTTTGATAGTTAAGTTTGGTATTTTCTTATTTATCTAATAATATGATTCTTACATGTTATTGATTCTTGTTTATGTTGATGATATTTTAATCACAAGTAGTAATATATTGATTGATGATTTGATTGTTAGATTACATCTTTAATTTGCTTTGAAAGATCTTGGTATCCTTTGTTATTTTCTTGACATTAGAGTTCTTAATAGTTTACGTGGTCTTCATCTTACTCATTCAAAGTATGTCAAGGACTTGATCACTCAAGTTGGTTTAAAGGACTCTAAGTCGTGTGATACACCTATGAGTTATGGTAAGATTCTAAGTAATTGTGATGGTTTGCCGATAGATGATCAAACATAATTTTAAAGTATCGTTGATGCTTTTAAGTATTATACTTTGACTCGATATGATATTGTTTTTTTCTATTAACTTGTGGGTATTCCTACTGATACTCATTATTTAGTTGCTAAACTTGTGCTTCGTTATCTCAAAGACACCTTGTCTCATGATTTGTCTTTCACTAAATCATCTCCTAACGATTTAGTTTATGTTAATTGGACATCCACTTCTGATGATCGTAAATCTTCTGGTGCTTTTTGCATATTCATTACTGGGAATTTGATCTTATGACAAACAAGTAAACAGCTTGTTGTCTCTTGCTTAAGTATTGAGTCCGAGTATAGTGCCATTGTATTGGCCACAGTTAAACTCATGTTGTTGTGGTCTCTTTACTGTTAATTACATATCTTATTTGATATTTCAATTTTGTTTTGTAATAATCTTAGTGCTCAAAGTTTGAGTCGAAATCTTATTCTTAGTGCTCATAATAAACATATTGAACTTAATCAACCCTTTATCCGTGATCAGGTAGCCAAAATGGTTTTATTATTCAATATATATCATTTGAGCAGCAGCTCGTTGATGCACTTTTCACGCTTCTTATTAGTCCTTGGTTTTCTTTCAATGCGTCGTCACAAATTGATGATGCTTCCAGTTTGACTTTTAGAACATGTAGTAAATACTTAATATTTGGTGGTTATATCTATTATATATGTGTTTGTTTGGTGGTCATATCTGTGGTACATGTGTTTATTGTATTGATTTTACTGTTATCAGCTCCATATACTAATATAGGTATATATGTGTAATATAGGTACACTGAATAATAAATATCTTTCACACTTATTGATCGAGTCTCTCTCTCTCTCTCTCTCTCTTTCTCTCTCTAACATCGAGGTTCTGAACCAAGTACATCTAATTCTAAGCCAGTGTTTAAGAAATTTCTATTGCATCGCTTTTGCAACAACTTGCTCAATATTTTCTCATTGTGCACAAGACCATTCAGTTTGAAATGTATTGCCATAACAAAAATATAGGTTGCACTAATTGCTTTCTGAAGTTCTCGTACCAATATAACAATCTATAACAGCCAGAAATCCTACATCACATTTTTCAGGTGGAAACCACTGAGGGCCTTAACCTGCAACCCTTAGAATGCTTAGTTTCCCATTTAGCTTTGGAAAAAAAAAGCATCTTCCCAAAATTGATCATTTTAGTTTGAGAATTACATGTTAAATCCGGGTGTTTAAAAATCAATGCTTTAAAAGCCATCTAATTGATCCGATCAAAACCGCACAAAAGATCGAAACAGAGAAATGTGTAAAATCCAGACATGAAAAAAAGATAAAATCAGCAAGAACGTTAAGATATAACAAAATTTATGAAATGGGAAACTGCAAACACATACTCGGGTTTACTCAAGTCAAAAACTTTCAAGAGTATCCTACTCCAAACAAATTGCAAACTCAAATAACATGACAAAACTCAACATCAAGCATCCGTAATTGGGTACTCAAAAACTACGTCTTTCCCAGTAATCTTTCTATAAACTCTAGCCAATGTCTCCAGCTTGTACTCGGTGTTGTTTCTCTCTTTTGGGTCCAAGAAAACCTGTAATCATACAGTAGAATATCATGTAGGACTAGTGCTTGTACTCTAGCCAATGTCTCCAGCATGAGATATCTTTTTGTCAAAACAAGCATAATTTTTGTATCATACAGTAGAATATCATGTAAGACTAGTGCTTCTGTTACCTTGATTATCTTGGATCCATCAATTCGGTACCTAATCCGTTTCCCAACAATCTCAGCTGGATGTACAACATCCTCTAGAACGGCATCATGAACAGCTGTTAGTGTGCGAGTTCGAGGTCGTTGAACAGCAGACCCTTTCTTTGGTGGTCTCACTATCCTTCTGGTAGCAATAATAACTACATCCTACAAATAATGGCAAAAAAAGGTGGAAAAAATAGCTTAGCATAATGGATCCACAACACAGTTGAAAAACAGAGCCAACCAAGCAGGGATCTCTATCAGTCAGACTTAGTTTACCCTATCATTACAGTATTGAAGTGTTAATACAAGTTTAAACCTATAAAAGAGCAACCCAAAGTGTTCAATTTATCTGGATTAAGAGTCACTAAATGGATCAAGCTTCACTATTGGCATCGCTACATGCAAAGGTTAAGGAATTTACCTTTCCACTGAACTTTTTCTCCAATTCGCGGACAAGTCGCAGATGAATTTTGCGAAAAGCCTTCCTCAACCTGAAGGGAACATAGATGACCACAGCCTTGCGACTTCCAGAAACATCAACTTGACTGTAGGATGATTCTCAATGTAAGTAAAAATAAAATAATGAAACCACGTAGACTCAATTCACAAATATTAATGGACTTACTAAGCAGAATTTATGTAGAGATCCTTCAAATCACTCTTCAACTCCTGGTTGGTATTCTCCAAATCAAACAAGTACTGCAATATATCAAACGGACACCACCTCAACAGTTAGAGCTGTTAAAAATCATATTGAAATTTTAACCATAAATCATCATATTTTCAACGTAGATTAACCTGTGCAACATTCTCCTCAAACTCAGTGGGCTCGGCACCATTGTCCTTGTGAATCTTCTTCTTTGTAGTGAACATTTTTGGGGATCTGCTAAGCAAATCGACAATGAACAAAAGGTTTTTATCGATTCAAGTTACTCGAGAAATCGTATAGTTGTAGTCATAACTCAGAAGCTTTAAGAAATCGTTCTAAACATTTTAACACATTCAACATGCCAGAAGACACTCAGACAATTGACCTTCCACAAATTTCTTCAAATGGTCGTAAGGATTCGGCAAACTTATTGAAATCCAGGACAAATAAAAGTAAAAAACCACTCAAACAAAGAAATCTTTAGCAATACTAAATACAATCTTATACATGAAACATAGCAGGAAAAGTCAAGAAGGTTTACCGTACAATGAAGCCGGCCGACTAGCTTTGCAGAAAAGATAGACAATAACCCTACTGAGGAGAGGGAAGCGCTAGGAATTTATATGAGGGATGATGATTTTCATTAGAAGTGTGGGCCGTTTGGCGTTTGGTAATGGACTAGGCCCTTTAATCTAATTGGGTCTTTAAGTAAATCAGCCCCTAATTTTAATACGTTAATCCACCCACCCATCCACTTTTAGATACTAGTACTAGTTAAAAATAAGCGTTGTGCACATAAATTGTTATATTATTTATTTATTTAAGTTTTACAACATATTTCAAATTAATTAAAAAATAACAAATAAATGAATAATACAAATTAATCATATGTTTTTTTATTAAATAAGAGATTTATTATTGTAAAAACTTATTATTCATGCGTATATACATGCATATTGAAATTAAATATAACAAGCATTGTTAATAAAAATAAAAAAATAAATATATTGGATAATATTATTATTTTAATATATAAATGTAATTTTGTATAAAGTTATTTTATGAATCATTTAAGTTTTTATATATAGTACATATTTTTATAATATATTTTTTTGGTATGAAATTGTTAGGCAAATGGGATTTTAAACTCAAGGTGAAATATTATTTTTAAGTATTTTGAACAAGATTCATTTAAATTATTTTGAACATTATTTTGAAAATGAACTTTGTGAAAAATCTAAATTTGAAAAATGTATTGTATGTGTTTGAGATTCATAAGAACCTTGTGTTTAGTTTGTTGCATAATAAACATGACTTTAGAATTGTATTTAAATTATACATGTTGTTGTTGACTAAAAGAGTTAGATTTTTGACCCCTATGTTTGTAATGGTCTTTTTAAATTGAATGTTACAATCGTAATACTTAAGAAAATTAATAAAGTTAATTATTTTGCTTACTTGCCTAAGTCTTCTAGTTTATGGCATGATATAATATATCTTGTTAATTATAATACATTGTGTAGATTAATTAACTTAGATCGTATACACTTTTCAAATTGGATCCTAACACAAGTGAGAAATTTGTATAGAGGTAAAAATAATTATGTTATCGTTCCATTAAATTGAAAGAAACACTGAATCCTTTGACTTAATCCATAACGATCTATACGATTTGAAATTTGTTTAAACAAGAGATGATAATATTTTTTTTTTTTACTTTTGTCGATGTTGGCATGAAACACTATTATATGTGTTTGGTTAAAAGCAAAGAAAAAGCTATTAAAAAATTTAGTATTTATAAAGCTAAAGTTGATAGCAACATAATACTATGAAGTAGTTGTGGTGGTGCTCATGAAGCATTATTTAGTGAATTTTGTGCACAATACGAAATTATACATAAAATCACAATACCTTATTAATCTCAAAAAAATTGTATTGTTGAGGGAAAGAATCGTACCTTGAAATAAATAATGAATGTAATGCTATTAAGTTCAGAATTACCACAAAACTTGTAAGGGAAAGTCATTTTATTGGTTAACTATATTTTAAATAAGATATCCCAAAAGAAAGCTCATAATACATCATATGGTTATATAAAAGAAGAGTTTCTACCTATAAATACTTACAATTGTATAGATGTCTTACTAAAGTTGTTCTACCTATACCTAAGAAGGGGAAGATAGGTCCAAAAATAATAGATAGTAAATTCATTGGATATACATAAAACAATAGTGCTTATCATTTTCTTGTGCGTGAGTCAAAAATCTAAGACACACACAAGAACACGATAATGGAATCAAGAAATGCATAGTTCTTTGAATATGTATTTCCATGTAAGTCTCAAAGAGATTCAATTTCTTTAAAACAAACTTATGAGACTAAGAACTAGAATAAGAGATTGATGTTAACGTTGACCTTAGAAGTAAAAATAGGGTAAAGATAAAAATGTTAATAGTCCAAATTTTCTAACCTACTTACTAGAAAGTAAACCTTAAACCAATGAAAATGTTATAAGCTTTTTTAAATGAAATTGAGTTCATTATGAAAAATCATTCTTAGGAATCAGTTGATGTACTTTAGGTAGTAAAATAGGTTCGATATCATAATGGTACCCAAATTAGTACCTAATTTCACCCTTGTTTTCAAAGGGTTCCAATTTAATACCTTGCATATTAAGAGATATAAATTTTAAATAGTAAACTCAATTAAATTGAGGATTTTAACACTTTCCTTACACGTGACGCCCAAATGTAAGGATTTTTTTATCAAAATAATAAATTAGCAATAATTTGAAAGTGATTAATAGTTTTTTACTTTCTCTATGTACCTTATATAACAGATAAAGAAGAGGAAAGTTGACATTTTTTTGAGCTTTTTTTCTCTAGGTACCAATTTGCTTATATCTTTTTCTCATCTCTTCTCTCTATTGTTTTATATTTTTTTTTTGGGTTGTTAGTTATAGAGAAATTTGGCTTCAACTCATGAAGTAAATAAATTTGGTATGTTGTTTTTATGGAAAACCTACAAAAATGATTTGTTCATAGACTTCAACAAATCCAAATAGATGTGTTATGTATGTATAGAGGTGTGTTTATTGTTTCATTTGCATGAATTTTTTATTTTTGTGTACTCTATTTCTAACCCTTAATATGCTTTATTTTTCTTCTTTTTTTTGTTAAGAGTGGTAACAACCATGATATAATAGAGCTTACAAATAGAGGAGACGTAGGTGTGATTTCTTTAGATTGTATGATCATGCACCACCTGAGAGATATGTTGTGGTCATTAATGGTTTGCTAAAAAGAGTTAAGAGACATGATGAAAAGTTAATGGGAAATGATGAAGAGATATCAAGACATGTTGAAAAGATAATGAGATAAAATGAAGAGTGTAAAGGGCAGAAAAATGAGATAGGTTTTTGGTGATTTTCTTGATGCTCACATTCATATGTATTTACTCTAGTTTTCTTTAACAATGTAATTTATGATTTATTGAAAATATATTAAGAAAAAATGAGAAATTGTCTAACATTTTGTGAATTACATTTCATCTTTAGTTTTCATTATAACATGTTTGGGCTTTAATGAAAAGTTATTGGTGATTTCTTTAATGAATTGTAATGATAATTTGTAAACTATTTTCATAATTGTCTTAATTAACTAACTTTCTTAAATTGCATTTTGATATCAAATAGAGTAAACTTAGTGTTACATTAATATTTTATCACAAAAGAGTTGAAGTGTTACTTTAATAATTTGTAAGATAACTATGTTATTAACTTGTTTATCCTTGTAGCACAAAATCGCTACTATAATTTAAGTGAAAATCAATTTACTAGATTCTTAATTATTAGTTTATGCAACACAAAATTGCATTTGCTTAAATTATTTTAGATTGTACAAAATTGCACAATTACATAAATTGTTTTTGCAATATAGTTCCTACATAATAAATAACTTACTTTTAAAATACAAAACTGCATAATTACATAAATTGTTTAATAAGTGCGATTTTTGCATAATAACTCTAGAATTATAACCAGTTTATGTAGTACAAAACTACATAGTAGTTAACCTATTTTTAAAATATAAATTGCACAATTACATAAATTGTTTATACATCACAGTTTCTACATAATAATTACAAAATTTTAGCTAATTTATGTAACACATTTTTTGCATAATAATTTACAAAACATTATGTACAATCTATGCATAAAACTATATAATAATTGTATACAATTGTCAAACCGCCTAAAATACAATTTACATAATAAGGTTTAAACCTAATTCATGTCCAACAATTGCAATAAGTTCACAAGCAATATACAAGTTTAATAAGTTTCAATTTAACAAGGAACAAAGTTGTTCAAAATAATCAGAGAATCCTAGTAGTATCAACCCAAAATAAACTTAGTCACCATTCTTACTCCATAAAAGGATCTACATCATAGTTCTGGAAGACTTATTTGGACTAATAACTGCATTTTAATTCATTAGAATCCTAACAACTCTCTTTTTAATCATTTTACAACTTTGGATTTCACAAGTATTTATAGGTTTCATTTGACTTTGTTGAGTGAGAATGTTTACAATATTTTAAAATGGTCATGTAGCTTTGTACTAACAATTATGAACTACAATACTATATTTGTAGAAAATTTAAGGAGGAGAAATATCTATTGCAACTAACTGAGACAAAAATGGTATTAGTCATGTGCGTAGATGTCATGTTTCCACTCCCCAAGAAGTTGATAGCAATCATGTATCCATTCCACACTCAACATCACAAAATGTATGTCTTTCTTCTAAACTACACTCTTTAAACACCATTTACATTGTATGACCTAAAATGCACTAAATTGTATTTCTTTATAAATGGATGATTTAAATGTAAGTAAGTTTCTAACTTGTGCTATTCTAATTTGGTTTGTTTTTGTAGGAAAATGATGTAAACATTCTCACTCAACAAAATCAAATGGAACCTATAAATACTTATGAAACCCAAAGTTGTAGATTTTGTAAAAGGATAAAAAGAGAGATGCTAAGATTCCAATTAATCAAAAGGTTGTTATTAGTCCAAATAAGTCTTCAAGAACTATGCGACAAAGATTATATTATGGCGCTGAAACTGTTGAGAAACAAGTTTATTTTGAGTTGAAACTACTAAGATTCTCTTATTATTTTAAACAATGTTGATCCTTGTTAAATAGTAACTTATTAAACTTATAAAATTATGTAGATTAAACTACTTATGAACTTGTTACAATTTTTAGACTAAAATTAGGTTTAAACATTATTATATAAACTGTATTTTACACGGTTTAACAATTGTGTACAATTATTATATAGCTTTGTGCATAAATTGTATATAGTATCTTGCAAATTATTATGCAAAAAAATAGGCTGCATAAACAAGTTAAAATTATGTATTATTATGCAGAAATTGTACTGCATAAATAATTTTTGTAATTGTGCAATTTTGTATTTTAAAAACAAGTTAATTATTATGAAGTTTTATGCTGCATAAATAGGTTATAATTTTGGAATTATTATGCAGAAATTGTGCTCATAAAACAATTTATGTAATTGTGTAGCTTTGTATTTTAAAATAGGTTAATTATTATGCATTTTTGTGCTACATAAATAGGTTATAATTATGAATTTATTATGCAAAAACTGTATTGTATAAACAATTTATGTAATTGTGCAGTTTTGTGCAATCTAAAACAATTTAAGCAAATACAATTTTATGCTACATAAACTAATAATTAAGAATCTAGTAAACTTATTGTCTCACTTAAGTTATAGTAACAATTTTGTACTGCATGCTTAAACAGGTCAAAACAAAGTTATTATAGTTTTTTAATAAATTATTAAAGTAACATTTCATCTCTTTTGTGATAAATTATTAATGTAACACTTAAGTGTACTCTATTTGATGTCAAATTGTAATTTAAGGAAGTTAGTTAGTTGAGATAATTATGAAAATAGTTTACAAATTATTGTTACAATTCATTAAAAAAATCACCAATAACTTTACTAAAGTCTATACATGTTACAATGAAAATTGATGATTAAATGTAATTCATAAAATGTTAGATAATTTTCCAATTTTTTGTGATACATTTTCATCAAACCATAAACTACATTGCTAAAGAAAACTAAAGAATATACATATGTACGTGAGCATTAAAAAAAATACTAAAAACCTATTCTATTTTTTCCATCCTTTTACACTCTTCATTTTGTCTCATTATCTCCTCATCATGTTTCAATATCTCTTAATCATGTCCTATTAACTTTCCATCATGTTTCATAACTATTTTTAGCAAATCATTAATAACCACATCATATTTGTTAGGTGGTTCATGATCATACCATCTAAAGAAATCACACTCATGTCCCGTGTGTTTGTAAGGTCTATTATTACCACAATTGCTACCATTCTTAATGAAAAAAATGAAAAAAGAGCATATCTAGGATTAAAAGCAAAGCACCCAAAACGAAACATTCATGTAAATAAAACAATAAGTTTACTTTTGTATATACATAGAAAAGTCTATCAGGATTCGTTGAAGACCATAAACAAATCGTTGTCGCATGTTTGCCACAAAAGTAGCATGCTACATCTTCTTCACCCCTTAAGTTGAAGCTGAATTCCTCCTTACCAACGAATCAAATAAAACATATAGAGGAGAGGAGGAGAAGATACAAGCAAACTGGTAACTAGAGAAAAAAAGCTCAAAAAATGCGAACTTTTCTCTCCTTTTTCTGTCATATAGGGCACACAGAGAAAGAGAAAAACTGGTAATCATTTTCAAATTAACACCAATTTGTTTTTTTGGCAAACATGACCTTCATTTAGGCATCACGTGCAAATCAAGTGTTAAAATTCTCTATTCGATCGAGTTTATTATTCAAAATTTATAATGTTCAAACCTTTAAAAAAGTATAAAATTTGATACCATATTTTTAATTTTAGTACTATTATGGTACCAAACTCGTACATTACAATCCATATTGTTAGTTATATAACTTCATAAACAGGTGATGTAGGGAAAATAATTCATTTTTTTATGTTGTACATCATTTTAAAATAATATTATAAACTAAATAACTTCTATTAAATAAATAAAATGATTATTATTGGGTATACTCTTAACTATTTATGTAAATGACACAATTCATGGGGGTTTGGTATCTTAGTGGTACCACAATTTTACTTTTGTTATATTTTTTTTACCAAGATTTTTGAGATGGTAGCACATCCATTTAAAAAAATGTATTAATTTAATATAATTTGTCATTTAATTGATGATTTTTCACATGTATAATAATATATGTGCGATATTTAAGGAGAATTTTTTGGATAATAAATTAATTAAACGTTGTTTAGAAGATATTTTGAAATATTCAATTAAATTATTATTATCTAAAAATACCTTTTAATATCGCACGTGTATTACTGTATATGTAGAAAAATTTTAATTAAATAAAAATTACACTAAATTAGTCCATTTTTTTAAATGAGATACACTATAATATCACATCAAAAATCTAAAAAAAAAAAGTAACAAAAATAAAATCATATTACCACTAAAATAATGAACCCACAAATGCTTAGATTGTACATCTTGTACTTACCCAATTAAAAAGTTTTATTTAATTTTCTATTTTCTAAGAAATAATAAAATACTAAATAAATAAAAAGCATAAAAATTTAGGATAATGCCGATCCTTATTTTAGTTTATTAGACGTACTTTAAGGATAGATGTGGTAAGGAAGAAATTAAACGAACAAAAACAAGGCTGTCAACTAAATTAAGTGAGCGTTGGATACACATTTTTTTTAATGCATTTGACAAAGTAGCTTTTGATTAATATCTGTTTGTGTTTTTACCATTAGTAAAGTACCCTACTTCTATAAAATAAAAAATATAAAAAAAAACTATTTTTCAAACCATTCTATTATAAGCACTTTGCATCCAAACAGACTCTAACTCGTTACTATTAACTATCATACACATTTCTTGGAGTTGGCTGAAAAAATAAAAAATAATATGAAACATCTTTTGGGGGAAGCCAAAGGAACTAATGCATGAAGCATAAAAGCTAATAACATTGACATGTGAACAGTGTAATATGAAAAGGTTGGAAGTTTTTAAGGAACGAAATGTCTAATTGATATTGGACTTTAATAGTTTATAGATTTATTGTTTTCATGTCAATTAGTATGGACTCAGATCTTTCAACAAAGTTGATGAGCTAATAAACTTTATATATTAATGCGTGTGAAGTGTTTGCTACACAATTAAAATTAAAATTGAGGAAGTAACTAGATATATTTTGAGTTTTTTTATTTTGTTTGGCTTGTAAAGGTTATACTCGGTATATTGAAGTTATTGAGATTGAGAGATATCTTAATTCTTGGAATATATGGTATATTAAGTAAAGAATCTGTATTCAAAAATTAATATTAATGAAATGTTGAGGTTTTTGTTTGAATTAAACAATTGATCAAACCACCATAAGTGTCTTGTGTTCTTATTTATTTGATTTACTTTTTTACTTCCGTTGCTCAACATCATTTTAGCCCTTAATAATAGTTTTTTTTAAGTGAAGCACAAGAACAACTCAACATTTAGTTTACCAAAAAAAAAATATTATTTTCAAAATACTTACATTTAATTCACCAAACACCTAACTACTTATTTTAGCAGCAACAAAAAAAATAATTTTATAACAATAGATTTTCTACCATTCCTTCAAAAATGAAAGTAGAGTTTGAGTATCGTGCAAAGAAAAGAGGAATGTCTACAGGAACAACCTCGCGAGCAGAGATTTCCCACTAAAAGTAGCATAAAAAGACCATGTTATCTAACATTTATTTATAAAATTGTTGCACAACTCACTTCAGTTAGTAATTTTCCTTCTTAGTAGGTGATGGATGTCAAGTTTGTTGATTTTAGCAGCAAGTATGAAATCACTTTCAGTCAATCCACCTGTACAAATTTTAAGTTAACATCATAAAATAATATTCATATGTAGCATACCTTGCAAGAATATATTAGAATCATAAACTAAGTGCAGCCAAATGCTAGAATTGTTATTAGAAATTACCAAAAAAAAAGATGTTAAAAGTAGTTGGAAAACCAATTATTACATTAGCTTAAGTTATTGAGAAAAATGACTAACCATAACTTTTATACATTTATCATTTTCCTACAATTATTAACTCTATGTACTATATACACCGAACAACACTTACAATTCAACAATTGAGATTATTGAACCTTAAACACTTGACTTCCAACTCTGATACTATTTTAAAAGTAGGTGAGAAACTAACTCTTTTAAAAACTTAAACTATCGGGAGAAGGATCAACTAACCTTTTATACATTTATTATTCTCTTATAAGTGTTGACTTTATACACCATATAGGCCAAAAACTTACAATTTAAGTTGTTGTGAAATCAACTCTCTTAAAAACTTAAGCTTTTCAAAAAATGGTTAACTATACTTTTATACATTTATTATTCCCTTACAAGTGATGACTATACACCAGACAAACACATATAATTCAACAATTTCTTAAACACAAGATCTCCAAGTCTCATATAATATTAAAGTTATCGAGAAATCAATTCTTACAGATGCTTAAACTATTGAGAGAAAGATTACCTATACTTTATACATTTATCAGATGAAAATATTAAACTGTAAGTCACATAACAATATACAAACTACAACAAAATGATGCCATTCTTTTCTTCTTTTTCTTCTTTTTTTAGGAGTTGGGGTTTTTTTATATGTAGCAGGTATTTATACGGGATATGTGGTGATCTCTGATTGTTACTTATTATTAGGCCAGCTATAGTGCAGCATTTTTTTCCTTCTATTTTTATCCACAATAAGGCTTACACTACACTACACTGTGGGAGGGGGGATTTGAACTGGACATCTGCCCACGGCATCACTTAAGTCCACCACTATACTAGTGGAACTTGTGGAAGGCTAAGCTACAAACTTAATTTCCATTTCTAGTGACACCATATTATCAATATGGAGAAAACATGGTGAAGATAAATCTCATGATTTTTAACACTTAGAAGATGGTGGTTACCAAAGCAGAACATTTTAATCTGTGAACCTGTTGCATTAAATTATTTCTTGAAATGAAGAATGCGATGATACAGCCTAGGAGAAATTATCCATTAGCCTTATACCATTGCTAATTGTTAGATATATTAGTTATCTATTAGGTGTCTATCACTAGTTGAGTTGTTTATTAGGTGTTTATCACTAATAGTGTCCCTAGTTTTGTATATAAATATGTAGTATCTTTGAATTGAAAAAATAAGAGAATGATGTTTTTTCAATCTTAAGTTACATGGTATCAAAGCATTTGGGTTACAAAATTGGGAGTTTTTTCCCCGTTCAAATTAGGGTCTGATTTTGGGTAAACACAAATTAGAGTTTAGTGCATTTTTGGGTTCTAACTTGGAACACCCTTTTGGAGTGCAAATTTATTCTAACCGCCAGCATAGGGAGGAAGCCCAGTCTTCGGGCGGCCAAACCCCGAAGTCCGATCACCAGACGAGCCGCCAGTGGTCCCCAGCAGTCTTCTCCGGTCGTCCTCGTGTTGCTCTCTTGCATTCCCATGTGTTATCTGTGGTGGTTTGGCACTCATCGCTTTGTGATTGATCAGGTTTGAGTTCTTCAAATTTTGTGTTCTTGTTCGTTGCGTGTTTAGTCGCTGCCCTTGTTAGATTTTGTTTGTTCTTTTGTTCGTTTGTTCGCTACCTTGTAGTTTGTAAAAGTTATGGTTGAAAAGAAATCTAATGTTGTAACGAATATGGTGTCTGTGATGTCTAAAATTACGGACCATAAGCTCAATGGCTCGAATTATTTGGCTTGGAGCAAGACCATTCAAATTTATTTGAGAAGTATCGACAAAGATACTCATTTGACTAATGATCCTCATAAAGATGATTCAAAGCAGACATAGCTTAGAGAAGATGCCCGCCTATTTCTGCAGGTTCGGAATTCTATTTAGAGCGATGTAATTGGCTTGATCAATCATTGTGAATTCGTTAAAAAATTGATGGATTATTTGGATTTCTTATATTTTGGTAAAAGAAATCTTTCTCGCATGTATGAGGTATGCAAAACATTTTACCGTGCAGACAAACAAGATCAGTCTCTCACGAATTATTTTATGGAATTTAAAAGGACTTATAAGGAGCTCAATAGTTTGATGCCTTTTAGCCATGATGTGAAGGTTCAGCAAAGTCAACGAGAACAAATGGCGGTCATGAGTTTTCTTGTCGATCTTTCCTTTGATTTTGAGATTGCTAAGTCACAGGTTCTTTTTGGTTCTGAGATCTCCTATTTACAAGAAGTATTTAGTCGAGTACTTCGTATAGAAGGCACTCCACCTCCACCTGCTCAATTAAATTGTGCTTTGGTCAGCCGAAATAATAATTATGAGCCTGGACAGTCAACTTATATGAGTGGAAACAAAGGAGGCGGCTCGGGAGGGTTTGAAACTCGACCACAGGACCCAGGAGGTATTGTGTGTCACTATTGTCACAAACCAAAACATACGAAACGTGACTGTAGAAAATTTCAGTACAAGAATCAGAAAGGTCACTCTGCCCATATTACATCCACTTATGATACTTCTGAAAAATCGGTTCTTATCTCTACATATGAATTTACCAAGTTCTCACAGTATCAAGAATCACTAAAGTCTTCATCACCTTCTATCACTGCTATTGCTGATTCAGGTAAACCAAATGTGTGTCTTCTTTCCTCATCTTCCAAATGGGTTATTAATTCTGGTGCCACAGATCATATGACAAGTAGTTCTAGTCTCTTTTCTACTCTTCAATCACACACTTCCACCTCTACTGTTACCTTAGTCGATGGGTCACCATCTCGTGTTCTTGGGTCTGGCACAATTACTCCCACTACTTTACTTCCTTTATCGTTTGTCTTACATTTACCTAGCATATCCTTTAATTTGATCTCTGTAAGTCAGCTTACTCGCAATCTTAACTGTTGCATCTCATTTTTTCCTGATCATTGCTTATTTCAGGATCTTATGACGAAGAAGACTATTGGTAAAGGACGTGAGTCTGGAGGCCTCTATATTCTTGACACACCAATACCGAAATATTTTGCTTGCTCTGGTGTAACCTCTCCCTTCGAGGCATATTGTAGACTAGGCCATCCATCTCTTCCTTGACTTAAGAAACTTTGTCCTCAGTTTAGTAAGGTGTCTTCATTAGATTGTGAGTCTTATCAATTTGCAAAACACCATCGTCTTAGTTCAAATCCAAAAGTTAATAAAGGTGCTAGTATTCCTTTTGAATTAGTTCATTCTGATGTTTGGGGTCCTTGTCCTATTTTGTCTAAACCTGGATTTAAGTATTTTGTTACTTTTGTGGATGATTATTCTCATGTAACTTGGTTATATTTAATGAATAGTCGTTCTGAATTGTTTTCTATTTTTTGTGTATTTTGTGCTAAGATTAAAACTCAATTTAATGTTTCAATTCATACTTTGCGAAGTGATAATGACAAAGAATATACATCAACTTTGTTTCAATCTTATATGGTTCAAAATGGTATGTTTCATGAAACTTCGTGTTGATACTCTATCTCAAAATGGAGTGGCAAAACGTAAGAACAATCATCTTCTTAAAACTGTATGTGCCTTATTATTTCAAATGAATGTTTCTAAACCTTTTTGAGCCGATGCAGTTTCAACATCATGTTTTCTTATTAATCGCATACACTCATCTGTTCTTCATGGTGAGATTCCTTACAAAATCTTGTTTCCTAATAAGTCACTATTTCCGATTAACCCTAGGATATTTGGTAGCACTTGTTTTGTTCGGGATGTTCGTCCGCATGTTACTAAATTAGATCCCAAGTCTTTGAAGTGTATTTTCCTTGGTTATTCTCGTTTCCAGAAAGGTTATAGATGTTATTGTCCTAGTCTTGACAAATATCTTGTCTCAACTGATGTTACCTTTATGGAATACACACCCTATTTTTCGTCTTCTTCTCCTCCTGCACGTCAGAGGAAGGATGATGATTTGTTAGTCTATTCTATCACATCATTTGAACCTGTCTCTGATCCAGTTCCTGTTAGGCCTCCTATTACTCAAGTCTACTCCAGACATAGACCTTCTGATTCATGCCATGCACCTACTCCTTTGTCATCAGATCCAGTCCTGAACGATAATCTTCTTATTGCATTACGCAAAGGTAAACGTCAATGTACTTATCCTATTTCTTCTTTTATTTCTTATAACTGCTTGTCGTCTTCCTCTTGCTCTTTTATTGCCTCTCTTGATTCTATTTATATCCCTAAAACTATTCACGAAGCCATATCTCATCCTGGTTGGCATCATGCAATAATAGAGGAAATGAATGCTTTGGATGATAATGGTACTTGGGCCTTGGTTGATTTACCTTCGGGGAAAAGGGCTATCAGATGCAAATGGGCGTTCACAGTTAAGGTTAATCCGGATGGGTCAATTGCTCGATTAAAGGTATGTCTTGTTGCTAAGGGATATGCTCAAACCTATGGAGTAGACTATTCTGACACTTTCTCTCATGTTGCTTAATTGGCCTTTGTTCAGTTGTTTATTTCTATGGTAGCTACTCACCATTGGCCTTTGCATTAACTAGGTATCAAGAATGTTTTTCTTCATAGTGATCTTCAAGATGAGGTGTTTATGGAGCAACCTCCTGGTTTTGTTACTCATGGGGAGTCTAGGTAAGTTTGTCGTCTCCGCAAATCTTTATATGATTTGAAACAGAGTCATCGTGCTTGGTTTGGAAAATTTAGTCAAGCTATAGAAACGTTTGGTACGATGAAAAGCAAGTTTGACCATTCTATGTTCTACAAACAATCAGAAGCTAGTATCATTATTTTAGTTGTGTATGTAGATGACATTGTTATTACTGGAAGTGATACTACGAGAATTTCATCTCTTAAGTCTTTCCTACATACTCAGTTTCACACGAAGAATTTGGGAATGCTAAAGTATTTCTTGGGTGTTGAAGTCACAAGGAGTAAAAAATATATCTTTCTATCTTAGCGAAAATATGTCCTGGACTTATTAACTGAGACAGGAAAATTGGGAGCAAAGCCTTATAGTGCTCCAATGACTCCGAACATCCACCTTACAGGAGATGGAGAACTCTTTAAAGATTCTGAGAGATATCAAAGGATGGTTAGAAAACTGAATTACCTTACTGTGACCCGGCCTGATATTGCATATTCGGTCATTGTTGTTAGCCAATTTATGTCATCCCCAACAAGTCGTCATTGGGCAACGTTAGAGAAAATTTTGTGTTACTTGAAAGGAACACCTGGACGTGGTATCTTGTATGCAAATCATGGACACACTCATATTGAATGTTTTTCAGATGCAGATTGGACAGGTTCCAAAGTGGATAGAAGATCCACATCAGGCTATAGTATTTTCATTGGAGAAAATTTGGTCTCATGGAAAAGCAAGAAGCAGAATGTTGTGTCACGGTCGAGTGTAGAGTCAGAATATAGGGCTATGGCACAATCTGTGTCTGAGATAATGTGGATATATCAGCTCTTGAATGAAGTAGGTCTTAAAACTTCAGTACCAGCGAAATTGTGGTGTGATAACCAAGTTGCTCTTCATATTGCTTCTAATCCTGTGCTTCATGAGCGAACTAAACATATTGAAATTGATTGTCATTTTGTTCGCGAGAAAATTCAGCAAGGTTTGATTTCTACAAGATATGTGAAGACTGGAGAACAACTAGGAGATATCTTCACGAAAGCTTTAAATGGGGTTCAGGTTGATTATCTTTGTAACAAGTTAGGCATGATTAATATCTATGCTCCAACTTGAGGGACAGTGTTAGATATATTAGTCAAATCCCGTAACATAGTTGTGTATTAGGTGTCTATCACTAGTTGAGTTGTATATTAGGTGTCTAATATTGTCCCTAATTTTGTATATAACTATGTAGTATCTTTGAATTAGAAAAATAAGAGAATGAATTCTTTTCAATCTTAAGTTACACTAATGTAATACTTCAAGCCAATAAGATGAAAGATAAAATTATTTTATTAAAACAACAACTAATAAAATTAAGGAAGAATGCCATATCAATTACTCCCGAAGTAATGAATAATTTCTCCACAAATTGGAGCCCATCATAATTTAATTGATAGGGGAACTTATCAATGGAGAAGTTTGAGTGACCAAATGATAGATCCAATCAAGAAAAATGTACTCAAACTTTTAATGACCTATTCTAGCCACCAACCTGTCTTCTCTACCCTACCTCCATCAAAAATATTGAGTCTCTACCCTACCTCCATCAAAAATATTGAGAACCAGTGCGTGCAACAATATTATATGAGCCATGCATAATCAATATAAGTGTCATTCATATTTATTATCTTATTGAGTCAGTGCGAATTTTCTGTTGTGATTTTTTTTTATTTTTTAGAAAACATGGTCCTCAAAAGCATTTCAAGTTTGTTTCGATTTTCAGATAAATTGAAAAGGATTCTCACACCAAAAGCACTTTACCCACACACGTTTTGACCTAACTCGTGTCATGTGGAACCCCTTACAAACCATAATCATATTATTTATAAAGTTGTTACAGCAACAACTTGGTAAATGAATCGTCTAAAAGGTGATACTTACCAACTGCATGAGTCCAGATCTCAATTGTTACATTGTTCCATTAAGTTTTTACAGCAACAAATTGGTGAATGAATCGTCTAAAAGGTGATACTTACCAACTGCATGTGTCCAGATCTCAATTGTTACATTGTTCCATTTCACTAGGTGAAGGTCTGGATGATGACCTGCAAGAGCAAATTACTATTGCTATTTACCGGTAAACTAAAACAATTATTGTTTAATTGATCAAAAACTTTCAAGTACTTTGATGGATATTCATCGTGCATTACACATACGAATCAGAAATTGTGATAGCTTAAGATACCTTCAGCTTCTGCAACATCAGCTACAAGCTTGAATACCTCTAATCCTTTGGCGAAACTCTTAGTTGTTAATGACCTAGTCAGCTTCAGTTTACCATCTTCATTCACCAATTCCCATCCTTCCACCTAAAGAAAATATTGTAGTGAATTAATGGAAAAAAAAATTAAATTTGGTAACAGTTGAAGCACTCAACCACAAACCTTAGGGATTAGATTATTAGCTGCTTGTTCAGTCATAGATCGCAAATCCTTTGAGCTGCAGGGCACACACTTCTTTGTTGACAAATCTAACAGAGATGGAGAACAGGTCAGATATCATTAAAAAAATAATTAAATTGCAAAAAAAGCTAGTGAAAGGTGAAAAATTCAAGATGAAAGTCAAGGAAACAATGCTCACCATCCAAGAAAAAAGCAAAGGGATATAGAAAAATCAAAAAGTTGTTACCCAAAGAATCAGAATTGGAGACAGTTTACAATGCCAATACTCTAAGGAACCCTAGGTTGAATAAATAAAATAATAATGTGGGAACTTACCATTAAACTTTGTAAATTTAATAAAGGCTTCAAAACACGATATAATATTACTCTTCTTAAGACGCTATTTGCCCCTACTAATTTAGTGATACACTAGAGTTTATTAAATACGCCTTCATGATACAATCAAGCTTTTGTTATTTGTGATATGCACTAACGAATACAACCTACAACACCTTAAATTTGAAGAGCACTCAAGATATATATATATATATATAATATTCTAATATTGCATTTATTAGAACATTAATTTGTATATTTAAAACTTATGAATATTTTAACACAAAATATTATTTTAGAGAGGGAATTAATAAAAAGAGAATTGTTTTTGAATGGATTTTATAGCTTCAAACTTTTGGTATTTATAGAATAATTTGACACCCATTTATTTGGGTTACATTGCTTCATTTTTAGCTCTTAAATCTTAATCCAATAGTTAGATCTCATGTAATACAATTCTACTTCATCAAGAGTCATCAATCAAATGTCTAAATCGTACCCCAATGATTGCATGGCTTAAATTGCACCTCCTTTGCTTGGTTATCATAGTCAACCCTTGGTTAACATGGGTCAACCCTCAGTCAACACAAATCAATCATTGATGAATGATTATGATCAACCATCGTCCTTTTATGGATCCAATAGTCATGATCAACCATCTTAATGGTTCATCAAATCCAAAGGTCATGAATCAAACATCATAACCTTGGATTTAATGATCATGCAATTTGAAAATTATACATATACCAGATGCTAGTGGTTTATACATTTTGAAAATCTCTTCAACAATTCTCTACCATTTTCAAAACGAAATGCAATTTTGAAAACTTTGAACCAATAACCTTATTTGGCTAACCAGATATATCTCACACATAAACCCTCTTCATCACCACTGTTCTTTTATTTGTTGACACGTGGGCCATACATTTTTAAATTTTTGGAGACATATAGACCTCATATATAGAGCTAAAATCATATAACCCAATTGAGACATTGTAGAATAAACTAAAGTTCGTCGTGACGAATCTTGTATGTGTTCTTAAGAAAAAGGAATTAGTTCATTTTCCAGGATCTCGAGGGAGATAGAAAAAGTGAATCTTGAATAGACTTCGAATTCAAATTTCATAGATAATATAAATGATATTTTTTATAATAATAAGGATAGGAAAATGAAAGACTTTCTACAAAATGGGTTGTTAAGATAAAAAATTAGAATTGCCAAAAAATATTTTAAAAATATTAAACAAAATTGTTTATAATAAAATTGGATCTTTCTAGAGCTGTATTGGGTACAACTTTGACTCTTTTCAAAAGATGATCCTTGTCTTTGTTTATGTCTCAGATCGGAACAAATTACTATAATTCATCCCCGCATTTGGATCAATCGACATTTTTCATAAATTTTATAGACGAAGGCTCTTATTTTCATATTTTTCATTCCTTAACTTAACTATGAATGGAAAAAACTAAGTTTCTTGCTATTCACATGGCACCATCAAATGATACAAATCTTAGATAAGAATCTATAAAGCACTAAAACACCCTTGAACACCAATAGGCATTATACGAAAAAACAAAAAAAATGAAATACTCTACCCCACTTTGATGTGAAAACGTAACAATGGGTTTATTGTATTAATATTAAGATTATTATCTTTTATTATATTTGATACATTGATTGAATAAGTTCATAAAAAATAAAATAAAAACTCTTACAAATAGGACCCGTAAGGAAGGACGAATCCTTCCTTCGTCTTTGAGAAAGGATTGTATTGTCGCATCAGGCGTTAATTTGTAGTGCGGTTTATAAGTGTGGACAATCCTTAACTCAATGAGATCTTATTGGGTTGAGTTAGGCCTTGGGTTTATATAACATGGTATCAGAGCTAGGCCCTGAGCTCATCGTGGTTTGTGGCCTTCGTTGCCCCTGTCCGATGTGAAGGGGGGTGTTGAAGGATTGTATTGTCCCACATCGACTAGGCGTTCAGCTGTAGTGCAGTTTATAAGTGTGAACAACCCTTAACTCAATGAGATCTTATTGGGTTGAGTTAGGCCTTGAGCTTATATAACACTTCGGATAGAAAAAGTTAATGTAAACACTTACTAGAAATCTCATCTAATTCAAAAAAATTATATTTCGTAATTTCAAGTCAATTTTTTTCAATTTTTAATTGACTCTTGGATACAAATCATGAGAATGTATACTCTTCTTCGAATTTTTCATTAAAGACGTGTAGGCAGATCAACTCATCAAGTTCTCATTAAAATAAGATCCACGCAAGGAAAAGCTTTGAACTTGATAATTGGAAATGAAATTTATCTTGTTTATCTTTCATTATTTCATTAAATAAAAATATCTTATATATACTTCAATATCTTATATTTGTTAAGGAGAAATTGATCCAATTCGAAGTTGTTGATGTCTGTACCGATCGATCAACCAAACAGATATGACTTTGCACTATACTTAACTTAGCACCAATCAAGAATCCCCAAAGAATTTCAAGAACTCTTGTTATATGTTTGTTCCAACTCTCAACTCTCGTACTTACTAATTGGTGTACTTGAGATGCATTTCCTCTAATTCCCGAAAGGACGTCATATAGATTGAATTAAAAGGGTTCAAATCCCTATTAGTATGTAAACCGGTTGTATACCACCACTGATAAACACCAGAATAAGCGACATTCACTAGGCTAGGATATATTATATTTTGGTTTTTCATGAGTGCTCTAGTAACCAGTCAAACTACATAGGAGACATCACCATCCTTGACACTCACATAGGTGAATTTATCAAGAATACCCATGTACCTTAAGTATTTTAAAAATAATTTTGTTATAAATAAATTAAAAGCTAAATATCTTATCCTTCACGTTCCATTACGTACACCAAGTACATCTTTCTTCGAAACGCCTCTTGGTTTGTTATTGTTCTTGTAATCACAAATATATGATGTACTTTTATTCATTGAACCCAAGATCTTGATGTTTCAAGTGTTAGATTGAGTTTTCATCATTGGTGATTTATTTTGAGGTTGGCTTTAGTCTCATTCCCTTCGATTGTTTTCATAACTAAATCCCTTGCAAGGCCTTTTGGTAGGGGATCTACCAAGTTCTCACATGATTTGACATAATTAATAATAACCACTTTGTATGTGAGCAATCGTCTCACAAATTATATCTTAAGCCAACGTGCCTAGACTTACCATTGCATATCTAGCTATAAGCTCTTGAAAGAGTTGCCTCACTATTAAACGAATAGATACTGATGGCAAAGATTTAGGCCATATAAGAATCTCTAAGAATAAATTCCTTAGCCATTCCACATCTTTGCTACAAGAAGCTAATGCTATAAATTCAGCAACCATGGTGGAGTCTGTTATACAAGTTTTCTTTTTGGATCCCCATGATATAACTCCTCCACCAAATATAAATATCTAACCACTTGTGGATTCATGATCATCTAGATCAATTATCCAATTGAAATATGTAAATCCTTCTAAAACTAAAGGATCATTAGTATAGTGTACATATGTACATCATTATAATGTATATTAGTATAGTACCTTTTAAATTTTTTAATATTTTATACACTGTCTATCAATGCAATTGATTAGGATTACTAATATATCTACTTAATCTTCCAACAACAAAAGCTATATCAGGTCTAGTTGATGTCATAACATACACAAAGCATCTAATGATTTGAGCATATTTCAATTGAGAAAATGCTCCCCCAGTATTAGGAAATAGCCTAATGTTAGAACCATTAGTACCATTAGTGGATTTATGATCATCTCGATTAGTTATCCAACTGACACCTATAAACCTTTCTAAAACTGAAGGATTATCAGTATAGTGTACATTTGATAATCAGTATAATACCATTTAAATTTTTCAATATTCTATACACTGTCTGCCGGTGTAATTGTCTAAGATTATATCTACTCAATCTTCTAACAGAAAAAAGCTTTATCAAGTCTAGTTGATGTCATAGCATACATAAGAGATCTCAGCATATTTCAATTGAGAAATAACTCTTCCAATATTAGAAAATAACCTAATGTTAGAATCAAAAGATGTATTAACTAGCTTGCAATCAAAATGATTGAATTTCTTCAATATTTTCTCAATGTAGTGAGATTGAGTTAATGTAAGACCATTTGTATTTCTAATGATCTTAATTACCAAAATTACATCCGCAAGCCAATGTCTTTCATATCAAATTTAGATAACAAAAATGACTTAGTAGCTTTAATACTTTTTTAAATCAATTCCAAAAATCAACATGTCATCTACATAAAGAAATATAATCACACCTTTACTTCCATGAAATTTACTATAAACACATTTATTATATTCATGGTTTCTAAATCCATTGAAGACTATCACTTTGTCAAATCTCTCATGTCATTGCTTAGGTGTTTGTTTGAGACCATATAAAGACTTGATTAGTTTGCATACTTTGTGCTCTTGTCCTTGCACAACAAATCTCTTAGGCTGCTCTATGTAAATTTCTTCATCAAACTTTCCATTAAAAAATACTATTTTTACATACATTTAATGGATCTCAAAGTCACTTATGGTCACCAATGCAACCAATGCTCTAATAATATATGTCTTAGCAATTGGTGCATATGTATCAAAATAATCAAGGCCTTCCTTTTGATTATGACCTTTTTGCTACTAGTCTTGTCTTGATTCTATCAATTGATCCATCAATCTTCCTTTTCTTTGTGAAGATCCATTTGCAGTCGATAGATTTAGACCCTGATGGTAGGCCTACTAATTTCCAAGTCTTATTCCCCATAATGGAATCCATTTCATCATTTATGACCTCTTTCCAAAATGCAACGTCTTGAGATTTCATGACATCCTCATATGTGATAGGATCAGATTCAACTATTTCTTATGAAACATAAGTTTGTTTCACATGTGAGTCTCTAGTCATTTCAACTAAGTATACTACAAAGTCAGGTCTAAAAGATTTATCTTTTCTAATCCTTTTACTTCTCCTTTGCTTAGGAGATTTCTCGATAACATTTCTTTTTAAAGATATTCTATCTTCTCTCTCATGAGATAAGTCTTCATCTCCATTTTGTAAAGTCTCTATTACTTGTTGAGATATTTAAAAATTTGGAACAAATTTTAGTATAATGGAGAATTTATTTTCATAAAATATGACATCTTTTGATTCAATTATTGTATTGATCTAAATTGATTTATTAGGTTTCACTACTAGAAACCGATAGGCTTTGATATGTTCAACATAGCCTAAGAAAACACACTCAATTCCTTTTACTCCTAATGTCTTTATCTTAAGTTCAAATAGTCTCATTATAGTAGGACATCCCCAAACCTTAAGAAAGTATAAATTAGGTTTTCTTTTCTTCCGTTACTCATATGAGGTTGTTTTCAAGCTTTTAATAGTCATTTTATTCAAAATGAGACATGTTAATAACACTTCTCCCCAAAAACCCTTACCAAGGACAAAATTGCATAGCATAGCATGCACTATTTCGATAAGAATTCTATTTTTCCATTCTGCTATCCCATTTTGTTGGGGATTATAAGGTACAGAAAATTCATATATGATGCCAACATTGTCAATAATCAAGGAAATAATATTCATCCCCTCGATCACTTCTTAGACACTTTATTTTAGTGTCACAAAATATTTCTGCTTCAACCTTGTAGACCTTAAATTTATCCAACACCTCAACTTTTGTACATATTAAATAAACATAACAATACTTAGTAATCATTAACGAATGTAATAAAATAGTGTTTACAACCTCTAGAAGGAATACTATACATGTCACAAATATCACTATACATTAATGGTAATTAAGAAGATGTCCTTTCTATTTTTGGAAAAAGGTGTTTTTGTTATTTTTGTTTGGACACCAATTTTACATTTTTGATGCATATTATGCTTATATTTAGGAATTAAATTTAAATTAGCCATATCATTTAGACTTTTATTATTCACATGTCCTAAATGATAATGCCATAAGGATAAAGAATCAACAATATAAGTAGAATAAATATTCATTTTATTATTAATATTAAATTTAAACATACCTTTATACAAATAACCCTTCCCTACGAATATTCCTCCCTTAAAAAGTATAAACTTATTAAACTCAAATATAAGTTTGAAGTCATGCTTATTTAGTAGGTTTCTAAAGGAATCTAACTTCTGGTACATGATATACATTAGCCAGATTCAAAAACTTTCCGAAAGTGAACTCTATTTGAACATTTCCTTTGCCTATAACAGAGTTCCCCATGAAGAGAAAAGAATCATCATCAAAGGCTTTGTAGGTGAAAAACATGTTTTATCTTTGCATACATGCCTAATTACACCAGAATCAAATCATCATTCTGTTGCCTTCAGCAATAAATACTTCACTAATCATGGCCACAAATTTGGCACTTAAATTGACACTATTTTTTCCTTTTTTCAAGAGACGATTTTTTTTAAAAATGACCAAGTTTACCACAATTTAAAATGACCAAGTTTACCACAATTAAAGCACGGGCCTTTTCTTTTCTTATTTCCTTTGTATTTTGAATCAAACTTTCTTTTCTTCCTATTATTGCCCAAGGGAGTTTCGTTCTTTTCTCTTTTGCGACTATTTTCATTTCCCTCATCCAGCATAAGTATCTTAGAGAATTGGTCATCTGGATTACTTAATTTCATTTTCTCTTCAATACGGAGATGACAACCCAATTCTTCTAAGGATATATCAGCTTTCTCATGCTTAACTCTTTTTGTAGTCTTTCCATGAAGGGGAAAGTCTATCAACAATAGAAGTTACAATAATAGATTAATCCATTTTCATGTCATGTTGAAATTGATTATGAATATGACATATTTCATGCAATTTCTCTATTACCTGCCTATTATCAACCATGTGATATTGAAAAAAACGTAGAAGTTAGAAATTTCTTACTTGTATCATCTTTAAACATATATTTGGCTTCTAAAATATCCCATATTTCTTTAACAGTATATTTGTTATAATATTAGTCAAAGAGAGCATTAACCATAACATTACAAATATGTCTCTTGCACACATAGTCATCTAGCTCCCACTTCTGTCTTCTACGTGTATCTCTTATGGGTTCATTTTCATCAGGTTATGGTATGGTGAAAAAATATACCACGTTCAAACTTGTTAACAGAAATGTAGTTTCTTTTGCCAAAGTTGAAAGTTTCCTCTATCGAACCCCTCAAATTTGACAAAATCAACAGCAAATTCACGAAGTGAAGATGATGATGGTGCCATAACAATGTCTTAAGATTGTTGAATAAATAAAATAATATTGTGAGAACTTGTTGTTGAACTTCGTAAAGTTAATAAGACTTTAAGACATGATATAATATCACTCTCCTTAAGACTTTATTTGCCTCCACCAATTCGATGATGCACTAGGGTTTAACAAATACACATGTAGAATATAATGAAACTTTTATTGTCTACAGTATGCATTAACGAAAACAACCTAGAACCTCTTAAACTTGAAGAGAACTCAAGATATATATAATATTCTAATACTGTAGTTATTAGAACATTAATTTGTATATTTAAAACTTATGAATATATTATCACAAAATATTATTTTGGAGAGGAAATTAATAAGAAAATTGTTTTTGGATAGATTTTATGGCTTAAGACATTTGGTATTTATAGAATAATTTGACACTCATTCAATTGGGTTGCATTGCTTCATTTTTAACCCTTAGATCTTGATCCAATGGTTAAATCTCAAATAATACAACTCTATTTCATTAAGAGTTATCAATCAAAGGTCCATATCGCACCCTAATGATTGTATGGCTTAGATTGCACCTCCTTTGATTGGTCAACCTTTGATCAACGTGGTCAAACTTTGTTAAAATGGGTCAATCCTCAGTCAATCATTGATGAATGGTTATGATCAATCATCATAACAATTCATTAAATCCAAAGGTCATGAATCAATCATCATAACCTTTCATGGATCCAATGGTGATGATCAACCACCATAATGGTTCATCAAATCCAAATATCATGAATCAACCATCATAACCCTTTATGGATCCAATGGTCATGCAAATGAATTGGTGCAATTTAAAAGTCATACACATACCACATTCTAGTGGTTTATACATTTTGAAAATCTCTTCAACACCCTCCCCCAACAAAAGATACAAAATTTAAGTAGAACTCACAAAGTGAACTCTCTCGAGCAAAAAAAAACTCCAAGTGCTAAACCTAAACCTAAACTACTATATATGAAATCTCTTAGAGGATCCATCCAAACATGGGAAGATTATAAAAAGTCCTACATTTATTGTTAGAGAAGAATCATAATATGGCCTGACCACAGACAAGCCGAAGGAAATTAGCATCTTCTACATATGCAGCCAACTTACCACCACACTGAAAAACCTCTCATCAAATGAGCCTTAACTTTGTGACTAGTAGTCAAAATTGAGCTTTGTCAAATTTGTTGAAAACTAAATACAGACAGCTTACCCATATTAGATTCCTGGATTGCTTTCAAAATTTTACAGAAATCTCATCTAAGCGATTCTCAGATTTCTTAGTTCTTCCACAAACTGCTTGCACCAAATTTTGAATAACTTTGGCCAAATAAGTAAAATTACGTTCTCTAAGTCTTTGAGAACTATGTATCTTTCCAACCATATGTTGCATACCTCATACTCCCTCTACATTTCCCCTATGACATTCCCAAGTTAGGCATAGAATCTTTTAATTTTAGTAATTAAGGACCATCCATGTCTACAGTGTTTTCTTTGTTTTCAAGCAGTTTTGATTTCAGAAAATTCTTGCAGCAATTTACACATGTAATATGGGTAAATTATACATCATTCAAAAATTTTATATCTAGTTTCAACATATTTGAGCTACTTACAAGTTATAGCATTATCAATGAGAAGTAGTTTGTAGGTAGTCAAAATTTTATAAGTTGTTTATTTTCTTTAACCTCTCAAGTCAAGTAGCATCTAACTGGAAGGGTTGATGAAAAGTTGCACAAAATAAGACCAAGATAGAAAATTGCATCCATTCAGTCATTCTAAGGTGGTTTTGATACAGTGAATATCTGAGGCCATGTTACCGGATGGTATTTTTCTTTCAAGGGGTGGGTTTGACTCTGGAAAAGTAATATCAGACATGGTGGCAACGGCTACATGTTGAAGTGTATGAGAGAAATCAAGATCCAGCATACAGGAAATGTAGAAATTAGAAAAGAGGGAAAAAAAATTAAGGCAGCTGCCAAGGAATATGGAACCTGATAAAGTACTCCAAAAAAGGAGGTAGTACCACAGAAAAAATAAAAAAAATAAAAAATACTATAGTAAGAAAACAAGGGAAAAATCAAAGGCCTGGCAAGTGATGCTCTGATACCATGAAAAAAGGTGAAAATGTTATTCAATCTGGCTTATAAATGATACATGTAAGATGGATACAAACAGGTATGTACAGTATATAGACCTAGTCTACCGTGGGAAAACTAAAGAAGATCAGGAATTACAATCACTCTTAGATATAAGGAAAAGGAAAATAAGCATCTATAATCATTACTAGTTTATAGAGAAAAGAAAGGCAAGACATTACTCCTAAATTACAGGAAATGGAAGTCATAAGGAATGTACAAAGGTCAAAAAGAAGACATGTAAGGAGACAACAATAAGAGCTAATGTTGGCCATAGATTAGACACAACTACATTGAACATAAAATTCTGGAAAATATAATGGAGGAGACTTTGAATACCTTCAAAATTATAAAAGTACTCAAACACTAGACATTCAAAAATCTACACGCACCTTTGCCAGTGCAAAAGGTTCTAAATCAAGAAATTGTGTTTCTACTGGATGACACTCTGACATTGTCCTGAAGTATCTCAAAAACTCATGAACGTGAACGGGAACGGAACTGTGTGTAAGTAAAAAATTCATCTTCACAAAATAAAACAACTCCAAGAGCATGGAATAAAATGCTAAGAACGCATATTCAAAAACATAAAATGAAGTGATCATATGGGAGGTCAATCCAGAAGAACAATTTGAATTTACACACACAAACATGATTCAGATTATCATTTACATGCTGAGCAAAGCAAAGACGAAAACAAATCGACTTTTAACTCAGGCATAACCACAAGCACCCTAATTCATTTTCTTATGTTCTTCTCATTATTACAGATTATGTCAATCATGAACTGCAACCGTTGACTTCGAAATTCACAAACATCACAAGACAGTTCCTCTATGCACAAATAAAAAAAAACTTCCAAGGCAATGAATTAAAATTTAGACCAAAAATAAGGTAATGGGCATGCAAGGCTATATGTACCGTCCATGAGTTCCGATCAGGCCTCTGAAACAATCACGCTAATGGAACCTGAAATTACCAGAACGAGCTCTGAAACGAAGAATCGGAAGACACGAAGTTTTTTTTTTTAATAATAAATAAATGAAGAGAAGAAGTGAATGGGTTACCGTAGGCTTGGAGAGATATAGGATTTGAATCTGTAAGTTCGAATCATCTTATTCTGAAAAGCTATTGTGTTGACCAGTAATTTATATAGTGGCGACGATCGATGAGTAATTTTTCTCCAAAATACGCGTAAGTTCCGCAACGGTGACTAATCCGAATTGACCCGTGTACCCTAGATGAAAATATATGTAAACATTTAGTTTCCGTTTTATCGTGTAATGAAATCGTAATCGGAATCGTAATCGTAATCGGAATAGAATAGAATGGAAAGGAAACAATGGTGTTTGGTTTTACCACTGAAATCAAACTCGGAATCAATATTATAGTGTTTGGTTTACCATTGTAATAGAATGAAAAAAAAACTATAAATGATCTTAATACCCTTACATGCTGTAAAGTTCAAATAATGACATTTAATTGCTATTTTTTCGTCACACAAAATACATTATTGAAATCATTATTTTTTTAAATAATTACTGCTTAATTAAAAAGAAATATATTATTAAAATTATTATTTTTCTAAATAGGTTTTAGGGTTTTAAGGTTTGGGATGTGTGATTTAGGATTTGGGGTTATATTTGTGGGTTAAGGTTTAGGGTTAAAATTATTATTTTTCTAAAAAGGGTTTAGGGTTTTAGAATTTTGAATTTAGGGTTTAGGGTTTTAGGATTTGGAATTTGGGGTTTAGGTTTTAGAGTTTTGAGATTTATGTTTTAGGGTTTTGGGATTTATGTTTTAAGGTTTTAGGATTTAGGGTTTATGGTTTAGGGATTTGGGGTTTAGGGTTTAGGGTTTAGGGTTTAGGGTTTAGGGTTTAGGGTTTAGGGTTTAGGGTTTAGGGTTTTGGGTTTAGGGTTTTGGGATTTATGTTTTAGGGTTTTGGGTTTGAGATTTATATTTTAGGGTTTAGGGTTTTGGATTTAGGGATTTGAGGTTTAGGGTTTAGGGTTTAGGAATTTGGGATTTGGGATTTAGGATTTAGGGTTTTAGGGTTTAGGGATTTGGGGTTTAGGTTTTAGGATTTGGATTTAGGGTTTTGGGTTTTGGAATTTTGGAATTTTGGAATTAGGGTTTAGGGTTTTGGAATTTTGGGTTTAGGGTTTAGGGTTTTGGAATTTTGGGTTTAGGGTTTTAGAATTTTAAGTTTTGGGTTTTGGGTTTTGGAATTTTGGGTTTGAGAATTTGGGATTTGAGTTTAAGGTTATATTTTAGGTGAGGGTAAAATTGAAAAAAAAAATTAGATGGGATCCGTCCTCCATTTCGTCCAACCAAACACACAAAATGGAAGGAATCAATTCTGATTTCATTCTATTTCTTCCGACAAAACATGGGATTAGATAATTCAATTATTATTATTTTTAAAAAATAACAATCATATATAATAATATTATAAGATGATATATTTTTTAATAAATAATTTTATCAAATAATCTCTTTATTTAATAAATACAATTTAATTTAATGATATTTATATTTTAATTACAATTAAATATTTTTTATTTTAAAAATCATTCATTAATTTAAATATATTAATTATAATTAATATATTTATAAATTTTGTTTCGGTTGCTATTTTAATCTTTTATTTTAATTAATAAAGTATTATTTATTATTTTTTTATAAAAATAATTTATTATAAATAAATATGTAAAATATGATATAAAATAAATTTAAAATGTTTAATTAATTATAAAATATATACATTTAAACTTTCCATCACAATTAATACATTACATGGTATTATTTGAGATAAAATAATTTATTTATATCTACTGGTATATGTAAAAACAATAGTAGGTGGTTTTTGATACTTTTTATTTGATAATTTTGTATATTAAAAAATTCTCAATAAAAATCTTTGATTTATTTGATATTTACTAAGTCTACTTTTGGCAAAATAAACTGTTGGTAGAAAATAATTTATTTTTTTTACTTTTTTTAGTCACATATGGATGTTGACAATTTTATTTTTATTTCTTTGAAGTTAATACTAAAATTAAAATATATAAAGTTTTATTATTTGCATGCATTTTATTTTTATCTATTTGTTCGTTTGTTATTAATGTTAATATCTAATTTTTCATGCATTTTTTTGCAAAAGACTAAATTATTATTATGTTTTATTATTTTTGTACTTTTATCGGAGAGATTTTGCAAACTATTAATATATATATTAAGCGCAGTACGTCTTAGCTTTATATTTATTTAATTTTATTTTATTTGAAAATTTTTCTATTTATCCTTTTATTACATCATTTTGTAATAATAATAATAAAAAGAATCTTTTTGGTAAACCTTTTCCTTTTTATTTCTTTATAGTAATAAATACAAAAATAATTTTACGAAGAATATTTTTGTTATAAATAGTTATTTTTATAGTTTTATTGTCCATTAATTTATATTATTATGATTATATAATTATTTTAATTTTTAAGTATGAGAATTTAAGTAGTTAATGCATTTAATTAATAAATTAAGTCTGATTTATTTATTCATGAGATTATATTTATATTAAATTAATCATTATATTTATATTAAATTAATCATTTATTTTTCAAGATGTTATATTTCATATTAATTAAAAAACATAATTATCAATATGCTACAAGTTGGGGTAAGAAAATGTTTGATTCCCGTCCAATATAAGTCCAATATAAATGCATGTATGAATTTATAATATGTTAATAAATAACGTTATTTTTAAATAAAAATATTTATACAAAAATTATTAAATTTAATTATATTTATCATGTTTATGCCATATTAATTTCTTAAATAACAATAATTTTATTTGCTTTATCACTTGATGATATTTCACTTATTTATTAAATAAAGTTATATAAATTTTGTAAATATCATCTCAAATCACTAATATTTAGATTGTATATTAATTTCACCGATTATTATATATATTGACCATAAAATAATTATTATTGTATATATATTATAAATTAGAGTAAAAAAAATTAATTGATTATTTTGTTTTAAGAATATTAGTGAAAACTTTTTACAAAATTTTAAAGTAAATTTTTTTACTTTGAACAATACCCAAGAAAATTTATTTCTAAAAATTTTATTTTTTCTTTTATTTCTAAAACAAATAATTTTATAATAATAACAATTATTATTTAATAATTAAAACTATTATATACTTATTAAATTTGAATCATTAACCCGTACAGATATATTAACTAAAAAAAACATTTCTTAGAAATAATTTCAAACATAAATGGTTTTGTTGTTTATTATAATTATATTTCTTATCTTTTATATTTTATTTTAAATTAAAAAAATATTTTAGCACCTTAAATGCAAAGAATTATATCCTACTTGATATTAGACACTTTAAATAAAAAGATTTTTATTTTTACTATATTTAAGCTAAACATCTTAAATATAATGATATATATAATATTAAAGAGTTTATTTTTTTAATTGATATCTCAATTTATTTTTATTTTTTAACTTATTATAATTTTTTAAATTAAAATAATTTCAATCAAATATTTATTATATTCATTTATGATATGCATGTTATGTTTATTTAATTCAAGAACTTATGGTTAATTATTTATTTATCATTATATTTCATAAATTTTAAATATTTTGAAAAATTATACAAATATTACATTTTATGTGTAAGACATGGGTATTTAAATAATATACTTAAGTATTTAAATAACTTAATATCAAAATGAGCTTAGCGTATGTTCAAGTATATATATATATATATAATATGATTTTTCTTTGCGGAGGATTTTTATTTATATTTTGAATGATTTTATGTAATTATTTAAGCTATTTACGACAAATGTCATTTTCTTAAATTACCGTTATTATTTAGTTTTTTAAAATATTTTTATTTTTATTTTAACATAGTGTTTATCTTATCTTTAATATTTTTAAAAACTTGTTTATCTAAGTTTTCTTTTTTTTTAAAAAAAAAAAAGAAAGAAAGATGAAATTTATCAAAATCATATTTATGATTAAACAATCCTCATATTATTCAACCGTTTGTAATACGAATAGATAAACATTTTTTTACTTTTCGCATGTTAGTAAAAAAACAAATCGAAAGTTTTATATTAGTAAAATTCTAGAAAAATAAAGTCATATTTTTTATTCTTTTAAATATAATATATAGGATCACAATTACAATAATATCAACTTATAACAGTTTCAATTAAATTGTTTTTGTTATAGAATTATTTATTATGTTTGTTCTTAAAGTTATTTATATTTATATGGGAAAAATATACAATTATTTTAACTATTAAATAACATAATGTATCCATATCGTACAAATAAAGTAGCTCTTGATTATTAATTATTATTAAATTTAATTAATTTAATTTAACTTTTAGAATATCATATTGTTATATTTCAAGCTTGGATTATTTTGTGGTTTTTAATAGCTATAAAAATTCCCATTATATAAGTATCAGAAACAATCTTTACATATAATTTTCTCTTCTTTTATTAAAAATCGCTCAATTACTAATAAAAATATGTATTATAACATTATTTCATTTATTTTTTATAAATGATAACTACCAAATAAATGCATATGAATTATAATTCATATTCATAGTGATTAATATTCCCAATTGATGAGTAATTCAAATGATGTGAATAAAACGTACTTTAATATTAGAAAACCTATTATGTTAAATTATTATTCAATAAATGAGTATCTTCCTTACTTTATACTTATAATGAGATATTAAAATTTGATGGTAGAAGTAAGATAGTTTTATATATATATATATATATATATATATATATCATATAAATTTAAGATAGATGAACAAAAAAGTAGATTACTATTGTCTTTTATTTTATATATTATATTATAATTAAAATTTCACTTACCTTGCATTTGTATTTTACTAATATATATATATTAACATTAAATTTAAAAACTAATGACTGAATTCATATCTTATGAAATTAGAGTGTTGAGTTAAATTTGTAGCTACGTACCTCTAATCATAAATTGAGTATCTATTTATAAAATAAAAAAACTGCAAAATTGAAATTTCAAGGAAATTTGCTAACATTCATCGAGATTCATCAAATAATTTTAATTTATTACATAAGTTTAATTTGATCAAAATTGTATAAAAAATAAATATTTTTGCTTCTTAAATAGTCACGAGGTTATTCTTTATTATGCTACAAACAAGTGACAATATCATATAGTAGATATGCATGTAACACCCATAAAAAACAATGACAACTGATTAAATAATATATATTACAAGTGATTAAAATTGGATTCAAAATTTGTTTTAAATGACTACTTACTCATTTGAAAAGGTTAGTAAGTCTAGTTAATTTTAATAAGTGATAAATTATACATTTTATTAGTTATTATAGTTAAAATATTTAAATCTATTAAATTTTTTAGTTACTGTTTAATCAATCAATTTTTAAAAAGTGATATTACCTTAAAAAAAATTAACAGTACTTGAAAAGGAAGGTTTTATCATGAATGATTCTTGAAGTTATTTTTTTAAGAATTTTTTTTTAATTAATAAAAAAAATAAAAAGTGAGCTAAGTCGATTTGTATTACTTTTTTAAAAATGATAAATTAAGTTGTTAAAAAAATAAATTAATAAACCTAAGTGATTCATTTAAAAAAAATAGTAGATCCTATGTCACCATCTATTCATAAAACAGTGCATTGTAAATGTTTTAATGTGTATTGCATTAATCTGAATGTATGTAATAGTTTATTAAAAAAAATTGGTTGTAAGTTAGGTATAAAAATATATTTTTGACTAAGTAAAAATAAGTTGAAAAAATAATAAAAATAGTACCTTTAAAATTTATAAGTTGCGATCATAAAAATAAAATCTTTAAAATTTAAAACTATAAAAATAATACATTTATATTCACATCATATATTTTTAATACTTAAAATAAATCTGACATATTATTTTATTTGAATACACTACTACAAGAAGGACCTTTTAACACCTTTAAAGTGAACGGACTTAAAATGAGAGGTTTAAGATTTAAAATTAGTTTAATCCATGAATATATTTTTTACATATTTTGTTCATTTTTTGTTATCTTTATTGCTTGTTTTTAATTACATAATAGCATAAAAAAATTAAAATATGTTTAAAAGAGTTTTTAAATACTACAAATAATTAAAAAATTAAATAATAATTAATTATTTGAGAATTAAATTTATTACAAAAATAATTTATATACAATATATATATATATATATATATATATATATATATATTTAACTTAAATTACAAATCAAGTGATAATGCTTCTTTTGTCATAGATTTTGTGATATTCTCATTTTATTAAGGAAGAGGAAGTTTGATTTGTTATTTAGAATCACCAGAAATATCCCATTCATAATGCACAGGGAATTCTCCAATGAGATAAGATGGAATTTAGGCAAAAAAAAAAATTCAAACAACAATTCATTCCCATAAACATCCATCAAACAAGCCCAAATTACAAGGACATAAGAATAGATAAATTAAAGCATTAAAAATATGTTGTCCTATGTTATTTAATATCATCAAATTCTTCTTCTTATTTTTCTTGTAATTTTATAATTTGAAACATGTATTCTACCCATTTTTCTTATAAATCCTCAAAAAATGTATATCATGGTCATATTTGTTCAAACTAAAAAATTACATATATTTAAATTCAAATTATCATGATGTTGTCCTATGCTATTCAATATCAAGAGTTACTTTTGTGCATTCTTCTATCTCACTTGTTTCCAACAATTACTCTATGCATCCAAAAAAGGTATTAACTAAAGGCATTTGTTTCAGTTTTTGTTGTTGTTGTTCAAATTTCAATAAACCATTTAATGTTAAAAAAGCTTTGGCACATGAAAGATGAAAGAAGTCCATACTAGTTGAGTTTGATGATATTCTTAAAAAGTATACGTAGGTGTTAGTATCTTTGCCTAAAGATAGAAAAGTTATTAGGAGAACATAGGTTTAGAGATTGCAAAAGCTAGCCTAAAGTTTGATTTACAAAATGAAATCAAGGGTTATGGCTAAAGGGTTTGATCAAACTCCAAGTTTTGATTTTAATGAAACTTTCAATCCAACCATTAAGCATGTTACAATGAGAATTTTCATTACAACTACTCTAAGTAAAAGTTGGACCTTGAATAAACTAGATATCAATAATACATTTCTCAATAGTTCCTTAATTGAGAAGGTATATTTAAGATAATTGGGTTTGAACACTTTTAATTATCCTTAGTATGTGTGTAAGCTTCAAAAAGCTATCTATATCTCAAACAAGAACCAAACACTTGGTTTGACACTCCTAAGAATATCTTAGTTTAAAGTTTATACATAAATTAACATTTAAAAAAAAAATTAACTTAAGATAAATAACATTATCAAATATTTAGTTAATTTTTAGGGTTTTTGTCTATAATAGACACATTCAATTCAAAAGTTTAAAAATAGGCTATTTGTTAATTTAGTTTAAAAAAAAGCTCTTTTTAACCTCTTAATAAAGTAGCAAGTCATTTTTTTCTCTTTACTCTTTCAATTATATCTCATTTTTTTTCGTTTTTTTTTTCTCTCCTCCTTCAATTCCCAGCATATTTTTTTTCTTTCTTATTTTAAAAACAAGATAAAAAAAATATTTTAATTACCTTTTGCAACTTTAAAATGTCGAATATAAAAATTATAAATTTTTAATAAATAAATTTTTGAGTGAATAAAAAATAATTTATATTTATAAAATACAAAAATATATTTAATAATAAATATATAATTTGTTATAACAAATAACTTATCAAAATTTTATTATAAATTAGCTTAAAATAATAATAATAAATTATAAAATAATTACAAAATTAATAATAATAATTATTATAAAATAAATTATAAAAAATGGACTAATAATTATAATAATATTATATTAGATAATATTTTCATACAAATTTTACGATATAATGTGTTATGTTTGTATTGTATATTGTAAAAAGTTAGATAGAGAGATTTCATAATTTTTTTTAATAATTTAATTATTTTTATAAATATTATTTTTTATATCATAATTATAATTAAATATTATAATTATTTATTAAATATAATTATAATTAATAAAATAATAATATATTATATTATTTATGAATTATCAAAATATTTAGTATATGATTTTCAATATATGTATAAATTTATATTTATTTTATTGTAAAATAAATTATTTTTTATTTTTTAAAATAAATTTTTTAATATATAATATGATAAAAAATATTTATGTATTTAAAATTAATTATAAATTTATAAGATGTTAATATTTTTTTATGTTTATAATAATTATTTTTTGTAAAATAGAGCTAATATATCTTTTTTTTAAATAAAATTGATTAAAAATTTTGCTTTCAAGTTTAAGGTAAGATTTTGCCTATTTTTTAAAAAAATTCAACTTGTGTACATTTTTAAACTATTGTCCAAAAATTGGCTCTTATAGACAAAATCCATAAATTTTAAAGCATAAAGATATTAGACTTGTATTTTTTAGTTAGTTATTTGGTATAATAATATAAATTTGAAACCTCTTTTAAAAGGGATCAATGAAGTCTTTATGGACAAAAATTTTAAGATAAAATTGACATTTTAAAAAAATTCATTTATTTTATCAAAAAAATATCTTTAAATATTTAAATAATTATTTTTTATTTATAGATACATTGTAATCTATTTTTTATAACAAATAGTCTCAATAATATATTTTTTACAAATAAAATATAGTTATTTAAATATTTATTGTAGTATTTTTGATAAAAATAAATAAATATTTTTTAATATGATAATTTTACTCTTAAAAATTTAACCTCAAATTTTGACATATTCTACTTAATAATTAACGGAAAAAAATATTTTTTTCAAATGATTAACGATCATTTAAGTTTGTTATTTTAATAAAAATATATTTTAAATTCGTATTTATTAGATTTAATATCACAAATTTAATATGTTTACAAAAAGAGTGAGATAAATCTATTTTATAAATATAATATAAATTAAAATATAATTTTATTAAAAATAGCGAATTTACCCCGCTTTTTTAATTTTCAATTGTTAGTATTCAATTTTATATTTAAAATAAGAGAGAAATAGTATTTTAAAATAATAATGTAAGCTGCTCTATCAGACGTTGCTTGGATCCCAGTTTTAAACACTTTCCTGGAAATCTTCTGCGAAGAACGATGGTATGTTTCTTCTCACTTTTTTCTTCGAAACAGATCGTCTACGTCTCTCTGTCTCCTTTCTTTTTTGCAAAATGTTATAGTATCTTATTTTTATTTAGGATTCTACTGATAGGTTTTAGAATGAATTCAGCGGCTTAGTTCAATTTCAGTGAGATCTTTCGTGTTATGGTTAATTTAAATTAAAATTGTGGTAGTGCTTCAAATGGTCGGAACACAAGAGAAGTCTTTGCTGTATTTTAACGTGGATCTAAAGGTGAATCAGATTTGATCTGGATTTCTAAAGATTTAGTGATATTGAATTCAGACAGACATTGCCTAGACCTAGATTTAGCATATCCTGTAAAACTAGAGCAACTGCTTTTCATAAAATTGCATACCTATAAAGATAACTATAAGTACTTCCTGGTGTTGTGATAGGGATAATTTTGGGGGATGAAGAAGAAAAGAGAAAACAGAAAGAGAGGGAGCTGATTTAGATAAAATTCTCCACACCTTTATTGAATTCATTGTGGCTATATGCCTATATATATAGCCTTACAAGGAAAGAGAAACAACAAAGGAAATGCTAACTAACTTTGATTCCCTAACCATCTAGTGGTCTCCCTGCTTCATGCCCATCGCTTGCCTTGCTGTGCACCAGAGCGTGCCAGCTTAACCAACTTTGCGCCCACGTGCGCGTGCTTTAGCCAAGCTTAACCGACTTTGTGCACATGAGTAGCCTCAAGGCACATGCCCATGGATGCATGTATCATTTCCCCCCTTGAGAATCCTTGTTCGCAAGGATGAAATCAAGGTAGGATTTAGTAAAACGCTATTCATTTTCCCATGTGGCCTCCTCTGCTGGAGCTCCTATCTATTTAACCAAAATTTCTAGTTTGGGTTGATATTTGTTCTCCTGGATCACACAACGAGCCAAGATGGCTTCAGGTTGGGGAATGATAGTGTCGTGATCGAAGACTGGGAGAAGTTTGGTGGAGCTTGGAGTGACTAGTCTCACATGCTTCTTTAATATGCTGACATAAAATACATCATGTATGTGGGAATCAATTGGAAGAGCCAATCTATAAGCCATAGGACCAACTTGGGCAATGATTCTATAAGGACCAAAGAAATATGTGGAAAGCTTCATGGATGAACGAAAAGCCACAAAAGTTTGTCTGTAGGGTTGGAGTCTTAGGTACACATAATCTCCTTTGAGGAAAGAGACCTCGCGCCAGTGATGGTCAGCCTGACATTTCATACGATTCTAACCCTGTAGAAGGTTGTGTACATTGGCAGTTCCTAGAACATAAGTTAATAAACGTGGAGGTGAGAGGCCATAGATAGCTTCAAAAGGTGTCATCTTGGTGGAGGAGTGAGTTGAAGTGTTGTAACTGTACTCAGCTTATGGAATCCATTCAAGCCATTTTCGTGGTTGATCCCCAGTAAAGCAACGTAGATATTGCTCAAGGGTCTGGTTGACCACCTCAGTCTGTTCATCTGATTGGGGGTGATAGCTGGAGCTCATGCATAATTTAGTTCCCTGTAGTTGGAACAAAACTCGTGGAGGTGGGAAGCCATAGACAGCTTCAAAAGGTGTCATCTTGGTGGAGGAGTGAGTGGAAGTGTTGTAACTGTACTCGGCCCATGGAATCCATTCAAGCCATTTTCGTGGTTGATTCCCAGCAAAGCAGTGTAGATATTGCTCAAGGGTCTGGTTGACCACCTTAGTCTGTTCATCTGATTGGGGGTTATGCATAATTTAGTTCCCAGCAATTGGAACAAAACTTGCCAAAAGGAACTGATAAGCTCCTTGTAACGATCACTAACTATGGTGGTTGGCATGCCATGCAGACATATCACATTGATCACAAAGGTTTTGGCAACAGTCATAGCAATGAATGGATGCTTCTTCGTAACAAAATGAGTATATTTTATCAAACGATCCACAATTACCATGATAACGGTATAGCCATTGGAAGATGGCAGCCCCTCAATGAAGTTCATTGAGATGTCAGTCCATATTTTGGTAGGGATAGGAAATGGCTGGAGTAAACCTGTTGGTTTCATGCTATCAGTCTTAAACCGTTGGCAGGTATCACATTGCTCCAAGAACTCCTTCAACATTTGGTGCAGTTTTGACCAACATAAACTTTGTTTGATGTGAGAGAGGGTTTTGTGAAACCCAAAATGCCCCCCAATAGGTGTGGAATGACAATCAGCCATTATCTTAGGGATCAAAGATGAGTTAGGGCTCAAATATACTTTGTTACCCTTGAACCATACTCCATCTCGTCGGAGCAATTTGTGGGTTGTTGAAGTGGAAGATTTGGTTAGCAGTTCTTTATAGAAGGGGTCTTGTTGCACTTTTTTTTAAGCACGAGCCACCAATTTGCGTACGATTGGGAAATGGATAAAAAGTGAAATTCAACTACACGTGATAGGGAATCTACACCTTGGTTTTCATGTCTATGTTTGTATTCAATTTCATAATCATAACCAAGAAGTTTTGGCAGCCACCGTGTCTATGCTGGAGTTGTGATACGTTGTTTCAAGAGGTACTTGAGGCTTTTTTGATCAGTGTGTATGTTAAAGGGTTTTACCTGCAAGTATGGGCGCCATACTTTGATGACCTTAATGATAACCAGCATTTCCTTCTCATAGGTGGATAAGGCCAATGTTGATCCTTTCAGGGCTTCACTAAAGTATGCCACTGGTCTGTTTTCTTGGAAAAGGATGGTCCCAAGTCTAATTCCACTAGCATCACACTTAATCACAAATCGTTGAGTAAAATCTGGTAGGTGCAAGATTGGTGGGGATGTCAAGACTTCTTTATGTTGTTTGAAGGCACATTTAGTTGTCTCATTCCATTGGAATCCTTCTTTGCTCAATAAACGAGTTAGGGGAGCTACAGTGCTACCAAATTAATGTATGAGTTTCCTGTAATAAGCAGCTAACTTGAGGAACCCTCAAACTCTTTTTGTTGTGGTTGGGGTTGGCCAATCAATGATAGCCTGAATTTTGGAAGGGTCCACTGAGATACCTTGCTCTGAAACAACATGTCCTAAGTACTCCACCTGTAACACTCCAAACCTGCATTTGGACTCCTGGCGTACAAGCTGTTAGTTGCTAAGATTTGGAGAACATCTCGTAGATGCACTAGGTGGTCTTCCCATGATCGTGAGTATATCAGAATGCCATTAAAGAAAACCAAAATAAACTTTCGAAGGTAGGGTCGGAAGAGTTCATTCATGAGGCTTTTAAAAGTAGATGGAGCGTTGGTGAGACCAAATGGCATCACTAGGAATTCATAATGGCCCTTATGTGTTCGAAAGGCTGTCTTAGGAATGTCCTCTTCATGGACTCGTATTTGATGATACCCTGAACGTAAATCCAGTTTGGAAAAAACTCTAGCTCCATGAAGTTCATCTAATAATTCATCCATGACAGGGATGAGATATTTATCTTTAACTGTGCTGTCATTCAAAGCCCTATAGTCCACACAGAATCTTCAACTGCCATCAGCTTTCTTGACTAGCAGAACTGGTGAGGAAAAAGAGCTAATACTAGGCCTTACCAAACTAGATTGTAGAAGCTTCTTAACCATCTTTTCAATTTCTGTTTTCTGGTAATACGGGTAACGATACGGCCTTACATTTACTAGCCTTGCATTAGGCTGCAAGGGGATGCAATGATCTTGCAATCGCCTAGATGGTAAACTGGTAGGAGGTTCAAATATGTGTGAGAACTCTGTGAGCAAACGCCTTATCTTTGGGAGGTTAGAATTGGTTTCAAGGTTGTCATGGCTATCTGAGGGAAAAATTTGAAAAAATAGCTCGATGCTTTGTAGCCCATTGCATTCTTTGTTAGTCAGAGCTATAATGCTAGTTTGTTCTAGTCCCTGAAACGTATGGTAGGTTCCTCTCACCTTGAAGCTAAGGGTGAGCTTCTTATAATCCATCTCAATAGGGCCAAGAGTTTCAAGCCATTGAACTCCTAAGACCACTTGGCATGCTGCAACAGGGAGCACATAGTAATCTGCAATGACAAGATGCCATTGAATGGAGAGGGTTAGGCTGTTGCACTGTCCAACACATTCTATCTTCTCACGATTAGCCACCATAACTTCAAGTTTCTTATTCTTTACTACGGTTAGGCCAAACTATGAAACTAAGGTTTGGTTAATAAAGGTATGGGTACTACCTCTATCTATCAACACTAGCACCTTTTTATTTTTTAGCTTACCCATAACTCTGACAGTTTGTGGATGCGTAGTGCTTGTTATGGCATGGAAGAAAATTTATGTTACCAATTTCTGAGGCTCTTGTTCAAGAAGGGATTCTTCCATGTCATCTAGGGATTCCTGAGGTGAATCTTCAATCATGAATAGCCGAGGCCGTGCACAGCGGTGGCCAGCCACAAACTTCTTATCACAGTAATAACATAGTCCCTTGTCCCTTCGTTCACGTGCTTCATGGTTGGTAATTCTTCGAAAGGGCATTGATGGAGCTGTTGAACCTGAGTTCAGACATTGGTTAGGGTGAGGTCCCAACATACCAGCTGTGGAGTTGGGTGATTGCTTTGGTGGCATTGAAGGGGGCTGGTAGCAAGGGAGTTGAGTAGACTTCTTTTGTAACTGATTTCTTTCTTCAATCAGCTTGGCTACTCCAATGGCATTAGCTAATGTTCAAGGTTGTTTGATTTTGATATCAATGCGAATTTCATCTCTCAGTTCGACAATGAAGCAACCAATCAGGAATTCTTCTGGTAAGCTATCAACTCTGTGGGAAAGGTTTTCAAAAGCTTCTTGACATGCTGCAATGCTTGTGGTATGTTTAAGGCGAGTCAAGGCCTCGAAAGGATCCTTGTAGACTGTTGGTCCAAATCCCAGTTGTGCAACCTTGGTGAACTCATCCCAGGTGAGTGGTCCACGAAATTTGGTAAGCCACCGGTGTCATTGCAAGGCAATGCCTTCCAGATGGAGGGAAGCCAACTGCATTTGCTAGTAAGATGCAATGTTAGTGAATTTAAAATATTGCTTTGCCTTATAAATCCAACTGGTGGGATCCTCACCAGCAAATTTTGAGAAAGACAGCTTCAACTGTGGGTGAGAGTGGTCTGGGTTGGATCGGGAAGTGTGTGGATGAGGGTATGAGGGTTCATCCCTTACAAAGGGGTTGATCTCAGGTGTGCTACAAGATGCATGCAGAGCCTGTAGCTCGGTGAGCACGGCTTGTAAGGTAGCGCCAACTTGGTCGAAGCCAGTCTCGTGTTGTGAGAGAGTTTCCATGACATCATTGTGAAACTCAGCGTTGGATTTGCCTTGTGTATGGTTTTGGTACCATTGATAGGGATAATTTTGGGAGATGAAGAAGAGAGAAAACAGAAAGAGAAGGAGTTGATTTAGATAAAATTCTCCGCACCTTTATTGAATTCATTATGGCTATATATATATATATATATATATATATATATATAGCCTTACAAGGAAAGAGAAACAACAAAGGAAATGCTAACTAATTTTGATTCCCTAACCGTCTAGTGGTCCCCCTGGTTTATGCCCATCGCTTGCCTTGCTACGCACCAGAGCGTGCCAGCTTAACCAACTCTGCGCACATGAGCAGCCTCAAGGCGCATGCCCATGGCTGCACGTATCATTTTGTTCGTCAAAAATGTTATAAGTAATGCATGTGCTTATTCCTTGAATAATTGATTGATCAATATGTGTATTGCTTTCTATTGGAATTGATTATCTTATAGGGCTTAATATTTGAATTTTACCTGGTTTAAATAAATCCTGTCGATATTTTTGGTTGAAGAAAACTTATTGCTCCATTTCACGTACTACTGAGCTTAAAACTGAGATGCCTCACTGAATTTTGGGCGGTTAACATTGATTTGAATTGTAAACATTATTTTGCACATTGTGAATGTCACCTTGTTTGCCTTTTCTTTTAGAAAAGAAATTTGGAAAGCGATGCAAAACAACATGCAACATAGGATTTTGAAGGTGTATTTTTTACGAGTTAATTACGAGAAAGTTGTTAATGATTGATATATATGAGTAGAATTAGGCTACTGCTATACAAATTTCAACTTAGGATTATTGCGTGATATAAATCTTTTAATGTAAAGGCAATTGCTTTAAGATGTATAATCCATACAAAACAATTGAACGTATTCTGATATTCCATTTTCTATCGAGTATAACATAGTTATTGAATAATCAGTAATTTGGCGTTTCAAGAACTGAGTTTTATAACATCAATGAAAGATGAGAAGCGGAATATCCAGAAATAGGAGCTGCAGTGGCCCTTCATGAATTTGAATTTGACAGTTTCTAATTGTTTTAGTTGAATTTTATTTCAGGAAACATGCCCTACAATAAAAAACATCCTCCTACTTGATTCTGAAGGAAAGCGTGTGGCCGTTAAGTATTATTCAGATGACTGGTTAACAAATAGAGCGAAGGAAGCATTTGAGAAAGCAGTATTTACCAAGACTCAAAAGATAAACGCACGGACAGAAGGTATTCTCTATTTTTTGTATCTGTTTCAAGGATGCCTGTTTTTCTCCACATGTTTAATTTTTCTTTTCCATCAAATTGGTTTAGTATCTATCAGTTGATGTACTATAATCTGTCTATAACCTGTGAAGCATTGTGTTCACATTGATCCCTTCCGGCTGTTGTTTCCTACAAGTTTCAATTTAAAATGTATTGAGTTTGTCGAGTCCTTGCTGCAATGCCAGTGCCACTCCAAAAGGACCATGATACTTATAAACTGTTTTAATGTCACCCATAATCAATATGTGCCCTGATACCATACTTGTCTTTCTTTTAGAAATGCCCATGTAATTCTACATTTTTTTATTGGGAGCCATAGGTCCATGTGTGCCCTGATATCATACTTAGTTTGTAGAATCCATACGTTCCATGGGCTTCCAGTCCAAAAAGGTTTAATCAATGGTTTGACCATGATAGTTAAAAACTTTACTTTAAAGTCATCCTATGTGGGAATCTCTCATTTTAGATTCCAGCAAAAAGAAAACTAATAAAAATGACACCATTCAACTTACAGTGCAGAAGGGAACATGCATTCCCGTTCAGTCATGTTTATGTACATTTTGGTGCTAGCACAGGCTCTGTGCAGGTTGAAATGTTTGGAGATCACTCTAACCACTGGAGTTTTTTTTTTTGGGAGAAATTAATGCCATCTTCTTGTTATTGTATGTATGGTATTACTGTCTATGATTTACAACACCTTGGGCAGATTATTTAAGGACAGCAACTTTGTAGGTCTTAATGTTAACTTTTCTCTAAGTTTCATTAACATCTTATTACTTTTGTCTTGCAGCGGAGATATCAATGTTTGAGAATAACATCCTTGTATACAAGTTTTTTCAAGACCTTCATTTTTTTGTTACTGGTGGAGAAGATGAAAATGTGCTCATCTTGGCCACAGTACTTCAAGGATTTTTTGATGCAGTGGGCCTTCTCCTCAGGTGCATTTTGTTTCAGTGTATGACTGATATTTCTATGATAACGTTTTGTATAAATTATGCTATGGGTCCCTAACCTTTGACCTACGTTGTACTTTGCAGAATAATCTTAAACATTTCAATTTAATCAACTTAGTACTGAACTTTTATAATTTAATGTAGTTCAGTCCCAAAGAATTGAATCAGTCCAGCTTTTAATCTATGTAAATAACTACATAATTAGGCAAATGGATCTTCCTTTTGAAATTCAATATTAAAAACTGAGAGTTTTCTGACAGGATTAGGGTTGATCTGTTTTTCCCTAAAGGACTATTTTGATCCTTATAGTTGGAGATGTCAAATGGCTAACCCATCCCATACCATTTCCATTTAATTTGTCCCTAATGGGTCTATATAACCCAAGCATAACTCACCCCATTTAAAAGCCACCCAATCCACCACGACCCAATAGGATATGGATTATCATATGGGTTTATATCCTATTTGACTTAAAATGAGTTTTTTTTTCCTTATTTCATTTTGCTCTTCAATTATTTTTATGATAAGTTGAGTTTTCGTTTTCCTCGACAAAATACATGATTTTTTAATAACATAATATGGATCCCCTCAAAGTAACTTGAACTTTTTGTTTTTGTTTTGCAAATAATATATATTACTTTTTAATAACATGACATGAGTATAAAGAAGAAAAAATGATCTATTTGGGAACTATTTTGTGTAAATAGGATGAAACAATTTCTCCCACATCAATACCATCCTGACCCATTAAAAATATAAATGGTATAAGTTGGGATAAATTCCCAAGTATAGTTTGTTGTACCATGGGTTAAATCTCTACCTACAGTTAAGTTATGTGTATATCCCCATGATTAGTTAGAAAGGTATTGAGTGTTACAATTTTAAGGTATGGTACAAAGTTGACTAATCTTGTGTAATTTTACCCTAGTTTGAGATCAAATTGAGGAAAACGGAATACTCGGGATTGAATTAAATTTTTTTTCTTTTTTCTGAAATTGGATTTGTACTAATTTGAATAAATCGAAATTCTCAAAGGCTTGGGATGCATGTCATGCACATCAATTTACTCTAAAGTTATTCTATAATCTTTACTGCTTTATACATATCTTGGTTTGCATTGTTCTAGAGGCAATGTGGATAAGAGGGAAGCACTTGAAAACTTGGATCTAATTCTATTATGCCTTGATGAAATTGTTGATGGCGGGTATGTAACATTTCTCTCATGAAGAGTTTCTTAACACGAAATAATGTTTTAGCTACCAGAACCATGTAGACACCTATTTGTCTTAGCTCATCGACATGCTTGGGCTGTTAGATTAAGGAAATCCTGGCAATCTAAGGTTTTAGTTGCAAGCAATGGAAGACAGATTAAGTTTGAATGTTTATATTAATCTCACTGGTTAATTGCTATATGAAATCCATCATCCTATGTTCTTACTAGTTGGGTTTGAAATTGTTGATGGCGGGTATGTAACATTTCTCTCATGAAGAGTTTCTTAACACGAAATAATGTTTTAGCTACCAGAACCATGTAGACACCTATTTGTCTTAGCTCATCGACATGCTTGGGCTGTTAGATTAAGGAAATCCTGGCAATCTAAGGTTTTAGTTGCAAGCAATGGAAGACAGATTAAGTTTGAATGTTTATATTAATCTCACTGGTTAATTGCTATATGAAATCCATCATCCTATGTTCTTACTAGTTGGGTTTGTTACTGGTCAAGGCTGATTGACCACTTTGAGTCTGAGGGCATAAATGACACGCCTCAACTTGCCATGTCAGAAACTATTTAGTTGTAATGCGGATGTCATGCGAGTTTCCTAAGATGTTGGAAGTTCTTTGCCTGCTTTTGTTTCAAGTGTTCATTAAGTGTTGACAGATAATTGTTTCTGTTTGATTTCCATTGTCAGAACATACTTTTGTGGTATATCTAGATTACCCATGCTTTAATGCGCTGTATTTATTCTTTGACTTTTGTGGTAAAAGTTTTAATGCTTTTTAATGTTCCTTTTGTTGTAAAAAAAGAAAGAAAAAAAAGTTTGTAAAATTGATTTATAAATTTTCATGTATCCAAAACTTGGATTTAGAAATCAATTTTACAAACTGAATTTGCTAGCTCACCTCTCTTGTGATCGGTAATGGTGATGTTCAACAATAACTAAGCTTGCCTAACTTTATCTAATTATTGTTCTTGAAGTCACAGCATATTTATGACATTGAACTGATCAAATCTTTGTTTTTTAATATTTTTTTATTCTTTATTGTATTGTTATTTCTTTAGAGGTAACCTAAAGTAATATGCAGTTTGGTCTGCGATTGCACCGGGTTTCATGTTGTAATTACATTTTTTGGCCTTATATATATCCAGCACTAGGTCTAGGAGCCATTTCCGAACCAACATTTATTGTGTAGAAGCTTTGATTGTTTCACCTGGAAAAGGATAAAAGGAGGAAAATTAGAATTCATATCTTTAAAGCTCTTGCTTTCTTCATTTAAGTGCGTCTTCTTTTTGTGCAGTATTGTTCTTGAGACCGATGCTAATATGATAGCAGGAAAGGTTGCAAGTCATAGTATGGATGTTGGGGCTCCATTGTCTGAGCAGGTATGGTGTTCTACATCTCCTTCAGAATTTCTTCACCAAGATTAAAGAAAACGGAAAAATTTCTAGTGGAAAAGGAATTTATTGAAAGAAATGGGCGAACTGTAAACATACTATTCTGTTTTGCAGACGATTAGCCAAGCATTGGCCAATGCTCGTGAGCATTTGACAAGATCCCTACTAAAATGATGTGTACACATTTTGGCAGAACACAAGCTAGGACTCCGTTTTGCCCAAGCTGAGTTAATGATGCTTGAGAACCTGTTGCATTTGTTTGATTTGTATGTTATCTTATAAGATTGACTAATTTGGATCCAAGCAAAAACATTATCATGGTACATTTAAAATCTATTAAATATAATTTCAAATTTATTTTATTTTTCATCCTAAAGTTTGTTAATTTAGAACACAAATAATTTAACATGCACTATTCGTTAGTAGGTATACCCGTTCTCTAGGAATTCTCTAAAACTCTTATGCAAAATTCCTACTATATCCTTGCAAACATTTAGTATGGTGATGGAGATATCAAATTTGCCCGTCACGTCCCATTGACAATACGACATAAATCATATAAGACCAACCCAATCTACATGATTGAGTATAAATCGAACCTTGTAGGGTGGTTTTTGTTGTTCCAGTAAGTTCAATTTTGGTTCAATTTTTAGAAAAACAGAAAAAAAATTGGTTAGTTTCAGTTTTTTATCATAGAAAAAAAACCTACTCAAATTGAACTAATTTTTATTAAAAATATATATATTAATTAAATCAAAATCCAATTCAATCGATTAGGTTGGTTAAATTTTTTTTTTTGACAAAAAATTGAACAAACCAATCTAGGTTCATACCTAACAAGGATTGAAGATTTTTTCTATAGTGAATTACTCCTTAAGCTCATATCGATATACTTATCTTTTTTGTGAGTACTGTGTAACAAGTAATACTGGTTAAAATTTAGCAAATTTATGATGTTTTGAGAATCGTCGATACCATTGGTAGGAGGAGTAAATATTTCGTATTATTTATTATTGATTTTTTAAGAGATGTTAGGTTTATCCGATGGAAAATAAGGTAACTAGATTTCCAACATTTAAAGTATTCAAAGCGTGGATAGAACTTGAATCTGAAAAATCGATAAAACGCTTAATGACATACAATGGAGGAGTATGTTCTGACATAAGTTTGATGTATTTTGCAAACAAGAAGGCATTAACAGTCAATTGAGTAGACATACACTCCACAAAATAGAGAAACAAAGTAGATGAACATAAATCTGCTAGAAAGAACAAAAACAATATTAAGAATTGTATGTCTAGACACATCATTAATTGGTGGCCATAAATACAATTGAGATGAAGACATCGATGAAAATGTGCACTTGTCAACTAATTATTCTTCTTTGCATATATTAATGTATGGATGTCTTGTATATGTGATGTATAATCTTTAAGAAATAACAAAATTGGATCCAAAATCCAAACAATACATGGTCTTTGTATATGGTGATGGTATAAAGGGGCATCGTTTGTGAGATAACACTACTCAAAAAGTTATAGTTAACATATATAGATGAAACTTATAATGAAACTATATAAACTACTGTAGTTCAAATGGAGAATAAGTCAAAACATAAAATTCGTTAAAGTAGCATTAAATAATAGAAAACAATAGCCAGTTGAGACTAAAGTTATAATAATTTGACGATTAACTAATCAAAGAAAACCTTTGGCTTACTACTCAAGTTATGTAGGTTATGTTACAAAAGAAAATGTTGCATATTGTCTTCTAAAGATGATGGTGAACCATTAACTTTTCCTAAAGCTACAAATAGCCCATATGTTTCTTTATGGATGATTGTAGTTAGATGGTAACGATAAACAGAAAATGTAACATGCATTGGTGGCAAAGGGATATGCTTAAATGAAATGTATTAACTTCAATGAGTTATTTTTTTCTGTTCGACTTACTACAATCAAAATAGTTTTAGCTACATGTGTTACATTTGATTTGTATTTTTGCAAATAGATGTTAAAATGGTCTCTCTACGATGAGAACTTGAAGAAAATTTTTATTGAAAAGAGGAAATGAGAACTTGATTTGCAGGTTAACCAAATATTTTTATGGTCTCAAACATACATCAAGATGATAGTGCAAAAAAATTGAATATCTCGTTACTAATGCAAAGGGTAGATCTATGGCTCATTGTACATTTATATGCTCGGTTATTTGAGTAGTGGCATAAGTGCTTGAAAATAATGGGTTGCTCATGAAAAGTACTACTCAAAAAATGTACAATCCAAGATCACAGATTTACACAACAAATTAGAATTTTGAGAAAAGATAATCTTACTATTTCATAGTATATGATAAGACCAAGAGTCTTTTTGGGTATCTTGTTTCTATTGGATACCTAGTAAAAAATACTTGATTTACTACATTCTTGAAGGGTTAGGTCCTAGGTATTTTTCGTTTGTATTAAATATGAATATGAGAGAGGTTTACCTTTTCATAAATACACTAAAGAGTCTTCTTGAAGGGGCAAGAAAGAAGTTTGCAAAATCAAAATAGAGGTGATCAAGATAATCTGCTAAGTGTAAATATTACTTTAGTTAATAATGTTATTTGAAAATTTTTAATTTATTTTTAATATTTTTTTGTTTCATTTGACTACTTTTTTTATTAAAATATATTTCAATCAACTATTTTAACAAAAAAAATGTTCTTTTTGATCAAAATATTTAAGACACATAAGTAACACATGAAATTATAAAAGTGTGCATTGAATGTGATGAGTGCTCAAAAAGTACTAAAATTACCAGGATTTAATTCACATTAATTGACTAAAAAATATATATGTTTTATCATATATTTATATAAATTTGTCTTTTTCGGAATCACGGGTATATTTATTGTTTTTTACGTATTTTCGCTTAAAAACGTCACTTAAAGACTCAAAAAGGAATATTGGAAGCAATACATCACAAATATATTAATAAATAAATGAGAAAAGGTCAACAAATATGAAAAAATTGGACAAAATGGGTCAAAAAGGTCAAAAAAGAGAAAATCGTCCCCGGAGCAGCCCATCCCACGCGCGCCAACGCCCAACCGCGCGCGCAGCACGCCCCACGTCCGCACGCAGATGTGCGCGCCTTCCTCCATATCCGCACACGCCGCAACGCGCTGTCCCTGTTCACGCGCGTGCGCGCTACTGGTGCCTTCTGCGCGCACCCCAGCTACACTCCGCCCGCGCCGACGACATTTCGCCCCATTTTTCACGTGCAGCCGCCCCCATGACGTCATTAATGACCTCAATATTTCCATTACGCGTTTTTACATTTTCTAACATTTTTTTACTCATTTTTTCTCTCCATCCTCACCTATAAATATCCCAATTCCTTTCACTTCAAAACACATCAAAACCACACTTCTCTCTTCTTTCTTTCTCTCATTTCTTAGTTCAATTCTCTTAGTTTTAGAGTTCTCTTTTTGAGAGGAACTTGTAATGTTTTTTTAATATTTTAGTTTTTGATTCAATAAATGAAAGTACAAATTACAGTTATAATGTAACGGGAATAACGTCGAAGTTCTGTAAAGATTTTATTTTCTTTACATTTATTTTTATGCTTTATTCTTACATGTTATATTTAATTTGTCTGTGATTAAATTTAACTATGATAACTGTTTATAATTATAATGTAATAATAACGTAGTTATACTTGCGAAATATTAAATAGGTAAAAATTTCTAAAATAAATTGATTTTATTTTTATTCAAGATTTTATATTAAGGATGTTAGTGAGAAATATATTATTTTTCATTACAAACTTAATTCTAAAAATTAGATTTTACGGTTTAATTATCAGATCTAATTTAGAATATTGCTCTTTTATTTATTAGTACAATCAGACTCTATTTCAAAAGTTTTTATAAAAATTATTATGTGAAAATGTATTGACTAGTGGTTTTAAAAGTGGTTTTAATTTAGACACCTTTAATAAAGTTTAAAATGTCCAACCCAACAAATGTGCCATTTAAATGGTTCATTTTCAATCTCTTAGAAATAAAAATTAATTTAATTAACAAAATTAAAGATAATCAATTAAATATCAATTTATATCTTTAATAACCTATAATTAATTTAGTTATTATATGCATAAATACTCCACTAATATAAATAATAAAATTTGCATAAATATTTATTGAATCTGTATTTATATTTATTTTTAAATAAATATTTATTGAATTTGTATATATATTTATTTTTATGTTATTAGATTATATTTAACTAATCTCAATATATGTTTATTGCTTAGATCGAGAGAATATACTTATCATTTTCTCGGAAACAATTCATACATTTGAGAGAGTTTTACATTTGCGAGAATCGATGATACCGATTTTTGATTAAATTTGTCAATTTAAGTATTGGACTAAGAGATATCAATAATACAAGTAATTAATTGAAACAAAAAAATATCAAAAGTAATAAATCAATTTTTTTACATAAAATGAATATTTATCGCAAGTCTAATAATCATTAGGGATCATCACAAAGTTGGAAATCTAATCCCACAACTTTCGTTGAAAATTGTTTGGAATCTAATTAGTCTATCACTAATAATAAATCATCTTGGATTTTTGGAACAAAACACTGATTCTTGGTTTGTTATATTTGGAGTCATGGAATGCACTACTAAATTTACTTGGATTATTTTATTGCATTTCAAGGATCAAATCACTTTCTCCATTTCTTCAATTTAAAAGTATGGAAGAAAAATAGTTTGAAAGTGTGTTAAAAGTCTATTCAAACTTAATTTGGTGAAACAAAGAGGTTATTTGTGCTTTGATAAGAGCTTTTAACAATCATAAACTTAAACCAATTCCACGTCTAATTCATCGCAGTCCCTATAATTACTTTTTGTTTGACACTAGTAAAAACAGTATTGTTACACATGTACATAGCTCTGGTATATGGGTGTTAGTATCCTATGTGTAAGTTCCAATTAAATTAATAAGGTTATATAAGCCACTTTATTCTATGTTAAAGCAATGTTTTCAAAGACAGAATAATTTGAGAACGTCAAAACAACTCATATTCACAAACAACACAGGAAGCGAAAATATTACAATAAAAGCACATCAATATTTAATAACAATAGAGTATTGAAGTTTCTTCGAATACATGTTGATAACTTATTCCACCAATCGGGGAGACAGCAGTATTCTCCAATTAATTAAATTTAGCATAAACATGGAAATAAGTGCTAACTAAAACATTTTTGAACCCCTTAAATGATACTTCCGGCAATAATATTTCCTCACTCTTTAGTGAACAGATTTTAGCTTTATGGAAGGGATTGTATGGTACTTTACCAATAGAAATAAATTTGTATGAATTAAAGGAAGTCCTGATTTCAATGGTCAAGCATAAGAATTTATAGGTACATATTGTAATATATTCACATTTGGTAACATGGATACTCATGGGTAACCACATCTTATAAAGGCAGCAGAGACATAACTCGAGCTTCTTTGTCACATTTTTATTGGCCCTTTATCACAATAAATGCCACAATGCAATGTTTCTACCATTCAGACAAATGATATGAGAATTGAGATACCACCACCACTTTGACATATAATGGTACTCTACAACTCTTGAGTAGAATTCGAGAACAAAGTGTAGCCTACTGTGCATAGAGTTGAACATAAGAATCAATATGATTTCACAAAAAAGAGTACCAATAAAAACATATGTGTGCTGGGAAATAGTAACAAGTAGTCTATGAAACATAGCTAGCTGTGTCGCAAGACCAGTATAAGATTTTCTTTATGCCCTTCAAACGAAATGCCCAGATACAGTAAACAATTCTGGACATCAGATACAATGGGCAAAAATCTTATTATCAAGCAAGACTTTAAACGACAGATTAAAAGAAAAATATTTGACATAACTGCAACCTCAGCCGAAAGATGGTGAAATCTGATATGATAATCATGAATAAATCAGCAACAAACAAGCTTGCATCATAGATTGCAACAACTTTATTAAAGAGTTTCAAATGTTAAAAAAAATCCATCAAAATAATTTGAAGATAGTAAGCAACAGAGATCAGATGGTAGTGCATGTTAGTATTCTTCATTCAACTGCAGAATTTGTTGGGTAGGAATCATCATTTCTCATTGCATTCAATACAAAATAAATAAATAAATAAACCTATATATAAACATATATAACGACCATGCAATCATATTATAAAATAAAAACTTCAAAATCAGTATAATAGTAAAAGCTATAAAATTAAAATTTGGTCTTAGAATTATGGAAAAACCAAAGTTAAAAAACGCAAAATTAAAGATCAGATAGTCGATCTGAAAAACACCATATTGCATCAGAGATGCAAGTAAGACTGGGCGTCAGATATTATCATCATCTCAATTTAAAAAATAATATACATACAATTAAACAACTCATTGATAAAACATGACTAGGATCAGATAGATATGTCAATCACCATCTTGCAAAAAGTTACAAGTAAGACTGGGGCGACAAATACAATCATCATATCCTCTAAATCACTAAAAAGCTAAAGCACATCGAACATATCAAACAACTTTTACTTGTAAAATGAAACACATTCGCGTATATGATATCAAAAAATGATATATCAAAGCATGTATACCTAAACATAAATATTGCGGTCGCTACCGGGTCTCTTAAACTGCTTGACACGTTTCTTGAAACTCTCCGACAGCAACGGCACCGTCATTTTACTTACTTCCTCGAACGAATAACTGGAAAGAAGTTAATGCAATTATTCAAATCAAAACATGCAGAAAACAAATTCGCTAGCCGAAAATTCAAATTGAAGGATTAACGGGATATGGAATTGCATCAAGAGATTCAAATGGAAATATATCGCAATTTGGAAAGAAAAAAAAAAGTGAGAAGCGGCCTCAATACAGACCTAAGATTTGTTTTCCTGCCGCTTTCTATTGTTAGGGCTAACATGGGTTTTATAAGCGAGTGAACCTGTTAGGGTTTTCCAGTTCTCAAAAGAAGATTTATAGTTGTTTGGCAATGGAGATAACTCTGACCTAATTTGTTTGTTTGTTTGTTCCCCCGCCCAAGATCTAGTTTATAGTTTACCTTTTCTCTTTTCTTTTTCTTTTTTTACAAAAGTCAAGTTTTATCTACTCGATCGCTTGCTCTCCTCTTTTTTTCACACTTTTTTTTAATGAATCGTTTAATAATTATTTGAATTCCTAAATCTTAATTTCTTTTAAATTTTAAAAATCTCAAAACTTATTTTTAAAATTTGTCTAAATTGAAATTCAAGAAAGTTGTTTTTAAAATTAAATTTCTATCTTTTTATTTTTTATATTAAAAATTGATAACTCAATCATATTTAACTATATTTAACTTTATATTTAAAATTTAATTTCGTTTTTAAAAATTTAAATAATAAATTAAAAATCACGTATATTTCTTCCTTAGATCGACTTGAGATTATACTTGTTATTTTTTATAAAATGATTTATATGCTTACAAAAGTTTTACAAATATAAAACCAAAATATTTGCTAGATTGGTATTGCTAATCTGATGCTGGTTCTACTCATCAAGTTTTGGCGCTATTATCGGGGAAAGAATAACATTTTTAAATTATTTATCAAAATTTTGAAAGCATTTTATCAAGTTTACTTGTCTCTCATTTACGCGAGAGATATGAACTTGACAAACCTTCGAAAAAACTCATTGGGAAGTCATCTAACATCCCAAAAATTCAAAAGACAATAGAACCATACTAGCTACAAGTACCTTTTTCCACATCACTTGAAAGAACCAAAACAAGATAAGCAATTATGTGATCTTTTTTAATATGCTTTTTAAAGTAAATGTCAATTTACTATTATTAGAAGTGATTATGAATGTGCCCTCCTATGCTAAGTTTTTCAAAGAGTTGAATACTAAGAAAATATGAGAAAGAAAGAAAAGAAAAGAAAAATGAACAGTATAATCTATATACTATGACCCAAAAAGCCTAAATAGTTGTGAGAAATTATTTAAAAGAAAATATAGGAAGTAATTCCCTAAGATGTGATATATTTACTTGATCTTTTTATTTGATGAATTTGATTGATACATGAAAGTAATGTATAATATTTTATAAATCCTTACATTTGATTCCTTTCATAAGATCAACGTTAAAATAACACTTTGGGTATTTCTTCTTCATACATATACGAATATATTAGTTCATTTCTATACATCAACTCTATCGCATATAAATTAGTATGAGTGTTTGAACCCATAAGATTCAGTATTTTTGAAAGTATTGACTTGTGAAGAATAGAGTCAAAGCAAATTCAAATTTCTCACACTAAGTTTGAGTAAAATTAAATTGATACATTTTTTATATAAAATTTAAAAATAATTTTCAACTAATTATTATAATAAATCATGAATATTTAAGAAGTTGAAATAATCTATGTTTAAGATTTTAATTATGAAATTTAAAAGAGATTATAAGTATGATATATTTTTGTATTTCATTTCTTTATTTCATTTCTTTATTTCATTTTAGTTTTTTAATTTATTTTAAATTTTAGTTAACTTCTTATTGTATTTGTTTTATTTTGTTTTCATTTTTTTATTATTAATGTTTATGGATATCATCACTGAAAACCCTCACGAAACTTAAATTCGTCCATTAGGACAACCTATGAGTTTAAAGGCTTGTTGTATATGCTAAATACAACTGTGTCAATCCACGGAAGTGATTACGATAGTTTAATTTTTAGTTTTTATCACTTATATTGCTAAGAGACTAGCAAGAAGCTGGTTGGGAGTCGTGATGAGTACTTAAAATACATTAAAATTATCATGATTTAATGTATTTTAATTGATTAAATAGATTTATATTTGTATAATTTTATCATATTTTTATATAAATGACTTTTCAGAATCACATGTATTTTTATTATTTTTTAGGTATTTTCGTTCAAAAATAACTTAAAGACACGAAGAAAAATATTGGAGGCAAAATATCACAAATATATTGAGAAAATAAATGAGAAAAATTCAAAAAGATGGATTTTTTTTGGACAAAATGGTAAAAAAATATCAAAAAGGTCAAAATCTCGCATGTAGTAGCCATCTGTGTCGAGTCCCGCTCGCGTAGCCGCGCATCCGTGCTGGGTCGCATGTGTGCCAGCATACTTATCATCGTGTCCCACGCATGCCAACTCTCATCTACCGAGATTTTTGCACCTTATAAGCGTGCCAACCTATTCAAATGCATCCAAATTCAAATTTTGAAATATTTTCCTTAATTTTTTTTTGGCCTTTTCCTCACTATAAAAGGACCATATTCCATATTGTAAAACACACAAATTTCTAAACTCTTTCTCTCTCTATATTTCTCTCTCTAAAAAATTTTCATTTTTTTTAGTTTTTAGTTTTTAAGTTCTTATCTTTTTTAGAAGAATTAGCTATGTTTTTATAGATTTTTAGTTTTTGATTTAATAAGCGAAGGTGTAAATCCATTTAGAGGTTTTAAGTTATAATTTTAATTGATTTTTATAGTTATCTTTTTTATGTTTTATTCTTATATGTTATATTAATTTATATGTTATTAAATTTAAAATAGCTGGTTGTTTATAAATATGATATAATAATAACGTTGTTATCCTTACGAAATATTAAATAGGTAAAATATTTTTATAAAATAAATTAATTTTTTTATTCAAGATTCTATATTAAAGATGTTAGAGAGAAATATATTATTTTTTATTACAAACTTAAATCTAAAAATTAGATTTTAAGGTTTAATTATCCGGTCTAATTTAGAGTAGTGTTTTTTTATTTGTTGGTACAATAGCCCATTAGTTAGAGTGAAGCTCTATTTCAAAAGTTTTTATAAGAATTATTATTCAAAAATGTATTGACAACATATTTTCAGTAATGATTTTTAAACTTGAAAGTTAATACTTGGATAATTAAATTCTTAAGTTTAATTTAAACACCTTGAAAAAAATTTAATTATTTGACTTCGACTAAAGCTATGATTAAATGGTTTGTTATTTTCCTAAAAATAAAACTAAAATTTAATATTTAATTAATTAATAGGTCCCGTCTAAGGATATTAGTAAGTTAATATTAAATAAAAGAATTTGTACTTTGACTAAAGACAGTTTCATATAAAAAAGAAAAAAAATCAACAAATATTAAATTATATCTTTAATAACCTAAATAATATGATGAAGCATAATTAACTTAGTTATTATATTCTTAAATACTCCACTGTTATGAGTGATAAAAATTTGCATTAATGTTTATTGAATCATATCTATGTTTATTTTTATTATGTCATTATATTAAAACACAAAAACCAAAACATCATAACAAAATGTTTAAGATTTAATTTCATTTTTAAGATTTTGAATAGTAAATTTAACATCATATATATTACTTCTTTAGATCAACCTTGGGTTTATACTTATCATTTTCTATAAAATGATAAGTACACTTACGAGAGTTTTACAAATTATAAAATAAAAAAAAGTATTTCTCAATATCGGTATTTGCATTGATGATCTTGTGACTCATCACATATTTATAATGAATTATTGTTCATATGTGTTTTACGTGTTTATTTTATGTTATACAAGTGTTTGGAGACAAAATGAGCAAAAAAGAGAAAAAATTATATTTAGAAAAAAAGGAACTCGATTGATCGACAAATGTATTATCGTTACTAGATCAAACCAAAAAGGACTCCAACGATCCATCAAGCACCCATTTGATCCATTGAACATCGATCAAGGGCTCTCAAGTTAGAAATTACAAAGTTGGATCGATTGAGTGAAAATATCAATCGATCAAGAAGTCCAATTAACTTCCAAATTTGGTCTTTTTTAACACCAACTTTAATCCTAGTAATTAGATCAAGCAAAGTCTATTCCAAATCAAATTAAGCTATGCCAATACAATATAAAAGCAATCTAAGGAGTCATAAAAGCATAACAATTGATATAAGAATAAGAGAAATCAAATAACATACTAAGGACAAATGTAAAGAGATTTTGAAGAAAAGATTGAAGATTAAAGTTTGGGATTACATTAGCTTCTTAATCCTATTCTTTATGGTTTTCATGGAAAAAATATAGATTCTCACGTAATCTATGTCTTGCTAATTTAATCATGTAATTGTGGACAATTTTAAACCCTAAACTATGATTAAATAAATTTTAATGTCATGATAAATTTTAATTTAAACAATTGATTCTTAATACGTTAAATTCTATATTTAAATGACAAAATTATGTATGCATAAATTAGAATAATTAATTAATTAATTGCTAGTTTAAGATATTAATCTAAAATTACTTATGTTTTTATTCAAAATGGTACATTATGACTTATATTGTAAATAATATTAAATTTAAAGTTAAAACAAATTTAATATTACCTAGTTTAATTATTACATTTTTAAATCTTAATGCAATAGATTAATTAAATCTAATAAATACATCTCTAAGTTATTCAAGATTTAAGTTAGTTTGCCATTCTATCTTTAATCATTTCCACAATACGAAAAATATGATGCTTTAAATAGATCTAGATTTCAAAAATTAAAGATAAGAAAAGTGAATTAAAACTTAATAAACTAATTCTCGTTCAAAACATAATTAATTAAAATGTAACTTAATGAGGTGGATATCCTATTGATCACATATATCTTACTATTCTTATGCAATTTTTTTTTTATGTTTTCTTTACTATCAACAAAAACATAAATAATGAGCTAAATGGAACACAAATCAGACTAATCCATTAAATAAAGCCTAACGATCAGACACAACACATCACAATAAATTCCATAGGCCAATATTAGAAGCGCGACACAACATGTGTAAGAGCCATGGGCCAACACGACTCGTTAGCTAACAATTTACATGCCAACACAACTCGCTAATTAACAGACTAGACCATGTTGTATCGACCCGACCTCTTTGACACCTCTAATTGATCATGGCTAATGAACACATGTTGATCCAAACAAATGATAATTTAAATATGCAAAACCAAATAAGTAAAAGAAAGAAAAAGTGGGGTCATTATTAAGTCTTTTTATTCCTTTCCCCGTCTATATGGCATGTGGCATGCTATAGGTGTGAACTATTAGTCCAAAACCAATGAATAATTACTCTTATTCGGAGAGTTTGAACTCATGCTCTCATCCTAAAAGAGCTACTCTTAAAACTACTAATAATTTTATGTCAAACACCAAAATGTCTCCAAGTGTTGATATTGTGATCTTGAGACCAAATTTCCAACAGGACGAACTTACCAAGTTGAAATATTAACCTAATTCACAAACTACACAAACATGAACATTTTGATGCTCATATCAAATTCTCACTAAATCTACACGAGAGGAAGAGCCTAATTCACATAATTGAAATTAACCTAACGTTCCATCACAGCCTCATCAAAGTTCCAGTCTCTCACTAGATCTCTTCTGACAGCACGACTCCTAACAAGCCGTGGAGTACCAACCATTCCTCCACTGCTCGGTAAAGATGGTTGTGGGGTCACCTTGGATGATGGTACAATGGAGCGTGCTGGATGGGTAAGCGATGACTTCCTAGTTAAGCAGTTAGCAATAGCAGAACATCTCCCGTCATTTTCTGAACTTGAAACAGAGTAACTTCTAAAGGAGTGTGAAGGGCTTTCCACACCATGGCACACGAGACATGCTAGACTCATATTTTGACTTGAAGTTGCCTCTAATCGGACAGTCTTTTGCTGCAGCTCATGTTGAGTTAAAAGATAGTGGAAAATAAATTAGCATTACACAGTATAAGAATATATATACCCATCTGGTCATTCAATAGATTCATGCAACAGAATAAATGTTACAATTTAGTAGCATGCATACATAGCAGCTAAACGGAATTCATATTTATTTATATCTGGGACCTGCTCAACTTCAATGGTCACCAAACACACAACCAAATACTATCATTACCATACTTCAATCTGTTAAGAAGAATGGCAGTTTGATTATGTCAGGACCTTACAAAAATGGGCGGCTGACCTTTTCGGTTCTCTATCTTTTACATTTGAAGCACTTTAGTCCTTTCTAAATTTTTGGGGATAGTTTAGTCCTTTTTCTTTTAGAGAAGAATCCAAGGACACTTTCTACAGTTAAATGCGCATGTAACTGAAAATTGTTTTTTTTTTCACAAAGGTATGTAACTAATGTACATGGGTGGGGTATGTAAAAAACGAAAAAAAAGAGAGAGACTAAACGGACCCAAAAAATAGATGAAAGACTAAAGTACTCTAAATGAAAAAGAAACAAGACCAGTGGGATATTTTTTCCAAAACAAAATGACATGTCATTTGCTTATCTTGGCACTTATTCTTCATTTGTTACAAATCAGAAATGCTGTAATACATCAGAACATAGATATAACAGTTCAAACATGTACTAAAATCATCTTCAATTTGATCCATTTAAAACTCAATGATATTAATAAAACCATTAATTGAAACATACAAGCACCTTATCCATTCAAATCCCTCAATCTTCACATACACACATATTACCATCAATCCCCTCTAGGCTCAATCCTTGCCTAACTTTGTTCCTGAATAAGTTATGTCATCAAAAGTTCAATTACCAAATAAAATTCCTGGAACATCTTTCAGCTATCTTAGCCCTTATATCAATTACATAGCTCAATTAGAGAGAGATGAGGAGGAAAAAGTGATAGAAGTTGTTGGTCACTAATCCTCCCAAAAGCTTGATCTATTGATAGAAGATGAGCCAACAACACAATTATACACTATAAGACTCTGCCTATACTACATGTAGGCTTAATACTTGAAATTTAACAATTGAGGGTTGTATGGGAATGAACACAAGACCTTCCACTCTCATACCATCTTAAGTTAGTCATCAATTAACTCACAAAATTAAGCTTTTGAAATATTAGGAGATGGATGAACATAATTTTATATGTACTAACACTCCCGCTCAAGTGTGAGCTCTGAAAGCATTGTAGGCTAACATATCGAATACTATATTAGAGGTTGTTGCTCACTATTTCACCCAAAAGCTTAAGTTATTAAGAGTGGACCAACATATCTTTTATACTTTCTAAAATAAAGTCTAAGCACCACCAAAATAATTGAAGAGCCTCTAGTTTGGAGTTTTGGTCCAATTGACATCAAGTCACGTGTTTTCACTCAGTCAAAGCTTACCATCAAGGCATCAATTCTATAAGCCAATTTCTCCTCCCATCATACAATCTGTTGGCTTTAAATGCTATTTTGGAAAACAGATTCAGGGGCTGTGGTGGTGATTGAAATTTGAAATATTTAACTTTTATCCGATGATGTTATTTGAGGATGTAACAACAAATTTTGAAATATCATGATCATGAGTATTGCTGATTTTGAAAAACAACCTCCCGATTGCTTCTTAAAATATCTGCAAATTGTAGTTTAGTTAAAACTAAGTTTACAAAACTTAGACCCCAAAAAAAGGAGGGAAAAAAGAAAAACCTTCATATAAAGCTACATTTTCAAAGAACCACTGGCAACAACTCTCTAAAAATTGTTGAAAACCAAGAGTATATCCCATCTCTAAATGTTATTTTTGTATTTTAAATTAACATAAATTGAAAGAGAAGGAAAATTTCTAACAGCTTATCAAGTATCTTCTACCTAACACAAGAATAAAGTACAAGATCAATTGTAACTCATTATTTTGGAGAGAACTTAACATACAAGGACTTTCCTGGATAAGGCTGGATACCATTAATAAATATGATAAAACAGAGAGATTGAATCCTCAGCCCATAAAAGAATAGAGAAAGGAAAATGAATCTCTAATGATAAACCTGTACAAAAGTCATTTTATTCGATCAAATAAACTTTTAGATTGTCAAATCAAAGTTCTGTTTGAAAATTCATAGGCTTGCATGCATGATGGTAAGCCTAAATTACAAAACGAAAACCGTTTATCCATTATACTAGCTCATTATACTAAAAATTTCTTCTCGGATCATACATATCATGTCTAAGGGTTAGCTATGTATGATTCAAACACCAGTATCCGTCATTGACTTCTTGTTAAGTTTACTTTCAAAATTACATACCATGTTTTTCACATCAGTCGAGTTCAAGCCTAGTATCTTTATTTGTACTTCGAAATTGAAAAGCCCATCTAAATCCAAAGAAAAAAGTTTAGTATCCCTAAGCAATGCAATAACTTCTATTCAGCTAAACATAAAAGAAAGGATGGCACCTAGTAGGCAAAGAAAGCATGTGATGAGGATGAGTTGGAAAATAGGACACCATTGAAAATGCTGAGTAGAGACTCAGAAAATAAATCCTCCACCTCTAAAGTTTTAAGTTAATGATATCGTCCCTTGTTTTTATCCATGTTCTATGATCCTCTGACTTTTTAAAGACCAGAAGTGCAGGAAAAAAAATCTCACTGAAAGATACTATTGGATAGAAAAACATGCTGTCAACTTAGACTAGTGATATAGGATAAAATAGACCGCAAGTTTCTGGATATTCCTTGACATCTATCCTGAGAAATATTATTATCTGGCAAATGTCACAGACATCATTGGGTTTGCCCAAATATAGAGGAAATGAAATCCTACCCTTTACAGTTTCTATATGACATGTACCTTGAGACATAGCCTAATTACAACAAAACAGTGTTAATTTTCGTCAAAGTGCTACCAGAAAAGAATATATAATAAAAGAGTACTGTGCTCTTTAAAAAATAATATAACAAAATTTAGAAATAAAAGAACAATTAATATTAAAAAATTAAAACTTAGGTGGCTCTAATTTACAGAGTTAATAAAAATAAAAATCTTTAATTAAATTTTTTTCCCAAATAATAGATGACAAGTAAACATCTGTTTGTGGTATTTAAAAAAAATAAAAATACAACACCCTTAAAATTCACAGGAGAAATTTCAGCTCGGCAAAAACAACTCTATTCACTACGTTAATCACAAGAACATAAAAAATCAGAACATGCAACTCCACAAATCGTAATCCAAAACCAAATGATTAATTGCTAAGCTAAGTACAATTTGGAAAATTTTCTAAGCTTCGCAGACACTGTGCCACATTAAATGCAGTAAGATTCAAGCAAAACAAGAACAAGTACAATTTTTTTGAAATGAAAGCAACATCTGTATAATTAAAAGCAGATAGACAAATCAAAACTACAATCATTGTCTCAGTGGAGGGTCAAACAGCCTTAGTCTAAAATCTAAGTACATCAGAAAGATAACTCATCACCATCGTCCATCATCAAACATTTCAATATAGAAAAGGGCAATGTCCTTACAATAATCCAGTAAAAAATTAACGAAACATAGAAACGAGAAACAAAAATCACTAATGCACCAAAGTACAGCCCCTACTCTGAACAACCACCACCAATTCACAATCAATAAAGAAGTAACCATAATACCTCATGTAAATATACAACCAATTAAGAGAACGCAGAAAATGCAAAAAAACCAAATCTACCCAAATAACCTAAAAAAGTCAGCACCCTAAATCCGTAACGCGAAACCCCAATACCTTAGAGTAGAAAGAAACAGAAATTCGATTACCTTTTGTTGGGGATAATTTCTTCGAATAAACTTTGCAAATCCTTCTTTTTTTTTTTGACACCCCTTTTTACGACATCCAAAAACCAAAGGAAAGAAAAAGAAGAAAAAAAGAAAAGAAAAGGCGAGTGATAGAGAGAGGAAACCCAAAAAGAATAAAACTTACCGGAGATTTCCGACAACAACAGCAGCAGATTCACGAAGTCGTCGCGGGCGGCGGCAACGGCGACGGGTATGAGTTGGTTTGATGTGGGATCAGTCGAGAAAGTGTGAGACAAATGGATCGGATGGATAAAGAGAAGAATGAGAGAGTAAACGAATGGGAGAGAAATAGCAGAAAGAGAAAGATCGATATATGGCGGGATGGAGAGAGACTTGAGAAACTGATCAAGACTAAATGAGTAAGGAGTTATTATTTTTTATAGATTATACTCTTTATTTCTCGATCTATCAAGTATTTTATATTTATTTTATTAAAAAATCTATTAATTTTAAATTTTATAAATTTACAGTAATATATCCTTATATATCTAAAAATAATAAATTTATATTTTCTTTTTAAATATTCTTAACATTTAATATTAAACATATTATCACAAATAATCTCCATAAATAAGGATATTAACCTTTTTATCGATTACATTTCACATTTATTTTTTTTATTTTTGTTAAATTATTGAAATATACTTTCAAATAATAATAAAGTAATATATATATATATATATATCTACTTATTTATAGGTTTATTGTGTTTAAAAATATATATACCAATAAATTAAGAAAATTTAAAAATTTAAATAAATTAAAGATGGTCTTCAAAGTTAATCTAATATTTTTAATTTCTTTTTCCAATCATATCTTAAAAAATATTTATATTTTTCTACATTTTTTAAAAGAATCTCTCAATCTTATTATTTATTAATGAAAAAATTAATAAATTTATTAATTAACTAAAAAAATTACAATATTTTATAAAAATTAAAAAATTACTTTTAATGTACTTAATATAATTAAAAATTATCAATTTAAAGACCATAAGACTTCCTTTAGCATTAATGAAAGTAATGTTTGATATTAAATATGTAACATATATGTGATCGCATAAATGTTAATACCCCGGTGTGATAAATCGAGGTTATATGGATAGTTTAACGATGACTCAAATATGATGAACTTAATAAAGCATACAACGTAACCAATTAGAATACCTCGTTATTGCATCGAGAGGTTTTAGAGATCAAAACTTTGTGGAATTATAAGGTTCCAACGCGACCTCGGTCCTTACCTTATGTTGACGACCTAGGAAATCTACTTGGGAATTTGAAACGATCTATATGTAACGACATGCCTATGTAAACACATATTGCGACTTATTTTCTACTTATTAGTTAAATGTAATGTTTATCAAATCAAGTATCATGCAATTACCATATATCCAGGTCGTTGAATACATTAACTCTCATGTATCTAAGATTATATATATACTCCTTCAATTAGGAGAATACATAATTCAATCCACATATCTAATTTTCTACTTCTCTCTAAAAATCACTAAAATCACTAACATAAATAATTATCTCCAAACAATTGGTATTGTGCGTGGGAACTTAAATATTTATAATCCATAGATAACATTTGAAACCTTATCATATTACTAAGAGAATTAACTTGTGTTTTTGGGATTTATACGTCGTTAAATGTATCGTCCATCTATAATCAACGAACAAATAGACGAACTTGTCCCTTTGGCTCGAGAATTCGACCTTAACAATAGGGTGCCTCCTTCCTCCCCCTTTAGGTCATTGATAAGTCGCAACCTAGAAGCCATTTTAGCTAGCGAAAGTCGAGTATCGACTCTTCATAATGTGAACGGGCCAATGCAAGCAACGCAACATTTAGGTACACCACCAAATAGTAGTTCGGATAAAACTTCGTTTGAAAGAGATGCTATGATGAAGGGACTTCAAAGATAAATAATAGAGCTGCAACAAGCTTTTATAGAATGCCAAAGGGAAAATAATAAGTTGATATCACGATTAGAATAGAACATGAGTTCAATAGTGGAGAGTTCTTTTTACACTCATAATCCCCGTATATTACGCTAACTCTTGAGAAGGGAACATGTGTCCCATGCCCACAATCCTCGTCAACGCACAGATGAACAATACCCTCAAATGATTTTGAATCTCCATTTCGTTACTGGGACTTCTCAGGTGAATCGCCCTACTCACGAGACTACAATCCAACTAGTTCATCTCTATGAATCCAGTGATGTATTGGACAAAAAATTAAAGGAAATGGGAGAAAAATATGGACAAGAGTGAATGATAGGCTCAAAGGGCAGGGAAAATCAAAACCATGGGGTGAAATTGAAAATGTTTGCATTCAATTATTGACGTCACCTCTCTTAGATGTTATTGAGTTAACATTGCCTCCCTCGAAGTTCAATGCTCCCAAGTGTCCTGCCTATAAAGGAACCAAAGATCCTGTGGTACAAGTTCTTCAATTTAAAATGGCCTTGGCGACCGTGAACCTATCAGAGGACAAATGAGAATCAATGTATTATAAACTATTCTTAGCCACCTTCTAAGACTCGACACAATAGTGGCTCATAGAGTTACCCCTAAGAGTACTACTAGCTTTGATGCTCTAGTCAAAATATTTGTTACTAATTATGCTTGTAATAAACCGATCAAGAGGGAATCTCACCATTTGTTGTCAATAATTCAAGAGGAATATGAGACAATTGAGGCTTACATGAGAAGGTTTAAAATAGAGAAAATGAAAATTAATTAATGCCTTGATTCCATAGCTATCGAAGCCTTTCGAAAGGGAATTAAGCGTGATAATGAGCTCTTCATTGAGTTTACAAAGACTACCACGTGCTCTTTGGATGTTGTTTATGAGGAGATTCAAAAATTTGTCAATGTGGAGCGAGAGATGAGATCAAACAAGGGGCTTGTCAATATGAACACAGTTAGGCCTCCATTTAATAGGAAAAAAGGAGAACAAAAGGCCTATCGGAGATAAGCTTTCAAACTTTCCCTGTTCTAAACTTACCATTACGCCAAGAGGTAACTCGAAGACTTGGGGTCATACTTTATCTCCTTTTTGAGGACCGCCCTTACATGTTACGTTGGAAGAGGTAATGCGCCGAATGGAATGTCTCAACAACATTAATTGGCCTCCTGCTATGAAGGCTCCACTCAGAAACCCCAACAAGTATTGTGAGTTCCATAGAGACACATGACATTAGACCCAAGATTGTTGGCATTTCAAGTGGGAGATTGAGCATCTACTGTCATAAGGGTATCTAAGGGATATTGTCGACAAAACAAGAAATCCTCAAGAAGACAATCGAAGAGACAACTCTAATCAAAGGGTTAGGACATCCACTAAACCAGTTCCCAATGACACAAATAGAACTCACCCTGCTCCACCTAGGGATATGTGAATAGTACACACTATTCATGGCGGACCTACTATGGGTGGACACACCAACAACTCTAGGAAAAGGTATGCTCGAGAGGCTCGAGATACCAGACGGTTGGTCTACATTTTGAGACAAGAGGGGCCTACTTACCCTATCATCTTTGAAGACCGACAACATCTACCTCCCTGTGATGACTCTTTGGTTATCACTGTAAAAATTGCTCATTGTGAAGTACATCGAATACTAGTTGATAATGGCAACTCATATGACCTGTTATATTTACCCACTTTGCTGGACATGGGTATAGATCCCAAGGAGATTACCCAACAACAGATGCCATTAGTCTGGTTTAACGGTAGCCTGGCGATTTTGGTTGGAACCATACGTTTACTTAGGTTAGTGGAAGGAGTGATAATTCTAACAAATTTTATCATTTTGAACACCCCTACATCTTATAATGCAATTATGGATCATCTGCGGATACATAAGATAATGGTAGTGCCCTCAACATATCATCAACTTATTAAATATTCTATTGTTGACGTGATAAAAGAAATTATTTGCGAACAAGATAGGGCAATGAGCTACTACAATGCTCGGTCTTCACAATAACAATTAAATGACAAACACCGTATTGATGAGACTAAAGCACTATGGACAGGGGAACACATCACAATGGGCGTCCACGATGAGTATGACGTTATACATATATGAGAAGAGGGGAATGATCAATTTATAAAGGTCAATTCTAGGCTATTCGTCATTAAAAGCCACTCTCATTGATTTCTTGAAGACTAATGTAGATCTGTTTGCTTGGAAAACCGAGGACATACCCAACATTGGCTCGAGTATAATTTCTCATGAATTATGCCTAGATCACACCAAGAATCCAGTCCAACAAAGAAAGCAGAGATTCGCTAGAGACAAGAATGAGATCATAAAAAAGAAGATCAATTCCCTCAAGAGCGTAGGTTGGGTTCACGAGGTCATGTACCCAACGTGGTTGTCGAATGTGGTGTTGGCGAATAAATAGAGAGGAGAACATAGAATATGCGTGGATTTCACCGATTTAAATTGGGCAATGCCAAAAGATTGTTTCCTATTGCCCAATATTGACCAATTGGTAGATGCAACAACTGGCTATGAATCAATGAGCTTCATAGATGCTTACTCGAGCTACCATCAAATCCAAATGCACCCTAGAGATGAAGAAAAAATGGTGTTCATCACAAAAGAAGGAACATTTTGTTACACTAGGATGATGTTTGGTTTGAAAAATGCTGGTGCTACATACCAAAGAATGATGAAGAAGATGTTCCAAGATCAAATCGGTTGGAATATGGAAGCATATGTTGATGACATGATGGTCAAAACCAAATGTGCTAAATATCATGTTTCCGACCTTAGAGAGGTGTTTGCCATAATTCAAAGTTATAAAATGTGCCTCAACCCAAAGAAATGTATATTTGGGGTCACCTTAGGGAAGTTCTTAGGATACCTAGTGTCATCTAGAGGAATAGAAAGCCAACCTTGATAAAATATCAATTTTGGTCAATATAAAGTCCCTTTGCTACCTCAAGGAAGTACAACAGTTGAATGGACGTATCATAGCTCTAAGCTGTTTCATTTCTAAGTGCACTAAAAAATGTTTGCCATTTTTTCGGTTGTTGAAGAAAAACACAAAATACCTCTAGGATAGAAAATGTGAACATGCTTTTCAATCCATTAAAGATTACTTGGGGACACCTCTCTTAGTTAATTCTACGACGGGAGAAGATTATATATGTATATATCCTTCACAAACAAAGTTGTTAATGTCGTGTTGGTAGTCTACAAAGAAGGAACCCAACACCCAGTATACTATGTAATTCACTCGCTGATAGAGGCGCAATAATGATATCCTCCTCTAGACAAGGCAACCTTCACAGTAAGAATGACAGCACATAAACTTAGGCACTACTTTGGTGCCCACAAGTAGTGACTCTCACCCTATACCTCTTAAAATTATTTTTTTTGGGGTAAATCGGATCTATTTGGCCATCTTTCTCAGATAACCATCGAGTTGAGAAAATTTTATATACATTACAAGCCTATGGAAACTATCAAAGGAGAAGCCCTCACAGACTTTATCGCTGAATGGAAACAAGAATGCACACTCATACATATAGTACTAGAACCAACTTCCATGGGAGAAACACCTCTTCTTGAGTCGAAAGTACGAAAAATGTATATAGATGGAGCAAGTAATTCTCGAGGAGTGGGAGTAGGAATAGTAATATTCACCCTAATGGGAGGATTAATAGAATAGTGCCTTCACATAACTTTCTAAGCAACTAACAACGTTGCTGATTATGAGACATTACCCTTGGCATTGCAACAATTAATAATCCTTGAAGCTAAAAGAGTGTTGACCCATAGAGACTCATGATTGGTAGTAAATTAGGTAAATGAAGACTTTGAAGCTAAAGAAGAAAGAATGAAACTTTATATGCAGGAGGTGAAGAAAGAAAAAGCAGTGTTTGAAACTTTTGAGATCAAGTAAAATCCTCGAGGAGGAAATGCCCATGTTGATTCCTTGGCTATATTGGCGTATGCGATAAATTCCTATTTGAGAAGAGTAATCCCAGTCTCTTGTTTGTTAAGACCTAGAATTGGCACAAGTGAAGCGAAGAACCAACCTCATTCGGATGTCATTTCTACAACTCACATTTCTTGGTTGAACTCGTATTTAGAATACCTAGTCAACAACATCCTCCTAAAAGACAAACACTTAGCTCGTAAGCTCACAACAAAAGCAAAAAATTATGTTATCATCGAAGGAGTATTACATCGAAAGAATCATGGTGGCTAATGGCTGAAGTGCTTACCCACCATAGAAACTCAGGTGGTGCTAAGCGATTTACACGATGGCCAATATGGATCTCATTCAGAGGATAGAACTCTATCACAAAGAATTATCCGACAAGGCTATTATTGGCCTACCCTTCTCAAAGATTATGTTTCTTATGTCAAAAGATGTTATAAGTGCCAAAGACATACCAATGTGCCATATTGACAAGGTACCGACTTGAAATCTATTGTTAGCCCAATGTCATTTCAGAAATGGGGATTGTATATTGTTAGACCATTGCCTATCGCTCCAGGCCAACAAAAATTACTCATTGTGGCAATTGATTATTTTTATAAATGGATAGAGGTCAAACCTTTAGCACGAATCCAAGATAAGGTTGTGGAGAAATTCATATGGCGTAACCTTATATGCAGGTATGGATTACCTTGTGAACTAGTTGTTGATAATGATAGACAGTTCACTGGACAAATGCTAATATCTTTTTGCGATGAAAAAGGGATCAAACTATCTCATTCCATCCCATACTGACTTCATGTGAATGGCCAAGTTGAATCGTCTAACAAGACACTGACAAATATATTATAGAAACATTTGGAAGGAGCCAAAGGTAAATGGGTTAACAAATTACCCGGGAATCTTTAGGCCACAAGAATTACCCCTAAAATGTCAATAAGAGCTACTCATTTCTCCCTTATTTATGGCACTGAAGCAGTCATACCCCTTGAGATACAAGAACCCACCCTCAAATCCAGCACTACTCAAGAGGATAATGATCACTTAAGACATGAGGACCTTTTATTAACTGAAGACTATATCTGGAAATTGACAAAAAAAGATACTCTGTATATGGATAAATTAAAAGTAAAGGTAAAAAATTTCCAACTTTATACCATTCAAAACCAAATGATAAAATGATAATTGAAACAGATACCTTATAAGAATATTGGGGAGTAGTTTTCAAATGAAAAGTAGATGACAAAGATGAATATCTTTGTAGCTATACATCAAGATTGTTCCAAGGTCTAGAGTTAAATTACCACAGTAATGAAAAAGAATATCTAGATGTTAAAAAGGCTATCAAGAAATTTGCACTATATGTTATAAGTTTCAGATTCATTGTTAGAACAGATAACAAGAATTTTAGTTATTTCTTAAGAACTAATATTGCAAGAGATTATAAATAAGAAGGATTAGTCAGATGGCAATAGTGGTTCAACCACTACAATTTTGATGTTGAACATCTTCCAAGAAATAAGAATAGCTTAGTAGATGCTCTTACTAGATAATTTGCACATTTAATTATTTTTATGCATTCAGAAATGGAACATCTTGATATCAAGATGGAGATAAAGGAAAAGGAGATAAAAATCCTACATGAACAACTCGAGCTATTGTACCTTGAGAAATCTCTTATGGAGACATGAAATAAACAATAAAAACTAAATTGTTCAAAACAATTCTTAGAGTCCAAAAACTTAAAAGAGGAATGTTCATTAAAAAATTCAATCTAAAGAAGGTGACACTACTACAAAAGGGGTATTTAAGTCAATATGTAAAATAGGTTTTCTTATAATTAATTTAAAGTCGGTTCGGTGAAGAACCGACGATATCCATGTAATTCGTAGCATTGGTTGATGTGTCGAACCGATGCTACAAACTACGTGGATAACGTCGGTTGACAGGTAGAACCGACGATACACGTATGGATATTTCCTTTTCTATTCTTTCTTCCCTAGATAGAAACTATTCCAAGTGATGTATAACTCTTAAAAACCCAAACCTCTTCCACTTCTCCTCCATTCTTTCTCATTTTCTGGCCACCTACGACCTCCAATTCCAATGCTGGTTAGTGGGTTTTCTTCCTCTCTAACTTATCTTTTAGATCCTCTATTTTTTTGAGCAAAATACTCAATTTTTTATACCTATTTCTCACTTATAAAACACCATTTTTTATACTCTTGTAAGTATTTCTATTAATCCTACGCACTTATTATTCATATTTGTTTCTACTATAAATCACTTACAAAAGAACTCTGTGTACTAAATGGTCAAATATTAGGCCAAATTTACTATGAAGTTAGGAATAGTGATAATTCTATTGAGATCAAAGTAAATTATTCAACTAGTAAAATCTTCATTATTTTTCATAGTAGCATGGCTTTTTTAGAAAAAGATGGTGAAAAATTACTAAATATGAAGCCAATTTTAATAGTAACAACTTGGAAATTAGTCAAGAAATAAAAAACATATTATGCTTCTATGTCAAAAAAGCTACCAAAAATCACAGATGCATTTACCGCATCAAAGATCGAGAAAATGAAGATGTATCATCATCAACATCATCAAAAGAACTATCGGTAAAAAATGACAAAGAAGAATAAAGAGAAGAAACGTCGACAAAAGATGACAAAGAACATAAAGATGTAAACCACATCTTAGTTGGCAGCATGTGCCAAGAAAAAAAGTAATGGCTATTATGAAAATAAAAAAAGCAGATGAATTATTAAAACAAGGAGAAAATAGTAACCTTATTCTTATAAACAGGGTGTGCTATAAAAGGAACTATTATTTTCATTTCAAAACACATAGAAAACCAAAGCACTCTACTTTGAAAAACACATAAACTCTAGCATACAAATTCCCTCTATATTATAAATCCAATCCAATAATGATATACCCAATAATTAATAATGGCTAAAAATCCCTTCAAGGTTCTTAGTTTGCATTACGTTTGTAATTATTATTATCTTATGAATAAAATATAGTTCAGTTACTCTTTCTTAGTAAGTCAAAATTGGATATCATCTATGTACGGATGTAGAAAGCTCACCATTACCATGATGTCATAGAGGTTTGAGTAAAGTTGAGGCATAACCAGTGTAACAAAAAGACATGAATAGAAGGGAATACATTGATATACTCATTAAACTCAAGTATAACAATTATAAATTTAAGTCAGTTAAGAATCTTGAATGTTTAAATATTTGTTTATATCAAGTTATAATACTGATAAACAGAAAAAGAAAAAATTATTTACAAGAACAAACAACTAGTTACAACATTAAAATGAAAGATAAAAATCTAATTTTATTAGAAAATTTTGATAAAGGCTATCTCTTAGCCTTAAATGATTATTTCAAGATGAGGATTATGAAATCTGTCTTGAAAATTTTAAAAGGTTCTCATTAGATGTCTATACAGATTATATTGAAGTTATCACAAGCATCATAGACCATCATGTTTCAAGGACATAAAGAAACTATTTTAGTCAAAATATGTAAGAATAAAAGAAGAAGAAGAATTTAACAACTTAATGTTTGGATACTACTTTTTTGAAAATTACAAATACACTATATATACATAAGAAAAACCTGTTTGTATATTATGAATAGAAAAAAATGTGCATTCAACATATATGACTTATCAAGATTTCATTAACTTATCCAGTACATTAAGGTCAGATTGACTGAAATTCGTCATAACAATCTCTAACGATCATAACAACTCCTAAAACATTAGTATCATAGCCATATGAATAATAATGGATGAAAAAGTTTAAACTTTTAAGTTTAAGGATATAAATGGTATTAACCATAAAATCTAGGGGTATTTTAAACATTTTTATAAGCCTCGAAGATATAAGAGAAGATATGGCAAACCTCAAATTCATTTGAGTTATTGTTCCTAATAAACATGATATACTCTATAAGGACAGCTAATGAGCTTTGAAAAAATAAATAAAATTTATTAGGTGTAACGTGTCATGATTTCAAAGGTTTCAATCGAAATAAATGACTCATTGATCAACTTAATATATAATAAATTATACTATGTACATGTTCTTTATATATTCCCTTAGGATAAATATTCATAATTATCTAAAATTGTTTATAAAAGAAAATTACGGAACAAGATAATCACAATATATACCTAGTACCGGAAAAGGATGAGAATAATAACAATATATGCTATACATGTATAATGTAATTGACTTAAGCATCGTATAACTTTTGATAATTACCTTAAGTTGTTGTCCATGACGATTATTTTTTAAATTATATGATAGCAGGAAAGAGGATCAAAAATCAGTATTAACATAATTAAAAAAATAACATAAATACTATTACGGCTAACTAAATTATGTTCTGTCATAAATATCATGATAATAAAACTTCCTATAGATAATAATAATAAGAATGAAGTTGTGAGTGAAGGTGAGAATGATGCAAAAGAATGAAGCTGAGAATGATGCATAAGAACAAAGTTGAGAGTGGAGGTCATAGTGATGTTAACACTGCTCAATTTTCAAATTAAGAGCAAAAAGAATGTTAAGGACATCCAATACACATTTATATTCATACTAACTAATTATGATATGTAATGTTAAAAAATAATTTTGAAAGTAAATAAATTATTTACTTTTCAAGAAAATTATAAAATTTGATGCTGGTGAAGTGTAGATGTACGTGAATGTAATGTTTTTCTAAGAATTAATTGATAGATTGAGTGCTGAATTATAATGAATATAGAATACGATAAATTTGAAATGTTATTTATTATTTTTGAAACATGTGAGTTCAAAGATAGATATACTCAATGAATATAGAATACTATAAATTTGAAATGTTATTTATTATTTTTGAAACATGTGAGTTCAAAGATAGATATACTTAGAGGTTAAAATAAAAAATTCTTAGGTATAATATTTTTAAAATTGTAAACAAATTATATACATATTTAAAATTATAGTTTTTTAATAATCAAAATTCACTACAAATTTAATAATTTAAATATATTTATAATATTATTATATACATATAACATTTTTTTTAATTTTTTAAACAAATAGTGACTAAGAAGTAAGTAATACTATTTTTTTAAAATTTAATCTTTTAGGTTCACGTAATTAGTACACTTTAATATTTAAATTTTATGTGATACCTTAGTCCTTGACTAAAGTATAGTGATTACATTATCTTAACGGTACACGTTTAAGGATTTTTTATACATAACGTCATAAACATTTAAAATACGTGTATTAAAATATATCATTTGATAATTTATGGATTAAAAAGTCACAAAAATATAAATTTAAAGAGCACACGATATTTTTACTAAAATTAAAACATTAGAATAATAACTAATGAGATATATTTATTTATATTTCAAATTTTCTTTTATCAAAAGAAAAAAGAAAATATCATGTGATATTTTTTTTAATTAAAACTATTGTTTAATCTTTTAGTTTTAAAAATGTATTTAGTAGTAATTTTACTTACAAACAATATATTTATTACTTTTTTTACATATTAAAAAAAAGATGGTCATTAATTATTTTACTTATAAAAATGAACTATAAAAATTTTTTTATTGACAAAAAATTTAAACAAATATTAGTGAACTATTAAATCAAAAAATAACGAGTGACGGTACTATCATCTTTTACCTCATCCATTATTTGAATACCCCTAATAGTTTTTTCTTTAAATAAATTTAAAATTAATAAATATATTTTTTGGTACCATTTTTATAAATAAAGAAATTAAATATCACTTTCTCAAAATTAGAGAACTAAATGATATATTTTGTATAAATAAAATTACCGATATGACTTCCTAATTGTACCCTATATGTTTGAGTTGGGTCTTGGGTTCACGTAAGTATGTAATTTTATTCATTTAATATTTTAGTTTTATAATTATTATCATATGTCTATTTAGTCTTATAATTTTATTTTTAAGTCAATTTAATTTATTTTTTTAAAAATAATATTTTTTAAGAATAAAATAAATATTTTTTAATCAAAACAAACAAATATAATATTTTTCTTAATACAAATTAGATAACAAAAATGACTAATTTTATATTATTATTAATAAGATATAACTAGAATTAGAATTTTGTTTTATACCAATAAAAATAGTTTAAACACATTGATATATCAATTCATATTAAAAATCATTTAAAAAAATCAATTTTACTTTTAAAAAACTATTTAAAAAAATTAAATTTGATTCAAAATAAATTAAAGAATTAAATAGAATTACTCTAATAATTATAAAATTAAAGAATTAACTAAATAAAAAATTTTATATTGATCCCTTCTATTAAGTTAAAAAGTTCATTTAGTATCTTAAAAAAATATTATTTAGTATTTTATTTTTGTAAAAAATATCAACAAATAATAAAAATATTTTTAATAAAATAATATTATTTTTTTAATATTTTTTTATTGGTAAATATAAAAAGGATAAAAATAAAATTTTATTATAATATTTTAACATAAAAATTATTAAAATATTAAATAAATAATAAAATTTATCATTTGAAAATATAAAATATAAAATATTAATTAATATATTTTATAATATCAAATATTAATTAATATAAAAACGTCACTCTTAAATAAAATTATAGAAATAAACATAAGGCAAGGGAAGGATTGATTATGAGAAAAAGTAATCATCATTATAATTAATATAATATATAACGATGGATTAAAATAATAAGATTTAATTTTTTTATTTTATAATTAATTATAATATTAAACAATTTTAAAAAATAAATTAATTGTTTGTAGATATAATATTTGTTAAAGTATATACTTTAATTCATTAATTTTTATTTAATATTTAAAATTTTATTAAAATTATAAAGTAACAAACTAAAAATGGTGATAAACTTTGTGTTATTTTTTAAAACTTAATAAATCTTAATGTATCATAATATATTAAAGATATTAAATTTAAAAATTAATATAATATAAATTTATTAAATTTAAAAAATAAAACATTAGATAATTTTTTAGATTTTTAATGTAATATTCTTTAAATTTAATATTAATATATTATTTAAAAATTAATGTATTTAAGTATATAATTTAGTAAAAATTTAAATAATTTTACTTTGTTTGTAAAAACTAGCAGACACGTGGGTTCACATTATTCAACTACACAAAATGTGATTTCAGTGGAGATTGTAAAAGTAGTGCTGCATGATTTAAAAACAATAAAAATAATATATTAAAAATTTATAATTATAAAAATAATATCTTTTATATCAAAATTTATATATTTTTATTATTAAAAACAATTTAAAATCTATAATTTATAGTTTAAATTAACTGATAGTTATTTTAATTTATTTAATATTGAATATTAATTAAAATCAATTTTTTTTATCACATTGCTTTTTATTTTTTTTTCAAATTTTCATTTAAACTACACATCTTAGTATGTAAGTACAGAATAGTAAGTAAAGTATTTAATACTGTGAGATATGGTCTTTTTAAAGCTTCATCAATCCCACCATATCATTAAATATGTTTCAACACCAACAACAAATTGCTAAAAAACCGATGTTAGCAGAGAGCTTTTTTTAGCGATACAAACATATTGTGTACCTCTACAATATCAATATTTTAACAACTCTAAATAAAAAAAAGAAAATAATTTTAGATACTAAGAGAAAAGAAAGAAAGAAAATAATAATAATAATAATAATAATAATAATAATAATTTGAATCTCTCACCCACTTGGTCTTGACTACCCAGATGAGTGAAAGTGACGAACCTACTTTAAGTTTTACCAACGAAGAGACAAAAGGAAGTGAAGAACATTTGTGACCAACTCGAAATACTTAGAAATAAAGCATTAAATATTTCAATGTTTATATTGATAAATATAAATAATAATTAAAATAAATAAATAAATGAATAAATATGTAAATAAAAGTTATTTTTTTGAAATAATCTAATAAAAAATTAAAATTTTATTTTGAACACGATAGAAATGAGATTTTTAAAAAATTTTAAAATAAAATAAAAAAATTAAAATTACTTACAAGATTATAATACTTAAATTTAAAATTTAAATAATAAAAACATAAACTATATAAGTTTTTAACTTTAAAACAAATGTAAGCTACGAATTATAAAAAAAAGGCTACTATAAAAAAATGTTATAGGATATATCTTTATCATATATGTTTGTTCGTTAATTTTTTGAAGTTTTGCATAAAAGTAATTAATTAAAAAAATTATTAGATTATTAAGTGGTATAAATAGTATCACAAGTCACTTATAAAATTTTAATAGTGTTTTTTAATAATATTTTCATAACTATTTTTATATATTATTTATAAAAAAAATATATGAAATATTTATTATATTCACGTTAACAATTATATCTAAATGTTATTATTATTAGATAAATTATTTTTATTATAATAACAATTTAATTTATCACCATTTTTTTATATGATAAAATTAAGAATAATTATTCATCTTTTAGTAAATAATAAGATATTTATTTTTCATAAATAATATTTATTTAATGAAAAATGTATTAAATAATAATAGTATAAAAATGTAATTATTTATTAATAAAAAAATGTGTTGTGAAATCTAATAATATTAATTAAATATATAATAATTTTTTAAAATTATTTATTTTAAAAGGTAAAAAAATAAATGTTATGAAAAACTAGGGAAGAAAAAGGTACAAGAGATTAGACAATTGCATTTAAAAATATATATATATTACGCGTTTATCTTGTATTTTATAGTTGTATGAGCTACCATGATCAATAATTTCTTGATAAATTTTGGTAACATCATTTTAATAATATTTTAAAAAATTACTAACATAATATTTTAAATTATTTAATTATATAATATAATTATTTTATATATACAGTTTTATTTTTAATTCTCTCAAGAATAGAAAATATATTATTATTTTTCTATATATAATTTTTAAAACTATAAAAAAATAAACATATATTTTTTTAAAAAAAAATTAAAAATAAAATTAGTTAAATAATATAATAATTATACATTAAATATTTTTAAAATTTATAATAATAAAAATAATAAAAAAGTATAATTAATATAGTAATTCTCTACTTATTTTTTTCACTATTTTTTATAATTGTTTTTAAATTTAAAGAGTATTTTTACATCAAATAGGGTATATGAATGAATGAGCAATGCTCCACAGAGAAGCTGAGAAACGTAGAAAGACTTGGTACTGAAGAACAAAAGGCTCCATGGCAACCTCCTCTCCACTGCGATCTATTCTCACTCTCAGTCTTCTCTGCACACTATCACTCGTTTTCTTCTTAATCTTTTCCAACCCATCTCATCCTCCATTGTCCACATCTTTGATTGCTCAAAAAACCCTTCAGTTTCCTTCAGATTCCATCAAAGTTTACATAACAGACCTACCAAGATCTCTCAATTATGGCCTTCTCGAAAAGTACTGGTCCTCCAGATCCGATTCGAGGCTCAGCAGCGACGCAGACCATGATATTCGATCGAACCATTTTCCCAAAGGCCTTGAATTCCCTCCATACCCAGAAAACCCATTGATCAAGCAGTATAGTGCAGAATACTGGATCTTGGGCGACCTGATGACGCCTCAGGAACAGAGAACATGGTCATTTGCGAAAAGGGTTTTGAGTGCTGATGAAGCCGATGTGATATATGTTCCCTTTTTTGCGACTTTGAGTGCTGAAATGGAGCTAGGTACGGGGAAAGGGACTTTTAGAAAGAAGGTTGAGAATGATGACTATGAAAGGCAAAGGCAAGTTGTGGATTTGGTGACCAAGACTGAGGCTTGGAAGCGATCTGGTGGCAGAGACCATGTCTTCGTTCTCACTGGTAAGTTCGGTTTTCGGTTGAAATATTTGCTTTGAGTTTCATGATATCTTTTCTGTGATGTTCATAGCGTTTATTTCGGTGAATGGTGTGTGATTTCTATACTTGTTTTTGAGTTTTTTTATATCTCAAATTTTTTGCCAGTTCTGTAATTTTTGTTTGAAGTGCATCTTTGATATGAATTGATTTTGTTCCCTGTTTCATCGTTGGAAATATAAAGGATACAGGAATGCTGTGTTGATGAGCAGATAACAATAGTAACTCCATCGATGATATTAACTGATATGTATATAAGCAGTTAGTGAATAACAACCTAATCTAGTAGAACTTATCTAGTACATGACTCATGATAACACGTATAGTCCAATACCTCCCTTCAAACACATGGTGAGGGCAAAATAATGAGTTTGGTTTGTAAAGGCCAGAACCTTGATTCACCTAAAGGTTTAGTAAAATTAAAGCTACCCGATGGAGTAAACTTTACAACTAACTTTCCTTTTAAAGCTCAATCTCGAATAAAATGAAAATCAATCTTGATATGTTTCATCCTTGTATGTAGTATTTAGCACTAATACTATTAGTAAAACAAACAGGTGCATGTGCCTCATTAATCTTTAGTTTTTGCAATCAAGATTGCAACCCTACTACCTCAGTTAATGCAAGAGCAAGGGCACTCTGCCACCTTATGCTTGGATGAACACCACGAGACAATGCTATTACTAAAATAAACACAATATCCTCTAGTACTTCTCCTATCATCGAGGCAACTTGCCCAATCTGAGTCTGAAAATCCAATTAAACCCAACACATCTGATTTTTGAAGCATCACACGATGAGTCAAAGTACCTCTTAGATATCTTTAACACTCCTTTTGTTGCTAGCCAATGAGTGTCTGTTGGAGTATGCAAAAATTTACAAAGCCTACACAGCGTAATGTGACGAGCCTAGATTTTAACTAGCAATCGTGCGGCACTTAGTACGGTCCGTTGTATTAAGTCTGCCTTCCAACTCTAACAAAACACTCCAAAGAGACTTAGAGATTTAAAGATTTCTAGAGCAAAGCAAGAACAAAAGGGAGTTTGTGAAATATGCTTTGTATTGCTCTAGAGAGGTTATCTTACAAGGATCCTAAGGATGGGTACAAATAAAGACCAGTAGGTCTATTTATAGTGTGGCTCCATGTTTAAAATTATGCCACAAGTTTCTAAATCCTACCATGTCTAAAATGTACAAGAGTATCTACATTGTTCTAGTTTTACCTACAATATGCCACAAGGTTCTAGGACCTTCTAGTCAAGTCTAGCTAACTCTAGAGTCTTCTAGGATTGTCTAGTTCCTTCATGTAAGTTCTAGGATGTTTCGAAAGCTTCTAGAGACTTCTACATCCTTCATGAATCATCCAGCATGCTTTAGCACCTTTCAGCACCCTCTAGCACCTTTCAACACATGCTAGTGTACTTGGTAATATTCTAGAGTCTCTTAGGTTTGAGTTGAGTTCATCCAACTCTAGTTCCCTATAGACATCATAAGGCCACTCTAGAACTTTCCCATGTAGTAACTTGTAGAAAAGTCTAGATTCTTTAGGCAAGCACCATTTCTTTGGATTTTGAGGGACAATTTGAGCAGGACGTAACAGTAAACTATCTTTGGTCTAGTCATCACACAGTACTGTAAGCCTCCAATGATACTTCTATCCAATGTATCATCTTCCATAGCACCACCAGCATGCTTAGACAAAACAAAAGAACTCATGGGAGTTTTAAGTGGTTTAGACTCATCTAAACCTGCCTTTTTCGTACGTGACTTGATGTACTTTGGTTATGAGAGATGACTAAAAGAAGAGTTTATATTTACCTCAATTCTCAAGAAGACGTGCAGAGAATCCAACTTCTTCAAGGAAAAACTTGCATTTAACTAATCAACAAGTTCATGAATCTAGACATTGTTGTTGCCTATTACTATGATATCATCGACGTACACTCATTGTTGTAAAAAGCATTTTTGAGACGCATTTTGAAGCTAGCCTCGAGGTGAGGCATTTAAAAAAAGTTTCGAGGCTTAAACCTCTAATGGAAAAATGAGACGTAAACCATTTTGCTTTGAGAGGTAAGCCTTGAGGCGTGTGAGGCTTAAGCCTCATAAAAAGTTGGATTATGGACTATCCATTATAACCCGACCTTTTTTTAAAAATAAATAAGTTAAAAAAACAAGTAAATAAGAAAACAAAAGGCTTTTGCGTCAAATAAACAAAGAAAACAAAAGGGCTCAACCAAGTTAGATTTTGGGCTCCTTACTCTTCACTATCTTCCAGCTTCCAAGTCCATCTTCAATCTTGTCGACGGCTCCACCTCCAAAAATCCAAGGTTAGCTTCTTTTTTTTCTCTTCTTCGATATAAACGACTCATTTATCAACCTAATATATAATAAATTATCATATGTACATGTTCTTTATATATTCCCTTAGGATAAATATTCATAATTATCTCAAATTGTTTATAAAAGAAAATTATGGAACAAGATAATAACAATATATACTTAGTACTGGAAAAGGATGAGAATAATCACAATATATATGTTATACATGTATAATGTAATTGACTTAAGCATCGTATAACTTTTGATAATTACCTTAAGTTGTTGTCCATGACGATTATTTTTTAAAATTATATGATAGCAGGAAAGAGGATCAAAAATCAGTATTAACATAATTAAAAAATAACATAAATACTATTACTGCTAACTAAATTATGTTTTGTCATACATATCATGATAATAAAACTTCCTATAGATAATAATAATAAGATGAAGTTGTGAGTGAAGGTGAGAATGATGCAAAAGAATGAAGCTGAGAGTGATGCATAAGAACAAAGTTGAGAGTGGAGGTCACAGTGATGTTAACACTACTCAATTTTGAAATTAAGAGCAAAAAGAATGTTAAGCACATCCAATACACATTTATATTCATACTAATTATGATATGTAATGTTAAAAAATAATTTTGGAAGTAAATAAATTATTTACTTTTCAAGAAAATTATAAAATTTGATGTGGGTGAAGTGTAGATGCATGTGAATGTAATGTTTTTCTAAGAATTAATTGGTAGGCTGAGGGTTGAATTATAATGAATATAGAATATGATAAATTTGAAATGTTATTTATTATTTTTGAAGTATGTAAGTTCAAAGATAGGTATACATAGAGGTCAAAAGTGGCATCGTCCCTCTCACATATTGATAAATAAATTTTAGGTATAATATTTTTAAAATTGTAAATAAATTATATACATGTTTAAAATTATAGGTTTTTAATACTCAAAATTCACTACAAATTTAATAATTTAAACATATTTATAATATTATTATATTATTATATACATATAACATTTTTTTAAATTTTTTACACAAATAGTGACTGAGAAGTAAGTAATACTAATTTTTAGAATTTAATCTTTTAGGTTCATGTAATTAGTACACTTTAATATTTAAGTGTCATTTTTCCATTAGAGACCTAAGTCTCGAAACTCTTTTTGAATGCCTCACCTCGAGGCAAGTCCCAAGATGTACCTCAAAAATGCCTTTTACAATACTAATATGTTCATTTATGAAACTTGACAAACATAGATGTGTTCTACTCTAGAGTTAATGAATCCAAAACTAGTTAAATATCAAAGAAGCTTGTGGTACAATGCTCTTGGTGTCTGTTTAAGGCCATAAAGTGTCTTCTTCAACTTACACACCCAATGTGGATGCTCCTTGTCCTCAAACCCTTGAGATTGTTTCTTTTAAATTTTCTCCATTAAAAAAACCATTATTCACATCACGTTGCCGCAACATACAATCCATAAACAAGGCTAATGTAAGCACCACTTTAATGGTCCGAGGCTTAATAACAAGTGAGAAAGTTTTCGTGTAGTCAATCCCTTCCACTTAATCAACCTTTGCCAATAACTCGCCTTATATTTATCCAACAAGCCATCAAATTGAAGCTTGGTTCTATACACCCATTGCTTCCAATAGAATCTACATCACTTGGATAAGGAGCCTACTCCCATGTACCATTTGTCATTCAAGCATCAAACTTCTTTTGCATTGCTTCTTCCCATTCCACAACTACCTTGGCTTTAGCATAACAAGAAGGCTCAGAAAGAATGACATTATAAAACACTTTGGGTTTGAGTATGCCTCCTTTTGACCTTATAGTCATGGGAGAATCATCGATAGGAAGTGACTTTTGAGGAGAATCGAGTTCAACATAAAGCTCACCAGGCAAAATGTAAAGATGAGATGAGATAGGAATTATGATTAAGGAGTTATTCGAGAGAGATGCAACAATGTTAGTATTAGACAAATCAAAAGAAATAGGTACTATACTATATGCAAAGCCGTGAGGATGAGATAGGAATTATGAGTAAGGAGTTATTCGAGGGAGATGCAACAATGTTAGTATTAGACAAATCAAAAGAAATAGGCACTATACTATATGCAAAGTGGGTTGAGTAATATGTTGAGTAGACGAGGGCAAAGAAGTAGAAGATGTACTTGACCTAGTATTAGTAAAGATAATAGTAGGCTAAGCATATGAAGGCAATGGAGTGGAGGATGTGCTAGACATATTTTCAACTAAGGCATGCAAAAATGAAACATCAATGAACATAAGAGGATTATTAAGGACATTTGTGATAGGCTATATACGAGGAGTAGACAACTTGTGTATTAGACTATTTATTAGGAGACAAAGAAGACCTAACAGGTAAAATAGGAGAGTGAATGGATGGTAACAAGAGTGGTACTCAAGTTTAAAAGCCAAACATTCTAAGTAACTTCATTGGAAGTAATAGTTAAGTGAGCTAAAGGAGCCCCAAACTTGTTGGATGATTGATGACCTTGCAAAAGACCGCACAATTATAAACACTTATTGACTAGATGGCCAAGTTTTCCACAAATTTGACATTGAACCCGAGGTTGAGCACTACCATCTTTCTTTTGCTTAAAACCACCACAATCTTGCCTCTTTGATGGTAAAGCCTCATTTTTTTGTAAAAAGTCATGCACCTTCCAAGTAGATGAGTCAGAAGAAATGTTTCTTGAATTATTAAAGTTCTTTGACTCGTGAGTAACCAAACCTAACTATATTAGCTTGAATTTGATTGAACCCCTCATTGGACTCTTTCTGACCATTGAGCCTCCTTTCTTAAGGCATCAATTGACTTTGAAAATCTTCAAGTGTGATAATGTCCTTACGCATGAGCAATGTCATCGAAGACACAAAAGAATTGTAAGAAAAATCAATACCCCTAAGTGCGTAGAGCACAAGATTCTTCTCAAAAAATGCTTCATCAATAGCTACAAGATTGTCAGCAATGGAGCATAGATGCATGATATATTATTCTACTGATCACTCATTTTTGTTCATAGTTTGCAACTCAAGACGAAGATCAATGATCCTTACATGAGATGTTGTAGAAAACACTTGTTGAAGATAACTCCACTGTCTAGCTTCAGTAACACCTCGAGGAAGATAAATTTGCATGGAATTAGTCACAGAACCATAGAACCAACTCTTAGATGAGATTATGTAAGCGATTCCAATGTGCATAATTTGGACTTGTTCTTGTAGAACCAATAAGAAACTGATTTGGAGGAGAGGCTGTTTCATCATCAAGTCTTCTAAACCATAAGCAATGATAATTAAAAGTAATCGCTCTCTCCAAAACAGGTAATTGGAATCATCAAGCTTTATGGTACCGGTGGCATTGAGATGCTAGAAAACATTGATGTGGACAATTGATGACTATGATCAGCTACGTCATCAAGATTGGGAGGAGGAATAGCTTGATTCTCATTTCTTGTGGAATTTATGCGAACCATTGACAACCCTTCAAAAACCTCTAGGGAGGTTTGCTCTGATACTATATAAAGGATCTAGGAATGCTATGTTGATGAGCATAAAGCAAGAGTAATTCTATTGATGATATTAGCTGCTATATATATAGAGCAGTTAGTGAATAACAACCTAACAACCTTGAAACAATATCTAGTAGAAAGTTATCTACTACATAGGACTCGTGATATCACATATAGTCCAAGAGGAAATATTGAGTTTTAGGAATAAGAATTCTAAGCTCAAACTATTGTTTGTTATTTTGGCATTCAAGCAAAGTATAGATCTCATAAAGTTTCCGTGAGTCTCAATTTAGTTCTACAGTCTTGTATCACCTGAATATAACCAAGCTTTTCTATCAAATGATTGGGATTGGTTTCATGAGCGTTTGGTACTACATCCTATATGGAAAACAAATAAATGGCTTAGACCTAAAATATCATTTCTAGGATGCAGTGTGGAAGAGTTCTCCAATTTCCAGGTACCGAATGCTAGAGAAAGTAATGGAAGAAAAAGAAGGATATGAAGCTTCACTACTGAGAGCCGATACTTCAGCTCTTTCTTTTCTGTTCTTTTTCAGTTTTGATTATTACTTAATGAGACAGATGAATGATATGCACATAGTAACATCATATTCAATTGTTGTGATTTGTTCCTTGTTTTCTCTCATTATTACCTTTTTCTTTGCTGCATAAAGGTCAAATATATTATGGGATAAAATGAGATGACATATCTGATTTGTAGCAATAAGTTCCTCTCCAACTGAACTCTAAGGTTGGAAATTGACTAATGTAATATATTCCCTTGGTATGAATCTTTTTATGTTGGACTTGGGTCACTTATCATAATGCACATGACAAAGGAACAAAGGAGTCTAGATAAGAAAGTGGAGTTATCTTTTTCTTGTTATTCATGCCAGACTTGATTTATGAATTCAAATTAATATTAATCCATCGTTGTAAATCACAACCATTTCTTAATTCTTACAAGCATGAGCATTTTCTCATTGTAGTGCTGTAAAAAGAGTTTTTGCTTATCTTAACATGAAAAGGGGAAAAAGATGATAAAAGGTTTTCTGCATTCTGTAGCCGCTTATAATTAGTCTCTGGATTGTCAGGTTATGTTAAAACTTGAAGCATTCTTTGGCAGACCCTGTAGCAATGTGGCATGTCAGAGCTGAGATAGCCCCAGCAGTCCTTTTTGTGGTAGATTTTGGTGGATGGTACCGGCTTGATGCAAAATTGTCTGATGGCAACTCATCAGATATGATTCAACACACCCAAGTTTCATTGATCAAAGATGTGATTGTGCCATATACCCATTTACTTCCTAGATTGCGTTTGTCAGAAAACAAGAAACGCCAAACTCTTCTCTATTTTAAGGGAGCTAAACACAGGCATCGGGTCAGTATATTATTATGGAGTTATAATACCATCATTTCCTTTTCATAGCTTTTCCTCATGTTTATTATTTTTACAGTGGTATGTGTTTATTTATACAACCTAGTATTTTTTTCAAATTCCAGATTTGTTGTTTATTTAGATAGGTTGAATCATTGCCTTTTTTTCTGCAACACACTCTATTTAGCTGTTATTGTATGTATGTCCTAATAACATATGTTTGAAAGTCATCCTAGACAAGTAGAACGAACGATATGGCCAATACATAATTGTCACATATTATGTCTTTCTTCCCCAAAGAGAAATATAAACATAAAAATATAAAATGGTATTTATTTGTTTACAATGTTTGTCAAGTTGGTTGCTGACTCTTATTATTTTTATTTATTTTTGTAATAAGAATGTGAACTACAATCATCATTTAGGTTCTGTACAAAAATTCCGAAAATTCTAGTTCCAACTTTCTGGGAGTTTGCAATCTCTCTGATAATTTGATGACATTGTCTCTCTCTAAACACAGCTTCTGTTATCTTTTTAAGTACAAATGACACAGAAGAAGATTATTAGGCTTTATTTGTTGAAAATAAAAACTTTTGTCCCATTATAGTTCTATCATTCAGTATTATTGTTGGGCACACTATTGGTAAGTTTCTTTTTTAATTTTTCCTACCTCGACAATGCATGAAATTATTACTTGTGGTTATGTTGCTGACCCAATGAGTGATATTGGTTGAACTATTGGACTCTAAATGAATTTTGCTGTTTTGAAATGATGCCAACTGGGACTTGGGTAATGTCCATATTCGATGAGCACCTATAGATAGACAACTTTTTCTTCTTGTATTATGACATTTGAAAGGTGCAGCTTTTATTTAGTTCATTTCATTTTTGTGTATCAATAGTAAGAATGGCTGTACATGCCCCGTACAAAAGAAAGATAAATAAGTAACTGAAATTATTCTATCGTTAACTATGCATATAGTGTGTATTATATCATTAAATTTTCGTCATGAGCAGGGAGGTCTAGTTCGAGAAAAAATGTGGGACTTGTTGGTTAATGAACCTGAGGTTATCATGGAGGAAGGTTTTCCCAATGCCACGGGGAAGGAGCAATCGATAAAAGGAATGAGATCGTCTGAATTCTGCTTGCACCCAGCTGGAGACACTCCCACTTCATGCCGACTTTTTGATGCCATTCAAAGTCTCTGTATACCTGTCATTGTTAGTGACAATATTGAGCTCCCATTTGAAGGAATGATAGATTATTCTCAATTCTCCATTTTCATACCAGTTTCGAATGCAATGAAACCAAACTGGCTTTTGAGTCATCTTAAGAACTTTACAGAAAAGCAGAGGGATAGTTTTCGTCAGAAAATGGCCGAGGTCCAGACCATCTTTGAGTATGATAATGGTCATTTGGGAGGCATCGGGCCAATTCCTGCTGATGGTGCAGTGAATCACATATGGAGAAAGGTTCGCCAGAAAGTGCCTCTGATGATGGAAGCAATTGTTCGTGAGAAGAGAAAACCACCTGGCGTGTCAGTACCAAAACGTTGTCATTGTACTTAACATGTTAATATTTATTAGATTAATATTCATTCACGTCCTTTTTTCTTGTATTTCCAATAGTTTTGATGTTATTTATTAGCAAACCGTGTAACTTTTTTCAAGATTGTGAACTACAATTCTCTAATGCTTGTAATCAATTTTGACTATATTCATTAGCATATCGAGAAACTTGATATATTTGAAGAGTATAAATGATTGTTAGGTTTACCTCTCACAATTTTAAATTTTAGGAAAAATTAGGGTTTGATACATCTATATCTATATGGTATCAAAGTAACGAGTTCTTCGAATTGAATCCTTATGATAATCCTAAAACAAATTAAAATTATTAAGGTTCATGAATCTTGTAATAAGATAAAGAAATTTATTATTGGAGAAAGTTTAAATGATAAGTTTTTATATAGATAAAGTAGCCAACAAGGGAAGAATATTGAAGAGTATAAATGATTGGTAAGTTTACCTCTTAAAAACTTGAGCTTTTTAGAGAATTAACGTCTAATGTTTCTACAACTTAAACTTTTTTTCACCTTTGTTCAACCGATAATGCATAGACATGAGGGTACTCGAATACTCTAATTTTATTTTAAATTTATAGAAAATTTGAAAAAATGGGCATGTCCAAAAATTTATCTGTTAGTTTCACTGATATTTATTTCTTTCAAGCGACTACTAATTGCAGTACTATTAATTACATTTCGGAGCAAGTTACTTTTACTTTAGATAATACTACCAGGTGTAAAATTACTCTTTCTTATCAGGCATGACAAAGAACAAGAACAAGTTTTACATGAGATTGGATCACATACAAGAAAACAAATAGCCTCTCAACATCTTGAGTACAAAGCATCCCTCTGGAGCAAGAAAGGATACCCAATTCCCCTTCTTTTTGAAGGAAATATAACAAAAAAAACACTGACTACAAACCCAACAACAAGAGGAAGGGTGTTAATCACTTTTCTAGGCAATGTTGGATAATAACACCCAACAACATCATTATGTGATGCTGCAAAGGTAAGAAATGCGATTAACGAAAGCGAAGCATGGAAGAGATCAGCCCATGTCAGCCTATAATCAAATGAAAAAGACGGCTTCTTCCTATCAGCATTGAAAGTCCAAATACCCTTCAAAGTTGCCACCCCATAGTACAGTCTACCACTGGCTGTTTTGAAGCTATCAGTGAAAGTGAAGAAGACACAAGAGGCTGCTGAAAGGGTTATAAAGAAACCCATCAACCAATGGTTCAAAGTGTTACATGTTCCATCATTGGTCAAAAGAGGAGCAAAGATGGTGAAGGCAAGAATTGTAGCTGTAGGTAGGAGGACATTGAGGCGTGCCGTGCCGCTTAGAATGGCGTTGATGATGTATATGAAATTGGATTCATCATTGCCATCCTCTTCATGTTCGTAGTTTTCAATCAGATCTTGGTTGATAGAGTTGTCCATACCAGAATAACCTATGAGTCAAGGTGATGGTTATAAAGGAAGTATATAATCATGAAATAGCTGTAGAGTACAAGGAAAGGATTCTTTGTTGAGGGAGATGGACAAGCTATTATATTCTCTGAGCCTCAAACAATTATTTGTCCTACTCTTTTGAGTTGAGCATAATATTGAACCTTTCCTTCCTCACCTGACTTTGGCATTCGCTTTTTGATGGTTTAAAGAACAAGTAAGATTTCTTCACATTGCATTCAAAAGAAGAACTACGAAAAAATATCAAGTGATCGTTTCATAACCATTTCAATCCTAATTCCTAACTTTAATTTTTATGAATTTTATAATTTATGAAAATAATTACGTTTTACAACTCATTTTTAATTTCTATTTTCTAAATTTTGAAATTATATCTTAAAATTTAACTAAATTATGAAATTTAACAAAAGTAAATTTTGATATTCAATTTCTATTTTTTTTTTAAATTTCTTGTCACTAAAAATTAATAATTAAATTATTATCAATCAAATCCAACCTCATTCAAAATAATTAAAGAGTTAAAGATGAAAATTGATAGAAAATAAATTTTAAAACTTAAAAATTTTAAAATTAAAAATTAAGAATTGATTATCAAATAAATAAGATCCTATTCATAAAAATAGAAACTAGTAATTGGTTATCAAAAAACTTGTTTTTTTTTTTAAAAAATCGAATTAAAATTCAATTAAAAAATTAAAAAATCAAAAATTAAAAATTGAAAAAGTTATCAAACATAACCAAAATAAACTAAGGAAATGTTAGACACAAATTTGCACAAAAGCTACTTAAGCTAAGTATCAATATTATCTAGAAAAATGAATTACTTTTTCAATTTTTAAAATAACTCTAATACAAATTTTTGTGTTATTAGAAATTAAGTAAATGAAATTCCAAATAACTAAAAAAGATGTTGTGAATTAATTATACTAATCAACTGAGGAACAAATTAATAAAAACACAACAACGAAATATCAATACGCCAAAGGATTGGTACGTAAGGTACTCCCATTAATATATTAATATCATAAATATTTTATATTATTAAAAAAATTTATTTTAATATCTCAATTTAAATATCGGTAAGTTTTGTATTTTTTTAAATAGTAATCAATATTTTTTTCCAAAATATCTTTTTTGCGTTTTGGTGAAGAAATTTTGTTTTCTTTACTTTTAGAAATTTAACTAGAGTTAAAAAAATAAATTTTTTTACTAGAGTTTTAACACTTACTAAAAATTACAAAAAAATTGTAAATTTTTAAAAAATAAATAATATAAATTAGTATTAAAAATTTATAACATTTCAACAATTTCATTAAGACATGAAGAAAATATCTTTGTGACCAACTGACAAAAATAAATTAAAAAGACATACAAATTTTAAAATTTTACTTATGAATTTTTTTTACAAAGAATCTATCCTATAAGATCCATTAATTTTTTTAATATGGAGTGTTAAAACTCACCCATTAAAAGAAAAAAATATCAAAATTTAATTGCATATAAACAAATCATAAACGAACCATGTCTAAGTTGTATATTTTTAATTGATAAAAGAGTCCATTTATATTAATAATGATATAAAAAAAATGTTACCAGAAATTAACATTTTTGTAATTTTTTTTAAATGTAGTTAATTTTAAAAAAGAAAAACTACATTTCCCTAAAAAAATAAAATGAGCATTTTGAAAAAAATAATTATTATTCAAAAATGATATGTTGATACAAGTTTGTTAATAACAGTACTGAAATAATATTACCGGAAAACCTGGTATGAATTTGTTTAGGTTGAGTCGCGGACTATTTCTTTTTTAAGACGTTTAGCGCGTATTTGTGCAAGCAAACCACCGTCTCTCCGGGATAAAAACGGCCCAAAATATTTTTCCTCTGTCTCGGAACTTATTTGTCTTGATGAAGAGCCCAGGAATGCTACACCTAAAAATTTGTTTTCTGGAAAACTAAAAATAACTTAGAGTTGCGAGAGAGAATTGTTTGTAGTGAGAATTGTTTATTTGAGATTGTTGTGTTGTAAATGAGAAATTAAAGCCATCTTTTTATAGGTTTTAGAAACCGTGTGGAAATTATGGATAAAACGGTAATGTTTGGGAATTAAGAGCGTAACGGCCATTCTGAGTAATGAAGCGTAACGGCCAATCCCAATAGCCAACTCTTGACTATTTATACCTCTTTAAAATAATGTAAAAAAACCAATGTGGGACAAGGCACATTTCCCAACAATCATTTTTTTTTTATTAAATTTCATCTTTTTTCCAACAATCCCCCACTTGAATTTTATATAAAAATAATTTTCATCGAGTAACCGAACAATTATAAGATTGTGCATAAGTAAAAAGGTGTCTATCAACTTGAACCTTTGCATAGTGTTGATGCTTTAGAATATACTAGAGTAACTCGTAGTTTTGAACTCTATCTCTAACAATCATCACACACACAACCTTTCCAAGGTGTAGTTCAAAAAGCCCGTGCTTTACGGCCACGCACGTGCATCCCAAGATAGTGAACGGCTCTAGTAAATTTTGCAAAAATTTTTCATAGAAAACGATCACACTTTTGCACGTTCACATAGGCGAAGTCTATCAAGAGTACTCCTGTAGCTATGTCTTTCCACTCACATGAGTATAGAACTCATTAAGAGTTTAACAATTAACTCATCATTTTCTGCTAAGGGACTTCGTGCTTTCAACAATATAGAATGGGATTTGATAAATAGCATGATACATCTCATATCACTTCATGACTTGTTATTACCGCTTTGAACTTATTTCTTGGGATCTCCGATCCATAAGTTGGGTTACCATCATAAGTGACTCTTCATTCTAAGTGGCATTAATCCCATTCCTTTTGAAGTTTTGAAAACCTTCTCTCTTGGTAATCCTTTCGTCAAAGGATCACCCAAATTTTCATCGAAACGTACATGATCCACTCTTACGGCTCCCGTAGAGAGAAATTCTCTAACGATACTATGCTTATGACGTATATGTAGTCTCTGCCGTTGTAGAAACGGTTCGAATCTTTGCAATAACCACGGTACTATCATTTGTGGATCAAAAACAGTTGCATCGGTCTTTCCCACAAAGAGGATCTCACTAATATAGTTCTTAGCGGCCTGCTTCTTCACTAGCGGTGGCTAGTGCTATCATTTCGGAACTCCGTTGTAGATTGAGCCAATATTGTTTATTTCTTAGACTTCCAGGAAATAGCTCCACCACGGTATGTTAAAAATATAGCCACTAGGATTTGCTTTGGAGTCTTCGATAAAGTGTTCCAATCGCATGTTGTATCCTTCTAAAACAATGGAAACTTTTTATAATGTAATCCAAGGTTCATAGTTCTCTTAAGGTATCTCATAACTCTTTCAATAGCATTCCAATGCTCTATACTAGGTCTCTTGGTAAACCTACATAGTAGTCCCACAACATAAGCTATGTCTGGGTCTAGTGCAATCGGTAAGCGTGCGTAAGCTACCGATGATACTCGCATACTCGATTTATCTAACACTATCTCCTGTGTTCTTGAACAACTTTACACTAGGATCGTATGAGTACATACAGTTTACGATTAAAGTAATTATATTTCTTTAAGATCTTTTCAATGTAGTGAGATTGATCTAGAAATTCCCTTTCGAGACCTAGTTATTTTTATACCAAGGATTACACTCGCTTCTCCAAGATCTTTCATATCAAAATTAGCTCTTAATAATGTTTTCACTTTATTCACAACATAAATATTTGATCCAAAAATAAGCATGTCATCCACATATAAACATATAATAGTGCAAATATTATCTTCTAATTTATAATAAATGCATTTGTCACTTTCATTTATTTTGAATCCATGTGAGATAACTAGATTATCAAATTTTTCATGCCATTTGCTAGTGCTTGTTTTAGACCATAAAGAGATTTATCTAATTTACAAACTTTATTTTCTTGACCTGGGATAACAAAACCTTCAGGTTGATCCATATAAATTTCTTCTTCTAAATCACCATTTAAGAAAACAGTTTTAACATCCATTTGATGTACTACTAAATCATGGATAATAGCAAGAAAGAAAAGTACACGTATGGAAGTTATTCGTGTAACTGGTGAAAAGGTATCAAAGAAATCTACATTTTCCCTTTGCCTGTATCCTTTAACTACAAGGCGAGCTTTATATTTTTCAATAGTACCATCGGGTTTTAATTTCTTTTTTAGTATCCATTTACATCCAATGGTTTTGCAACCAGGAGGTAAGTCAACTAAATGCCAAGTCTTATTATACTCAAGTGAGTCCATTTCATTATTTATGGCTTTTTCCCATAAGTTGGCATCTAAAGAAGATAATGCTTCTTTAATAGTTTGGGGATCTTCCTCTAAGGTATAAGCATAAAAATCAGACCCAAAATCCTTAAGGGTTCGAGCTCGTTTATTTCTTCTAATTTTAGGGTTTAATTCTTCAGTTTGTTCACTAGTTCTAGTTATAGGTAAACTACTAGAAGACGAGCCCCCACTATTCCTAAATTTAAAGGGAAACCTATGTTCATAGAAATCATCATCATTTGATTCTATAACTACCCGATCTTTTAAGTCATAGAATTTATAAGCTTTACTATTCACAGCGTATCCTATGAATACACATTCATAAGCTCTACTAGCAAGTTTATTTCTTTTAGGATCAGGGATTCTAACATAGGCTAAACAACCCCAAGTTTTAAAATAAGTTAAATTAGGTTTCTTATTTTTTAAAATTTCATAGGGTGAAATTTTATTTGTAGAGTTAGGCACTCTATTTAGCACATAGCAAACAATTAATAAAATTTCTCCCCACCAATGGGAAGCAGCACCAGAGTTTAATAAAATTGCAACAATGATTCGGTAAAAGTTCTATTTTTTCTTTCGACTTTTGCCATTCATTTCGTGAGAATAAGGTGCGATTTTTCATGAATGATTGCATGAGTTTTATAAAAATCATTGAAGATATTGGAATCATATTCGGTGCCTCTATCACTTCGAAACCTTTTTATTTTCCTATTAAGTTGATTTTCAATCTCTGTCATAAATATTTTAAACATGTCAAACGCTTCACTTTTATTTTTCATTAGATATACTTAAGTGTAATCTGAACTGTCATCTATAAAAGTTATAAAATAACGTTTTCCATTTCTTGTTAAATTTCCATCAAGTTCACATATATTAGAATGAATTAATTCTAAAGGTTAAGATTCTCTAACTACTGATTTATGTGAAGTTTTGGTTATTTTAGCTTGACTACAAAAATCACATTTTTCAAAATCATTTAAAGATAGTTTAGGAATTAGTTCTAAGCTACTCATGCTCTTGATTATGTGTTTATTAACATGACAAAGTCTAGCATGCCAAATATTAAAAGAACTCAACATGTAAGCAGAAGATGAGGTTTTATTGATTTCAACGTTTAATTTAAACATGCCATCAATGGCGTACCCTTTTCCAACAAATATATTATTTTTAGTTATAGTATATAAATCAGCTCCTATAGTTTGAGTAAACCCAGATTTTTTGAGAAGATAGCCTCAAACCAAGTTCTTTCTCATCTTTGGAGTATGCAGGACATCTTTCAAGATAACAGTCTTTCCAGAGGTAAACTTCAATACCACCTCACCAGTACCAGTAACTTTAGTGGAGTGGGAGTCGCCCAGCAGCACTTTCTTATCCTCGGAATCAGAATAGGACTTGAACATGTCTCGATCATAGCAAACATGGTGAGAGTCACCGGTGTCCACCCACCACCCCTCGGATCCACCAACAAAATTGACTTCAGATATCATAGCAATAAGTTGATCTTCGGTAAGGTTCACGTAGGCGGGGCGATTCTGTTCCGACAGCTTCTAGCCAAGTGGCAGTGCAGTACAACTATAACACATGAATGTGTTATTCCTTAAGAAGGGGTTGCGGTCCGTTACGGGGAGGATAGTTTCTATTTACATTTTGGTAGTTATGGTTGGTTATTATTACGATTCTAAGTTTTCATATTTCTACCTTTAGGTTTCAATTGTAGTGAGGGTTTCTTATTGGTCTTGTTATTTGAGACTACAGTATTTCATCTCTTTGGTCTTGTTTTCGAGCTTCTTCTTCTATTCTTAAACGGGTTATAAGACTTTCTAAAGAAAATTCCTTAGTTTTATGCCTAAGTGTATTCTTAAAATCTTTCCAAGCAAGGGGTAATTTATCTATAATAACGGCTACTTGAAATTGTTCATCTAAAGTCATACCTTGAAGTTATTTAGTGCTATCTTATCAGTAGTTCGTGTGATTGAGCTTCCAGCGATTTGCCATCAATCATTTGAAACTTCGGTACCTACCGACAACATACTTCTTAGTTCGGCCTTTAGTGTCGTACTTCTTTTGAAGTGCTTCCCAAATTTCCTTAGCGTATTATCGAGTTATAATAGTCATACAGATCATTAGCTAAACCATTAAGAATATAATTTTTGCAGGAAAATCATTTTGCATCCAGGTGTCTAAATCCTTAGTTGCATCTTCGGTAGGAGGAGTAGGCGTATTGGGTTTTCGGTAGTAAGAGCGAGAAATGACTTTTTCATGGTTAAGAAAAAATAACATTTTTGTCTCCATCTTTTAAAGTGTAGTCCTGTGAATGCTTTGTTTAGATCGGCGGATTAACATTTCGGTAGACATGGCGAGCATTGAAATACGTCTTAACATTGTTGAAACAAGTTTGTTAATAATAGTATTGAAACAATATTACCTAGGAAACCTGGTATGAAGCTGGGGTTGAAGTCGCGGACTAGGTCGCATTTCTCTTTAAGGCGTTTCGCTGACTCTGCCCAATTTGTGCAAGCAAAACCACATTTCCGTTGCCCCTGTGGATAAAGCGATCCGAGAATCTTTTTTTCTCTATCTGGAACTTCTTGATGACCGATGAAGGAGGAATGCTACACTGAAAAAAATTTGTTGCTCGGAAAACTAAAAATAACTTAGAGTTGCGAGAGAATTGTTTCTTTGAGATTGTTGTGTTGTAAATGAGAGCCCTCTTTTTATAGGTTTTAGAAACCGTGTGGCAATTATGAATAAAACGGTAATGTCTAGGAATTAAGAGCGTAACGGCCATTCCGAGTAATGAAGAGTAACGACCATTTTTTGTATTAAAGGCAGTAAACGGATATTTTTGTGAGTAAATCTGACAGCAACTCTTTCTGAATAAAGAAGCCAAACGGCCATTTAACGGCCATATTCTTAATAAAAGAAAATAACGGTCATTTTTCTGAAGAAAAAAAATATATATATAATAACCATTTTTGTAAGTGGAAAAGTTTTCCTTAAAAGAATATTTTATCAAAAAATAAAATAACACCTCACACGCACACGAACTAGCTCAGCACGGTCGGACGGACGAGCAGCAATGGTAGCGTGTGTGGTATCGCATTCTGCTCTTCCTTCCGCAAAATGGGTGAGACCCGATTTCAATAACATTTCTTCACTTATTTATATATTTTTTAAATAATGTAAAAAATCAACGTAGGATAAGTCACATTTCCCAACAATAATTTTTTTATTAAATTTTACCTTTTTTCCAACATGATACCGATACGTGAATTAGAGGTATTAAAATAGAACTTCTTAATAACAAAAAATATTTAAGATATCAATACATTGATTTGATAATTACAAGTTACATGATCTCGCTGAAACTAGAACACAAGCAAAGGTAGTAAATTAAGAACACAATAGAATTAAGGTGATTGAATCAATATGGCAAAGAAACAGAGCCAGAATTGTTTTTCCAAATGAAGACGATTGATAGCTGTAAAAAATTATGAAAGTTAAAATTGTGTGCAAGTATAATTAGAATTGATTTTATTGAAGTATAATTAGAATTAAGTTGGTGTACATTATTTTTTTTTGTTTTAAATATAGAATAATATTTTTTTTCAATTAAATTAAAAATGATATAACATAAATAAAAATCTGTGACTTTTTTTAAAAAATAAAAGATTTTATAATACTCATTTTTAAAATAAATAAAATATTATACGATGATTACAAACTATAAGCAGAACACGGCTAATTATGCGTGGAATCAGATGTTAAACTAAATACAGAGAAAAAAAATGGTGGTATAATCTATAATCCCACATACGAGCCCTTGGTGCTGATCATCCACTCCCACAAGTAATGAATAATTCATAAAATTCATTGACTACAATAACAACAACAATCTCAGATAATAAACTTCACTTGGCATTTGCATTATTACTGATACTCATAAATGTAAATAGAGCTTTAAAATGGGTTATGTAAACTTAATTTCAATTCTACTTACCTAAATTTTATTTTAAAGGCAAAAATATTATTTTTAGGGTTAACAATTTTGTTATTCCCTTAAATCTTTATTTTATAATATACTTTAGTTCTTAACTTTTTTACTACATAGTAATCACTACCCTTTTAAAATTTAATCCAATTTGATCTTCTAACCTTTTCATGAATATAAAACATGTTTCTTTAACTTTTTGATAAAAAGTGTTAAATTTTAAAAATTTGGGATTAATATGATAAAAAAGTTAGAGAACAAAGTATATTTTAAAGTAAAAATCTATTTTTATTATATATTATGAAACAGAGAAAAAACAAAAATATTAATGTTTAATTGGGTTTTTAAGTAGTGATATTACAGTAAATTATTAGTTAAATGAGCTAAAGTCAGCGGGTAGCTCATTTCACACGTAATTGATAGATTAATACAAGTGATTATATAACTAACAGATTAATTAGAAAAAATAAATTTGGCTGTGCAGAGATTATTAAGAGAAAGAAATATATATATATATATATATATATATATAGCAAACTCACATGCATGGAGGAAAATTGTGTCATTCCTGGCTGCACGTTCTAAAATATGTTTCGTTTTGATACTAACATATACCGGAGATGAATTCATGTCGTTAACAAAGTTTTGATCCAAAAGAACATTTCCTGAACCATCAGCACTAACACACCGACCATAGACGTACGGTGCCTTTAAGTTCGTATTGCCGGCTAATGCTCCGACCAAAAGTGAGATTTAAACGTCATGAGAAAATGTGCTGTGCATGTTTTAATATACAAAATATTAAATATAAAATTTATAAATGGAAGATAACGAAATATAACTTAATTATGTGAAATTTATTTAACATGTTGAAAAATTTTAAAGTTCGGTATTATTTACATGTATTTTTTTTAAAATTCATTCAGATTAATATAAAAATAATTAAATCAATAAAATGAAAATACATCATATCATTGTTTATTAAAAAATTAGTTTTTTTTTTTGTAAAATTAGAGTAATTATTTCCTATCCTCAAATATTACAGAAGCAAAAAAAAAAAAGTTGTAATTTTTTTCTACGTAATTAATGGATTGCATGTCATTTTGGTAATTTTATTTTCACAAATTGAATACATTAATAGCATTTCTTAAAATTAATATACTTTATTTAATTACGTTAATGTTGCAATGCATGATTTATTATTTTTTGCCAATTTTATTTTATTTTTTTTAATATTTTTTGTTGAAAAAAATTATACTAAATTGAAATGAATCTTAATAGCATGAGCCTTACCAAAAGATGTTTGAAACTAAAAATATCTCAAAAAGTTAAAAAAAAAACTAGAAAATAAAATAAATTAAAATCATTAAAATTTATTTAAAATGATTAAAGTATTTACAAGTGTAAAAATAAATTTACTAAAGTGTATCAATGTAAAGTAAAGTTATTAATATATTATATTTGTGAAATTAAAGTGACTCAAAATGTAATTTTTTAATGACTTATCTTTAGATTTTATTGAAAATAAAGAAAACAAAATATTTATACTTGAATTAGAAACTAATAAATCATTTTAGAAAAAAAAAAAAATTAACCGTAGCTAAACCCTAATCTAACCTCTTGAATTACTACTGTTAAAATGTCACACATCGATTGGACATGAAGTATTAAACACATATATAAATGAGGGCAATCTTTCATCTCATAACCTGAGTTTTGAGATGGAATTAGGCACAAATTTAACATGGTATCAAAGCAGGAAAAACTCATCCCGTGGCACGCAGCTGTAAGCCCACCACCGTCCATCGATGAACTACCGATGCGAGGAGTGTTAAAATGTCCCACATCGATTGTGCATGACGTATCAAACACATATATAAATGAGGGCAATACTCCATCTCATAACCTGTGTTTTGAGATGGAGTTAGGCCCAAATTTAACAACTACATCAGGGCAACTAATGCAACTACCAGGTTATTAGGTGAAACTCACAAGATATAAAACCTAATAAATTCCCAGGATTTTTGCAAGGTAAGTTGGACTCTGAAATTTAAATGCCTCTATCATGTACTTGAATTAATCCTCAGCAAACTTTATAAATGATTCAAATTCTTTATTGCTGATTTCTTTGATGATTAATCCGAACCATTGGATTGAGAGTTCCAGGTAGAACCAGAGAATCCAACAAATTAAACCAATAAAAAAAATAGAAGCGTGGTTCTTTTGAAGAATTGAAACCTAGCTATATCCTTCAATAAGACTAGTGCACAAGCAATTGTACTTGAAACCTCATCCTAGCAATTTGAAAAACAATACATACGTATCATGAGTATATATCTTTTTCCTAAAGGGTTAAAAATGATTATTCCATAAAATTATATAAAAAAATTAGAAAAATAAACTAATATAACCATTATTTAATTATGGACACTCCACTTATATTTTTTATTTTACTAGTCATTAATATGTGCATGGCGTACTAAATATTTGATTAGTTAACCAAAAAAATGCAATACTAAAGAGACAAACATATTATATTCAAAATAAAAAGCTTAGTCAACCATGGTTACGTTATGAAATATAAATAATATAATAATAATAATAATACAAACTGAAATGAATTAGAAGTTTTACAAGATTACAAAACTTACTTCATAATCCTAGGGTTTACAGAGATAATAATTCTAGAAAAGAAAAATGGGTGAGAATCCTCCTCGGAGAAGTAGAAGATTAAATTTAAGCATGTTCAACAATTGAGGAAAGCTTTCCTTATATAACTAAATTTTTACTGTGCAAAAATGCTGGTACTATAGATGAATAATACTTTTTACTGCTGTGGATGCTTTCTGTCACCTTTTATTATTGGTGAAGAGTGTCCTATCTGTCACCTTTTTACTTTTTCGAGATGCTTTGTCGGTCATTTTACTGTAGGTTTTTTATTCTTTTGTTGAAGCTACAATGCTTGATTTTATATCTGATTTCTTACATTTTATAGGCATCTTTATTAGGCTTTCATACATTTTTGTATCATGTAGATGCTTAGCCCAAATTCTTATGTTTTACAAGATATAGGCACGTAAGCCCAAATTTTAATACATGTTTTAAAGTTCGATGGGCATGGGTTTTGAATTTACAAAACATGGGAGAAAATCCCAAAACAATCATTTTTATTATCATCCCAAGGTCGACTAAAGGTTTTGAGTCATTTGAGGTGGAATTGCTTGACATTTAGTTGGAAGATTATGTCCTTTCTTATGATAACTGTTGCATGATATCCATATATTCTTTTTTCAGTTTTAACATCAACAAGTAATGCGTTTGCATATAGTACTTTGTCTTCTACTTTTTACTGTTGTGGATGCTTGTAGCAAACCTTTTACTGTTGGCGAAAAGTATCATGTTTGCCACCTTTTTATTGTTTGGAGATGCTTTTCCATTTTACTGTAGGTTTTTCCTTCTTCTGTTGATGCTACAATGTTGGGCTTTATATATGGTTTTTTACATTTTATGGACCTATTTATTGGACCTTCATACATTTTTGTATCATGTAGGCTCGCAAGCCCAAATTCTTATGTTTTACAAGATATAGGCATGTAGGCCCAAAGTTTAATTAGGAGTGTGCAAAAAATCCGATCATCCGATCAATCCGATCCGATCCGTTGATTATTCATCCGATCCGATCCAATCCGATGGTCGGATCGGATGGAGATTTTTTCCATCCGTTAAGTGCGGATCGGATGGCAGATTTCATTACGTTTCATCCGATCCGATCCGATCTGACCGAAATTAATTATATATATTTATTAAATTAAATATATATAAATAATTAATATATATTTATTTAATTTTTTAATGTTTTTTTAAATCAAATAATTTTATGCTATGATTTATGTAAAAATTTAAAAAAATTATTTAAAAATATAAAAAATAGTGTTAATTAAATTTATTGGTCGGATTGATCGGATGTCATCCGAATAGTTTACGGATCGGATTGAGCGGATGTAAGAAGTGATCGGATCGGTTGCGGATTAGGATGTTTCAATCCGAGCGGATGGTCGGATCGGATCGGATGACAGTAAAATCAACGGTTTCGATCCGATGAACACCCCTAAGTTTAATACATATTTTAAAGCGCGATGAGCATGTGTTTTGAATTTATAAAACAATCATCCTCATTATCATCCCCAAGGTCAACTAGAGGTTTTAAGTCATTTGAGGTATAATTGCTTGACGTTTGGTTGAAAGATTCCGTCCTTTCTTTTAATAACTGCTACATGATGTCCATATATTATTTTTTAGTTTTAGTAGAAACAAGTAATGCATTTGCATGGGCTCTCTGGAAAAGGAACTCGGTTCGCTATTTTGGCTTAATCTCTTTAGGTTTTACCAATACATGGCCCTATTTGTGAAGCCCCTGTTTTACTGTTGGTTTTAAAATGGTTTTGGGGACATTGAATGAAGTCCACCATTTTATTTTATATCTTTTCTTTATAACTATGACCTTTGAAAGTACTGGTTTGATGAACCATTGACATACCCAGAGAAGATAAAATTTTGTGGAGAAGATGCATAAGAATGTGAACTTTCTTTCAACCTCATTGAGTTTATAAAAGGTTTTGAAAAAGGTAAAGTTTTCTTGGACCTCATGTGTGAAGATTTCAAGTGATGATCCGAATAGTTTCCACCAATGGGTGAACCAAGAAGGAAATTTTGTAGGTTCAACCATTTTGGTATTGAAGTAAAATAGCCAAGAATGACTATATTTTTGGTTTTGTATCAAGAAGGTGTTGAATCATGCTTGCTCATAGCCCCAATGGTTAAAGGTTTTGCAATGATAAGTGTTGATATTGCATCCTGAATAGGTTCACCATCCTCTCCAATTTGGATAGCATTTAAGATATCCAACTATTGTTGTTTTGTAAGGTGAAAATCCCACCATCCTTTTAGTAGGCTTGAAAATCCAGCTATAAGAAGTTCAACAAATACTTTATCTAAGGTGCCAGACTAGGTTTTATAAGAATTTGATGCCATTTTCATTTTCTCTAATAGGTTTAAAATTTGGTATTCGGTCATGCCTTTGATATTCCATTCGTAGACAGACAAGTCATTATATTTTGGTTGTATGATTTGGTTTGGTTGGGTTCCTATTTCTAGATCTAGTGAGGTGTTGGGTTTTGCCAATGGAGTTTTGTTACTTCAAGAGACGATTCCTGAAATGCTTCTATATCCAAAGTGTTAATACAAAGGTGTTACCATCATGGTGTAAGACACTAATATTTTGAGAATTTTGAGGTATTTGAGGAGTTTCTAGGATTATAGGACTAATGTTAGAGTCATAGCCAATAAGCTCTAGCTTGTTTTTTAGGTCTTTAATAGCTTCTAAAAACTCAATTTTATTATATTTGATATCATTTTGAGTGGATTTTGATATTTGATAAGGTTTGAAAATTAGATTTTTAACTTTTTTATCGACATCTTTACTATTAGAACTAGAGGCTACGTAAGACTATAAAGTCTATTTTTTTAGTTTAGTGAGTTATTTAACTAAGGTATTTAAGCTACTTTTTGTAAAATTGTTTTATAAGATAATATTTTTAAGATTGATTGTAGTGTCTTCCTGTGGATTTTTAAGAGGATAAACTCCAACCTTTTTGTTACTTTAGGGAATGGTTATTGGCCTAAGTGGAAGATGTTCAGCCTCTACATGACCCTCTGGTGTTTCCCAAACAATAGTTTTCTTTTTTGTGTTTATTGATTTTATGGATTTGAATGGATAATGTATCCTTTTTTCATAAGCATATATTTCAAACTAATCAAAGAAAAAGACATTAATTTTATATTCATAAAAAAATTTATAAAATTCTTTATGATTCTCTTTACGAGTTTTCATGAAGTTTTGTAGAAACCAATATCGTTTTTCTTTGTTATATTCTGCAATGAAGTCATAATGCAGATATTTTTTATCAGTTTCAAAATCATCTCTTTTCAAGGTGTTTATTTCATGGGCTATATTTTTGGTTATAGGTGATTTCATTGGCGATTGAAGAGATGATTCATTTTGGTCTTAGTTTTGGGTTTCAATGTAGACTAGATATGGTACCAAAGTACTATAGTCTACGTTTATTAATAAACTAAAGTTCATATATTATCAATCTTCTTTACCGTTTATATACTCTTTATATAACTTAGCGGTCTAGGGTCTAAATTGGTATCAGAGCAATCTAAGTTGGGAAAGAGTAGTAGATTTATAGTGAGTAATCTCAATAATCCTGATATTAAAAGAGACTTGGTACTAGGACTTGACGAAGCGTACTTGATAAAGACGAGAGAGCGGTGGTAAGACGCATGAGACTTTAATACGATCTATTAAGGTATTCTCTTATCTTTTGCAATGGCGGGGTTAGTAATATCATTCTCTAAAAACTCTACTTCTTCATCCTCATTACTTAGCTACTTCAACTACTGACTAGATACGCAAAAATAAAGAAGTAATAAATATAGAAAATATTGAACAAGATTTAGCTAAAGCCGGAATGTTCCTAAAGTAGGAACTTCTGAGTCTATAATAAGGGTAGTTTTCTCTTTAAATCTAACTATATAATAAAAGCATTAGAAGAGACATATCCTTTAGCTAAAGAATCATTAGACTTAAGCTTATTGTCTCGAGGTCTTATAGACGATATAGAGAAAAGTATAATTATCTGCGTATTGGGCTAGTACAAATTGCGAGTTAAACCTCTACATTTAGAAGGACTTAATAATTCGATTCTTATTTGTGTTAGAGATAAAAGACACAATCAGGATTAAAGATTCGATGTTAGGATGTATTGAATCGTCCTTAAGATTCAGGACCAATATATTTTAATTGTTTCACTAATTTCTCTGTGTGCATTAAAGATGCAAATGTTTTAAAATGTTTAAAGGTAGATGTACGACACGTGGTTTCGACATGGAAGAAGGAACCAAATATTGCTCTTATATATAGAGTATATTTCAAAGTTATGAATACTATACGCCCAGACATTGACTTAAAATCTCTCATTAGAGATAAAAAGGAGAAACCACGCTATTTCAAACAAATAGTGAAAAAAACGGATTAGCTACACCTAAAAGGTTAGCATGGGACAAAATTACCCTTGCCGAGAAAGGTTTGGTTAATACAAAAGAACACGAAAAAGGTTAAAGATCCCTCGAAATACGAAGTCGATCAAATAATAGAACATGAAGATGGCTCGGTAGAAATCACGTTTGACTTCAAAGAAAAGTAAGAATATACGAGTCGAGACCGTATACGAGCAATAGATTCTCGAAATGTTTCGGAAAGATTTTCAAATGTTTCTATAAATTCTTGAGAGGAAAAGAAAGCTGATTTTGAAGGAAGCTCGAGAGAGGCTTCGCATGTGGAATAAACTTACCGAGTTTATCAAAATAATGGATCTAAAAGATCTGAAAGCTTGAGAAGAAAGATCTAATAGATCGAAGAAGCGGAGATGGAAGACGATAGAGTCCAACACTCTGCGATATGGGATGCGAATCAAACACTTTAGATTCCGAGAATGTTATGATGCTACAAAAACTTTCCTTTAATGAATCTTTAAAAAGAGATGTTTTATGATAAAAAAATTACGAAAAAGAAAAATATTTTATTCTCTAAATAGAGAACAACAAAAATGTTCTATGAAAAGTATAAAGCATTCTTAAAGTATGCGAAAGGAAGAATAGAGAAGGAGAATTAAATTTCTTCGACTTTATCATCAAATATTGAAAGAATGGAATCATAATTCACTGAAGTTCACATGACCTTGAAAAAGATCCATCGAGACATACACCTTAGAATGGAGAAAAAATAATGGCGACTCGTCCAGAGTCATTAAGATATCGAGAAGAGATGCAATGGGTTCCTTAAAAGGAAACTCAACAAAACCGAGAATTACAAGCCACGAGATGAATATGTGAATCGAGTTATAGAACAAGGAAACTACGCCTGACTTATTCTTACAAACGGTTGGGAATCGGTTAACAAGAATTGAAAAATCGGTCCGAAGCAAGCGAAAGTTTGCCATCTACTAAGAAAGAGGTAAAACTTGTGCTTTAAACCTATCCCAGTATTTTAAATTAAAAAGGAAGATAACTCAGAATTCTTAAAGAATTACTAGAAAAAATGTCTAAATTAGACCACGACGGATAAAGGAAAATGCAGCCAAGAATGCTCGAAGAAGATCTAAATGAGATCTACGAAAAAGAAGTAGATGAAATCTATCAATATCTAAAGGAATCTTACACAAATGATTACGCGAGAAATAAATAAATTGGAAAAACCAATTCCATTATACAAAACAAAGCCTTATTATCACTAGGCAATCTCCGGTCGATCAGAATCGAAGAAGAATTACCTAGCGAAACGGTATATTACGGTAGTACCATTGAGAATGGAGTATTGACGGACTATCGAATATCGAGTCATTAGGGTAATTAAAAATATGCTTATGTATGCAACGGCAATCAAGTTTCAGAGGAACTCGGATAAGCGAGCGGCGTGCTTAGCATAATAGGCGCTTTGTTGGTCGATTCTGAGTTGGTGGGACAACTGCAGGAGTCACTCGAAACGTCGTACAATTCTTAGCTCAATTAAGCAAAGAAGTAAATGAAAATGGTGATGTTCTCTAGATAGAAGACACGGTCAACACCTTACACACAAATATTGTTGCAACTTTGTGGGAAGTCTGACTTTGCGAGCAGGGAGTCGTGAGACGGCTTATAAGCCTAAGATGTCCTACCATGTCACATTTTAAATGGTATAAAGGCGTTTTCTTCTCTAAGGTCTTCACAATAGAAGACTACAATAGCGACTTACGGAAAGAAAGATTTATTGCGGGGTTACCCACTGTTCTTGATAAAATTAGTGCAGACTAGAGCGAAGCATGGTGGTTCCATTACCATACGGTATGTATACATTTGGAGAATTAGCCACATTTGAAATAGTGGCGAGAGGATTAGCACGTGCAATGCCGATATGAAGCTCGAAAAGACAAGTGGATAAAGAAAGAATCCAAAGTAAACAAGCCTTAGGAGACTTTTGTGAGCAGGTATGGATATCAAATATCCTTAAAGGATTATCTGAAAAGAAAGACCGTAAACCTCAAAAGGCTTACAAAAAACCTTGGTTTAAAGAATCAAGAACTTATCCTTCTACAAAGAAGAAAAAAATCTAAGAAATTTAATTGGACTAAAGGCCCGATAAGAAGCTTAGATTTACTAAAGGTAAAATACCAACTTGTTATAAGTGTGGAAAGCGAGGGACTTTATAGCCCAATTAGAGTCCAACAAAAGGTCAATGAATTAAATATTGACGAGAAACTTAAAAAGCGGTTTCTACAAATACTCTTATGAGCAATCTTGAAGAAGAAGATAATGAAAGAGGATTATAGTAGATCTCATCGTCTTCATCTCGAGAAGATGAAGCAGATCAAAGAAAAGCTGTGAATGCGATTACTATAAAGCCATCATTAAAATGAATGGTTTGGACTTAAATGTCTTAACAAAAGAAGAAAACTTCATTGGATATTATAGACAAAATTCAAGATCCGAAGGAAGAAAGAGAAAAACCTTAGAAAAATACATAGAAGTTGCTAAAGAAGAAGTCCTCAAAGAAAAAATCAAAAGGGATTACAAGCTACGAAATACATCGACATCGACAATATTCCTTGATGAAATACTTTCGAAAAGGATTAGGAATACTCTTCTGAAATTCGAGAACCAACGGTAAGTGATCTCAACAAGAGATTAATCAAACTAAAAGAGATCTTAAAGATCTAAAAACAAGGGTTCGAGATCCTTGAACTTCTGACAATGTGTCCGAAACACCTGCTAAATGCGAAAATGAGATAGATAATAAAGAAAGAAGATTTTGATAATCTCTTAAAAAGAAGTCCCAAAAATTCCTACGATAAGAAGAAAGAAATCCTCGATGAGGAAGAGGATTCTCGCTCTTCTTTGATATGCGGCTTTGTCAACTCGTAGAGCAATTAGTCGTAAACCCTGAAATGGTACTTTCAAAGTGACCATTGTGATCAACAAAAGAATATTCTTTCAAAGCGAGAAGCCACTAATAGATGGTGATCTAAAGCTGCATTAGTGAAGGCATTGTACCTACCAGGTATTTTACAAAACCCTTTCGAATATTAAATACGCTAATGGTGGAAGAATGCCTATACATTATAAGCTTTCGATGCGGTATGTAATAATGGAGTATGCCTAGAAACTACATTTTTATTAAGTAAAGAATTATCGAGAATGGTAATTCTAGGCACGCGTTCATCAAGCATGCTATATCCTTTCAAAACCACTACGGAAGGGATCAAAACAAAAATTGATGGATATCCTATTATTTTCAAGTTCACAAAAGAACCTCGGATACGTGAAGTAAATTACCTCGAAGGTAAGATTCTTGAAAAAGAAAAGTTTCTTTTTTCCTTAAAGGAAGAAATGAATTACAAAACAATTCAACAAAAGATCTTCTAAAGAAATACAAGAGAAAATCCAATCTCTCGAAAGAGAAAATTGAAAAAGAGATATGTCTTTGAAATCCACTAGTGCATTTTGGGAAAGAAAGAAACATATGGTGAATTGCCATATGAACACAACTTTACGAGAGGCCCAATCAATACAAAGACGGGCCCATTCAAATGAATGAAAGACAACTTTACTCGTATGTAGCGAAATAGAAGACCTTCTAAAAAGAAGTTAATAAGGCCAGTACTCTCCGGAGTCTTGTAGGCATTTTATGTGGAGAAACAGTCTTTGAAATCGAAAGGGAGTTCCTCGACTCGTAATTAATTATAAGCCACAAATAAAGTACTCGGATGGATAAGATATCCATTACCCGACAAAAAAGACTTACTTAGTCGACTAAACAAGGCTTTGGTATTCTCTAAATTCGATATGAAAAGTGGATATTGGCGGAATACAAGTAGCGAGAAAAAGATCGCTACAAAACGGCATTCTTGTTCCATTTGGGCTTTACGAGTGGAATGTTATGCCATTTGGACTCGAGAATGCCCAGTGAATACCGAGAAGATTATGAATGACATTTTTAACCCTTATTTAGGGTTCACTATGTGTCTACGTAGGCGATGTCCTAGTCTACTCCAAATTCGGTATGACCATGACACTGGAAACACTTAGAGGTGTTTTTAAAGCAGTCAAGTCGATGGGCTTGTTGTGTCATCTAAAAAGATGAAGTTATTTCGGACCCAGTAAGATTCTTGGGCCGTAACATAGAAAATGGACTTATAAGTCCAATCGAAAGATCTATAGTCTTTGCGAGAAAAATTTAGGATGAAATAAAGACAAAAAAACATTTCCTAGATTTCTAGGGAGTCTTAATTATATTGCAGATTTTTATAAAAATCTTGCACAAGACGCTGGCCCATTATTTTAAAGATTAAAAAAGAATCCTCCAGATTCTAAGGTGTATGTCTGATGGATCTTTTCAAGGTTGTGAACTTCAGGAATTATGATTCCATTCTTTTCAGAATATTTGATGATAAAGTCGAAGAAATTTAATTCTCCTTCTCTATTCTTCCTTTACGCATACTTTAAGAATGCTTTATACTTTTCATAGAACATTTTTGTTGTTCTACATTTAGAGAATAAAATATTTTTCTTTTTGAGAATTTTTTTTATCATAAAACATCTCTTTTAAAGATTCATTAAAGGAAAGTTTTTGTAGCATCGCTAACGATACGGAATCTAGTGTTTTGATTCGTATCCCATGCTCGAGAGAGTGTTGGACTCGTTGGTCTCTCCATCTACTCTTCGGATCTATTAGATCTTTCTTAACATTTAGGATCTTTTAGATTCATTATTTTGATAAGCTGGTAAGTTTATTCCCGTAGGAAACCTCTACGAGTTCCTTGAAAATCGATTTCTTTTCCTCTCGAAGAATTTATAGAAACATTTGAAAATCTTTCAGAAACATTTGAGAATCGGTTGCTTGTAGTTGATGAGTGTGACTCGAGATATTCTTACTTTTCTTGTTGAGTCAACGTGATTTCCTCTTGAGCCATCTTCATGTTCTATTATTTGATCGACTTCGGTATTTTGAGGGATCTTAACCTTTTCGGTTCTTGTTGTATTAACTTGACTTTTACGGAAGGGTAATTTTGTCCCGTACTAACCTTTTAGGTGTAGCTAATGCAGTTTTTCACTATTTGTTTGAAATAGCGTGGTTTCTCCTTTTTTATCTCTAATGAGAGATTTTAAGTTGATGTGCAATGAGATAGTATTCATAACTTTGAAATATACTACATATATAAAGACAATATTCTTTGGTTCCTTCTTCCATGTCGAAACCGTATGCGTACATCTACCTTTAAACATTTTAAAACATTTGCATCTTTAATGCCTGTGAGAGAAATTAGGGAAACAATTAAAATATATTGGTCTGAACTTAGGGCGATTCGATACATCCCAACATCGAATCTTTAATCAGGTGTGTCTTTTATCTCTAACACAAATAAGAGCCGAATTATTAAGTCCTTACTACAGTGAGAGGTTTAGCGCAATTTGTACTAGCCCGATATGCAGATAATTATACTTTTCTCTATATTGGTCTATAAGACCTTGAGACAATAAGCTTAAGTCTAATGATTCTTTAGCTAAAGGATATGTCTCTTCTACTTGTTTTTATTATATAGTTAGATTTAAAGAGAAACTACCCTTATTATAGACTTGTGAAGTTCTACTTTAGGAACATTCGATTAGCTAAATCTTGTTCAATATTTTCTATATTTATTACTTCTTTATTTTTTGCGGATCTAGGCTATGTAGTTGAAGTAGAGCTAGTTTGGAGGATGAAGAAGTAGAGTTTTTAGAGAATGATATTACTAACCACTTGCCATTGCAAAGATAAGAGAATACCTTAATAGGATCAGTGACAAAGTCTCAAGCGTCTTACCACTGCCTCTCTTGGGTCTTACTTCTGCGCTGCTCGTCGAAGTCCTAGTACCTCGAAGTCTCTTTTAATATCAGGATTATTGAGATTACTCACTATAAATCTACTACTCTTTTCCAACTTAGATGGCTCTGATACCAATTTAGACCCGGATCTGCTAAGTTATATAAAGAGTATATAAACGGTAAAGAAGATTGATAATATATGAACTTTAGTTTATTAATATGGATATATTACAGAGGATACTAGCGGAATTTAGAATATGAAAAATATATGAAATTATTCGGATGCCTTTGCTTAGAAATCTCAGAGCCTTATATAGATAAAGAGGCTCATTTACAAACAAATTACAATAATTCACAAGATAAGTCTAGTAAGACTTTTTTCAAAAAGCAGATGCTCTCCCATGTGAAGAGTGGTCCCTTTCTTCTGGTGGTGTGTCCCTATTTGAATTTTGGAGTCGTTTGTCCAGAATGCTTTTTGGGGTCCCTTTGATGTCGAACTTTCTTTAGTGGGTGGTTGCCTTGTCTTTTAGTTCAGTCGGCCATCTGTAAATCACTTTCGGAGAGGGCTCTAGGTCTAATTTTTCATTAGAATTTGTGGAGCTCTTGTCTTCTTCTTCAGAGCATTATTTCTCTAATTTTTTAGAGATATATTCGTCACTTTTCCCCTTTTCTTTTAGGGTTTCTATTATAATTTCTACTTTAGTTTTACCCTTGAGTGACTTAGGTTCATTAATTTCTTTCACTTTGAGTGCTTGGAATAATTCAATAATTTTAATATTATCAAATTGTTCTAGTGGAGTTTTATCCCACCATCTTCCCCATGATCGTCTTATAAGACAATAGATTTCATCCCAATTGGATCATGCATAATCCCATTTCCATATCCATTGGGACTTTGTATAATGCAAAGAAAAACATTAATGAATGGTCTTCATTTTTAGTAGAGTTTAAATTAAACTCTTCGAATAATGTAAAAACTTCTAAAACCTTTTGAGGAAATATATCTTTTGTTGGTCCGAAAAATGAGAACCAATCCCTGAACCAAGTAGGAAAATCATTAAATGCATAATAATCTCCTGTTAAGAACTGGATAAACCACGTATGGGTTTTCTTTGAACTTTGATAAAAAAGCGTGTGTTCCCACGCATGCATGTAATCCAAGTAGTCACATCACAGTGGATTCATTCGTTTGTGTGTAGATCTTGCTCTACCAAATAAGTTAGAGTTCAATCTGATTTAGATAAGATATTTTTTACTTTAAAAAGTTGAGTAAGCGATTTCATGTGAATTTCTCATGTTATGGATTATGTCAGCCAAGAATTGGTTTTCTTTTAAGATTAATTCATAATATTCCCTAGATTTAGGGGTAGTATTTCTTTGGTAAATTATCTTTAAGATATATATTAGCTACCCGATCAGGTGACTTGGCCGTATCTTCTTATCTTGAGATGATAGAATACGTGTGTAATCTTATGCCATTCGTACTCCTTTTGAGGAGCCTTTTCTTTCTTCGGTGCACGAAGATAATTTGTTTTCTTCATGGCCTGTAAGTATTCCACGGTGAGGAAATCGGGAGTGAGTTCTCTTCCCCAATATATTCGATATCGAAATCGAATATAGATAAAATAACTGCCACTTTAGCAAAAATACTGTTTTGATGCTAGATTCTTGGCCATCTATTGAAGTACTTCTTTAGCACTCTTGCAATCAACTCTAAGTAAGAACTTCTTGTTTACAAGGTAGATCGTCTTGGAATTTAGTAATGCTCGGAAACAATCGCCAATATTTCTTTCTTAATGGTAGAATAATTTTTACGAAATTTGGTTTCCAGGTGCACGAGGTATGTCTTACTAAGACTTAACTTTTATAGGCATTTTACGTTTTAGAATGCCTCAGCGTAACCTATTTCCGAAGCATGGAGTCTCACTACTTTTGAAGCTTCGGGATCGGATAAAGCTAGGCATGGGAGAACTCTTTTGCTCAAGCTTGATTTTTGAATGTTGTTGTCTGTTGTATTCCATTGGAGGATTCTTTTTTAATCTTTGAAATAATGGGCGGCGTCTTGTGCAAGATTTTTTATAAAAATCTGCAATATAATTAAGACTCACTAGAAATCTTTCTGTTTGTTTTTTGTCTTTTATTTCATCCAGGAAATTTTTACGCAAAGACTATAGATCTTTCGATTGGACTTATAAGTCCATTTTCTATGTTATGGCCCGAATCTTACTTGGAGTGCAGAAATAACTTCATCTTTTTAGATGACCACTGACAAACCCGTTGGACTTGTTGTTTTAAAAACACCTCTAAGTGTTTCCGGTGTTGGTCTCTTGAATTTGAGTAGACTAGGACATACGTCTATGTAGACAATAGTGAACCACAAATAAGGGTTAAAAATGTCATTCATAATCTTCGCGGTATTCACTTGGGGCATTCTTGAGTCCAAATGGCATAACATTCCACTCGTAAAGCCCAAATGGAACGGTAAATCTTTGTTTTGTAGCGATCTTTTACGCTACTTGTATCTGCAATATCACTTTTCATATCGAATTTAGAGAATACCAAAGCCTTGTTTAGTCGACTAAGTAAGTCTTTTTGTTGGGTAATGGATATCTTATCCATCGAGTACTTTATTTAGGGGCTTATAATTAATTACGAGTCGAGGAACTCCCGCTTTCGATTTCGACAACATTCTCGCATAAAATCTTAGGGCAAGACCAAGGAGAAGTATTGGGCCTTATTAACTTCTTTTTTAGAAGGTCTTCTATTTCTTACTTACATATGAGTAAGTGTTTTTCATTCATTTGAATGGGCCTGGCCTTTGTATTGATTTGGGCCTCTGTAAAGTTAGGTTCATATGGCAATTCGACCATATGTTTCTTTCTTTCCCCAAAATGCCTAGGGATTTGTACGTATCTCTTTTTCAATTTTCTCTTTGAGAGATTGGATTTTCTCTTGTATTTCTTTAGAAGATCTTTTGTTGAATTGTTTTGTAATTCATTTCTTCCTTTAAGGAAAAAGAAACTTTTCTTTTCGGTAATCTTACCTTTGAGGTAATTTACTTCATGTATCTGAGGTTCTTTTGTGAACTTGAAAATAATAGGATATCCATCAATTTTGTTTTGATCCCATACTGTAGTGGTTTTGAAAGGATATAGCATGTTGATGAATGGTGTGCCTAGAATTACCATTCTTGATAATTCTTTACTTAATAAAAATGTAGTTTCTAGGCATACTCCCATTATTACATGCAATTTGCATTGGAAAGCTTATAATGTATAGGCATTCTTCCATAATTAGCGGTTATTTAATATTTGAGTGGTTTTTGTAAAATACCTGGTAGGTACGATGCCTTCACTAATGCGGTTTAGATCGACTCACAATATCTATTGGGGCTTACTGCTTTGAAAGAATATTCTTTGTTGATCCTGAATGGTCACTTTGCAGTACCATTTGTGGTTTACGACTCTGTCTAAGGAGTTGACAAAGTGCATGCTCAATGAGTACGAGTGAGAATCCTCTTCCTCGTTGAGGATTTCTTTCTTCTTATCGATGAGGAATTTTTGGGACTTCTTTTAAGAGATTATCAAAATCTTCTTCTTTATTATCTATCTCATTTTCGAGAGATGAGTGGTGTTTGGACACATTGTTGTAGTTCAAGGATCTGAACCACTTGTTTTTAGATCTTTAAGATCTCTTTAGTTTGATTAATCTCTTGTTTGAGATCACTTACTGTTGGTTCTGAATTTCGGGAAGAGTATTCTAATCCTTTTGAGTATTTCATTGAAGGAATATTGTTCTTGATGTCGATGTATTTGAGCTTGTAATCCACTTTTGATTTTTTCTTTGAGGACTTCTTCTTTAGCAACTTCTATGTATTTTTCTAAGGTTTTTCTCTTTTCTTCTGGATCTTGAATTTTGTCTATAATATCCAGAATGAAGTTTTCTTCTTTTGTTAAGACATTTATGTCCAAACCATTCATTTTAATGATGGCTTTATAATGTCGCATTCCCAGTTTTCTTGATCTGTTTCATCTTCTTGAGATGAAGGCGATGAGATCTTATAATCCTCTTCATTATCTTCTTCTTGAGGAAGATTGCTCACATTAAGAGTATTTGTAGAAAGCTTGTTTTTTAAGTTTCGTCAATATTTAATTCATTGACCTTTTGTTGGACTCTGCAATTTGGGCTATAGTGTCCATAACTTTCCACGCTTATAACAAGTTGGTATTTTACCTTTAGTAAATCAGACTTCTTTATGTGGGCACTTTTAGTCGATTAAATTTCTTAGATTTTTTTCTTCTTTTGGAAGGATGAGTTCTTGATTCTTTAAAGCAAGGTTTTTTGTAAGCGTTTTGAGGTTTATGGTCTTTCTTTTGAGATAATCCTTTAAGGATATTTTGATATCCATCTTTGTTATAAAAGTCTCCTAAGGCTTGTTTACTTTGGATTCTTTCTTTATCCCTTGTCTTTTGAGCCGTATCAGTCTGAGAATGCTAATCCTACTGCCGCTTATTTTAGTTGACTAATTCTCCAAATGTATACATGCAAGTATGGTATGGAACCACCATGCTTAGCTCCAGTCTTGCAATTTTATCGACCAAATAGGGTAGGTAACCTATGATAAATCTTTCTTTCCAAGTCGCTATTAGAGTCTTATTGTGAAGACCTTAGAGAAGAAAACGTCTTTATACCATTTAAAATGTGACATGGTAGGACATCTTAGGGCTTATAAGGCATTCGTGACTCTGTCTTCTTTGCAAAGTTGTACTTCCCATGAAAGTGCAACAATATTGTGTAGACCGGTGTGTTATTTGTGTCTTCTATCTAGAAAACGTCACCATTTTCATTTACTTCTTGCTTAATTGAGCTAAGAATTGTATGGCGTTCTTGAGGACCTAAGTGAGTGTCCTTGACCTTATGTGACGACCAACAAAGCCGGCTATTATTGCTAATGCTGCTATTTATCTGAGTTCCGCTTGAAACTTGATTCTTTGTTGCATACATAAGCATATTTTTAATTACCCTAATGACTTGATATTCGAGATAGTCCGTCAATACTCCATTCTTGAATGGTACTACGAGAATATCTTGTTACGCGCTAGGTAATTCTTCTTCGATGCGGATCGGCGGAGATTGCCTAGAGATAATAAGGCTTTGTTTGTATCTTTGGAATTGGTTTTCCAATTTATTTATTTCTCTGAGAATCATTTGTGTAAGATTCCTTTAGATATTGATAGATTTCATCTCTTCTTTTCGAGAGATCTCGTTTAGATCTTGAGCATTCTTCTGATTTTCCTTTATGCACGTCGTGTCTAATTTAGACATTTTTTCTAGTAATTCTTTTAAGAATTAGGTTATCTTCCTTTTTTAATTTAAAATCTGGGATAGGTTTAAAGAGAAATTTGGTTTTACCCTCTTTCTTAGAAGTAGATGGCAAACTTTCGGTTTGTACGGACCGATTTTTCAATTCTTGTTAGCGATTCCCAATTTGTTTGTAAGAATAAGTTGGTGTAGTTTCCTTGTTCTATAACTTGATTCACGTATTCATACGCGGCTTGTAATTGGTTTTGTTGAGTTTCCTTTGTAAGGAAGCTGCTTGTACACCTTCTACGATATCTTAATGACATACGGGGGATGAGCTGCCATTATTTTTCTCAATTCTAAGGTGTATGTCGATGGATCTTTTCAAGGTTGTGAACTTCGAGGAATTATGATTCCATTCTTTTCGAGAATATTTGATGATAAAGTCGAAGAAATTTAATTCTCCTTCTATTCTTCCTTCTGCATACTTTAAGAATGCTTTATACTTTTCATAGAACATTTTTTGTTGTTCTCTATTTAGAGAATAAAATATTTTTCTTTTTTCGAAATTTTTTTTATCATAAAACATCTCTTTTAAAAGATTCATTAAAGGAAAGTTTTTGTAGCATCGTAACATTACGGAATCTAGTGTTTGATTCGTATCCCACATGCTCGAGAGAGTGTTGGACTCGTTGGTCTACTCCGTATTTCTTGGATCTATTAGATCTTTCTTCTGTACAACGTTTCGGATCTTTTAGATCCATTATTTTGATAAATGGTAAAGTTTATTCCCGTAGGAAACCTACGAGTTCCTTCAAAATCAGTTTCTTTTCCTCTCGAAGAATTTATAGAAACATTTGAAAATCTTTCAGAAACATTTGAGAATCGGTTGCTTGTAGTTGATGGTCTTGACTCGGATATTCTTACTTTTCTTGTTGAGTCGAAACGTGATTTCTCTTGAGCCATCTTCGTGTTCTATTATTTGATCGACTTCGGTATTTTGAGGGATCTTAACCTTTTCGAGTTCTTGTTGTATTAACTTGACTTTACGGAAGGGTAATTTTGTCCAGTGCTAACCTTTTAGGTGTAGCTAATGCAGTTTTTCACTATTTGTTTGAAATAGCGTGGTTTCTCCTTTTTTATCTCTAATGAGAGATTTTAAGTTGATGTACGGGCAAATGAGATAGTATTCATAACTTTGAAATATACTACATATATAAAACTGATATTCTTTGGTTCCTTCCGTATCGAAACCGTGTGTACGTACATCTACCTTTAAACATTTTAAAACATTTGCATCTTTAATGCACACGAGAGAAATTAGGGAAACAATTAAAATATATTGGTCCCGAACTTAGGACGATTCAATACATCCTAACATCGAATCTTTAATCCGATTGTGTCTTTTATCTCTAACTCTGAAATAAAACTGAATTATTAAGTCCTTCTCACAGTGAGAGGTTTAAGCGCAATTTGTACTAGCCCGATATGCTGAGATAATTATACTTTTCTCTATATTGGTCTATAAGACCTTGAGACAATAAGCTTAAGTCTAATGATTCTTTAGCTAAAGGATATGTCTCTTCTACTGTTTTTATTATATAGTTAGATTTAAAGAGAAAACTACCCTTATTATAGACTTGTGAAGTTCCTACTTTAGGAACATTCCAGTTAGCTAAATCTTGTTCAATATTTTCTATATTTATTACTTCTTTATTTTTTGCAGATCTAGCTGTAGTTGAAGTAGAGCTAGTGCTGGAGGATGAAGAAGTAGAGTTTTTAGAGAATGATATTACTAACCCTGCCATTGCAAAAGATAAGAGAATACCTTAATAGGATCAGACAAAGTCTCATGCGTCTTACCATTTGCCTACTCTTGGAGTCTTACCTGCATTTGCTTTCGTCGAAGTCCTAGTACCTCGAAGTCTCTTTTAATATCAGGATTATTGAGATTACTCACTATAAATCTACTACTCTTTTCCAACTTAGATGGCTCTGATACCAATTTAGACCCGGATCTGCTAAGTTATATAAAGAGTATATAAACGGTAAAGAAGATTGATAATATATGAACTTTAGTTTATTAATAAACGTAGACTATAGTACTTTGGTACCATATCTAGTCTACATTGAAACCCAAAACTAAGACCAAAATGAATCATCTCTTCAATCGCCACTTGATGAAATCACTTTATAACGAAAAATATAGCCCGTTAAGAAATAAACACCTTGAAAAGAGATGATTTTGAAACTGATAAAAAATATCTGCATTATGACTTCATTGCAGAATATAACAAAGAAAAACGATATTGGTTTCTACAAAACTTCATGAAAACTCGTAAAGAGAATCATAAAGAATTTTATAAATTTTTTTATGAATATAAAATTAATGTCTTTTTCTTTGATTAGTTTGAAATATATGCTTATGAAAAAAGGATACATTATCCATTCAAATCCATAAAATCAATAAACACAAAAAAGAAAACTATTGTTTGGGAAACACCAGAGGGTCGTGAAATTTGAACATCTTCCACTTAGGCAAATAACCATTCCCTAAAGTAACAAAAAGGTTGGAGTTTATCCTCTTAAAAATCCACAGGAAGACACTACAATCAATCTTAAAAATATTATCTTATAAAAGAATTTTACAAAAAGTGGCTTAAATGCCTTAGGAAAATAACTGACTAAACTAAAAAAATAGACTTTATAGTCTTACGTAGCCTCTAGTTCTAATAGTAAAGATGTCGATAAAAAAGTTAAAAATCTAATTTTCAAACCTTATCAAATATCAAAATCCTTTCGAAAATGATATCAAATATAATAAAATTGAGTTTTAGAAGCTATTAAAGACACAAAAAACAAGCTAGAGCTTATTGGCTATATTTAACATTAGTCCTATAATCCTAGAAACTCCTCGGAAATACCTCAAAATTCTCAAAATATTAGTGTCTTTAGCGATGGTAACACCTTTGTATTAACACTTTGGATATAGAAGCATTTCAGGAATCGTCTCTTGAAGTAACAAAACTCCATTGGCAAAACCCAACACCTCACTAGATCTAGAAATAGGAACCCAACCAAACCAAATCATACAACCAAAATATAAGGACTTGTCTATCTACGAATGGAATATCAAAGGCATGACCGAATACCAGATTTTAAACCTATTAGAGAAAATGAAAATGGCATCAAATTCTTATAAAACCTAGTCTGGCACCTTAGATAAAGTAGTTGTTGAACTTCTTATAGCTGGATTTTCAAGCCTACTAAAAGGATGGTGGGATTTTCACCTTACAAAATCATCTCTTTTCAAGGTGTTTATTTCATGGGCTATATTTTTGGTTATAGGTGATTTCATTGGCGATTGAAGAGATGATTCATTTTGGTCTTAGTTTTGGGTTTCAATGTAGACTAGATATGGTACCAAAGTACTATAGTCTACGTTTTGAAGGCTTGAACTAGGTATATCTGAAGTGGAATACCTAGGTTAGGTTTTGTATGATGGGTTTATTGTTGAGAAAAGCTCATGAATTTTCCTAGATCTAAGGTTTCTATCGAACTAGCACTAATGTACTTAGAACTAGTAGATTTATTGAAACTTAGTTTACACTACCATCATCATACTGGGTTATATTCCTAAGCTGGACATTTTGCTAAGGTTTTATTCTTTCTAACTCAGGTTGGGTTGCTCCTTCTATGAGCCACTCATCTGGCAAGGTTATCTAGTTTCATTTAATAGGTTTTGGAATTATTTTATTTTATTTTGAGAGAACTATTTAAAGAAGGAGTATTTCTCCCTTCTTACTATGATATTTGTATTTAGTGTAAAACGTAGATATCATAGCTTTATTGTGTACTCTGAAAATCATCACAACCGTGATAGATCCTTCAATTATATCATAGTTATGAGTTTTGATTTGTAGAATGAGATATTTTAAAATGTTTTATCATTCAAGGAGACAATAAAATTAGAGTAACAATCAAATGAAATTGGTCCCTTACAGAGACTCGACTCGACAGTTCCTAGTAACGAATCTTGAAAGTTATTAAATCTTGCATCTCTAAGAGCTGTTAAGATTGATGTGTTTAAATCTTCTTTAAGGTTTTAATCTTAATTGGACTAAATCAACGTGGATGTATTTATAATCTTTATTTTTTATGGTTTTGTAAAGATAGTTTTGAAAATAATTTTATGATTTCAAAAGATGAAAAGAGTTAAATATCTCTTTTCTCATTTTTAATAAAGTAGTCGGTTTTAAAAATATTCAATTTTGAGGTTTTATAGATCTGGTTTTGTTGAATCTTGAGAATTTCTCAATTATTATTGTTTTTTGAAAAATATTCAGTAATGGTTTCTACCCTATTGATTATGTTATTATTTTTAGAAATAAAAAAAATAGAACTCATTTATGATAATAATTTTTAATATAATATATTTAATTTCTTTAATTACTAAAAGGTTTCACTAGGTCAAGAAGAAGAAGAAAGTGCTACATAAAATAGTACTCATCTTTTTACTGTTTTAAATTTATTAATTAAACTTGAAACGGGCGCCTATACTTGGTCAGAACAACACAAGATATACGGCCTCACTCTCAGGATTTACTACCAATGTTCTACCTCAAGGCAAAGTTATTAAGTTTAAAGAAATTTAAAACACTAGAAAAAACAAGTGCTATAATATGTAATTTAACCTTATATATATATATATATATATATATATATATAAATTGATAACAATACACCGTACATAATGTTGACTAAATATATGATTTTCCTTACTTAAAAATGGTTTAGGATTTTTTTTATCAACCAAATGACCAACCATAAAGTAGATAATTGATTTAAAGAAAATACTAATTTGTTAAAAAAAATGATAAAATTATACCTCCAATGTAGTGCTTCTAGCAAAAGGAAAAAGAAAAATTACCTTTGCTTCCTTATTTAATGAGATAATTAACCATTTAGTCATTTTAATTATTTAAAATATACTCATAACAATTTATTAGGAAAAATAATTTATATTTCAACTTAATGCATGCTTCAATTTACATATTACGATGTAATTTACTATGTGATTTTACAAATATTTTGATAATATATTTTTGTATGAAAAGTAGTTATAAAAATAATTATAAAAAATCCAACGATATTCTATGTTCTAAACATGTATAAATAATATATAAAATCTTATCATTCTTACGTTTTCTCACGTGTTCCGATAATTAATATATTATACCATAGATTAATATTCATATAATTTAAAATGTACGAAGAATTTCATCAAACAATGTGATAAAAATGAAAAAAAAATGAAAAAATTACATGTATATATATCAAAAAAATATTTGCCAAAAAATAGGTAAATGAGAAGAGATGGGAAAAATTAAGAAAATGGGAGAAGAGTATAACCCAAAGTGCATATACAAAGTTGACTCTTAGATTAAATATGAGATTTTTAACTTTAAAGTAATATGTTGTACTAGTTGGAAAAAAAAAGAATAAGAAAAAGACATCATAAGTTAAAGAAATTTACAGTCCTAAAATAGTTATGAAAATTGAAGGAAAAAATCAAATCCTTTAGTTAGTTAAGAATTTATAAAATTTTATTTTGTAAGCATACGTAAATCTTTTTTTTTAAGAAAAAACAAAATTAATTATTTTGTCCCTTAGTTATAAAATTAATAATTTCTAGTAAAAAAACAAAGAAAGAAAGAATGGGAATTTAGAAAGTCATAGAATAAAAGGAAGAAAAACAAAAAAGTACAAGTTCATTATTCATATGGTAAATAAATCTAATTTTGTTAAATATTACAGTTTTTTCCTAACTAATTAATTTATTATTGTATCATAAATTTAAAAGGTTAAAGTAATCAAAATAAAAAAAATTGAGGATATAAAAGTCACTTAAAGGAAGTGAAATATCATATATTTATATTTTATGTAATTTATATATGTTTTTTTAATTTTATAAAAAATAGTAATTAAATAATTCTATAACTAAAATATTTTAGAATGTTAAAAATTATGATATATTTAATACATTTATAATTGAATTAAATTATATGAAGATTAATATTTATAATAAACTTTAATAAAAATATGACATATTACTTTTGAAATTATGATAGCTATTTTTATATAAAAGTGTAAACTCAGTCATCTATAATATTTATAAGATATAATAAATGTACAAGTAGGATCACTTAGAAAAATAATAATAAGATATTAAGTTAACCTATTTTCAGAGTTCATGTTTTTATATTGACATGTTAAAGAAAATAAACATAACTAATAAATAAGGAAATTTAGAAAATTGAGTAATGTAGAACAAGTAGGGGATTAGAAGAATGAAAAGACGGAAAGGATGAAATAATCAAATCAAATTGGAGATTGTGACTTTGACAAATGAAAATGGAAGAAAACACTCACTACACCCGTTCCGTTGCAATGTAAACCACATAAATTTTAAGGGACACTGATGTCCATTTTTTAAAAAATAAATAAAATAACATGGGAGTTAAATTCAAACTTAGGTTCAAGAAGATAGAGATAAAGAACCATACCACTTGAATTACAAATCAAACTCCAATGAAACCACGTAACTTGTTAGGTAAACATCTACAAAAAGAATGTCCGTGTGTTCTTTCCTCTTTCGGCATTTTATTACAAAAATTCAAGCTAGAACGCAATAGGGGACGGGGAAAAGAAGAATTGTGAACCACATCACCTGTTAAAAGCTTTTTTTATAAGATTGATCCAGAATTATATCATACATCTTTTCCCCTTCAAGGGTTCAAGAATCTATTTTGTGATCTCTAATACACACACCTTATCAAGCGAGCATGCATTTAAACAGCTGTAAATTGTACAATAAAACTCAAATGAGTTAGGTGAGGATGGGATAATATCAACCCACTCTTTGTCAATCAGTTGAACATGTGAACTTTGCTTTGGAATCGCGCAGAACTGGAGTTTATCTATCTGTTTAGTCAACTTCTTTATAAAGTTCATGGAGAAAATCATGTTAAAATTGTCCTCACAACCTTTTGTATCTTCAGAGACTAGAATTCCAATATCTGCTTTGCATGATTCAACATATCCAACTAGTAGTGATTTTTCACCATGTCTTGAACTGATGCTCGATATCTGCGAGAATGTACACCACAAATCATCAAGTTTTGATAGTAACAAAATGCCAGGTGGTCAACCAAGGCCAGTCCAAGCAAATTCTAGGCAAAAATTTATTGAAAACCACAAAACTAACACCCCTAAAACTTATAACAACAAAAATAGCACCCTCTAACACATACACATACACCTCTCAATTCAAGACAAGGGTGTTATTTTTATTGTTATGAGTTTTAGGACTAGTATTTTAGATTAATTTCTCAAAATGTGAATCAAATGCAATATCATCAAATTCCTAGGTTAAAGACCCAAAGTGTGGCAACAAGAGAACGTATGAAGTTGGCAGAAAAATGTCAAACATCAGAAGCAAAAACTACACAAATGCCACCCAACCTACTGTTCTATACCAACCTATGGATATTAGTTTCCCTCGTTATAACACAGTGCCAATTGCTACCGCACACGATTGATCCTCCATTTGACATTAATCAAATTTTGGTAAGTTAATGTATTAATTCATACTAAATATTGTTTGACTAGAGTAATATCCACTAATATTGGTTATGATTTTAGAATAATAGGTGCTTAATGAAATGTAACAAATGAGATGCATGTTGTCATTGGATCCATAGCACCAAACCAACGAGTTAAGATATATTAGGTGCCCATTGAAGATAATTATAGAATTATATTGGAGATAACATATGAACCTTACTACATATTGCTAGTTTTGAATAGCTATTTCAAAATTTTAAGAAAACTTTAAAGTTCATTTGTGGTTTGCCCTCCTCATCTAATTCATCTAGACCTCAATCTAGTAAGATTTGCAATTATTTTCTTGTATTCAAGTAATATAATAGTCAATAAATTATTGTCAAGTTATGAGGCGGATGCTAAGGAAGCACTGAAGGCCGTGAACAATGGTAAACAACTATCGAGCTCCAGGGGTAATGTAGTAAGAAGAAACTTGGACAATAGACAAAGCAATTTATGAAAACATTTTAGTCCAAACTTGAAGAATATATTGCTATGATAAGTTGTGCAAAATAAATATTTAACAGTTGAAAAGTGCCATTTGAAACACATATGTCGGTGTTTGACTTTGATGTCTTAGATATGATGATTGATTGCTTCCTCTCTTTCTTTGATATTGATCGTATTGGCCAAAATATTATCCAAGTTCAAATAAGGTAACATTCAAAACATATCTATATATAATTTAATAATCCTTATATTCCTATGTCTAATATTCTTATTATAATATATATTTTGCTTATTTTCAACATAGATGGTTGTATAAGAAGTAAGTTGCACAAAATGAAACTCATTTATGGATGTGTTTGGACCTATCCTTGGTTGACTCAATTGGAGATTAATAGATCGACAACCAAGCTACTAGAGTGAGTAATAGGGTTTTAGAATTACAAATGTATTAAAAGTTGTTAGTTTCATTTCCCACAAGGTAATATGCTTATATTTTGACTTATTTATATTCATTATATTGCTACATTGATCAATACTGTAACTTGACTTGTTTAACAATTGTTGTGGCCATTGGATCTTGGTTCTGTATGTCATTCAGTAGTACGTGCTACTATTTAGATTTTTTGAAAGACTTTTTCCTAGAATATGTTAGAGATGTATTTGTCAAGTAATCTTTGTTATATAATGATATAATTACCTTACTCCAATATCTTCAATCCTCGTACATATTTACTAATATATCGCCCTGAAACTGTATATGACTCAGATTTTGTTGTGACTAAGTAAATCCCACAAGTCACATTAATATGGAAATATCTTAAGTTAATTGCAAACTTTATATATTTAATATGATCGCATTTAGCCCCATTTGTTAATTTACACGTATGTACAAGATAGTTAGCTTACATAATATAATTATAGGGAGGTGCGCCGCACTAGTTCTCACATTTTGAAGTTGATGCCATTTAGTTAGCTAAAAGGTGTTTTTTTAATCTAATTTTAAGAAAATAGGTCAATAAAAAAAACTATTTTTTAAATATATTTTACTAAATTATTATTTTTTCCTGTAAATTAATTAAAATACGATTAACATACAAATCATTAATAAGGATAAAAGTGAAAATTACATGAAATTATTTAAGAAATAATAAAAAATAATAATATTCTAAAAGAAAATCATATAAATGTATATTTTAAAAAAATATTAAAATAAAATAGTAATAATTAACTATTTATTAAAAACTTGAGTTTTAATATTGTTTTAACTACTCGATAGGAAACGATAATATATTAATAAAAAATGATAAAAATATTATTATTTATCATTAATTAACCTATTTACCCAAAACTAGATGTCTAAAATACAACTTTTACAATCTAAGGATTAAGAAAGTTTAATACGAGAGACTTGATTGACACTTATCTTTTAAGGCTATAGTATATAATCGGTCCTCAAATTTTAACTAAATTTACACATAAGTCCTCAAATTTTTAAAATGTACGATTTGGTCCTCAAATTTTTAAAACTTTACACAAGTCCCTAAACTTTTAAATTACATGATTTAGTCTGTAAAATTTTAGAACTTTAAACATATATCCTAGATTTTTGATTCACAAAAATATATTTTAGTAGCAAACTTAGGATCTATGTATGAACTTTTAAAAGTTTGGAGCTTAAATTGTAAGATTTAAAAATTTGGAGAACTATACGTCAATTTAGTTAAAGTTTAGGGACCAATAATGCACTTTCGTCTTTTTTTATTATATTTATAGTGTCAAACAAGTTGATGTCATATTGTGTGAGTTTTTTTGCCATGAAGTTTATGGATAAAATTATACACAAATCCATACTTATAGATCATGTAAGTTTTCTAACTTGTAAACTTATTTTAAAAATATATTTCACGTTACATCATCATTTAATTATTTCACTCATTTGTAAAAGTTAAAAAAAAAAACAAATGTGTATACAAGAGTACAACGGTCTGCAAGTTCGCATAGAGGAATTTGACCATTCGACACCAAAACTCTCTAAGACAAGACCAACCTATCACCTTTTAAGTCTAAAACATGACCCTTATCCAAATACTTAAGAGCTCCTTGAGAAAATACCACCAATATCTACTCTTAACAAGTCTCGCATGCAAGCAACTTCACGATAGCTTCCCGACATCAAGATTATTCAACCGAGACGCTCGCCCAATCATAAGGATCTAGACATTATCCTACACAATCGTTCACCTAATTGTGCAAGTCACACATGTTGATAGCAAATAATACAACAATGAACCAAGACTTAGCATGTTTTGCAAGTCACACGCGTCGATAGCAAGTAGTCACACGCATCAATGGCAAGAGATAGCAAGTAGTACAACAATGAATCATCCCTAGTGATGACCTTCGGGCCCCCCTCTTGGACTTAGCCTAAGATTTTATTGCATCTATTCACCCAAACAAAGCTCTACTTGAGCAAATGTCACTCCGAAGAACTCAAGTAATCTACACCTACCATTGGCAATCCAAATTGACTAGCTCTTCCAAAGTACCTAGTCAAGTCAATTCCTTGGATCTACTCTCTATGATGCATCTCGCAAGATATAGTTCACAAGCCAACTGCTCTTCCATTACAACATCTCTCGCCAAATCTTGGTATTCTCTTCGACAAAATCATGATCATAACTTGCCTTAGTGCCCCTAGACGATGTTTGCAATCGAAGCTCCCTGGCCCTTTCAACATGCAAAAGTACAACCATTTACGTGCACTCAGCTCTCCCTGGCCCTTCACAAGTGTACAAGATTGACAATCTCTGTTTGCACTTGATGCTCCTTGGCCCTTAAATGTGCAACACTTCAACATATGCACCTGGCGCTCTTCGGCTCTTCCATGATGCTACCATTCAAATTTGTTACTGATGCACTCGATGCTCCCAGTCCCTTTCGACATGCAATCTCTACACGATAGTGTACTCATTTCTTGGGCGTGGCTCTCTTGCCAACTGCATCTCTTATACGACATCATGAGCCTTTCCAAAGTACCATATGAAATCACTTATGATATCTAGGATGTACCAACATAAGGTAGAGATCACAAACTCGTTATTCTTCTAAAATAGTACCTCCATTCTGAAACTCTGATGTGATACCCTTATACCTTAGTCTACCAATGACCTTCATCTTGAGCAAGCAACTTCAATTGATCTCTTCATTCTCTTCATCTCTTGCTTTGATTATACCACATTCCCTAAATGGTGTGAGGTCCTACCCCACTTCATTTTTCAACGCACCTGTCGAAGCTTTTTCAAATTCAACAATCAATGATGAAATTTCAATCCATGTAAGCACACCACAATCCCTTCCTACAATGGAACAATATCTTCACATCATGAGCAACTCATGCTCTATTAACATACGGTTTCTCTTCAGCTTGAGCGCTCCACAACCCTTCTCAACACCACTAACAATCACAAAAGCCATTGACCCCTATCATTACCATCCATTGACATTAACATGCTCTGACCCTTATCATTATCGCTTCACTTCAAGTCACTATGGTGCTCTAATGGCTCATCCAAACATGACACTAGTCATTTGATGATCCCACTAGTAATACCCTCAATTTAGTATAACTCCGCTTTACTTCGATGAAATAGGTTCCCATTGTCGAACCAACAAGCATTGGCGCTCTACAGCCCCTCTAATGCAATCTCAATTGACCCTCATGGTCTTCAAAACCTTTCATGATTGAAACTAAAGCCAATTCTAGTACAATATTGACCCTTCATAGCCCTTCACTAGTAACGTGTGTCCTTTGACTAAACCATTGGTTTCTTTCTCACCTTGGATACACTAATCGATACGCATTGGTCATCTTGGCACTCTTGCCTTGGCCCACTTGACTTTCATGTCTCCTTGACATTTCGATGAGCAAGCACTCTACGACTATCTTGAATACACTTTAACCCCCAATAAGGTTTCCATCTCAAAGCAAACATGATATCTATGATCACCTAGACGCACCCGACTTGTTATTCTTGGTCCTTTATCAAGACTTCTTACAACAATTGATGATAACAAACTTGAAGCTAAATCAAGTTGGTAACTACATACCAAACCCATGACTTATAATTTCTCAAATCTTACGAGAAATGCACTTTCACAACTGACCACATAACGAAGGATGCGCTACTTGCCACTTACAACTTCCATTAAGGCAACCGTTACAATGACATATAGTCTCTTGCAATCTTCCATGCACAATGCATAAGCAAATCATATGGCCACCAAATTCACCCACTCACAACCCCCAATCATGGAACTTTGCTTGTAGGCATTTCCTACAAAGAATGCCTTAATGCCCGTAGTTGGCAGGTTTCTTCACCTACACGCCCAAGTCGATACCAACTCAAACATGCAGGCTTTTGCCACCTCGAGTATTCTGAATGATCCAACTTTGTCATCAATACTAGCTCGCTAGACGATCAACTTCAACAAAATGTTAACTCCTCGAGCCAACCAATCAAACTAAGCAAGTGTCCTTGACCAGTAATACCGAGCTCACGATCCAACATTAAGCACCATGCCATATCAATACATCTATTCCATGGGCGTGACCTATACCAACTGTAACGGTCCATGAGTTCACATAGCAGAATTTGACCGCTTAGCACCAAGACTCTCCAAATCAAGGCCAACCTATCACCTCTCGAACCTAAAACATGACCTTTGTCCAAATACTTTGGTACTCCTTGAGAAAATACCAACAAGAATTACTCTCAATGAATCTCGCACGCATGCAACTTCACGTTTACTTCCCGGCATCAAAATTACTCAATAGAGATGCTCGCTCGATCGTAAGGTTCCTCGTCATTTAAGCATTATATCGCACAACAGTTCACCCAACTGTGCAAATCACACGTTGATAGCAAGTAATACAACAATGAACCAAGACTTAGCCGACATTCCATTCCTCTTGTTGAGTCTCTTTATATATACTTTCGAATAGGCAACATGACATTAAGAGTCAACTCATTGCCCAAATGTCAACATCATCTTGCACCCTTCGTGCACGTATGCTCGATTCTCCTCAACACACTTATACTCAAGCTAACACACATGACAACCTATCCTCAAGTCAATCAAGCAAGCATGTCTTACATGCGAACAAGTTCCATTCACAAAAACCTGCCTGTTGCCTAAGTGATCAATTCTTTTGATCCGAAGCCTACACATGATGTCATCACCTTAGCACATTATCATCCACATCCGTGCCTACGGATTCTTGGTGCTTAGCCGAACACTTGACCAACGCACATCCATACTCAACATCATCGTCCTGAGTGTTGTCACATTCGCAATGCGCCTTGCTTAGAGCAACGATGCCTTCCTAACATTCCGCTACTCATTGATGCACCATCCCAAGGCGTGCCACATTCCCACGAAGCTACCTTCATATGCCCACATCGAGTAAATCCTCAGCATAATCATTCCCTCTCGTGCAACCTCTCACGTGGAAATCATGCGCAGTATCGATCCTTCATCCTTACCGATACTGTTTCTAAGACTCCTATCACAATCAATGCCCTCTCTGTGAGCATTCTCTAACTCACTTAACACGCCGTGCTCATAGGTGCTGAGGGTAGTGGAAAGCTTGACAACATACCTCCCCTTAAAGAACTCTTAGAACATTTTCCTTTCTTTCAGGAGGAAACATCACTTTGTGTGATGAAACATAAACTCAAAATAATTCAATAATTATTATTTTGTCAATTACCAAAGCTACCCTCATGTGAATCATGACATCACGTGACAATGGATAAATTACTAGAAACATGGGTGACAAACATGTTAAATAGAGACGTAAATTTAACATGGTCCGATTAAAGCCTGAATGACCTAGCATGATTTGACCTGACTCAAAGCCAGATTAGAACCATTCGAATAATTTAAAACCGAACTTAGGACCAAACATTTATACTATATAAGCCCGACCCAACATGCGAGTTAAGTTTAAATTTAATAAAATATATGTACCTTTGATTATTGTATGTCATTATTTTATAATTTCTTCATCATTTAAGCTCGGACAATAATTTAAGTCAATTTTAAGTTAAAAAGGTCAAGCAAGCCTACCTGGCTGATTTAAGGTAGGGCTTTGGACTTGCATTTAATTTTGAAAATCTGATTTGGCCTTACCCAAAAATATACATAGATCAACAATACCCTGCCTGAGTTCGACCTGAACCCGAAGTTTTGAGTTGGGCTAGCTTGGCCCACCTGAATTTACATCTCTAATGTTGAATTTCATGATTGCAAATGACAATGAAGATTAAGTACAAATTTTTCCTCATATTGCATTCATGTAGTTACTATATTTAGCTAGCTAGTATATATGAACTTTTGTGCAATGTAATACTAGCTCATTTAATATTTAAGATATACGTATGTAGCTACTTTATGAACTTTGTAATATGAACTAGTTTTGTACTCATTAATTTTGTATACGAACCAGTTTTACATGAATGTTTATACTCATTTTTACTCATTATTGATAGCTAATTTTTGATTGTGTAATTTCAAACTTTTATCTTCGATTTTTTGTTGCTGCTGTTGTAATTGAGAAAACTGTATGCATGTAGAATGTAAGGTAGATTTGGGAATAGATCTTGGGAAATTTGTGTCGATTTTGACTCAAATTTGCATTCGTTTTATGTAAAAACCAAGTACCGACTCAAATATTTGCATTTGCATCGATTATTGCAAAACCGACGCAAAATTTACTGTCTCACCATATGCATCGGTTTCCCAATTTGCATTGGGAAAGGCCAACATTTTTTCAGGGTAGGGGTGACTATTTGTGTAGCTTTCCCATATTATATTTTCTCCCATTCAATATACACATCGACAAACTTTCATGCAAGCTACTTTATGGTTTGCCCTCTTCCATCCATACCATCTCTGTCCTTCTTCCTCTAATGATAGAGAAGAAGCTCAAAGATGAGCATCTAGATTCTACACATCAAATTTATTCTTGACAAGAATAAGTTTTCTTTTCTCAGAGTTAAAAGATCACACACTATTGTTTTGTCCAATCCATGATACCAATGCAATATATCCATGCTATTAGAAGACGATGACATGAAACAATGGGAATCGACTTCACACCTATGGGCTATGGTTGAACCCCTACAGTAAAGTTAGCTATGGGCTATGGTTGAACCCCTACAGTAGAGTTAGCAGAGGACTGGTGCTGCTCAAAGGAACACTGTGAGATTGTATTCTATATTTGTTATATGTGTATGAATGTATGCGTGCAGTATGTATGTATATATTATTAAAAATATGTCTAACCTCTACATACTCCACGCCATTTTCGCTAAGATTCTCTAAAATATTGTGTGATGCAAGCGAGCTGAAAACTCCTCCGAATCCTACTGGTGATTGGAGCATTTCCCATGGTGAGTTCATCAATATCTTATGCCTTTTGTCCTCTTCCAGTGAATTACTAACGACTGGAAGTTTCTCTTCTTCCAAAAACTGGACCTGTAAAAGTGTGAAGATATGAATATTATACCATTAGACAATCAAAAGTCCATAAGAGCATGCTATCATTCTAATATTTTGCAATTGACAACGAGAGAGTTTCAAAAAGACAGAAAACAATATGCTCTAAATAATTTACAGGGCACACAACAAAAGGTCATATGTTGCGACTTTAAGACACTGCAGTTCCAAAGGTTGAAACTGCATTTTGGTGGATCCATTCATCATAATTTTTGAATAAAATAAAAGATTCACTTTTGGAAATCCCAAAAGTAAAAAAATCCTTTTTAAATTTCCATGCCAACATTCTGACATCATATACAAACTTCACATTTATTACAATGCAAGAATATCAGAAGTTGTGAAAAGCCAAATTAGTTATTACAATAATACAGGATAATACTCTTCAATATAAAGATTTCTTGTCCCATACTCCCATAGTCCCATTCATGGCTAAACAATGGGGCACACAATTATGATATACTTGTCAAAATTGGATGTAACAAGCCAAAAACAACTTAACATCGGTGATAACATAGGCAGAGCACTTTCCTTGAAAAAGGCATAATTACAACATTCTTGGGAGCCAATACATAGTACCCCTAATATCATTGACAATGTAAACACAAACCTTCCCAGAGTCAAATGCTGATGCAAAGTAATCATTGTTTGAGAATAACGCTATCAAAGATTGGACTTTATCAGCTGAACAACACAAGAACATAGGAACTGAACGATCTTCTATCTGTAATAGACAACTTTTGTCAGTTCATCAAGAGAAAAATTCTAAAAACAAGTTGCATTGCTTTCAACTCACCCATGAAAGGTGGGAAAATAACACTGTATTCCTATGCCATCCATCATTGGCAGTGATGCTAAACCACCAGCCAGTATAGATGAAGTAATTTTAATAATAAATGGAACCTCAGAATAACAATTATATATATATATATATATACCTTCACAGAATTTTGATAATCACTAACTAATGTCTCAAGTTGGGAACATGGTGAACTCTCTGCGCTTTCAGAGTCAAAAAGATTTGAATCATCCAGCCATCCATGTCTGTCACTGTCATCTACAAGTAAAATAATGGCCACTTTGCCCTTAGATGTAAGATGAAGTCCCTTTTGCTGCAAATGAAAATATTCGGCCATATTCTCTTTACTTTCACTTGTTTCCTCTGATATACTCAATTTACTTGCTATTAGTTTGTTTTTCATGGCGCTGACAAACTCAGTTTCATTCCACCTGTTTCAAGAGTACATGAAAAAGTTTACTCGGACTGCCAATTTTACAGAACACTTTGGGTTTGAATAAATGAATCAGATTAAAAATGCTACAATTTATAATTCAAAATTAAGTATGATGCAATATAGGAATATAATTATAGGATATTTATATCTACTCTGCAATGTGTTTCCACCTTTTAGAAGGCACATCAATGCTCTGCATGGCCTGCTGAAACAGTTTTGAATTCACACCAACAATCTCATCAGCAAGTAAGCTCCGTTGTTCTCTCTCCCCAAATCGTAACCCATGAAACACATGGTTTTGTTCCATTTCACATAGTTTCTTTTTGGCTGCTATGAGGCGCCTTTGGAACTTTTTTCGATCTTTCCATTCCTGAAATGAATAAGTGTTGATTGACCAAATCCTGAAGCAGTAACTATTCTGAGATGATTTCATTTCAGAAATTTGGATGTTAATCTACCTTATGATCAACTATGCATTCCCTTTAGAAGTATTGCAAGGCAACTAAATTGTTGCCTGAAAAAATTGTACAAATTCAGCATCACCAAAATTCTCTTTAGCTGTTTTAATATAGGAAGAGTACTAATGGGCTTTCTTTACTTTCATTTACTATCAATTCCCTCCTAAAAAGGGAAAACGGAAGGAACATTTTGAACAATATTTCCTACATGCTAAGCCCTAATGATGCAGCACCAAAGAGAAAAGAAACAAGGAGAGGGAGAAATAGAAGGTAGTTAGGATTAGAGATTAAAGAGTAGAAACATAGCAATAGATTGCGAAAATAATATTAAAAATATTTCATTTACCATGAGTGGGAATTACAAATATGAATCTATTTATAAGCATGCTAGAAAACCTAATGGATCTAATATAAAGCTAAATAACAAAAGGAAAAAAACAAATTAAAATTCATCCTCGCTATAAGCATATCATCCCATCCCCAAAAGTTAATTTGTAGCTAGAAAGAGCATCCCTCTATAATCAGGTTATGAAAGGGCACACCAAATGCTAGATACATCAATTATAGATCAATAACAGCACAGATTGGAATCCCCTCATATGTTATATACATTTACTGTCACAGATGCACCAATATGACTACAAAATAATGTGTGTGCCAACTAGATATTTGCACAAATTTTTCAAAAAGAAAAAACATATAAATCATGATTCAGTAGAGAAAAACAAGAGAGTATGCCTCACAAGCTGGCGCCTTTCCTTCTTGGATTTCTCATCAGATCGTAGATTTAATTCAAGAAGTCCCTTTGGAGGTGTAATATGCATTTCTCTTTTGCTCTCATCAACATCTGGAACAATAGCTTCAACAAATGGTACCCACACAAGGTGACCAGATGCTCTTGTTCCAGATGACTTTTTCCCTTCACTTAAATTAAGATTGCCAGAAGATGAATCGAGTATGACCTGCAAGAGATCACTTGCCCCAGTACTGTAAACCTTAACCACAGTGCCTACTGGCTCACCAGTTTCCTGAGAAATAGAAACATAATCAATGACTTTTAGTCTTTTACAACTCGGACTAGATGCATAATACAGAAATAGATATGTATTTATACGTGTTGGAAATCTTATAAACTAAAAAAGACATGACATCTCACAAATATCATAGCAGAATACACAGATAAACCAAACTCTATAGAGTAAAAGGAACTTTTCAGTATGATACTGTGATAAGTTCCTCTAAAGCGAATTGAATATGTTTATACATTTAGGAATTTAGATATCATGAGAGAACTTCAAGTGAGTACATATCTAAACAAAAGTACGAAGTCATCGTGATGAACAGAGACCTTAAGAAGAACTCTCATGCCAACCAGATCGCGAGTATAAAATTCTCCTTCTTCTAAGTCAGGCCTTTCTTCTTCCCTAGCAAGTAATGTAGACCCTATGAGCTGCTTAGCCTGTACGTTTCAAAGTGAGAACTAGAGAAAAAAAATTATGCAATAAGGAAATCCACAGATGAAGACTACAATTATACTAAGTTTTCTGATCATTACCAAAAAGATTAACTTTCATAGCTAAATTTGATCTTAGAGTTAGGGCTATAATAATGTTAAGGCTAAAAGTAGATTGTAGATATAGCTCATCCGATCTACTAATACTCGGTTGCATGTAAGACTTAACAAATAGGAAATATTACTTGAGATGATCCTCTTGAGGTATCCTTTCATTTTTGACTAATCACTATTTTTGAACACATGTTCAAAAATATTTTGTTTTTTTACATGCCTTCAAAAGTATCTATGTCAAAAGAGCATCGACAAGATAGGACAATTGGACTAATGGGGACCTTGTTGAGCCTTTAAATAAAGGTTTTGAACTATGACACCATTTCTAAACACGTGTTCAAGTAAAGTTTTTTTGTATGTGTTCAAAAATACAAAATAACACCAAAGCTCCAACAAGGGCCTTACTTGAACCATGTTCACCGGCTAGCCTTACTGAGCCTCTAGACAAAAGTTGTGAACTACCAACACTAGTCTTGAACATGTTCAAGTAAGCTTTCATTTTATACATGTGTTCAAAAGTAAAGGTGAGGAACTACTGCCAGACAACCGATGAACCATGTTACGCCTCTAAGGGTAAGTTTTACACTACTCTTGAACATTTGTTTGAATGAAATTCATTTTGCCTAGGATACAAAATAAAAGAAATTTAAATGAGATTCATTTTTGGCTAAGGATCAAATATGGAAAGTTTTATTTTTTGTGACTTCTAGAGCGTCAATTTCAAAAGAATTGAAAGATTATTCTCAATTTTTCATAAGTTTTAATTGGGAAGTTACTAATCCTAATTAGGTTTAGAAACTTTGTTTTTCATAGGACTTATAGCTATTATTTGGTATAGTTTGGTGCTTCTTTATGTAATTGGATTGTTGATCCACTTTGTGACTTGGTAATTATTATTTAGTTGATATAATATATTGTTTCTTATAAAAGAAAGCAGTGGGCTAGCACGGGTCAAACAAATATTGGCCCAACAAATATCCTTTATGAAAATATCAAATCATCCAAGATGGTAAGCAGATTCTTGAAGTTATTTGCAGTTGATATTACCTTACCTTTTATTAATCCAGATTGCTAATACATCATCATAGATAATTTGGTTAAAAAAATATAATGTAAGATTAGAAAATTAACTTGTATAGAGCCTGTTTCAGATCAATTTTCATAGACTTCAAGAAGATAAGATCGCGGTTGTAATGGAAGACATTAAATACCCAATTAACTTGTTCTTGCTGGCAAACAAATTAAAACCAAGGAACCTCCCAAGACAATGTTACCTACTTGTCTTGAATGCTTGTCCATATAGCTAGTAACCTCTTAACTAAAGAGATATTTGTTCTAGAGAAGGGAGGGAAGCATAGAACAATTCTCTGCTCACACGTACCTGGTCTACAGTGTCAATTCCTCTAAATTTTAGAATCCAACTTTTCTGTCCAGGGTGACCTTTTCCCTCCACTAGCTCAACTTCCTGAATTGTTTCCCTTCCTAATACTTGTTGTTTCAACCATCTTCTTCCAGGCTAAAGAAGAAATGGTAAATACCATGAGACTAGAGTACAAAGTTCCAAATGACCAAAGTCAAATATGACATAGCAAATTATGCTAATCATTGTACCTTAGAGAACCGTAATTCAGGAAATTCAGTGCTGGATTTCACGCGCGTCTCACCTTGAAGCCCATGAACATTGGATATGTATCCAACCTCAACAAATCCCAACTCTGTCTGAGCAGTTTCTGTGTGCTCTTGAGTAGCTTTAGTGGCAAAAGACAGTCAAAAACAAACTTATCAAACTATGGACAAATATTTTAAGCATATAAGAGATATTTTTGCAGAGTATCTTAGCTGATGAATTTCTGACATTGACATATTAATATCATGAAGCAAGAATTATATAATGATATCATATGGGGGAACAACAAAAAGAATGATGTAGTCATTGACTCATTAAAGTCCATCCAACAAACCCAAGAGTCTAACTCGATGCAACCAGCATTTTAGTTTTCATTTAATTAGGCATTTCTAATTTTCAATCAATTTTTGAAATTTGTGAATCTGTCCAAATTCATAAACCATGCATGTTTAAGTTTCATATTTATGAAACTAGGATATGGCTAGATTAAGAAGTATTTTTTTATGTGCCGTTTGATTGAGGTACCTCTTGGTTCCATGAATTAAATATATACATGCACACATATCAACATGAATGGAAAAAAGGTTCAGAATTTCAGAAAAATGGAATCTCTTGTGTTTTGTGTGATGCAAAACAAACCTAGGTGTGATGGCCTGATGATGGCTAAAACCTACTTGTGTGATGCAAGTAGTTTATCTATCCTTAATTTTCTCTCTTTCTATCCTAATTTCCAGACTTCCCAGACCACCACTCAATTTTTCCTACATCAAAGAGGTGAATAGATCAATAGGATCATCACATATTATTTCAATCAAACTACTCCGCATATTTTAGTCTAGACTAAATAGTGATAATATTGATGGTATCACTATCAGCAGATTCATGAAATACAGAAATACTTCAAAAAAAAAGAATTAAACAAAAAGTAAAAATTAACAGCTGTAATTAGCATGTAGATGATACATCAATTGCCACAGAAAGGGGAAAATTGGAAAAAATAACAAAACTGAACTACAAAAGTATATGATAATCCTAGAAAAGCAGTTACAATAACATTAGACGTTCAGAAAATATTGGTTTCTTCCCCAACGGTGCCAGAAGTCAGAATCATTTAAGTGGCAAATTAAGAATCTAAAGTAACCTAACAGAAAATATCACATGCATGAATTCATCTAATTTGGTAACATGATCACATTCAAACATATGCATAAATATCAAAGGATAGAGACTAAAGGCCTATTTGGATGTACTTCTCCTAGAAGTAATTTCAAGAAAAATTGTTCAACATGAAGTGGTTAAGTCAAAAATGGTTTCAACAGAAGCATTTAGATGTTGAGTATCAAATTGTTATAATTAATTTTGGATAGTATTTTAATAATTATTTTATAAATGAAACACGCAAACTAAATACTTCTTGGTACTTCTCAGTTTTCCGAAAAGCATTAATGCTTCTTAAAACATTGAAAGACTTAATCCCAAACATGCATTTAAAAGTGCTTTGATCCATATGCAATAACTTTCAGGAGAACCAGTTCCAAATACATCATACTTCAATAACATATGAATGTGAATGAAAGTTTTCATTAATTCACCTAATTTGAAAACTATTCGCATATGATACATGTTTAGCAGAGAACAACATACGAATGGGAGAAGGACATCAATAGTCCTATAGTTTTACGCAAATAAGTGCATTAGTCCCATAACTTTAAATTAAAACACTTTAGACCTATAACTTTGAAAAATTGTGCACTTTAGTCCTAAAAGGGTGTACATAAGTCTTGTGATTTTGAACCTATAGGATTAAAGTGCACATTTATTTAAAGTTACAAAACTAAGCCTCGAATTGAAAGTAATGGAACTAAAGAACTCCTTTTGTAAAAACTATATACCTCCTGTGCCACTCACTCAAAGACGAATATTAGAACTTCTGGAAGAAATCCACCATAAAAGTCATGCTTAGAAACCATGAAATCACAACCCGAGATAAATCAAAAGTTGTGGTGACATCTCACACGATTTTATATAAGTACTTGAGCAACAAAACTAAAAATTGTAACTCGTAAAATTGATCCATAAAGATACAAGAAATTCACACACATAAATTTCTAGAAATTCAATCCAAAATTAATTTGGATTATTTCTAAATTTATAAACCATTTATCAATAAATAATATACAAACCCATAAAAAAAGTGATGAGATCTTCAAATTATTTTGTTTCTAAATTTAAGATAATTTGATGACAACTTAAAAAAAAACACATAAGTCACTTGATTTTAAAATTTGGATACTTTATACGCATAAGTTTAGTTTAGTGATATAACTTTGTGACTAAAGTATCATTTTCTATGATAAAAAAATTAAATTAATGTAAATAATGTGTCATAATTTAAAAAATGAGTGGCTTATATGTATCTTACAAAAATCACGTAATCAAAATGTCTAAATAACACAAATAAAGTTACAATGATATGTTTTCCTTAAAAAAAATTGGAAGAGAAATAAAAAAAATATTAAAAGGGGAAATTACCTGTGATATGCAAGGGAAGGAGAGGAAGATGACGATTCTGTAAAGGATTTAAAAGCAAACGGACAGTGTTGGAAGCTGGGAGCATACAGCTTGGTCGAGCTCGAAATGGAACAGAAAATACACAAGAGGTGGTGGTGGATATTGGATTTGGATGGAGAGGATTCGAAGAACAAATAAAGGAAGCGCTTTGCATTTTTAGCCTTACTACTTGGAGCAGGGCTCCGGTTGCCCTAAAAGAAGATATCGAATTATGAATACTTCTCACCTTGCAGAAGATAATACGATGATTCAATAGATAATGCTGTAACGTAATATGATTACAGATATTTTTAGAGAAAATAATAGGATATATCTATAATTTTCGATTATTAAAAAGAAAATTGTTTTTTTAAGATAATTTTTTTAATAATTTTAATAATAAAATACCATAATAAAAAATTATTTTTATACTCTCATTATTTACAAATAAAATAAATTATTAAAAATTAATATTATTTTATTCAAAATATTAATAATAAATATTTTTTTATCGTTCTTTTATTTTTATTATAAAAATAAATAATCAAATGTTATTTTTTAAAATGATTAAATGATCTCTTTAACTTAATTTAAGAAACATACACTTATTTTTTTAAATTTTATGTGTATTTTAAATCATATAATTAAAAAAATAATCAATTTTATTTTTAAAATTTTATTAGAAAATTATGTAATCTTCTTATTAAAAGGTATTTGTCTGTTAAAAAATTTATACTCTTTATATGTTTTCCCAACATTTTTCGTCCTATTTTGGTATAATTTTTTGCTGCAATTTCATTATAAATTTTACGTTTATAGTTTTTGGAAACATAATATGCTTATTAGAAAAATGAAATTCTTGTCACCCCAAATGCTACTACCTCTTTGCTAAGCACATAAATGCTTAATCGAGAAAAACAAGCAAAGAAGCAGGCATGATACGGAATATAAAGGGGCTGGGGGTAGAGCCAAAAACCAATTCAAGGGTTACAGTTGTATATATTCTCTCCAATTAAGGCAAATTATGCTCTCTACAAGAAAAAAAATAAACATAGGAGATTGTCCCTGAGCATAAGGAAGGCAAAACAAATAGTGCGCCTATGACTCTAGTTCTATGTACACATGTATTTACGACTAAGTAACTTAAATTTATCATTTGTTAATATTATCTAAAAAATTAAAATATTTCTCTAATTTTTTAAATAATTATAGGTACATATGAATGTTATAGGTACAAAAATACGTGCAAAATTATGTGATATTAACATTACTCATATTATGAATATATAATTAAAATTAAAACATAATAATACTCACCCACCAATTAATAGTAGAGTTTGGAATTAAAAATAATATAAAGATATATCTTAATTGAAAAAATATAGATAAATACTATTGCAATTGAAATCACTTATCTATTAAATTTTCGAGAGAATGAATACATTAATCTTATATTTATTTATAAAATATCACTTATGTTTTACACTTATTTTTAGTAACATTTAAGTCTTATTGTTTTATAAAAGTAATAATAAAAGAACAAAATTATATTTATAGACTATTTAAAGAAACAAGATTATTTTTAAGGATATATGATGTCATTTTATCTGATCTTTTCTCTAGAAAGAGTATAGGAAAATATTTCCACTGTTTTTAGCTATTAAAAACTTCAATTCTATCAATGTTTCTTCATTTTCTTCTTCAAATTTCTTGAATTTATTATATTTTCTTTTGATTTTATATATTGTTCTTTAGTTGTTATAGTTAATTTTATGATACAAAAATATGACAAAATTAAATATCTTTAATTTTTTTATTAATTTTAAAACCACGTGATTATTTTTAAGAACATATAGTGTCATTTTACCAACATATTTCTTAGAAAAATAGAGGAAAATATTTTCACTATTTTTTATTATTAAAAGCTTCAATCTTATCAATATTTCTTCATTTTTTTCTTCAATTTATTATATATATTTTTTATTTTTCTTATGTTATTCTTCAGTCTTTATAGTTATTTTTACAGTACAAAAATATGATCAAACTAAATATTTTTAATTTTTCGCAAATTATAATTTTTAAAACAATTCACAATGAGCTCTCATGTTATTGACATTTTTTGTTTCACATCTTATGGTTAAAATCTGTACAAAAATATGATCAAATTGAAATATACACTATGCTCCAATGTATTTCTTCTATGCATATAAGGTCAAAATATATTACAAATAAGATTTGTAACAATCAAAGTCACTAATGCAATTAAAATTAGTATCTTTACATTTAAAGTCATTAAATATAACTAACTATAATATATCCAAACTATTTAAAAATAATGACATTTTCTTAAGTGTATTGTCTCTTGAAATATAATATCAAAATAATAATATTGTCTTCAACTAAACTATGCTATCAATAAGTGTGTTACCTCTTGGATGGACATAGACAACTCTTAAATAGTGATGGTAACATTTTGTTCACTATAAATTGTACATATAATATGTTTAATGTTTGATTAAAAAAAGTTCACAAGACAAATAGAAATAGTTTCACAACACATATATCATCTAGGAAAACAAAACAAACATAATTCAATTTAATATAAAATACTTATTAAACAATTTATCTTATATGGCATATAATCTTAGTTTGTTCTTTATAGGACATTTCAACCTCAACTTAAAGTTATCACAACCTCAATCTAAACTTGCTTGTGAATGTCATGCGGCACCTGATTATGCATATTTACACTATTATGAGTATCAATGTCAACTAAAACTCCAATATTTGTTTCAGATTCATTCATGTCTCTATTTATTGAAGTTTTCTAAACACATAATAAGCAATTGTTACATGTCCACCTAAAAATAGAAACCAAAATACAAATAAAAAAGATAATAATAGTACATTTAAATACAACATGTGAAACTTCAATTTCTTTTCTTTGTTTGCATGTAATTTTGTTATGACTATCTTCTTTGCAATATAAACAAATCATTACCATGCCAACCTTATTAAATTTATCAAGTTGCTCATTTAAATCTATCACATTCCTTTCTTTTTTCTTTTCTTTTCTTGTTAATTATCTCACTTGTAGATTTCATTCTTGATTTCCTAGGTCTAACCTGCGGAATCCTTGGAATTAGAGATTTAATGAGTTATGTTGTCTCATTATTTATGATTTCAATCCAAACTTCAGGGCTTGATACATGATAAATGATAGGACTACATGTAATAAATATGAAAAAATTATTAAACAAAATAACAAAAACATAACTATAATAAAATTATTTGTAATAATTAACTGTAGGATAACTCATATGTATGTTCCTTCAACATTAGAGTTACATATTCATAGCATCCTTTATGCCAGACGAAATGCTCATTATAGCATGCATGCAAGGTACCCAATCAAATCTCATATTCTTCAAGTGCAGATCTTGTTGAGAAGATCAATAGTGACTTTCTTACTAACATCAAAATGCACCTTATATTTGTACTTCCATTATGGATGACTCGACAAGTTGATGGAAATTTTTATTTCGAGTGTATTCCTCCCAAATTCTATCATCAATGTCATATTTTCATTCCTTCACTTCTTCCTTCCTTGACACAAATAAATCTCTAATATACGTCTTTATGCTTTTTAAAGTAGATAGAATTGGGAGATCTCTAACCCTTAACAATACATTACTAAAGCTCTCAAAATTATCGTTAAGTTGCATGTTACAAAAAAAGTTGTCCTATAAAATAAACATCTATAAATTAAAATTCAATTTCAAAATTTTAAAAATGAAATTCAAGTAAAATAAATATATTACAAGTAAAATTAAAAAATTACTTATAAAAAGCTTTAATCCATGAATGTTTTGGTTTGCTGTCCACCCAATCATAAGTTTTCTTAAAAATAACCTTCAAATTTTCCATATAAATATAAAATTTAGCCTCGAAAATATCTCTAACTATTGCCCACAAATATGTATTTAAATATATCCCTTCTTGTGATTATGCTTCTTAAAATTTTGGATTACATGCCTAAATATAGTCTTTGTTGTGCTTTTGGGACCAAATTTCTTAAAGCATCCAAAATGCCACCATTTTATCACTTATCACAATTAAATCATCTCTATCTCTCACACCTAAGTCCTTAAATAACAAATTCGTAAACCATTCCCAACTCCCATTAGTCTCACTATATAGGCCAATGGATAGATGTCATCTTTGGCATCTACGCCAACAACTTTCAATAAAATTTCCTTTAACGACCCAACTAGAAAACTTTCATCTATTTCTATAAATGGTTTACAAGAAATCTAACATTCCTTTGATGCTCCTAAACAACAATAGAATCTAAAGAATTTGTAAGAAAAAAATATTTATTTTAGTACCAATTTAATGTCAATTGAGAGTGTAAATTGAAGTTAGTTAAAAAGACATGTATCTATTAAGTCCATCTTTTCCATTTTCAATCATAATTGACACTATGGTATTTGGGTTTATTAACTTAAATTGCACCTCATATTGGGCAAGTTTATTGTATTATTCTACCACTTTTTCATTAATAATTTCCTTGGTCTTTTTCTTTGATTAATTAGCTTGTATTTCATTTATCTTCACTTGAAACTTTTCCCTAACTTTGTCTTAAATTTTCTTCCATTTTATTTTAAGATTATCGACAAAGATTCACAACATCTCTCTAGCAATAAAACTATTACTTATGCGCTTTACATCATACTTCTTCTCACACTTGCAACTAAACTCTTGATAACATTTTATAATTTTAAAGGTTTCACCATCAGTTTGCTTATGGGCTCTCATTAACTATTTGCAATCATTTACATTCAAATACACTATATAAATTCTCATTTTATCATTCTTTCTCCTGTCCATTTTCTTTCCATGCCTAATTTCATATAATTTTATTATATCTCTACACAACTTCAACATTACCTTCAACCTTTCAATGCCCATGCATACACTATTTCATAGCATGTTCATGCTCATCTTGATCATGTTTATCACTTTCAAACCCAAGTACCTCTACACATATATCAATTACTATTGAAAGACCTCATAGGCAAATAATGAACTACTTCTTTAGTGTTTTCATTTGAACATATAACGTGCAACCCTTTATTGTCCATAACATCAGGTATCTTATAATAAAAGTTGACATTATCTCACTCTTTTCTCAAATAATACATAATTTCTTAAAAAATCATCAAATTCATTGTATTCTCATGAAAATAATTATAATATTGTACTATCTCCCTTTATATTCAATTTTTTCCAACTTAAACAACTAATGTACCTTTTATGTCAAAAGTAATTGTGAAATAATTAATGCATTTAACTACCTTTAAATGTATCATTACATGTTAAGTAATAAATAAAATATATTTAATTACATATGTAAGGACTATGAGTGTTGGTTATTATCGTTAACAAAATATTTATCTGTAAATTTATTTTTAGGCCTGGTATCAAGTCTATCAAAAAAAGCCTAACAAATGCTCGAGTCCCAGATAATTATACTTCATGTATATTTTTGATAACTATGACACATAAGATTACATCTATGCATTTAATAACACATGTTTATAAATCTGAAATTATTTTTTGTGCTAAAATATAGAATAAGATATGCTAAAATATTAGATAAGATATACTCTAAATGATAGTTATAATCTTTAGCATAAAAGATAGCATAAAATCTATTTTTAAAGATATTAGATAAGATACACTCTAAATTATAGTTGAAATCTTTAGCATAAAAAATAACATAAAATCTATTTTAAAAGATATTAGATAAAATATACTCTAAATTATAACTGAAATCTTTAGTATAAAAGATATCATAAAATTTATTTTAAAAGAACTATTATTTAAATAGGAGTCTTCTTAATTAATAAGTATTACTAATTCTATTTATAATATAAAAGATATTTATCAATTACATAGGATTAAGAGTTTTAATTTTTCCTATAAATAAAACTCATTGTTCATTATTTTAATCAACCATACAAGAGCATTATTCTAATCTTTTTAATTTCTCTCTCTTGTTTTGCAAATATAAGATCATAATTCTTTAGGTTTCTTTATTTAGTTAATCTATCAAATATTGATAGTTATATTTAATTGATTAATAAGCCTAATTATTTTATTATATTTTGATAATATATTCTTATGACTCCTTTATTTTTGTTCTTAAATTGTTAGATCAAATAATTAGTTTTGTCATATCATAGTTATTTGATTTGATTATTAATTTTTAAAGAAGCTATTTTTATTGAACTTATGCTTGATCTTTTTGCTCTAAGATTTACTAGTTGATTTGATTTAATTGACATATGTTTTGAATTATTTAGTTAGAATTATTCATTATTAAATCCATTATAGAATACACACGGACACTTATATTTTTTGTGCAAACTATTTTGCAATTAGTTCGAGAACGTATCTTATTAACTTTCAACATGTTCAATAAAAAATAAAATATATATGATTACATATCCAACAAAATGTCATTAGCAAACCAATAGTATCAAATAAAACATAAAATATGAAAAAAGCTAACAAAATTCATTTTAAAACAAGTCGTAGCCAAACCTCTATTTAACATAATAAATAATGAATAAAAAAGGTAAAAAAAAAAGGTTTTTGGTGCAATGTATATGTTTCTTTTTATACATAATTATGTATTATTTTGTGGCATTTAAAAGGTATACATGTTGAGGAAGGCTTCAAATTGAGAGAAATAGAGGGGTGTGCAGTTGCAATAATAACAAAGGTATTATTAGATGTTGAATGCAAATGCATTATCAATGTCTCATAGAAAAATATACTTAGATCTCCATCTTTCATGATTTGAATTATATTGTCTCTTTTCTACACTTTACCATAAGTTTGTATTACAAACTAATAATATCATTATAATTTTTCTTGAAACCTTACAAGTAAGAATGATCCAATATACATATTCGTTTGCAGAAGTAGTTTCTTACAACCCGCAAAAGAGAAGTTTTTGTCACATAGGAGAGGTTATTGTACAAAATAGGCATGTGAGATTCATGAAAATCAGCTTTCACCTTCTTCTTCTTATTTTCAACCCACCAATAACAATTACCCAAATTTGTAATCCCAAAGAATAAAGAAAAAAAATAATTTATTGTTTCTTACCACATATAGGAGTTAAAATTTTCCTTATGAAAACAAATTCCTCCATATGGGTAGTGTCATTGTTTATTGAATGAATTAAATTTTGATTCAAATGAGAAAATAATTAAACTCTTCTATCTATTCTAATGATTTTACAATATATTATAATAGTAAAATGAATAAATGAGATGAGTTTAAGAAAAGGGTTAAGCTCTTATCTATATTTTTCCTATGAAAACAAATTCTTTCGTATTAGTAGTGTCATTGTCCATTGAATGAATTAAATTTTTGATTTAAATGAAAAAATAATTAAGCTCTTTTATCTATTTTAATGATTTTATAGTATATTATAATAATAAAATGAATAAATGAGATGGATTTAAGAAAAAGGTTAAGTTCTTGTCTCTATTTAAACGGAGTTAGGGTATAAAAGATACTCAAATGGATATATGAAAGGTCTTGCTATTCATGACTTAGTTCCTTTTTTTGTTACTTTAATTATTAGAAAGATGATTCTATCCTCCTTTGTATGGTCATGTGTGCTTCAAGTGATCTCTAAGTTATTGATTCTTCAATTTTATTCTTTTATGATCACTTTTATAAAACAATGGGACTAAAGTGTTATAAAAAATTAGCACAAGACTTAAGTATAATTTTTACAATAATTATAGGACTTCTATGTTATTTTTCTCTAAATTTGTTTGTAATAATTTAATCCATTAATTTAAAAAATGATATTATAGGTACACTAACTCATTTTTTTATGATTTTCAAGATTTTTTTATTGTATTTGAAAAAGAAGGTTTTAATATGAATAATAATTGAATTAGTTTTTTAATAAATTTTTTTAAATAAAAGAAAATAAAAAAAATAAAAAAAGTGAGTTAGTAAACCTATGTTTTTAAATTTTTAAAATTTGTAAACTAAATTATTATAAAAAACTAGTTAATAAAGATAGTTTACTATTGCAGTCACCTACCTAAAAAATTAAGATATTGTCACAAATATATTCACAATTTATAAGATGAGAATTGAAAAAGCTCAAATTTATTGTGTTATTTTTAATGTGGTATCATATGATCATTAATACTTGCGAAAAAAGGCTAAAAAATGGTAGTTATTGAATAAAATATGTACAATATTCACATTTTTATTCACTATATAGCACATAGAGTAACACACTAAAAATCAAAAGCAAAGAGTATGCTTCTCCCAATTTTTTTCTTATTATGTTACATATATCTTTATTTTACAAAAAATGTATATCCATGACTCTCTCAAGTTTATTATTTACTTTTTTTCTTTTATTTTATCATACTATGCACTCATTTAACTTTATTTATATATTTAACTTTTATTCTAATATTCTAATATTTATTAGTTGATCTATAGTATAGTGGTGAAGTTTTAACATATTATCATGAATTTTAAAAAAATTACTTTACAAACCACATTTATTATATTTTTAACATTTGTGAAAAAATATATTTAGTTTAAAAAATTAAATGTTAATATAATTATTACTCTATTACATTATTTAAAATACTAACATTAATTTTATCTTTTAACTACTTAGCACATGTTTTTAAGTAAAATAAAAAATATAAAAGTAAGAATAAATAAAAATGAATCTAATTATTCAAATTATTATGTATTTTATTATTTAAAATAAATTTTTATATAATTATATCTATATAAAAATTATTATTATATGTTTGATTTTAGTATTACAATTATTATCTCTATCTCACATATTAACAGTTATGGTTATTTTTAGAAAAAAATTATTAGATTTTTACAAACAACCACAGTTTTAGCTATTCACAATTAAAATATTTATCTTTGATTTGAATGGTGTTTAATTTGATGGTATATAATATAAAATAATATGACAGAATTTTCTTAATGATAAAATATATCAGATGAATATAAGTGACTACTATTTTTAGAATTATAAATTATAAAAATGTTATTTTTGTTATTTTCTTACATTTTACTAGTTCAATTTTCTTATCTTATATATATCGTTTCTTAAAAAAATCATTCTTATTGTCTTCCATACAATTTAGCCTTTTCTATTTCAACTATATGACTATTTATTATTATTTATAGCATATAATATTGCAAATATCTATTTTTCTTATATATTTGAATTTTTTACACATCTATTATAATTTATCCTATTTAATTTTTTTAATTTTCTTTATTAATTTACATAAATATTTAGTTATGTTATTTAATCTTGTTATAGTTTAATTTATGTAATTTTAAATTTGTATTTAAATTAAATAAAAATAGATATATGATATACAACATTAGTAGTTTAATATTCAAAAATATTAAAATTTTGTAACATATATAATAATTTTTCATATTATCTTGTATTAACTCAATTGATAAATCATCTATTTTTTGTTAAAAAATTATATGAGATAATATCAATAAAACTTATAACAATAAAAATAACACTATGATTTAAATAGAGTACAATATTAAATCATTCTAAATAAGTATATTTAATGTTTAATGTTAAATAATAGGTTAATTTTTTTAATAATAAAAATAAATAAATTAAATATAAATATATTATTTTTATTGATATTAATAATTAATCTGTTCTATTCTCTTATTTGTTTTTTATAAAAAATAAAAAGTCAAAACAAACCGTTATATTATATGTTTATTCTGAAAGATTCTCTTGAAACATTTATTTGGTTACTGTTATGCTTGTAATTTGTAGTGAAACTGAAAGACAACTAACTTGGAATTATTCATTCCCCCCAACAAATCTTCTTCTTCTTCTTCTCCCTCTTGTTTTGTTTTGTTTTTTTAAGGGGGCAATCTCCTTCTTTCTTTCTTTTTTCGAACTGGAAAGAACAATCCCCTTCTTTCAAGCGCAGGGAGAATTGGAGAGTAAGTACATGGGGAGGTAGTGGTAAATACGCGCTAAAAAGAGCGAGTGAGAGAAATAATTTGGTTGGGGAAAGCTGCACGTGTCAAAGTCTAACTGTGAGCTGGTTAAACAGCTACTTGGCAGAAGGGTACTGGTCGAAACTTGTTGCCAAAGATCCCATCACAGCCATCCATATTATCCAATAATAGCCGATATTACGTCTGTTCCTGGGAGTCAAGAGAGAGGAAATAGAGTCAGAGAGAGAAACGGAGGGAAGAGGAGAGAGACCCAGTTGCTCAACAACGTATGTCTAATCTTCCTGTTGAAATTTTCACCTTTTACTTCTTATTGACCCCATTTATTCCTTTCTAAAACTAATTTTTGCTACAATTTGGTAAATATTGCACGATTCTTGTATTCATTCTCTACTTGATTGCCTCTCGATGTTTTGTTTTGCTTTGCAAGTTGGTAGTATAACTGTTCATGTTTATCGTTTGAGGGTTTTAAGTTCGAATTGTTATTAATTGCTTGAATTATTTCACTAATTAGCAGATTTGTGTTGTTTACTGTCATGGGTTTTAGAAAAAAGCAAAGGAGAGACTTGGTTGACTCTGGTTCTCCCACCGTTTACTTTGGATATTTTGATGTTTTGAGGGTGAGGGTTTTAGTTTTGGTTTTCAAGGCTTGTTATCAAGTGGGATCCTTCTTTTTTATTTGAAACTTTTTTTTTTAATAATTTAGCTCTTTCTGAGTAAAATCTGTTTAATAGCGTTATATGGAGAAAATATATACGTTGATTCGACTTTTAATATGCGTGTGATTGAGTTGTTTCTAGTTTTTAATTTGATATTGATGAAATTTTGAGGGCGAGCTAGTTGATCATGAAAAGCGAAGGTTTCCTTTGATGAATTGCGTTTATTTCTTGTCAATCCTGTAAACTTTTTTACATTAATTAGGTCATCTCATTTCAAAATTCTGTAATTGGCTGAAATCATTTTTACCAGTAGGATCTCCAGTAAGGGTTCGTTGTTTTTGTAAAAGCCCGGTGATTTTTACTAAAATGAGATTTGGTAGCGAGTTGATTTTTTTTTTTGCATATTCCAAACTACCAGTACAATCTTTGGATGATGAATGAAGGTGGTTAAATGAAGGCGTTAATCATAAATTCATAATTAATGTCAAAACTTTTAAACCCTAGCTTATGCATTCAATCCATTTAATATCAAGTTGCTTCTCTCAGGAGTAAAAATAAATAAAAATATAGCCATGATGATAATGTTTGCTAAAGCTGTTAGCTGAGCAGATCACCGACTGACATACAGGATCTGTTTTCTACTAATTTATTGCTAAAGTTATTGGTCAAAACTCTAAAATTATTAATATAAATTTCCATTATTAGTGTTAATATCTTTCCTGCAGTTATTGAGTAGCGTGACTGCAGTTCTGTGGTGTCTTGATTAGACACTTCCAGAAGATGGTGTTTGTATCGTCCTTATGTTAGAAACTAGTCATATGATATGTTTAAAACTATACGATGTTTGTACCTTTAGCTCTCTTAGGGCTGCTAGTTATTAATCTATGGATTATGTTTTTGCATGAGAATGTTTTATGCTTTTCTAAAGACATAGATTAGTTGTTCGATATGCTCAGCATTGTATTATGCTAGTTTTAATACTATTTTAGAAACTTAAACTTTTTATTGGAAGTAGAACATCACATGCCTTTTTATTTTCACTTTTTTGGTGTTTTGATTTTTGTGCCTGTTCTTGGGAATTTTCGGTAGTGGTCTTGGCTTTTTCTTGAGTGGAGTTGCATCTACTGTTTGTACTGCTTGTATTCTCTGTTGTTTTAATAAAATTGTTCAGTTTCTTAGTGAAACTATAAAAAAAAAAGGTTTAATCTCAAGGGGATTGGTTAATTCTTGCAGTTACATAGATTTGTTTTATACTTGTCGGACTTCTTAACTAATTATTTGTTTATTTCTTTCCCTTTTTAGTCAGGACACATCTTTGCTCTGTATCTGTTCCTTCATATGTTAATTTTTTTTATTGCTTGCCTGATACAGTTTTTCCAGTTGATTACGTCACAGGGTCTCTTCCCTCTGATGCTACCTAACCCAGTCTGGTGTAGATATTACCAGCAAAAATCAAATGCCATCTCTAAAAATGAAGACCAAATCGAGCATGGGCTGTTTAAAAGAAAGAAATGGCCTTCGTGTATGCCAAAAGTCCAATATAATTTCCAAAAAGGAATCCTCTCATGTAAGGATTTCTGAAAATAATGCAGACATTGACCTTTGTGTTCGACAATGTTTAGAGGGTAAGGAGTGAACTTCAAAAAGTTTATGCCAATTTATCAAGTTGTATTAAATGCTATTTGTTGATCTCAACTGAAAGTTTAGTTTTTTTTGTGTGGCTATAGGATGTTATTATAAGTAACTATTGGGGTTGGAGACAACACAAATATGATTATTTGGACGGTTGAATATACTTATTCTACCGAAGCAACAAAAACTAAAATAATTTTCAGTCTATTGTAGAGATGTTTTCTTTATTTGATATGTTCGTACATGGATCAATTCTTATAAGAGTAATACATAATATCTAAAGTTTTGACTTTTTAAAAGAAAAATGAGTTCTGTAGGAGAGGGATGAACAAGTTGCATGTTTGGGGTGCTACAAAAAGTAATAGCATTATCATATTGGACCACAAATTTTAAGATTAGTACTTAAATTTAAGGTTTTGATTTAACACCTATTACCATATCCTAGTCAGTTTTTGATTCACCATTCTGGATTAACAAGAACAAAAAGTTTGTTATTGCTGTAAAGAGTAGTGCAATGCCATTGTATTTTCCTTCTGTCTGACATTTCTTATTACACAAAATGTGACCAAAGTTTATGAATTTATCATGCATTATCGGCTGTCTTATTCTGTACTTGGCAGTTAGGTACGATGAAATTTGCATTTGAAATGCTCAAAATATTTTATTTTTTTGCGCATAAGCAATTTCCTTCGAAGAAAATTCTTGAAATTTAAGCTGCCATTCAAGTTGACATGTCAGCTTATTTAAAGATGCTTCTGATTTTCTTATAGTTTCTTCAAGCACCGAAGTTTGTGCTAAAGATGTTGAGGGTGATGGGGCAATTGATCAGCTGGAATTCCTTGATGAAAACAATCCTCATTTTCTGACGCAATCATCTGATTCTTCAACCATGGGAGGAAAGGTACAGATATTATTTAACTCTTCTATCTGTGGGCTATTACACTTGCTTCTATCTTTTTGTGAGTGGAGTTCCCTTTACTTCACCCCCCTCTCTCTCCTTCTTCTTCCCCTCTTCAATGTATGACTATGTTCTTTAATTTTCAGGAACCTGACCATGCTTTACCATCAAGCTTAGAGACTATATTCTCTCCTGCTCTAGAGCCTATTGAAGTTTGTAATGAACCAAATGCTGACAATGATACAGGTCTGTACAAACATCTGCTAGTTCATCATAGTTAGCTCTTGCATTTGTTAAGTTAAACGAAGTGGAGAAATATAACTACGACTTTTTTGGGCTCATTTATTTAAAATGAAATTTAAACTTCATCTCAATACATGCTTTGTAACTATAGTTTGAAAGATCTATGTTGTGACAAGTTGTATGGAACCCATATATGTTATGTTGATCCTTTTTGATCTGCAGTAAGGAGCAACAACCATCCTGACATTTCCTGGCTAGGATCTGATTACTTTGATGAAAATAAAAGTTCATGTGGCTATCAAACATGTGATGTGTCGGACTTCTACCTTTCTGACATGATTGTTGCAAGCATACCTTTCAATGGGAGTGCTGATCTTGATGATACTAGTGAAACTAATTTCTTCCCCAGTTACAGATATGCTGAACCGAATATGTTGTTTGATGTGGCTGAGCAATACATGTTGTTGCCTTTGCTAGAGGACCCAATAAGAAGCAGTAATGCCAGTGATGAAAAACTATCCGAAGAGGCCATGCTCAATTCGAGTGAAACAGGCATGTATTTTGCCATTGATCAGATGAGACCTTGTAACGAGGAATTAGTTGTTAGCAATTCTGACTCAGTTCAAACAGATTTCTTTGATCCACAATTGTTTATAAAAAATGTCCCAGAACTATCAGATGCAGTAACGAATTTTCAGCCTAGTCCATTGCCAAAGGAAGCTTCAAAAGGAAAGTCTATAACTCTTGTTCTTGATTTGGATGGTAAGTAATTGAGGGTAAAATGTCTATTTTGTGATAATAATTTATTGCTTAGTATGATGCATGGGTTCATTAATGTTGTTTGTATGCCTTTTTTGTGCATGTGTTTTTTATGTATTTGCCTGTGGCATAATGATGCTTGCGTAAGTGCATAAACTTGTAAATGTTCAGTAAACTTCTTCTTTTCTTTTTTTAATACTTGAATAAACATTCATGTATTAGCTAACTTTTTGTTGCTGCAATGTACCACTCTAATTGTTGTAAAATATCTGAATTTGTAAAATTTAGTTTTCCCTTCAGTAAATCTTGAATTTGTAAATTGCAAATTTTTCTACAGTGGAAGACTTTAGGAAAATTTTGATATTGAAAACTAGGGTTCCTATTTCATTAGAACCCTTATGATAGTTGCTGGAACACATTGATTGAAGCTACTTATGACCCTCCAAATTTATTACGCAGAAACACTTGTGCATTCTACTTTGGAACATTGTGACTGTGCAGACTTCACATTTAATGTATTCTTCAACATGAAAGAACACACTGTATATGTAAAAAAGAGGCCTTATCTTCGGACGTTCTTAGATCGAGTTGCGGAGATGTTTGAAGTTGTTGTATTTACTGCCAGCCAAAGTATCTATGCAGAACAACTACTTGATATATTGGATCCTGACAGAAAGCTTATATCTCAGCGAGTGTATCGTGAATCATGCATATTCTCAGATGGCAGTTACACTAAAGATTTGACAGTCTTAGGTGTTGATCTTGCAAAAGTTGCCATAATTGATAATTCACCCCAGGTATAACACCTGATTATTTTTTATAACAACTGGTTACTTATATAACATACGGCTCTTGGTCCTAGTTTGGTATTGTTGTAGCTTTTGAAAAACTTAGTTGAAGTTGTGCTATATAAAAAATCAATTTTTATAAAACCGGTATTTCTAAAAATGTTGTGACTTGTAAATATGAAATATTTTTTGTAAACTAACGATAAAGTTTTTTAGTGATTTCTAAAGACTAAGATAGGAATGGTTGTTATTGCATTAAGGGTGAAAATAGAAACATAATGCATTTTCCTTAAGATAGGCAGGTTTTAAGAAGAGCAGCCTTTGACAGCTGCTCTCTTGCAGCTTCTACACAGACTTTGTAAACTTCAAACAAAAGTACTTTTCTTGGGATTCACAATAATCTCATAGTGACCATTAGTCTAGTGCTTATTTATTTATTTACTTAATTTCCACAGATATATCTCATTTCCCATTTGTATGTTTTTTTCCCCAGTTGATTCTGGTTTGTTAACTGGATTTGTGAGGCTATCAAATTAGGGGTAGATTTTTGGAACATGCCTTTGAGGGCTTGTCAGTGTTACGACTTCGTGTCATGTCTTAGTATTAAATGATTGTTCAGCATCATAAAGCCCTTGGCAATTATAGGCATAATTCATGAACATTTCTAATGCATTGTGATAAAAAAAACACTTAGGTGGGAAACTTTTTTGCGAAGGTTTTGGGGTTTGAATTTTGTAAACATTTCCTGTTAAGACAGCATGACATTCTTATGCCTGCTAAAATGCTCAAAAAAATTTGACCATTTTTTTAAATACAAAGTAGAGTAAATAATTATTTTCCCACCTGTTAATTAGTAGTAAAATGAGAAAGATCTCCATTAGTAGAACTGGGAAATTTAAGATGACCTGGTATAGAAAAGAGTAACGTCCTTATTACTGATATTGGCTTTGACTGCTTAAGTTAAGCTTCGTTTTTTCTGGTGTTTCAGGTATTCCGCTTGCAAGTGAATAATGGGATACCCATAAAGAGTTGGTTTGATGATCCATCAGATTGTGTGTTACTTTCATTACTTCCCTTCTTAGAGACTCTTGTAGGTGCTGATGATGTTCGGCCACTCATAGCCAAGAAATTCGGTAACAAGGAATAAGTGTCATTATTATTTGCTTCAATATATCAGCTCCTTGTTCCATATTCTCTCTCTAGCAGAAATTATCTTCACTTTCATTGCTAGAAACTCTTGGGATATTTAGCTAGAATAAATCATGTCATATTACTAAGCAAGCCTTAGCTAGTAGATCTCTGCCGTTGTTCAGCTGATAGCTCTCTGGGTTGCTTCCTCTAATTGTTGTCTGAAGTTAAATTTTGAGGGAATCTTTAGCTTTTTTATTGTACAGTTTAAAGTAGGATACATGAGTGTCTGCTTGGCAGGTATAGCTTTTCGCTATTTCAGCCATAGTTTACTTCCATCTTTTTTTAAATCATTTCTTATAGCTCATTATTTCTTATTAGATATGAGAGTAAAAAGTAATTATGCTTGTTCTAAGTACTCAACTTTGGATCTGAAACTTGAAGCAAAGCAGCGTGTTAACCTTTTCATTTGTACGTTTACTCTTCTAGTTTTGGTTTATGCTTTCGTAGTTAGTTTATTTTTTGACTTTCAGTTGGAACAGGAAGAATGTGCAGGTATGTATGCCCTTACGGTTATTATTAAACCAATATTTCGTTTTATAGATCTATGAAGTGCATGGTCTTCAGAAAGAAATTCGAACATTTCAATAATCTGTCTAATGGCCTTTCAAAAATGCTAATCGAGTTCAAATTTCTTAAAAAAGGAACTTATATGAAATCCCAAAAGGTAAACAACTTAAACCTACCCATAGTACTGTTTTAAATATGTTGATTAAAGTTAGAACTTTTAACATCAATATTTTAGGATAAGTTGAAGTATGGCAATTTTTCAAAAAGGAAAATCTTCTTTTTTTATTTTATTTTATTTTTATCGAAGGAAACTTTTGAATAGTTGAATTTTCAACCGTAGGCAAAATTCACAAAAATGAAAGCTCTGGTATGGAATTAAAAGATTAATAGCGTAAGAAAATCTATGGAAATACACAATGGTTGATATCCTTATTCAGAAACTCATTATTTGTAATACAATAACTGTCGGGTTGAAGATAAATGAAGTTCAAAAAGTACTAAGATTTCTCAATGTAACATGCAGTTAAGGAGAATGAAAAAATATTATGCATTCCTCTGAAAGTCGTGGCTAATATGATCAGGTTGAGCTTTTATAATACTAATATGATGCAAGTTCTGTGCCAAAGAGAATCAAGAACAATGCTGGTTATGTGAAAAACCCCACAGCTAAAAGCCCCACTTAGTAGAATGCTATTAAGTTACTGATCCACTTGTATTTTTGAACCTATTACATATTTTAATATAATATAACGTTTCTTAATAAAAATAAAAGTAGAATGCTATTACATTTGAAGATAATAGACTGCAAGTATTATTGAAAGGGAACAAGGAATCAAACGCACACGATAAAGCTACAAGAGAGCATCAATCTTGAACAAACAACCCATAAACTTGTCCATCATCAGCATGCTTTTTCAGATGGTATTTTAGTTTAATCACGTCATATTTGATTTAACTTAGAGTGAGGAATGAGAGGTTGGTTGCTGAGGATCATAATTCGAGTTAAGCTTGTTAGTGATGAAATAATGTGCCCATGTTGCTAGGATGCTGTAAGCCGGTGACCTATAATGCTACCTAATCATATTATTCTTAGGGATTGCACTTGGAGCCATTAAAGGTTATTCAGTTCTTGGTTGTCAGTTTTAACGAGTTATAGCTAGACAAAACTGTCACTCTAGGAGGATTTGTTCTTTTGAAGTCTAACATCCGAAGAGATTAACTAAGATAATTATCTCAAATTAGGTGCTTAGTTGGCCCATGATACCTTACAAGTGATAGCATCTATGGAATAGCATAGAAGCCTATTATTTGATATGCTAAGAGAAGAAAAATTGAATATGAAATTCGGCATATTATAAATGGAATCGGATTGGAAGACGGGGTAATATGGATCATATGAGACCTTCTTTAGGTTGATGGATAAATTAGTTAAGCTGAAGAAACCTTCTTAACTAGTTTGCTAGGTCTCTATTCAAATGTGGTTCGTGACATTTGGAAAAGATAAAGTTTATAAAAAAAAATGATTGTTGAAAAAGATAAAGTTAATAAAAAAATTGTAAAGCCTTGTCCCACGTTTTTTTACATTATTTAAAAGAGGTATAAATAATGAAGACTTTGTTATTGGGATTGAGCCCTAAGAGATACCCACTTTTGTGGAAGGGGAGAGGACTTAGGAAAATGTGATACCACACGCGCGCGCGCGCCGTCACCGCCGCCCAGCCGGCTAAGTCGAGTGGCATTTCATTTTTTGGAAAAATTATTTTTTACAAAAATGTTTCCAATCAGAAAATGGTTGTTATACATACATACATACATACATACATATATATATTAAAAAAAACAACCGTTATTTTCTTTTATAATATGACCGTTAAATGACCGTTAAATGACCGTTTGTCTTCTTTATTCAGAAAAATAGTCGTTGCTCGTATTTACTCACAAAATGTCTGTTACTCATCTTTAATCTGAAAATGGCCGTTACTCTTCATCAGTGAAGTTCCGAGACAGAGAAAAAAGATTCTGGGCTGTTTTATCTTGGGGACGACGAGGCTGTGTTTGCTTGCACAAATTTGGGTAGAGCCGCGAAACGTCTTAAAGAGAGAAACCTAGTCCGCGACTCAACCCAAGCAGTTCATAACAGTTTTTCCGGTAATATTGTTTCAGTACTGTTATTAACAAACTTGTTTCAACAATGTTAAGACGATTTCTATCTGCCATATCTATTGAAATTCTAACTGGTGATCTCAACAAACCATTCCGTTTTGAAGGCATACACTTTAAAAGATGGAGACAAAAAATGTTGTTTTTCTTAACCATGAAAAAATTCGTTTATGCTCTTACTACTGAAAAACCAATACAGTCCAATCCTCTTACTGAAGCTGTAACTAAGGATTTAGACACCTGGATAGAAAATGATTTTCTATGCAAAAATTATATTCTTAATGGTTTATCTGATGGTTTATCTGATTATTATAACTCTGATAAGTCTGCTAAGGAAATTTGGGAAGCACTTCAAAAGAAGTACGACACTGAAGATGCTGGAACTAAGAAGTATGTTGTCAGGAGATACATGAAGTTTCAAATGATTGATGGAAAATCAGTGGAAGCTCAATCACATGAACTGTAGAAGATAACACACGAAATAACTTCTGAAGGTATGACTTTAGATGAACAATTTCAAGTAGATGTTATAATAGATAAATTACCCCCTGCTTGGAAAGATTTTAAGAATACACTTAGGCATAAAACTAAGGAATTTTCTCTAGAAAGTCTTATAACCCATTTAAGAATAGAAGAAGAAGCTCGAAAGCAAGACCAAAGAGATGAAGTACTCGTAGTCTCAAATAACACTACCAATAAGAAACCCTCCTCTACAATTCTGAAACCTAAATGTAGAAATATGAAAACTTATAATCGTAGTAATAATCAAAACCGCAACCACCAAAATAGAAATAGAAACCATCCTCACCAGAATGGACCTCAACCCCCCTTAAGGAATAACACGTTCATGTGTTATAGTTGTAATAGACCTGGCCACTTGGCTAGAAGCCGGAACAAGGAATCGTCCCCACCCTAGTGGTGAACTTTACCAAAGATCAACTTATTGCTATGATATCTGAAGTCAATTTTGTTGGTGGATCAGAGGGGTGATGGGTGGACACCGGTACTTCTCGTCATGTCTGCTATGATTGAGACATGTTCAAGTCCTATTCTGATTCTGAGGATAAGAAAGTGTTGATGGGCGACTCCCATTCCACTAAAGTTGTTGGTACTGGTGAGGTGGTATTGAAGTTTACCACTGGAAAAACTGTCATCTTGAAGGATGTCCTGCATACTCTAGAGATGAGAAAGAACTTGGTTTTAGGCTATCTTCTTAACAAAGCTGGGTTTACTCAAACTATAGGGGCTGAATTATATACTATATCTAAAAATAATATATTTGTTGGGAAAGGGTATGCCACAGATGACATGTTTAAATTAAATGTTGAAATCAATAAAACCTCTTCTTCTGCTTACATGTTGAGTTCTTTTAATATTTGGCATGCTAGACTTTGTCATGTTAATAAACGCATAATCAAGAACATGAGTAGCTTAGAACTAATTCCTAAACTATCTTTAAATGATTTTGAAAAATGTGATTTTTGTAGTCAAGCTAAAATAATCAAAACTTCACATAAATAGTAGTTAGAGAATCTGAACCTTTAGAATTAATTCATTCTGATATATGTGAACTTGATGGAAATTTAACAAGAAATGGAAAACACTATTTTATAACTTTTATAGATGACTGTTCAGATTACACTTATGTATATCTAATGAAAAATAAAAGTGAAGCATTTGACATGTTTAAAATATTTATGACTGAGATTGAGAATCAATTTAACAGAAAAATAAAAAGGTTTCGAAGTGATAGATGCACCGAATATGATTTCAATATCTTCAATGATTTTTATAAAACTCATGGAATCATTCATGAAAAAACTGCACCTTATTCTCTTGAAATGAATGGCAAAGCTGAAAGAAAAAATAGAACTTTTACTAAATCAGTTGTTGCAATTTTATTAAACTCTGGTGCTGCTTCCCATTGGTGGAGAGAAATTTTATTAACTGTTTGCTATGTGATAAATAGAGTGCCTAAATCTACAAATAAAATTTCACCATATGAAATTTTGAAAAATAAGAAACCTAATTTAACTTATTTTAAAACTTAGGATTGTTTAGCCTATGTTAGGATCCCTGATCCTAAAAGAAATAAACTTGCTAGTAGAGCATATGAATGTTTATTCATAGGATACGTTGTGAATGGTAAAGCTTATAAATTCTATGACTTAAAAGATCATGTAGTTATAGAATCAAATGATGCTAACTTCTATGAACATAGGTTTCCTTTCAAATTTAAAAATAGTGGGGGCTCGTCTTCTAGTAGTTTACCCATAACTAGAACTAGTGAACAAACTGAAGAATTAAACACTTAAATTAGAAGAAGTAAACGAGCTCGAACCCTTAAGGATTTTGGGTCTGATTTTTATGCTTATACCTTAGAGGAAGATCCCCAAACTCTTAAAGAAGCATTATCTTCTTTAGATGCCAACTTATGAGAAGAAGCCATAAATGATGAAATGGAATCACTTGAGTATAATAAGACTTGGCATTTAGTTGACTTACCTCCTGATTGCAAAACCATTGGATGTAAATGGATACTAAAAAAGAAATTAAAACCCGATGGTACTATTGAAAAATACAAAGCTCGTCTTGTAGTTAAAGGGTATAGGCAAAAGGAAAATGTAGATTTCTTTGATACCTTTTCACCAGTTACACAAATAACTTCTATACGTGTACTTTTCTCTCTCGCTACTATCCATGATTTAGTAGTACATCAAATGGATGTTAAAACTGCTTTCTTAAATGGTGATTTAGAAGAAGAAATTTATATGGATCAACATGAATGTTTTGTTATCCCAGGTCAAGAAAATAAAGTTTGTAAATTAGATAAATCTCTTTATGGTCTAAAACAAGCACCTAAGCAATGGCATGAAAAAATTGATAATCTAGTTATCTCACATGGATTCAAAATAAATGAAAGTGACAAATGCATTTATTATAAATTAGAAGATAATATTTGCACTATTATATGTTTATATGTGGATAACATGCTTATTTTTGGATCAAATATTTATGTTGTGAATAATGTGAAAATGTTGTTAAAAGCTAATTATGATATGAAAGATCTCGGAGAAGCGAGTGTAATCCTTGGTATAAAAATCACTAGGTCTGAAAAGGGAATTTCTCTAGATCAATATCACTACATTGAGAAGATCTTAAAGAAATATAATTACTTTAACTGTAAACCTGCATGTACTCCTTACGATCCTAGTGTAAAGTTGTTCAAGAACACTGGAGACGGTGTTAGACAAACTGAGTATGCGAGCATCATTGGTAGCTTACGTTTCGCTACTGATTGCACTAGACCAGACATAGCTTATATTGTGGGACTACTATGTAGGTTTACCAGTAGACCTAGTGTAGAGCATTGGAATGCTACTGAAAGGGTTATGAGATACCTTAAGAGAACTATGTACCTTGGGTTACATTATAAAAAATTTCCCGCTATTTTAGAAGGATACAACGATGCAGATTGGAACACTTTATCAGAAGACTCCAAAGAAACTAGCAGCTATATATTTAACATAGCTGGTGGAGCTGTTTCTTGGAAGTCTAAGAAATAGACAATATTGGCTCAATCTACAATGGAGTCTGAAATGATAGCACTAGCCACTACTAGTGAAGAAGCATGCTAGCTAAGAAGTCTATTAGCTGAGATCCCTTTGTGGGAAAGACCGATACCAGCTGTCTTGATCCACAACGATAGTACTGTGGCTATTGCAAAGATTCAGAACCGTTACTACAACGGCAAGAAACGACAGATACATCGTAAGTATAGTACTGTTAGAGAATTTCTCTCTATGGGAGCTGTAAGAGTGGATTATGTAAGTTCTGATGAAAATTTGGCAGATCCTTTGATGAAAGGATTACCGAGAGAAAAGGTTTTCAAAACCTCAAAAGGAACGGGATTAATGCCCTTAGAATGAAGAGTCACTTGTGATGGTAACCCAACTTATAGACTAGAGATCCCAAGAAATAAGTTCAAAGGGTAATAACAAGTCATGAAGTGATATGAGATGTATCAGGCTATTTTTCAAATCCCATTCTATATTGTTAGAAGCATGAAGTCCTGAAGCGATAGAAAAGGATGAGTTAATTGTTAAACTCTTAATGAGTTCTATACTCTATGTGGAGTGGAGTACATAGCTACAGGAGTACTCTTGATAGACTCACCTATGTGAATGTGGAAGTGTGGCCGCTTCCTATGGAAACTTTTTGGGGCAAAAATTTACTAGAGCGTTCACTATACAGGGATACACGTGCATGGCCATAAAGCACGGGCTTTTCGAACTACACCTTGGAAAGGTTGTCTGTGTGATGATTGTTAGAGATAGAGTTCAAAACTACAAGTTACTCTAGTATATTCTAAAGCATCAACACTATGCAAAGGTTCAAGTTGATTGACACATTTTCGCTTATGCACAATCTTATAATTGATCGGTTGCTCGATCAAAATTATTTTTATATAAAATTCAAGTGGGGGATTGTTGGAAAAGATGAAGTTTATAAAAAAATGATTTTTGGAAAAGATAAAAAATTACCATGATTTTATGCACATTAATTGATTAAAAATATATATATTTATATGATTTTATCATATATTTGTATAAATTTATCTTTTTCGGAATCACGGATATTTTATTGTATTTCAGGTATTTTCGCTTAAAAATGTAACTTAAAGACTCAAAGAGGAATACTGGAGGCAATACATCCCAAATATATTAATAAATAAATGAGGAAAGGTCTACAAATATGGAAAAATTGGACAAAATAGGTCAAAAGGTCAAAAATGTCAAAAATGAGAAAATTGCACCGCCGCACCGCCCAGCTGCCTAGCCGTGCACGCCTGTGCGTGCCACTGGTGCCTTCCGCGCACGTCGTTGCCATCTCGCCCCACTTTCGCGCGCAGTCACCCCTCCATGTCATGCTGACATCATCAATGACGTCAACAATCATCACTCTGCGTTTCCACCATTTTTTAACATTTTTTCACCCACTTTTTCTCCTCATCCTCACCTATAAATACCCCCCTTCTCTTCACTTCTAAACACACCTCAAAACACATTCTATTCTCTCTTTCTTTCTCTCTTTTCTTAGTTTTTCTTAGTTTTTAACTTTTCTTAGTTAGTTTCTCTTAGTTTTAGAGTTCTTCTCTATTTGAGAAGAACTAGTTATGTTTTTGTAATTTATTAGCTTTTGATTCAATAAATGGGAGTGTAAATTCCGTTTGGAAGTTTTTCAGCAACGGGAATAGCATTGAAGTTCTGGAAGGATTTTATTTTCTTTGCAGTTATTTTTTATGCTTTATTCTTACATGTTATATTTAATTTGTCTGTGATTAAATTTAACTGTGCTGGCTATTTGTAAACATGATATAATAATAACGTTGTTATGTTTGCGAAATATTGGAATGATCGGTAAAGCTGGTTTTTGCTCATCATGTTTACAAATAGCCAGCATAGTTAAATTTAATCATAGACAAATTAAATATAACATGTAAGAATAAAGCATAAAAAATAACTGCGAAGTGGTGATTGCTGACGTCATTGATGACGTCAGGATGACGTGGGGGCGATTGCGCGCGAAAATGGGGCGAGATGGTAGCGACGCACGTAGGCGTGCGAGTAGCGCTGCGGAATTGGAGCAAGGCGCGGGAGTAGGAGTCAAGGCGATACTGGGCGTCTTTGCGCACGGTCAAGGGCCAAGGGCACGATTTCCTCATTTTTGACATTTTTGATCCGTTTTGTCCAATTTTTCCATATTTGTTGACCTTTCTTCATTTATTTATTAATATATTTGTGATGTATTGCCTCCAGTATTTATTTTTGAGTCTTTAAGTTACATTTTTAAGCAAAAATACATGAAAAATAATAAAAATACCCGTGATTCTGAAATATATATATATATATATATATATATTTTAATCAATTAATGTGCATAAAATCATGGTAATTTTATTGCTTTTTGAGCACTCATCAGTACCCACTTTTGTGGAAGGGGAAAGGACCTAGGCAAATGTGATACCACACACGTGCGCGCGCCACTGCCATCTGTGCCGTGCCGAGCCGAGTCCGAGTCCGAGTCCGAGTGTTTGTGCGTGTGTGTGAGGTGAGGTGGCATTTCATTTTTTGGAAAAATTATTTTTTACAAAAATGTTTCCAATCAGAAAATGGTTGTTATATATATATATATTTCAGAAAAAAAACAACCGTTATTTTCTTTTATAATATGACCGTTAAATAGCCGTTTGTCTTCTTTATTCAAAAAAAGAGCCGTTGTTCGTATTTACTTACAAAATGTCTGTTACTCACCTTTAATCTGAAAATGGTCGTTACTCTTCATTACTCAGAATGGCCGTTACGCTCTTAATTCCCAGATATTATCGTTATTGTCATAATTACCACACGGTTTTCAAAACCTATAAAAAGAGGGCTTCAGCTCTCAGTTTAATATAAAAATCTCTGCAAACTCATCTCACTACAAACAATTCTCTCTACAATTCTAAGTTAATTTTTAGTTTTCTGAGCAACAAATTTTTTCAAGTGTAGAATTCTGGTCTTCATCAATGCAGTAAAGTTTTGAGACAGAGAAAAAAGATTATGGGCTATTTTATCCTAGGGACGACGGGGCTGTGTTTGTTTGCAAAAATTTGGGTAGAGCCGCGAAACGTCTTAAAGAAAGCGACCTAGTCCGCGACTCAATCCAAGCAATTCATACCAGTTTTTCAGATAATATTATTTCAGTACTGTTATTAACAAACTTGTTTCAACAATGCCGAATAAGAATACGAAACTGGATTGAATTGCTTATATTAGAGCTCTATATGCAAGGATCATGTAGCAGAGAGAAGACGGCGTATGAGTTGTAAACTAAAATAATAGTGCTTGTCATTATTGTATTCGAGATTTAGCCTTTACAATTTTACATGCCTTGTCTGCAAGTAATGCGGAGAACACTAATATATATTCTGCTAATGTGAAATACCTAGGTACGTGTAGCTAATTGCTAGTTATCTGTTTAGAATTGTCGAGGTTTAGGTGCTTTAACATAAACTTTTATTTTGAGCATTCTTTTCTGTATATATCGAAAACAATATTAAGATGGAAAATTGCACGGGCTTGTGGGTAAAGGGGAAGACAGAAGGCAAGTATGTAACTCATTTATTGATAAATCATACTTATTTTCGTGTTCAGTTATATCTTGGTAACATGTTCTCATTTAGCTAAGCATACCATTTTATGTAATTAGTCGAAGTAAATTTAGTCGATAGCCTTTTATTTTTTATGGATTTTGCTCATTTATTTGAGTGATTTGATTGATATAGTTTATTTATTGCTCTTCACATCATAGGTAACCACCAAATAACATTTGATCTTAAAAGAAGGTATTTGACTTGTTTGGAGTTGTTGATGTCAATGGTTATAATTTATGAAAGTGTTTGTTAATGGAGCAGTAAATTTTACTAGCTTGTTATCGGTCTTTTGATCCAATTTAACGTGTTAGTAGAATAGTCCTATAGCTTTTTTATTTATTTATATACTGATATAATTTTGGAGCGGGAAAGGGTGGATTGCAATCTGTATTTGTGATTGAAGTTTTATGAATTTTACAGAAAATTACTTCATTTATTTCTTGATATCAGATACATATATATACAGTTATTATATACATCAGTCTTTCAGAAAAACTAACCTTCTGAAAATCAGGGGCTAATTACACCCTGAAAATCAGGAATTAATCATATGTCTAGATTGATTTCCTACACTCTCCCTCAAGCTAAACGATATATGTTTTCTAAATCAAGTGCTACACTTAACTTTGTGAGATTTGGTCGAAACAAAGCTTTGGTTAAGATATCTACTACTTGTTATCTAGATGGAACACAGTTGAGTGAGATCATCTTGCCTTTAATTTTTTCAATGATGAAGTATCTATCAATTTTCACAGGTTTAGTTCGATCAGATGGACTGGATTTTTGGCAATTGCAATTGCTGATTGGTTGTCACACATGATTCTAATAGATTTTGAATTTTCAACCTTGAGTTCATTTAACAACCATTTTAGCCAAATTATTTTACAAATGCTCAAAGTTAATGCACGAAACTCAGTGTCAACACTACTACGTGTTACCACTATTTTCTTTTTGCTATACCATGTTACCAAATTTTCCCAAATAAATGAGCAATATCCATATGTGGATTTTTGGTCACTAGGAGATCCATTCCAATCAGTGTCAGTATAAATTTTTGATGTCCTATTAATTGTTTTTCTGAACATGAGCCTCTTTCTAGGATCCTTCTTCAAGTACCTTAGAATACGATTTATTGCCTCCAAGTGATCTACTAATAGGTTGTCAAGAAACTGGCTGACAACGCTGACTGCAAACCTTATATCTGGACGTGTATGAGTCAGATATATTAACTTACCTACCAAACGTTGATATTGTCCTTTGTCAGTTGCTAATTCATCAGTTCGAGACATTAGTTTGGTGTTAGGGTCCATGGGTGTTTCAATAGGCTTACACCTACTCATGCGAGTCTCATGTAAGAGATCTAGAACATATTTGCGTTGAGAAATTGAGATTCATTTGGTGCTATGTGACACCTCCAGTCCGAAGAAATATTTCAAATATCCCAAGTCTTTAATCTCGAATTCTTTGGATAATAGTATCTTAAACCTCTTCATCATTCCTACATGATTACTCGTAAGAACTATATCATTAACATATACAATCAAAGCTTTGATTCTTCTATCTGTGAAGTGTTTGAGAAATAGAGTGTGGTATGCATGTGTTTGAGAATATCCATCCTGTTTGAGAACCTTAGTGAATTTTTCGAACCATGCTTTAGAGGATTGTTTCAGTCTATATAGTGTCTTTCTCAACTTGCATACCTTCCCATATGTATCCTTAGTCTCAAAGCCAGGAGGTATATTTATGTAAACTTTCTCTATCAAATCTTCATTAAGAATGCATTCTTGACATCGAGTTGAAGTAGTGGCCAATCCTCATTAACTACAATAGACAACAAGACATGAATTGTGTTAAGTTTTGCTACAGGAGCAAAAGTCTCCTGATAATCAATTCCATATGACTGGGTGAACCCTTTAGCCACCAGTTGAGCTTTATATTTGTTGATATTTCCATTTGCCTTCAGGTGGTAGCTATTGATAACTGTATTTCATATACTTATTTTCACCTATTTTATTAATTGTAATTGCTATGTTCTTAATGTTTTTAGTTAATTTTCGATGAATAAATTATTATTTACTGTTTTTTATATTTTTTTATGAAAAGTAAATAATTTGTATCGAAAACGTACTTAATTGCAAGTTTTCGTCCAAAAATATAATTTCAAAATAAATGAGTATTTAATTGCAATTTATAAATGTTGAAAATATAAATTAAATTAAATTCGGGCTTAATTTTTAATTATTAAAAGTTTAAAATTTAATTTAAATTACCAAAGGGCTGTATTGCAATTAAACAAAGTTTAAAATATAATTTGAAATATATTTGTGGGTGAAAATATAATTAAGGAAAGTTTTAAATTCTCATAGCAGCGGTAATAGGGCCACGCGCATAACGTGACCGTCCGATCAAAAAATAAACGGCCAGACAAGGCTACAGCGTACAAGGACACCCGACCAACGCGAGTGGGTGTAGAATTCATCTGCACGCGGCTCGGTGCCTGAGTGGGACCCGCCTGCCGCGCAGGTCGGCATGCAGGGTGGGACCCACGTGTCCCCTACACGTCTACAAAGGGCGTTGTTCTGTGCGGCCGAACCACGTGCAATCGTTCTTCCAGCGAATTAAAGTCTTCCATGTGTCCCAATTTCCCCTTGAACGAATCATCAGAGGACGCGTGGCACATATCGGTGAACGCAAAAACAAAGAATCTCGCCCTCGTTCCAGACGTTGCCTCACGTTTCGCGCCCCCCAATTTCGTGCGACAAGTTCTACGTGCACCCATTCCCTTCAACGAATGATATGCTACCATGTGTCCCACTAATTGTTTCCGCGAATCATAACACGACACGTGGCAGCGTGGAAGGAAAATAAATCAGAAACGCTCAGCATCTCCACTCACTTTTTCGATTCCATTTTCGATACATTTTGTCCCCCCCAAGCGTTTTAATTTATTATTTTCCCACACTTCATTGTCCCCCGCGTGTATTAAATTTAAATATTTTTGATGTATTTTTTTAGCTATAAATAGGGGATAAGATGATAGAGTGAAAAAAAAGGTTTTTTGGAGAGTTTAGTTTTGGATTTTCTGTGGTATTAGGGGTTGGATGGTAGAACACGCAGAAGCCATTTTTGGCTTCTGTTGTGTTCCATGTGTGCCAAATATTTGTTTTAAGTGATGTTTTAATTTTCTTTCTTCTTCCTTTAATTTTTCTACATCTGCTGTAATTTTTATTTTAAATTTATGAAGTAATTTAATTTTTCTAGGGTTGCATTTGATCTAAATTTATGAAGCTTTGATTTTAACTATTTTTGATAGATTTATAAGACGTTCGATTTTTTCGTTCTATTTTGTGCTTAATGTTTTGATATTTAATTTTATCAAAACGATTTGTGGCATAAAAATAAACTTGAGAAAGGCATTTTTGTGTATATTGCTCGTAAATAGAATGACATGTATGATGAAGGATAGGAATATACCCTAAGTTCTCAAATGGCCACACATACAATTAGGGTATATTCCTATCCTTCATCATACATGTCAGTCTATTTACGAGCAATATACACAAAAATGTCTTTTTTAAGTTTATTTTTATGCCACAAATCGTTTTGATAAAATTCGTAAATAATCAAAAAGCATTAAGCACAAAATAGAACGAACAAATTGAACGTCTTATAAATCTATCAAAAATAATTAAAATCAAAGCTTCATATATTTGAATCAAATGCAACCCTAGAAAAATTAAATTACTTCATTAAATTAAAATAAAAATTATAATAGATGCAGAAAAATTAGAAGAAGAAGAAAGAAAATTAAAACATTTCGGATCGTAAATATTTGGCACATGTAGAACACAACATAAGCCAAAAATGGCTTCTGCGTGTTCCACCGTCCAGCCCCAAACACTACAGAAAATCCAAAACTAAACTGTCAAAAAAACTTTCTTAACTCTATCATCTTATCTCCTATTTATAGCTAAAAAATACATCCAAAATAATACATTTTTTAAACACGCGTAAATAATTCTCATAGAAAATAATACCAAATTTTTTTCTTAAATTCCACGTACACGCGTACGAAATGGAATATTATTTTTTTTACGCGTGCACGATAGAAACAGAGGGTGCCATGCTACTTTGTTTTAAATTTAATGTGCATGCCACGTGTCAATCTATGATTGGCTGAAGAATTAATAGAAATAGGTGGCAGCATTTCATTGGGTGAACAAATCGGCTGCATGTAGGAACGGTGCACGGGAAAATGGCACGCCGAACGTGGGAGACAACGGTTGAAACGCGACCGGGCTCCGGCACTTTTGGGCACATTGTAACTCCTACTGTGTGTCGAATATGATTTGCGAAATATTGGGGACACGTGGCATTTTCTCGATTCAAGGTAAGGATTCACGCCGACAGTCGCAGCTCTCGATTCGCTAAAACTCCAGACGTAGAGATCAACGCACGGGATCGCAGGCGGCGTGCGGGGGACAGCGGCCGGATGCGTCCAAACACGTGGGTCCCACGCCGCACGCCGGCCCGCGCGTGCAGGGCTGGCCCACTCGGCACCGAGCCGCGTGAAGAGGAATTCTGCTGGCCCCACCTCGCTGTCTGGGCGTGCTTGTAACGCGCGCATCCGGCCGCTTATTTTCTAATCTGACGGTCCGTGTCGCGCTGCATAAGAGCCGCGTGGCTTCTTCTCACCGCGTAATTTAAAACTTTCCTTAATTATTTTTCACCCACAAATATATTTCAAATTACATTTTAAACTTTGTTTAATTGCACAGCCTTTTTGGTAATTTAAATTAAATTTTAAACTTTTAATAATTAAAAATTAAGCCCGAATTTAATTTAATTTATATTTTCAACATTTATAAATTGCAATTAAATACTCATTTATTTTGAAATTATATTTTTGGACGAAAGCTTGCAATTAAGTACGTTTTCGATACAAATTATTTATTTTTCATAAAAAATATTAAAAACAATAAATACTATTTTATTAAACTAAAATTAACTAAAAATAGAGAGAACATAGCAATTATAATTAATAAAATAGGTGAAAATAACTATATAAAATACAGTTATCAGCTATTAACATCCATTTACCATTCTAGTGTGGTGGTTTCTTCTAAGGTTTCCTTGTGCCATTCAGAAACCTTTAAAGCCTCATTAACAGAATTAGGAATCTTGATGTTGTCTTGGGATGTCACAAATGCCTGAAATTTTTGTGACAAATTTGTGTAAGAAATGTAACTTCGAAAGGGATGTTGAGTGCATGCTCGAACATCTTTTCTTTGCAAAATAGGAAGATCTAACTCAGGGTCAGAACCTAATGTTTTAGATCCAGTCTGGCTCGTGAGAGATTTTTGGCTTTGTTGATTTCGTGTGGGAAAGTCATGATTTCTCTTTCTTCATAGATTTTTATGGCATCATTAGGAAGGAGAAGATGTCTAGGATAGACAATGAGAGATTGATCAAGTTTGGTGTTTAAAGGAGAATCTGGAATGAGAACTAGGTTGGAAGAGGACAAGGTAGTGAAAGATGATTGAGATGGTAAATTCGGTTCATTAAGTGATGACCAATCCCAATTTCGTAATTCATTAGTGTGATTCTCCCATTGAATGACAAAATTAGAATAGAATGGAGCTTATTTAGAGAAAATAATGTCCATGGAATCGTAAAACTTATGGGTGATAGGAGAGAAACATTTGTAGCTTTTTTTATTAGCTGAGTAGCCAAGGAAGATGCATTTAATGGAACGAGCATCAAGTTTATCACAATATTGTGAATGAATATAGACAAAAACACTACAACGAAAAACCTTGAAAGGAATTGGTGACATAAGTTGTGAGGTAGAATATTGACCCTGAAATACTTGTAAAGGTGAGTGAAATTTGGGAACCCGAGAAGGCATTCAGTTGATCAAGTATGTTGTAGTAAGAATGGCTTCACCCCAAAATTTTTTAGGAACATTGGTTTGAAAGAGCAAAGTTCGTGCAACCTCAAGTATATGACAGTTTTTACGTTCGGCTATATCGTTTTGTTGTAGTGTGTCAACACAAGAGCTTTGTTGGACAATTCCATGTGATTTGAGATATCCACGAAGATCAGAATTAAAGAAATCCTTAGCATTATCAGTTTTTAGGATTTGAATATTGGCATTGAACTGAGTTTGGATCATGGCATGAAAAAGTGAAAATATGTGCTTGGTTTCATATTTATCTTTCATAAGAAATGTCCAACACAATCGAGTATGATCATCAACTATCAGTAAGAACCATCGAGCACCAGTAATATTGGGAACGCGACATGATCCTCAAATATCACCATGAATGAGGGAAAAAAGGTGACTTGTTTGTGCGTGCATAGTGAAAAAGTGTTTCGAGTATGTTTTGCCAACTGTCAAACTTCACAACGAAATAAATTGGGATTTTTATTGATGAATAAAAATGAAAACAAACGTTTCAAATATAGAAAATTGGGATGACCTAGGCGAAAATGCCACTTCATGATTTCACTTTCTTTATCAGCATGACTATTAGACTTAAGACTATGACTCAATTGACACTAATGACTAACATAATGGATTGAATGAGTGTTTACATCAAGAACATAGAGGCCTGCACGAAAATTAACACTTATAATCTTCCCTGAGCTCAGGTCCTGAAAAACACAAGACCTAGCCAAGAATTTAGTTTCATAGTTAAGGTCATGATTTAGTCTACTAACTGATATGAGATTGTAGTCAAAATCAAGCATAAATAACACAGAATTTAGAGTGAGGTTGTTTGAGATAAATGGTTCCTGTTTCGACCACTATGGTGCGAGTACCATTGGCGACACACACTGTTTGAAGTCTGTTACAAGGTGAGTAGGTTGTGAAAAATGATTGATCAGTTGTCATGTAATTGGAGGCACTTGAGTCCACTGTCTAAGATGAGGAGGGGAATTTTCCTGCATGCATTGCTGAATTACGAGAGCTATGAGCGGGGTTAATGTTTTTTTTTTTATAATTTGTTAGAGGAGATCCAACTGATCCTTAGTGAATGAGACATGATTATCAGATTGAGAAACTCTAGTAATTGCAGCATTTCCCTTTGCCTCCCAGTCTCGATTTGTTTTCCAATTAGGAGGTTTTCCATGTAATTTCCAGTGGTCTCCTTCAAATGCCCAAACTTTCGACAATAGTCACACCACATGCGACCTTTCCTTATTCGATTAGTGATGGTATGTTGAGTATCATTTTGTGCAACAAATGCACCAGAATATGGTGAATTGCCTTTGACTGTTGCAAATGCTAGAACTTCAGGAATCGTGGAAGGATTTAATTGTCCTAGCATGACACGTTTTCAACTCTCCTCTCTACGTACCTCAGAGAATGCCTCTCACAGACTTGGTAGTAGTTTTGTTCCAAGAATTCTACCCCTTACTTCATCAAGGGATTTATCAAGTCCCATCAAGAATTTGAAACAATCTTTCTGAAATATGCGCAATTTGTTGACATTTCCATTCATGTATCTCAAACAAGTCTAGTTGTTTCCAATGACAAGTAAGAGTTGTGAAATAAATAGTCACAGAGTTGTCGTCTTGACGAAGGTCCTGGAAAGAACTCTCCACATAGAAGAGCTCGGAAGTGTTCTCACTATTGGAAAATGTTTCTCGTGCAGCTTCCCATATTTGTTTTGCTGTGGTATACAACAAGAAATTTTCTCCTATTTTAGTTGTCATATAACCAATTAACCAAGGCATAACCATATTATTTTCTATTTTCTAGATCCTAAAATCAGCAATATTGGGATGTTTCTAGTGAGATATTTATCCTTGCTTCGCCCGCTTATGAACATCATCATTGATTGAGACCATTGAAGATAGTTTTGGCCATTAAGTTTGTGTGTGGTGATAGAGACAAAATTATTGTCTGTGTTGCCTGATGTTAACTGAGGAGTAATAGGAATATTTAAAGAATGATTGGATGTAGAGGAATGTTCTTCCATGGTGAAATGGTATTTGGAAGTAAAAGAGATAGATAAGAACAACAGTTTTGATAAGAGCAGTGGTTTCTCTCTCCAAAGCTCTGATACTATGAATTTTTATGAATTTGATAGAAAATTACTTCATTTATTTCTTGATATCAGATACATATATATATAGTTACTAGTATATAATTGGAAGTGAGAATATACATCAGTTTTTCAGGAAATTAAACTGCTTAAAATCAGGAAATTAACTTTCTGAAAATCAGAACACTAACCTCCTAAAAATCAGGAGCTTGTTACACCTTGAAAATCAGGAATCAATCATATGCCTAGATTGATTTCCTACTTTGATAATTATCGGTTTTTTATATATATATATTATTTAAATGAAAGCACTATCTTATTGTTAAACAGACTTAAGACTGCAATTTTTATCATGATGCTATACATGAATTTTGTTGGTGACACAAAATTTAGTTTTTACTATAATTTGAATTAGATACAGTGGCTTGGGGATGGAAGTATTGATAATATCATATAATGGGTTTCATAAATTCAACTAGTGCATCGATGAACACTACCCAGAATACATGAAATAGAATCTCCACCCCACTTGTATCAGTATATGCATGACTTTGATCGCTATTTGTGCATATTTGGAAAAATGTCATCCATTGAGGAGCCTCTAATTCTGTACACAAGGGTGCACCCAATATAACTAGTATTTCATGTATTCTGTATAGCTGGCTCCATAACGAGTGTCACTAACCAGCCCATGCAAGATTCCAAGGTCGTTTTGCATCTCATTCGCTCTAATTTGTTTCGTACACTCTCCATTTGGGTGTGGGAAAGGAGAGAATCTTACGTATAGTGAGGTACGGATACGTGTTAGAGCGAAATTATCTTAATTCTTTATTTTTGTAAAAAATGAGAAAGATAAAAAAATATAGATGAATTCAATGATCGATATTAAGGAATATATAATATGTTGAGTTTGAGAGTGTTGGATTTCTCACTTGGAGTTTCACTGAGGCATGGTATTATCATTAATGCACCCAACAAAATGTACGTAACTAGTTGAGTAACATGAACCGAGTCCAGCTGGGAAAACAAATCACATCATAATACATTTGAAATAGCACCAACAAACTGTTATCTCCATCAGAACAATTAAGTAAATAAATAAATAGCAGCTGCTATGTTCAAGTAGAAGTTTCCTTCTTGATGATATGAATCAAATGGAATAAGATCACTTATTTGTTAAAATGTTATTTTTTATTAATTGTTTTAATTAACACATGTATTCTATATTTAAAAATAAGTATAAATAAGATGAGAAAAACAGAGTATCCTAGTCCCAATCAAAATAACCCTCTTCTAAAGATCTCCAAAGTAAGAATAATTTAGTATAACAATAATACTAATAAATCTGAGAGAGATAAAGGGAATCCAGAAATGAAACAAAACTTAAAAATATAAGTGGTTAAGAGATTTTTTATAGGTGAAATAATACTTGATTTGATTTAAACATGATATTTAAAACGATGTGAGGTGAGTCTTAGAGGTAAACAATAAGGTAAACCACGGTTAAGAAATATTTAAGACTATCTCTAATATAAAATATACCATCTCTCTATTCTATTCCATTAGTATAGCAAGAAGGGTAAAAACAATACAAATAATACTCTAAAAAAATTTAGTATAAAAATAGTACTTTTATGTTTATCTTATATATTTTTACTATTAAAAAAATTTAATACATCATTTTATTTTAAATGTTATTCGATTTGAACTATGACTTAGTTCATTTTAAAGAGTCATTTTTAAATATTTTATTTTAAACACTTCGGTTTGAACTATGATTATTCAGATAGTTTTAAGTCATTTTTTATACTTTCTAAAAATATTTCCTCATGATCACACTCAGTGACAATACCCAATTGCCTTTGAATTTTCACTTTGGATTGCATTTTGTATTGTAGTCAAAAAAATATAAAAAGTAAGATTAAATCTTAAAAAATAAGATGAATTCAAAAATTCTTTATTCTTAAGAAAAAGAAAAATATTTCCAATAAAAGATATAATTTATTATAGAATAAGTAATAAAAAAATGAACATTAATATAATAGATGCAAAAGGAACGTATAACATAATATTAATTGACAAAGAAACCATTACGGATAAACTATATAAAATTCTCCAAAAAGATAAAAGAAAAACTAGATAATCCAATTAAGAGGGATCTAAATATTAATAAAAGCACATTTTAGAGAATAAATAGATACACCAATAAAATTAACACTATTAGATAATAGAATAATAAATAGAAACAAATATTTTATAGGAATGATTTATGAAAACCTAGGATACTGGAAATTAAAATTCACAACATATCCTAGGTTTATCATTAACTTTAGTAATAAAAATTTAAACCAAATGTTAAGTTTAACTTATTAATTTAAAAGAATAGATTTAATAAAAGTAAGGAAATCATCTATTTTTAGTACACTGCATACTACATAGTAGGATATTTATTAATAAATAGTCATAATAGTTCAATATATAAACAAAATGAATTCATAGAAATAGATAAAACATTTCAAGCAATTGGACAAATAATAAAACCAAAAATATTAACAGACTTTGAAATATCTGAAGAATTGAACCTATATATTAAATAAAAACCTTTGATATCAAATGATAAATTACAAAGTAAAAACCTTTTAAAGATATCAAATGACAAATTACAAGGAATAGAATTATAAAATAATAGTATCTTAATAAGCATAACAAATAATCAAAAGTCCATAATAAAAATCTCAAATCTTTTATAAGAAAAAATAGAATATAAATAAATTTTAAGAAGAAATTCTTAAAGAAATAAGAAAAAATAGTTATGATAACATATTATAACTAAACATTCTAAAAAGAGATCCATTAAAAGGAGAATCACCGAGAAGATCTAATGAAATGATTCCCATAATGAAAAAAGAAAAGATGAAGAGCAATATTTCGTTTCAACTTAATAGAATATAGAAAATAATTAGAAGAACAATTTATAGATTCTAAAAATAAAGAGGTAGAAACATTAGTAAATTTGTTAACATTAACATATAAGAAATTAAAAAAATATTATGAAGAAAAAATATGCTATAATAAAGAAGAAGATGATATGCAATAATAAATAAAACATATTCTAAACCAAAAAATTCTAAAATTATTATGGAAAAAAACATAATAATGCCCTCTATAATTCATGGAGAATCTTTTAATCCTCACAAAAATGAAAGAAATAGAAACATATCAGATGAGCCAAATCCTTCAAATAGACAACTAAAAATGAAAGAATGATTATATTTGGGTACTAGAAAATTTATATCATCAAAATTCGGACTTCATTAAATAATAATAAAACTGACTATCTAGATCTAGATTGTATAAGAGATATAAAAAAATATATTAGATAAATGGGCTAGTACAATGAGTGTACTAATCTTGATATCTTGTACTTTTAGTACAAATCTATCAATCTATAGAGTATTATTAAACCATAAAATAAATAAAATATTAAAGTATAATTTAGTAATCTATCAGATGATATACATCTTACGATGGTAGGAGATTCAACAACAGGAAGACAATATCTAGATGAAATAATAAATGAAATATATAAAGAGTTCATAGGAGAGAATAAAAGAAACCATATTAATGAATTGAGTGAACTAAAAATAAATGAGGTTAAATGACATTTAATAAATATGAAAATATGTGATATGTGTTATATAGATTCTTTTATATGTGAATATGAAATGTACTATTACAATATATCTAAAATAGAACAACAGTTTAAGGAAATATTTTATCAAATTTTATTAAGAACTCTACATAAAACTCTTAAAGAAAGTTAGAGAAATAAAAATATTGTAGTAATACTATATACTTTAAGAAGAAGAATAAAATAACTAAAATCTTAGATAATTTTATAATGTTAAAGAAGAAATGAATATAATTATGTTCAAAGAAATTCTAAAATGTGTTATGATAGCAATAATTTTTAAATGTTAATAAATTATGGTTGTAGTGTAAAACATTACAATAAAAAATATCTTTAATTGTAGAAAAAAGAGTTATTAGCCTTAATAAAAGGAAATATATATTTTTCTAGTTTTGATTGCAATAATGGATTATGACAAATCAGATTAGATAAAAAATCACAATTATTAACAACCTTTAATTGTCCACGGAAACATATATGAACAACATTTTTAAAGAATATTATCCATTTTGTTGTGTTTATATTGATGATATATTAGTTTTTAGTGATAATATTAACTAATATTGTCTAGATATATTAAAAATATTAATAAAATGTAAACAAAAAGGAATGATATTATTTATAAAAAAACAATATTAACACAACAAAAAAATCTAGTACTAAATAATATACAAGGATTTTTCAACGTCATCACTCACAAAATCAATTACAAAATTTTTTAAGATATTTGATATATGCTTCCATTAAAAAATTAGCGTTAATGAGAAAACCTTTATAAGCAAAAGTTAAGAAAGATTATGTCTTAAAATGAACTTATCAAGATACTTAGTACATGGAAAAGATAAAAGCACAATTAAAAAATTTACCAATACTTCACCATCTAAGACCAAATGATAATATGATAATAGAAACACATGTTTTACATGAATATTTGGGAGCCATAATGAAAACAAGAGTAGATAATAAAAATGAATATTTGTGTAAATTTACTTCAAAAGCTTTTCAAAGAGCTGAATTAAACTACCATAATAATAAAAAATGCAGTAAAAAAATTTACTATATATATATATATATAATATCCTCAAGATTTATTATTAGAATAGATAATAATTTTGAAAATTCTTTGAGAACTAATATTATAGGAGATTATAAACAAAAAAATTAATAAGATGATAAACAATGATTTAACCATTGCAAAATTGATGTTGAATATCTACTAGGAAAAAAGAATAGTTTAGCTAATGTTTTAACTAGAGAATTAGCTCTATTAACAATTTTTCCAATTGCAAGAAACATAAACGATCTTGACATAGAAATCAAAATAAAAAAAAGAAATAAAAATTCTAAAAAATTAACTAGAGATTTTATATCTTAAGAAGTCACTCTTATGTGAAAAAACAAGAATAGTCTAGTATTCCAATAAAGAAATAGATTAAAATCTCAAAAGAAGATAATAAAACTTCAGAATTAATTGAAAAAGAAAATGATAACTCCTCAAAAATTTTATATATGATATAATAGATGAAGAAGAGTTCAAAGAAAAGAGTCGAGAAGAACAAGAAAAGTAATATGTTGTCTACAATGGACCAACCTCGGGAATATAAAAGACGGTCAAAAACAAGTAAAGCAATAACTGGATTCTCTCGTGTAATTAATGCATAAAACATTTACTAATAGGATTGAAGCATAAAGAAGTCTTGTTAATTACAAAACCTCTAAGCTTTTTCTGACCTAGTAATGTAATAGTCAACCTAGAAGACAAATATGTACAAGCACTCAAAAACCAAACAATTGCAAAAGGGAAGATGATAATGCTAGGAAAATACTAGTAATCTTTAGGGAAACAAATGATACATTTCTTATCTTGAAGGAAGAAAATCAAGAAAATTTCAAATTGAAATCATGAAAATTTTCACAATAGAAAAAGTTCATACTTTAGGAAAAAAAAACCTAACACATCCAGTAGATTTAACGTTACTAAAGTAAAGTAATGGATCCAAAGCTTGTTTACCAATTATTTTATTATGGGTTAATTGAAAATATTTATCCAAGTAAAAATTTAATAACATTAAAACTATTTTCCTGTATCAAGAGTAAGAATATTAGTAAGTAATTTGTATTAAATAAGTGTCGATAAATTTTTAAAAAGGAAGAATATGATAAAATATAATTTTTATTCTTCTATATGTTTTTTTTAGAAAATAAAGAAATAGATAGAGATAAAGATAAGATATAATCTTTATCCTTCCACGTGTATTTAGAATATGTATGTAAAACAATTGCTCTTATGTTTATAAAAGGGCTCTTCTATAATGAATAAGAGCATAGCAATTTCTAATCATAGAATTCAAACATCCTTTTCTTCTTTGATAATGTTTAGCTAAACTCGTGTGGAATAAATTAGCAGGAAACTAGAATTTTAATAATCTTATTTTCTTATTGAATAAAATATCTTTTCACAAAAGCCCAATATTTTTCTTATATCTTAAATATAAGTACAAATCTTATCTTTGGTCAAGATAGTTTCCAATCCAGAAGATGAGGTTTCTAACAAGCTAACTCAATATCAAATACAAAATAGCGAAAGACGTAGGTGTACCCATATTTATTAAAACAAAATACAATTAAATATATCTCAGATTCTATTTATGAAGAATTCAAAAACCAAAAAATTGATCGATATTTTTGTTAAAAATGTGACAAATCAAAAAATTAATAAGAGAAATAATATGGTATCAAAACCATAGAAAAAATATATCATTCGATGAAAAATTAAGACCGTTACCTTTTCAAAGGCATTAGTGATATTAACTTAAAAATCGAGGACATTATAACTCTTTTTACAAAAGTAAGAGACGTAAATATATGTTAAAAATTAGGAACATCGATTATATTTCTACTATGTGATATACACATTATTTTATGATCAACATGTATTCAAAATTTATAAAAAAAATTGTAAAAAATAAAAAATAAAATACAAGAATGTAAAAATATAAAGCAAAAAATAAAAATAAAATTGTCCAAATTCCTGTAGAAAATTTTCAATAAATGAAAAAAAGAGGTGGGTGGGGCCGTAAAAATGATATAGAAGATGAGAAGTTGAATGGCTTGCTCAACATAGTGAAGATGCATAGCTTACTTGTATCTTGTGTAGCTTGTGCATGTAGATAGTAACTAGAGTAGTAACATAATTAGTTGGAGACTCTTCCACATGTACATGTGCTAGTATATTAGTTACATTTGTATAGATTTACAATTATCTTTAATAATATCATTCATTTAAGTTTCTTGTTGATCAAGAACTCTCCAAAGCTGATTTTGTTTGGATTCATCTGCAGAGAAGACTATTTTCACTCCTCATGACAACTAATGCAGTTTTCCAACTCCCTAATAGTTCGATGATGTCTGTTTAACTTGATCGAACAAATTTCTTTATATGGAAAGTGCAATTGTTGAGCTCAGCCATTGCATATGGCTTAGAGTCATATCTTGATGACAATTGTAATATTCCTTCTTAGTATCTCACTTGTGTGTTTGGAATAAGGTTTTCAACTCTTAATATTATGGAATCAGAAAAACAATCTCTTAAAGAGTTGGATCTACAATTCAGTTACTAAAGAGATGTTCTTTTACATCTATATATCACCTTCTCCCACAGCTACTGTATGTAGAAGATTCTTAAAAGAGTTCTCTTCATCTAGTCGCATTATGGAATTGAGGACTCAACTGCAACAAGTGAGGAAAGATTAACTTTCTATACATGAGTATTTTTACAAGGATAAAGGTATTGCAAATCATCTCATTGCTGTAAGTGACATAGTTACAGAACGTGAACTGATCATGTATTTGTTGAGAGGTTTGGGAAGTGAGTATAGAAGTTGTCACCTCTATGAATATTAGGCATTGACCCTGTTCAATCCATATCCCGCACCGGTGTCATATCATGTCGACACAAGTCAGACGGGGAAAGTGCCAAGTCAAAGGAGCACTGTCTTCATACTCATGCTTAGAATATACGGTTTAAATTTTAAATTTTGATTCATATTTAGTTAATGCAAAATTAACAATCAGCCTATCATATCAGGTCTACAAGCATAACTAATCAGAATTAATGAATCCTACCCTTTCCTGGAGCAAAAATGATAATGACATGCAACATTACATTACTAGGATAATCTCAAATTGAGGCCACAATGGCCATGTCATGGATCCTTACATGATGGCTCTTGCAAATGTGGAGATGCAGCAAATGCAACTGATCCAGACGGCCCTGAAATATGCTTCATTGTTTGGTCCTACATTAACCCACAAAAAATACGAAAATATTTACTCTGGAATTTCTCGAGCATGACCTCCCAAATAGGAACCCAAGTTTGTAAGCTGCCTAGTGACTATTACAACAAAAACTATTCTATGGTTGATGATTGATAAGAAGTAAGCGTGCATGAGAAACATGTTCTACTCACCTCAGATGCCACACTTGCTAGCCCTGTTTCTGCATCTGAATGACTGCTTACATTGTGTTCCACAGAAGCTTGCTGTCATCAGAAAGAACAGGGTTTATAAGCCATTTAAGTAGATGATACAATAACAAAAATCGACAAATTACAAAGCAGAGTTAACATTTATTCAACTCCAACCATCATGACGGGACATAAACTATGATCTCGTATCTTTTAGATTAAACAGAAGGTAAAACTTATAACCAGATGCGTCTAGATATCTACGTGGAAAAACTAACATACCCTCCTGACCCAGAGAAGAAAGAGTGGAAAACAACTTGGACCCAAACATGTTGGGATCCAAGCAAGTAAAACAGATGATGGTAGAAAACTCCTTTCAAAACTATTATTTGTGGACTAATGAAAAAGTAAACCACCCACAAAAGCAAGAAAAAGAAACAGAAACATAAGGAAAGTAGAGGTAACAGGAACAACGTATATGTGAATAAACCACCAATGGGAAGCAGTTCAAGAATCTAATTTCAATTAAATGAACAGTTGGGGAGAAGGGACAGTAAAGTAGGACAATCCTTTTCATTCTTTTCTGATTTTGGGTTGAGTGCTATTTGGGCTGAGCATCAGACCACCTAGGCAACATATTGAATCATGCTTTATCACTGAGTAATTCGCTTGGAGGCCAACTAAAGCAATACTTAATGTATTCGTTAGTCAGTTTAAGCAGTCTTAAGAGGGAAACAAGATATTATAATGACATTTCCTTTTACACGAGTCTAACTATCCTGAAAAAGGAAATATTAAAAACAAATGGAAAGCATAAAGCCCGTTCCAGAAACTGCACCACCAAACTTATTTCGGAAGTATCCACAAGAGAAAGAAAAAGAAAGTTTCACTTCTACATAATTCAAAAAGTGAAGATATTAGTAGCTCTTTCCTTTTTGACCTGACAACTCATATAGATTGCTGACATGAATGTCTTTTACAACTGTTAGATATATTAGTTGTGTATTAGGTCTTTATCACTAGATGAAAATATTAGTTGTGTATTAGCTGTCTATCACTATTTGAATATATTAATTGTGTATTAGGTGTCTATCACCTAATAGTATCCCTAGCTTTGTATATAAATATGTAGCATCTTTGAATGAAAAATAAGAGTGAATGCTGAGTTTTACATGATATCAGAACATTTGGGTTACAAAATTAGGAATTTTTTTTCCCGTTTAAATTAGGGTCTGATTTTGGGTAAACACAAATTAAGATTTAGTGTATTTTTGGGTTCCAACTCAGAACACCCCTTTGGAGTGCAAATTTATTCTCACCGCCGGCACAAGGAGGAAGCCTAGCCGCCAACCGGCCAAACCCCAAAATCCGGTCACCAGAAGAGCCGCAAGTGGGCCCCACGCGCCACCGCGACTTTCTGCCATATTCCCACGTGCCGGCGCGTGACAACGCGTCACTTAGGGGTGTCCATGGTCCGGTCCGGTTTTCCCTAAAAAAAATTTAACCAAACCGAACCGTTCATCTTACTCGGACCGGACCGTTTGAAACGGTTTTAAGAAATAAAAACCGGACCGGACCGTTTGATTTATAAAACGATTTGGTCCGGTTTGGTCCAATTTTTTTATAATTTAATGAAGAATAATGTAAAAATTTTAATATATTATTAAATCGGTTCGGTCTGGTATGAACGGTTTAAAATTAATACAAACCAGACCGGACCGTTTAATTAGTAAAACCGTTCGGTTTGGTCCATTCCGGACCGGTTTTTGGACACCCCTAGCGTCACTGCAGCAATCTTCTCCGGTCGTCCTCGTGTTGCTCTGCAGCGTTCCCCTACGTCATCTGTGGTGGTTTGGCACTCATCGCTTTGTGATTGTTCAGGTTTGGGTTTTTCCAATTTTGTGTTCTTGTTCGTTGTGTGTTTGGATTTTGTTTGTTCGTTTGTTCGCTGCCTTGTCGTTTGTAGGAGTTATGGCTGAAAAGAAATCTAATGTTGTGACGAATATGGTGCCTATGATGTCTAAAATCACGGACCATAAGCTCAATAACTCGAATTATTTGACTTGGAACAAAACCATTCGAATTTATTTGAGAAATATCGACAAAGATACTTATTTGACTAATGATCCTCCTAAATATGATTCAAAACAAACATAGCTTAGAGAAGATGTCCGCTTATTTCTGTAGATTCGAAATTCTATTGAGAGCAATGTAATTGACTTGATCAATCATTGTGAACTTGTCAAAGAATTGATGAATTATTTGGATTTCTTATATTCTGGTAAATGAAATCTTTCTTGCATGTATGAGGTATGCAAAGCATTTTACAATGCAGACAATCAAAATCAGTCTCTCACGAATTATTTTATGGAATTTAAAAGGACTTATGAGGAGCTCAATAGTTTGATGCCTTTTAGCCCTAATGTGAAGGTTCAGCAAAGCCAACGGGAACAAATGACGGTCATGAGTTTTCTTGCCGATCTTCCCTCTGCTTTTGAGACTGCTAAGTCCCAGGTTCTTTCTGGTTCTGAGATCTCCTCTTTAGAAGAGGTGTTTAGTTGAGTACTTCGTACAGAAGTCACTCCACCTCCACCTGCTCAATTAAATGGTGCTTTGGTCGGTCGAAATAATAATTATGAGCCTGGACGGCCAACTTATATGAATAGAAACAAAGGAGGCAGCTCGCAAGGGTTTGAAACTCGACCACAGGACCTAAGAGGTATTGTGTGTCACTATTGTCACAAACCAGGACATACAAAACATAACTGTAGAAAGCTTCAATACAAGCATCAGAAAGGTCACTCGGCCCATATTGCATCCACTTATGATACTTCTAAAAAATCGGTTCTTATCTCTGCAGATGAATTTACCAAGTTCTCATAGTATCAAGAATCACTAAGGTCTTCATCACCTTCTGTCACTGCTATTGTTGATTCAGGTAAATCAAATACGTGTCTTCTTTCCTCATCTTCCAAATGGGTTATTGATTCTGGTGCCACAGATCATATGACAGGTAATTCTAGTCTCTTTTCTACTCTTCAGTCACACACTTCCACCTCTACTGTTACCTTAGCCGATGGGTCACCATCTCGTGTTCTTAGGTCTGACACAATTACTCCCACTCCTTTGCTTCCTTTGTCGTTTGTCTTACATTTACCTAGCTCATCCTTTAATTTGATCTCTGTAAGTCAGCTTATTCGCAATCTTAACTGTTGCATCTCATTTTTTCCTGATCGTTGCTTATTTCAGGATCTTATGACGAAGAAGACTATTGGTAAAGGACATGAGTCTAGAGGACTCTATATTCTTGACACACCAATACCGAAATCTGTTGTTTGCTCTGGTGTAACATCTCCCTTCAAGGCACATTGTAGATTGGATCATCCATCTCTTCCTTTATTTCAGAAACTTTGTCCTCAATTTAGTAAGATGTCTTCATTAGATTGTGAGTCTTGTCAATTTGCAAAACATCATCGTCTTAGTTCAAATCCAAGAGTTAATAAACGTGCTAGTGTTCCTTTCGAATTAGTTCATTCTGATGTTTGGAGTCCTATTTTGTCTAAACCTAGATTTAAGTATTTTGTTACTTTTGTGGATGATTATTCTCGTGTAACGTGGTTATATTTAATGAAGAGTCGTTCTGAATTATTTTCTATTTTTTGCTTATTGTGTTGAGATTAAAACTCAATTTAATGTTTTAATTCATACTTTGCGAAGTGATTATGCCAAAGAATATACATCAACTTTGTTTCAATCCTATATGGTTCAAAATGGCATGTTTCATGAAACTTCGTGTGTTGATACTCTATCTCAAAATGGAGTGACCGAACGTAAGAACAGACATCTTCTCGAAATTGCACGTTTCTTATTATTTCAAATGAATGTTTCTAAACCTTTTTGGGCCGATGCAGTTTCAACAGCATGTTTTCTTATTAATCGCATGCCCTCATCTGTTCTTCATGGTGAGATTCCTTACAAAATTTTGTTTCCTAAAGTCACTATTTTCGGTTGACCCTAGGATATTTGGTAGCACTTGTTTTGTTCGGGATGTTCGTCCGCATATTACTAAATTAGATCCCAAGTCTTTGAAGTGTATCTTCCTTGGTTATTCTCGTCTCCAGAAAGGTTATAGATGTTATTGTCCTAGTCTTAACAAATATCTTGTCTCACCCTATTTTTCGTCTTCTCCTCCTGCACATCAGAGGGAGGATGATGATTTGTTAATCTATTCTATCATATCATTTGAACCTGTCTCTGATCCAGTTCTTGTCAAGCCTCCTATTACTCAAGTTTACTCCAGACATAGACCTTCTGATTCATGTCATGCACCTGCTCCTTCGTCATCAGATCCAGTCCTGAACGACGATCTTCCTATTGCATTACGCAAAGGTAAACATTAATGTACTTATCCTATTTATTCTTTTGTTTCTTATAACTACTTGTCGTCTTCCTCTTGTTCTTTTATTGCCTCTCTTGATTCTATTTCTATCCCTAAAACATTTCACAAAGCCATATCTCATCTTGGTTGGCATCATGTAATGATTGCTTTAGTTGACAATGGTACTTAGGACTTGGTTGATTTACCTTCGGAGAAACGGACTATCGGATGCAAATGGGTGTTCACAATTAAGGTTAATCCGGATGGGTCAGTTGCTCGATTAAAGGCCTGTCTTGTTGCTAAGGGATATGCTCAAACCTATGGAGTGGACTATTCTGACACTTTCTCTCCTGTTGCTAAATTGACCTATGTTCGGTTGTTTATTTCTATGGCAACTACTCACCATTGGCCTTTGCATCAACTAGTTATCAATAATGTTTTTCTTCATGGTGATCTTCAAGAGGAGGTGTTTATGGAGCAACCTCTTGGTTTTGTTGCTCAGGGGAGTCTAGGCAAGTTTGACGTCTCCGCAAATCTTTATATGGTTTGAAATAGAGTCCTCGTGCTTGGTTTGAAAAATTTAGTCAAGCTATAAAAACGTTTGGAATGATGAAAAGCAAGTCTGACCATTCTGTGTTCTAGAAACAATCAGAAGCTGGTATCATTCTTTTAGTTGTGTATGTAGATGACATTGTTATTACTGGAAGTGATACTACGGGAATTTCATCTCTTAAGTCTTTCCTACATACTCAGTTTCACACGAAGGATTTGGGGATGTTAAAGTATTTTTTGGGTGTTGAAGTCACAAGGAGTAAAAAATGTATCTTTCTATCTCAGAGAAAATATGTCCTAGACTTATTAACTGAGACAGGAAAATTAGGAGCAAAGCCCTGTAGTGCTCCAATGACTCCAAACATCCACCTTACAGGAGATAGGGAACTCTTTAAAGATTCTGAGATATCGAAGAATGGTTGGAAAGCTAAATTACCTTACCATGACTCGCCCTGATATTGCATATTCGGTCAATGTTGTTAACCAATTTATGTCATCCCCAACAGTTCATCATTGGGCAGCATTAGAGCAAATTTTGTGTTACTTGAAAGGAGCACCTGGATGTGGTATCTTGTATGCAAATCATGGACACACTCATATTGAATGTTTTTCACATGCAGATTGGGCAGGTTCCAAAGTGGATAAAAGATCCATATCAGGCTATTGTATTTTCATTGGAGGAAATTTGGTCTCATGGAAAAGCAAGAAGCAGAATGTTGTGTCACGATCGAGTGTAGAGTCAAAATATAGGGTTATGGCACAATCTGCGTTTGAGATAATGTGGATATAGCAACTCTTGGATGAAGTAGGTCTTAAAACTTCAATACCAGCGAAATTGTGGAGTGATAACCAAGCTGCTCTTCATATTGCTTCTAATCTTGTGTTTCATGAGCGAACCAAACACATTGAAATTGATTGTTATTTTGTTCGCAAGAAAATTCAACAAGGTTTGATTTCTACAGGATATGTAAAGACTAGAGAACAACTAGGAGATATCTTCACGAAAGTTTTAAGTGGGGTTCGGGTTGATTATCTTTGTAACAAGTTGAGCATGATTAATATCTATGCTCCAACTTGAGGGGGAGTGTTAGATATATTAGTTGTGTATTAGGTGTCTATCACTAGTTGAATATATTAGTTGTATATTAGGTGTCTATCACCTAATAGTGTCCCTAGTTTTGTATATAAATATGTAACAACTTTGAATGAAAAATAAGTAGTGAATTCTGAGTTTTACAACAACTTTAGATGACAGTTCAAAAAACATCTGCCAAACACAAGATGTTTACTAGGAAATGAAAAGTCTCAAAAATTTATGATAGATTACAGCTGATGTCATCATATATAAGTTATGGAATGTAGGAATTTCCAACATGTAAAATTGCTGAAACGAAAAAAGAGAAGAAAAGTATTCAAAACTGTTTAAATTACATAGAACCAAACAAATGTATGAAGTGGGAGACAATGGTATAAGACAAATGTGCCAATTAAAACTGAGTGACAGTTCAGTTTATTTGATGCAGCACCAAGAAATAAATAACCGAGAGAAATAGAAGAGGAAGAACGGAATAGAAGTAGGGTTAGGGGATTATAAGTTAGAATTTAGGGATATGAGAGACAATAATAGGGAAGAAACTATTACTCCAGTCCAATGGGGCCTAATTTCTTAAAGGGCTAAAACTTAATAGGGAACTAATGAAAAATACAATAGTTAATAAAGATCCTCAGAAACTTGAAATTCCAAAAATAACATTATTATTAATTACTACTATTTCTAATCCGCATCACTATTCCTCACATTTGCCTGTAAAGTACAAGGGTTTATCAAGCAAAGATTACTTGCACTATTAATCTGTCTCAGTATCCATTGATTAAATTATAGCCGCATGCATCAGTTAACTGTAATTAGATCTGGTAAATTATTCCATATATACAATTAATTCTAAAAGACCAAATAATCATTTATCCATACAATCAGATTCCAGTAACATACCCGACCGTAGTAGTTGTCGATCCACTCCTGAGCCTGCGGTGGGATATTCTTCTGCTGCTGCTGTTTTTCTTCCACCTGTTGCTGCTGCTGCTGAGGTTGCTGGTTAAGAAGAAACTGTTGCTGTTGCTGATTGTATTGTAGTAGTTGATAAAGTTGTTGCTGCTGTTGATAATATTGTGAAAATTGTAGCTGTTGCTGATATTGTGACAGGAGCTGCTGTTGGGGTGGTTGCTGCTGCTGCTGCTGCGGTTGAAGCTGATGTTGCTGAAAAAACTGTTGCTGCTGGTAATAATAATACTGCCACATCTGATTATATGCTTGGTTACATTGCAAACCCTGCTGTCCATTACCTTGTACTGGGGAATGAGATATCTCTTGAGCAGCAGTTTCAGAAAACTGTTGTGGCTGGGATGAAAACGCATTATCTGGCTGCTGTATGTTTTGCACAGGCCAAGCTACAGGAGCTGTCACAGTGTTCTGTGATTGGCTACCTTGCTGAATATGTGGGCTCTGCAAAGGCAAAATCTGAGAGGTGCTAACCTGGCTCATTGCTGACGGACCTCCCATTTCAGATTGTGGATTTTGTTTTGGAGAAACGTGCCTTTGTTGTAAAGGTCCTTTATGCGAATGCCGCCGAAAAGCAAATTTAGACTCTCGGCAACCTGTATCAACATCATCTCTGCGACGCCACTTTCGACCACTATCCACAGGCATACGTCGATGGGGCATTCGTTTGGTTGGCATAGGATTTTGATGGCTCCTGCAAGTTGAGGGAGAAAGTCTTCCAATTTCTTTTTGAGCAGAGTCAAAAGCTCTGGTTAATGTCTGGCTGTTCATAGAAAGGTCTTGATTAATGTTGTCTTTGTTCTCTAAAATGCTTCGATTCAATGTACGGGTTTCTTGAGGATCTTTAGATTTACGAGGTGCAGATGGAAACGATTCCGTGGATGCAGTACCATGTGAGTTCAATGAAAGGCTCTCTAGTGAAAGGGGCTTTAGATCTTGCTCATACACATGTTCTTGTTTATCATGATTTCCATGGGAGAATTCTCTTGAGGCTTGCAAACATCCAACTACTTTGGCAGCTTGACATTTCAAATCTAAAGAAGACGTATTGACTTGGGAAGTTTCTCTTCCAGACAGTTCAGTGTCTTCTTGAGATGCTACAGCCATAGTTGATCCATTTGGTTCTAATGTATATTCAGTCTGCTTGGAATCTTCAAAAGAACGCAATTTCATTCTTTCTGGTTCACTGGTTTCACTAGTGGCTTGCTCAAATTGAACGTTATTTTTTGCTGATGGTAGTATATGGTCTGATACCTGATCGGTGGCATCCCGGACAAACTTAGGATCATGAGTTTCTGTCAAAAATAGTTCCTTCTGTAAGAGCTCAGAACAACAATGTTCCAGTGGATGTAGTTTCTTCTGTGAGAGCTCAGAACTACAATGCTCCAGTGGATGATGAGACATAGCTACTAGGGTTCCCTCTCTCACTTCTTTGGTCCATTTCAAGGATTTTGCATCTGCAGATGACCGTAAAGGTGTCCTGAGAGAGAACGGAAACAATCTTATGTGCTGATTCCAGGCCTTCCTTACTTCTTGGATGGTTCCACAATGATCAACATACTGCCACAATTATTTTTCCTTGAGAGCAATTAAGTGTACAAAAAGGAATACTTTTCATGTACAACTAAAAAATATAATTTTTAAAAATCTGAGGGATATTTACCAATCTATGCATGTCAAAATAAACATAAAGAGAAGATTCTTACAGCATAGAAAACAACAGTTGAAAAAGGATCAGGACAGCACTTCTATCCTTCCAATCACTTTATTTTCCTTTTAGTTAAATTAACACCTACTGCAATTGATATTTTTTCTTATCAAAAACTCAGGGAAGTTAACATTTAATAGGGTCAAAGATCAACTTTAACCTGTAAATATAAGCGTGAAACATCCTCTGCATCTTCCAAATTCAAACTTCGGAAAGAATCTGGAGAAGGAGATAGAGCACGATCTATAATAGAATCTACAACATTTATGTGATGCCTCCCTCCATGATTCATTACAAATTTCACCAACTCCTGAATCATTAACAACCAAGCATCTTTTTAATCTTTTATTAATATAGCAGCTCTTTTTATTTAAAATTAGTAATAATCTTTATTAGGAATCATGAAAGTAATGCTGAGTATTGGCAAGGTCTAGAACCAAGAAGAAAAATGGCTAACTCTGGCACCATAAGCCTTAATAGTCACTAGAAGTTTATAAAGTCTACCGTGCCTCAACCAATATCTTATGGAATAATATTAAGCAAAATACAGGTCTTTTCTGCTCAAATACATATCTCAAAAGGAATAACCTCTCATTTGTTCTCTAAAACGCTTAGAGAACACAAATACCTCCAGAAGTAACTTGCAGCAAGGCATGCGTTTGATGCCATCTATTAAGACATCTCTAGCAGTATCTGTACTACCCGTAATCTGTAATTAAACAGTAACAAAGATTCATTAGATATAGTAGCATGCATGTCAGCAACCAGATACTTCAAAGAGAAAACAAAGCAGACGATAGAGGAGAAGAAAACAGTTCCTAACAAGGTACATCACAAAAAAGAATCAGGAAGTGAACATAACATTAGCTTCAAGTAATGTATCGATATGATTAACTTGTTAGTTGAAAACAATTGGCATCCTAAGTTTAAGAAATTAGAAGTAGACAACAAAAAAAGCATTCCCTTACAAATACAAATTTAACATTAATTTCCACCATAAAGAACAGAGATTAATTTAGTGGAAGCAACGGAAAACATCATATAGGAAATAACAATTTTAAAGAACATATAAGATTGGACAATTTTTAACAAATAACACAAACAATCAAACAGAAAACACATTAACAACTACAACCTACATGCCTAAACCTTGTATACACATTACTGACAAATATGCTTTCATTGAGAAAAGTCAGAAATGCATAATTTACCTACCATATATTTAAGTCGAGAAAATTGAACATATAAAATAGGAAGATTGTTTGATATATCCTTCACTGTTTCCATTTCTAGCGCTTCTTCATATATATTAGTAGCTGCCTTAAAATTTCCCTGACATTGTTAACAAATAAGCTTAACTTTGGAGTTAGACCACACATAATTGAAATTTCATTTTAGATAATGAAAGAGTAGATAGATTTAAATACCAGGCGCCTTTCCATGTTTGCCCTCATTACAACCTTCTCTATGAAGTTAGAATCTGAGTCTGTGTCACATTGAAGTAAAGCTTCACGAGCTCCAGTAACATCTCCTATGTGCTCTTTAAACCTAGCATCAAAAAGATGCATTGCTGGAATTTTCTGTAGCATTGTAAGGTCAACAAGCCTAATCGAGTCATGTATAAAACAACTGAGTCAAGGCATGAATGTGTTGAATAATTCTGATTTAGAATTCAGCCAGCAATACTGCTGCTGCATCCAAGGGTAGGGGCGTCCACAGTCCAGTTTTAATTTATTTTTTTTTTGGGGGGGGCAAAACTGGACCGGACCGTTTATATTGTAAACACTGGATTGGAGGACCAGTTAAAAATTTACAATACAGTCCTGTTTTGGTTTCAAACCATTTATATAATAATTTTTAGCATATATATTTAGAATAAAAGCATAACATGTTGTAGCTCAATTGATAGTAGTACTTTGCCTATAACATCCAGGCACAAGGTCGAGCTCCATAACAAGTAAGAATTGGCCTAGTGGATTGTGGATTCTGCTTTAAGCAAGAGGTCACTGGGTTCTACCTCTGGTAACAGCAGTTGTGGCCTTGTGGATGGTTATATTTATATTATATTTCTTAATTAAAATAATTTAAACGGTTTGACTGATCCAATCCGGTTTATTCAATGTCATATAATATCACACCAGACCATACCGTTATATTACATAAACTGACTGGTCTGATCCGGTTCGGACTGGTTTTCACAGTTTCGTGAACACGCCTATCCAAGGGTACTAAAGCAAGATGTATACTTTCCTTACATTTTAACAGTTGTCATGGTAAACCTATAAGTATAAAAATATATTATTTCTTCTAGCTAGATTTTAGGGGATAATTAGTAACTTCCTATGCCCTTATTTTTTACCATACATATTGTATTATTTTTCTTATTTTAGGTATGAGAAATTAGTTTCTTTACCATGTGTTACCACCTGGTATGAAGAGCACTAAACCAAATTAACAAAACAAAACCCTAATTAAAAAAGAGAAAGCACAGGCGTTATGGTTCCTACCAGTCCCACTGTCAACCATCATCCCCCAACCCACAGCTGCACCACCCACGTCACAAGAAGACAATGCCACACCTCCAATCGTCCACAGGCTACTGTTCTACAACCTTTTCTGTGATATATTTAAGCCCTAAGCCCAACTTGCAGCCCAACAGCCTCATGTATCAGCAGCCATTATTGCATTCCCCAGCCACCGGCAACCGGCACTGCACCTCCTCAAGTTGCCGGCAGACCTTTGTTATCACTTTAGCTAATCCCCTTCTCTCTCTCTCTCTCTCTCTCTCTCTCTCTCTCTCTCTCTCTCTCTCTCTCTCTCTCTCATGTAAAAACTTCAGATGGGGAGTAGGATTTTCTTTACACACTTCGATTTGGTCTGAGACAATCTGGGTGTTCATTCTCTTCTTTGGTTCTCCAGAATTGATTGGATGATTATTGATTTAATGGGTCAGATGTATTTAGGGTAAACCCGTACCTTTATACTAGTTTGGCAACCTATTGTAGTTGTTACTGATTTCTCCACTGCTCTGTGATACGTCTTGCTAATTTCTCTACTGTTATCTGTGTCTTGTACCGAATATTTGAATGTGATAGGTTTCAGTTATATTATTAGTTCTGTTGATTATTCCAGAGTTGCTGCCTGTATAATAAGATCAGATGAAAGCTACTTTTGTAATACAAAAGTTCATAAATGAAATAGACAGTTATCGGTTTCCCATAAAACTCTTTCACTCAAACAATGCTCTTCAATGCATCTCATGTACTATTTCTAAATTTTGTGATCATAATGGTATTATCCATCAGATGTCTTGTGTTGGGACACCACAACAAAATGGTGTGGCTGAAGGAAAGAATTGTAAGTGGAAGTAGCTCATATTGTGTCATGTACTCTTACAATCCAGTGGCACTTGGAAACTCACTCGACTACCAAAGGTAAGACCATTGATGGTTATATGTGGATTTTCACTGTTAGATATAATCCTGATGGCAGAGTGGAAAGGTTGAAAGCATGCTTAGTTGCTAAGGGATACTGGCAACTTTATGGTGTTTTTAATTTCCCTGGCAATCAACCTAGGCTAGCCACTTTCCCAATTGAAGATGAAGAATGCATTCTTGAGTAACCGCCAAGGTTTATTGCTCAGGGTGATTCCAGTGTAGTATGTCGTCTAAAAGAGCAGTTTAATTAGTTTACTTGTGCCCCGTATGATAAACTCAATAATGTACCCTTCTGTTTTGGATTTTCTCGATGTCAAATCTACACCATAATGGGTGCTTGGCGTTTCCTCACCTGGAATATTTAATAACCTAAATCTTGCTAAATTCTAGTAATTTTGACATCTTCATAGCAATTTCGGTAGGTCAGAGAGAACTCATAATTTGACTGAAAAATTCCAGTCCAATGAGATTCAAAAGTAAACCAAAATTTAATGCCTACTAAAAGGAAAAAAATGATAATATTTAACCTAGCTTGCAGTGCCTTGGATGCCCTTTTACAAGTTGTTTCTAAGAAGTCTGGCAAGTCAGATATTTGCCTAAGAAAATCTATTTAATTGAACGATTAATCTCGGCCACTTTGTCCCTTTAAAATATTTTCCACGTGGGCTCCAACAAGAACGATTTAAACTTTTACCACTTAACATTATTACAACTACATATTTTTTAGGTAAAACTATTTGTTAGGTATTAGAAGTGAGTTGGCAACCAATTTTCATGAAAACTCAAGCTATTAAGAGATTAAATAACTATTCCATTATCTTATATTTGGATCTTAATACTCCCCCTCACTTAATGGACTTTTTTCTAACACTCCTTTGAGTTAATAAACTCTCACTTGTAGGCTGTGTAAACGATTGTGATGGAGTGGGACTGAGAATATAATTTTGAAGGCCTATCAAATTGAGTTAGACAGAATTCCATCAACTGAGTAGATGAAAAGCCTATGAAGTGGAGATAGACTTTGAAGTTGGATAGAAGTGAAGAAAGAGATGTTCTTTTAATATTAGTGAAAATTTTAGAGTTAGGAGGTTCGAACCCAAGACCTGATGCTCTGATATCATGATAGAGAAGAATTAGCAACTAATTCTCCAAAAAGTTCAAGTTGTTAGAAGATAGATTAACAATCATATTATGTTATATTTGAATCATAACATCATGTTTTTCTAAGAAACAACACATCATATTAACCAAGAGAAATTTAGATTCAAAAACTTTAATTAAAAAAGAGAAGTAATAAATGCATAAACTATTTAAAAAAAAGAGAAATAAAAGAGTATAATATTGGCTACAAGGATCCTACCTTAAGAAAAATTTGTGTTGCTCGCTCCAAAGCATAGCTTGCAATCTCTCTACCTCCCTTACCTTCCATGAATTCCGCATAACGCATCCAAAATTCAGGGTAATTAGCACAGGGAATCAAGCACCTTTCATAAAGTTTAACAGCCTACAAGGAGCATAAAATTGAGGTCTGGATATATTTTTATATAGAAGGAAATAGACAATAAAGATAACACGAAGTGCACCCATTAGGACAAGAATAGTCAGAAACCTACCCAGTCAAAATCCCCTTGCACCTCAACAAAGTCCAGATAGTGGTGCCAATTCTCAAGTTGATCAAAATCAAGTGACTTGACATGGAAGTAAGTCCTCCGTATATTAGCTTCAAAAGGGGAAATTTTTTCATCTAATGCTTTTGCCTCCTGATATAACCTTTCTCCAACATATAGAATTTTTCGCAGCGATTTTGATCGCAGTACATCAATGGATGGATACAGAAGGTCTTTTACAATGGATGATATATCAGCATCCTTAGAGCAATTAGGAACTTCCTCATCAAGCAAAGATTCTGATTGTAAATCCATATTGGAATGGCTATGGGATCCTATCTCCTCTTCCAATAAGGCAGCTAACTTTTTAAAACTGAAGATACAATATAGTTGATGCTTGAGAGTATATATAATAAAAGAAGCAGAGCATGATGCAGTTGTAATTGCAATCTTGAAAGTCAACGCACTAGAATAAGAAAGAGTGTAATGCATCTTGCAAGTGCAACTCCCTATATTTCAAGCAATGAAGAAATGAAACATGAAAAGGGCCTTGTTATTCGCTCTTACATGCCTTTCTATAAAAATGCATGAATAAATAAAAAGAAACAAGTATAGTATCATTGAAGTTTTAAAAAAAACTTTAAACACAAAAAGGAAGAAGAGGCAAATCAACACAAATTAACATGATAAAGTATGATATGAGATTCTTTGGAACCCCCATCATATTCATTCCTCTCCAGTAACGTTACAAACTCCAATGTATTTTTTTTTTTTTGGTATTCATAAGTGGTCCAAAGTAACAGAATCAACATACGAACCAAAATGAACCCTCTCCTAGATGCTTAAGCCAGCTTCAATTGTACACCAAGTATGAAACCAAGATAAATGCTCGTACTTTCTTGTTGCCACCGACAGTGAATTCAGAAACTACAGTTTCTCCTTTAATGGACTACAATCCTGTTCTTTCCCATAAAAATATTCCAGTCCACACTTCTCTAAGAGTCTCAATTCATAAAACCCAGATATTAGATCCACCTTTACAACTCCAAGGGGTCTCAATCTTTCTCTATGACACCCAGAATTTCAGAGTGGCCTACTGCACTACCGTTTAACCATAAACATAATCAACCAGGACTACACTACTGGACAAAGGGAAACATGATCTCTATCTTCTGTTTTATTCTTACATATTACAAACTAAAAAGTGGAAACAAACCAAAAGAGTTATCACAAAGCATTTTTTTGTGAATTTATAAGTATGTGAAAGTGCAATAGGGAAAACAGAAAGGACTTCTTAGTTATCCATGTTAGAGAAGAGTGGGGTGGTCACAAACCTGTCCCTCTTAGACTGAATTTCGTTTTTTTTTTTAAATAATAATCTGATTCCTCATAAGCTAAAGTAATTGAAGGAAACAGTAAATAGATAATACCTTCCGAAATAATGTTCTAACTTTTTGGTTGGCAACCTAAGAGCTTCAATGTAAACTTTGGCTAATGAACCCAATTGTTGCTGAGACAATTCAAATTCCATGTATTTGTCCCACAAAGTATGGCATGTGTAGTCCTTCCCAACAAATCCGAAGCCTCTTTTGAACACTCTGCATAAATTTTTGAAGAGAAAATTATACCTTGAATTTACCACGATTTATCGTGACTAAGGATAGATGAAACAGACCGGTGGAGGGTGAAAGATGAAAACTAGAGCAAAAGATCTAAAGATGTATGCACATATCTTTAAAAAAAACAGAGAGAGAGAGAGAGAGATTGCAGATTGTGAACCATTGATAAGAATTCTTTGAAAAAATATAAATAAATAAATAGCTCTATGGAAAAGCATAATCACAAGTAATGAATCACGCATTGCAACTGCTGACAATTTTATCGAAAAACAAAAATAAAACCAAATTATGAAAGGAAATTTGTGCAAATTGCTTTAAAAAGAAGTGATTTAAAAAAGAGGGGATTTACTTCTGAAAACATCGCTTCTACAGTTCTACTGCTTCAAAAGAGCTCCCCTTTTACAATGAAAGTGCTTTTTATTTCACTCCCAAATGTAGAAAAAAGTGCTTGTGCCTTGAAAAGCATAAATCCAAACGCACATGTTGTCAATAACCCTCTGTTCGGAAAATTTTAGCCAATAATATGGCTAAATGATCTAATGTCAATATATATTTAGCCATCATCCATGCTTTCATTATGATAATTATTGGAAATATGCTAGGAATGGAAATCTCAAATGAAGGGAATACACTGTGTGTTGGACAATACCCCTTTAATGCTATGTACAAATCGATACAGGGTACTCGTGTGTTACAAAAGGGATCCACATAAGACTGTCACGGGGTAAAATGGTAAGTTAAAAAGCTCTTAACGCATGATTTTCCGTACATGTACATGCCAATCTAGCTAGTTGATTCTTACTCTTAGTTGGACTCAGGGACGAAGAGGCATGGTGCTGCATCAGGACGAATTGACTTGTAAATCTAATATTCAATGCTAGGTCATACCTAATGTCTAAACATCAAGTAGCTTATTTTTTAGTTCCGAACCAAGACAGGGGCAAAAAGTAACCACTACTCACAGTAAATGTCAATATATTTTGCAATTTTCTCATTAATTACTCTACAATCGTTAAACTACTTTTTAAAATTGCACATAGAGGGAGGGGCGCACTAGCACTCACTTTCCAAGTCATTTAACATTTAGCACTTAAGATTTTTTACCGCGGTAATGAACTTGTATTTTATCTTAAGGGTTCTATTTGATTCTTTACCAAGGTGATCAACTTATACTTTAACTTGAGCACTGTACATGGTTCTTTACCAAAGCGATCAGCTTGTACTTTAGAACGAGCACTTTACCCGATTCCTTACTAAGGAAATCAACTTGTACTTTACCCTAAGCATTCTACCTGGTTTTTTACTGAGGTGAGTTGGCCAACCTTTTTAACCTATAACTAGGCATGCTAGACTCTCAAGGCAAAAGATTGAGCTCAAACACTCTACCTAATTGCTTACCGAGATGATCAACTCGTTATTTAAGTATTACCTAACCTTTTCACTTGAAACTGAGCGTGCCAATTTCCCAAGGCAAAAAAGGTTGAGCTCAAGTGTTCTACGTGAGACCTTACCAAGGTAATCAACTTGTACTTTAGCTCGAGCATTCTAACTGGTTTTTTTATTAAGATGATCAACTTGTACTTTAGCTCGAACGCTCTACATGGTTCTTTCCCAATGTGGTCAACTTGTACTTTAACTCGAACACTTTATCTAATTTTTTATCGAGATGATCAAGTGTACTTTGGCTCGAGCACTCTACTTTGTTCTATACCAAAGTGATCCATTCATACTTTAGTGCAAGCGCTCTACTTGGTTCTTGATAACTGTATTTTATATAGTTATTTTCACCTATTTTATTGATTATAAATGCTATGTTCTCTGTATTTTTGGATAATTTTAATTTAATAAATTAGTATTTACTGTTTTTTATATATTTTAATAAAATTAAGTAAATGTATCAGCGATACTTAAATGCAAATTTGTACCCAAAAATATAATTTTAAATAAAAGAGTTATTAATTGCAATTTAAAAAAGTTGAAAATATAATTTAAATTAAAATCGGGCTTAATTTCAATTATTAAAAGTTTAAAATTTAATTTAAATTACCAAAGAAATTTGTATTGCAATTAAACAAAGTTGAAAATGTAAATTGAAATATATTTATGGGTCAAAATATAATTAATAAAAGTTTAAGTGCACGGGGAGAGAAAAGGCCACTTGCGCCTATTCGAACGCGAAACGTGGGCCGTCCGTCAAAGGATCAGCGGATCGGTCGCGCGTGTTCAATGGCAGGCCCGAGGAGAGTGGGTACGGAGAGATCTTCCTCGCGCGGCTCGGCGTGCCGGTGTGCCCACGCTGTCGCATCGCGTAGGCGGCGTCGGAGTGGGACCCAGCGTGTCGATTGCGCAGATTTCCAGGCGCGCTCGGTGGCCGTTGGATCTCTTGAAACGGTCAGGATTGAACGCGTGAAGCTGTTGTCGCGCTGTATTTGAGTTCGTGTAACAATCGTGTGTGTGATGCGGGTTATGGAGGCGGCGTGCATCCTCAGTTTTTAGAGAATAAGAATGCGCCACGTGTCCCACTTTAATATTTAAGCAAATCGTGTTCGACACGTGGCTATTTACAATGAATGCGAATGCACCGAGGATCAAGTCCTCGTTCCAGGCCATTGCCTCACTTTCTCGGTTCCACGATCCGGTGCTTGAGTTCTGCGTCGTCAGTCCCTTTCCAGCGAATGAGATGCGTACGTGTCAATATTTGTTTCATCGAATCAGGCAATGACGACACGTTAGCGTGCATAGAGAATTAAAAAAATGCGAGAATCAACGCCCTTGTCTCGCGCGTGAATTAATTAACATTTTTGATCGAAAATCGTCACAGCATGATTTTGTTTTTGATACAAATTATTCGCAGCGTTTTTTATAAAAAAAATAAAATAAAAATGTAATATTTTAGATGTATTTTTTTGCTATAAATAGGTGATATTATGATAGAGTTAAGGAGTTTTTTGTTTAGAATTTTTGTGGTATTTGGAATTTGGCCAGACGGTGGAACACGCGAAGCCATTTTGGCCATTTGTGTTCTACGTGTGCCAAATATTTACGATATGTAATGTTTTAATTTTCTTTCTTCTTACTAATTTTTACGCATGCATTGTAATTTTTATTTTAATTTAGTGAAATAATTTAATTTTTAGGGTTGCGATTTGATCTAAATTCATGAAGCTTTTATTTTAACTATTTTTGAAAGATTTATAAGGCGTTCGATTTGTTCATTCTATTTTGTGTAATGCTTTTTTGATTATTTACGAATTTTATCAACGATTTGTGGCGTAAAAATAAACTTGAGAAAAGGCATTTTTGTGTATATTGCTAAGTAAATAGAATGGCATGTATGATGAAGGATAGGAATATCTACTAATTGTATGTGTGGCCATTTGAGAACTTAGAACTTAATGAATCTTATTAAATTTAATTACCGTAGAGATATAGTGAATTAATTTAACGAGGTGTGTTTATACGAACTCGGAAGAGATGTATGAATAAAAAGAAGTTTTCGGTTGACAAATTAAATGTACTAAAAAATATAAATCCAAAAGAAAATAATATGATTGGAGTGAATTAATTTGGTGAAAAATTGCAATCCCAGAGTTCTCTTATTTTCTTTTTACCTTTTTCTTAATCATCGATTGTTTTGGATAAAATCAGAGAGATCTGATTTTAGTACTGACAAACTATAGTAACAAATCCTCGTGAGAACAATAATGCTACTTACAAATCTTTATTACTTGGCAATGGTGTATCGCTTGCGATTTACGTGTGTTCTGAAAACACCACAGCGGTTCTAAAGACTTAATATGTTTTGGAAAACAATTTTTTAAAGTGTGTATGGAGATGTTTTGTACAATTGGCCTGATTACATATTTATAGTAAAACTAGGCTAGGAATAAAAGAAAACAAATCACCTAATTAACCAATTACAAATCTCTTCGTTTACTACTACAAATCTCCTAATAATGATAATAATAAATATTGATTTCTTATTTACAAAATGATCTCATAATTAATTTACAAAATCAAATCCCTCATAATTTGGGATTTCAACACCCCCTTAAGTTGAATCATAAATATTAATCATATTTAACTTGCGAATAAAATCATCAAAATTTGACCAAGAAAATCCTTTGGTGAAGACATCGTAATTTGCTATTTTGTTGGGACATCAACCATGCAAATAGTCTTGTCTTCAAATTTTTTTAATGAAGTGTATCCACTTCTACATGTTTGGTTGTTGTTGAACTAGATTTAAAGAAATGTTAATAGCTGCCTTATTTTCACATCCTACTTCTTAAATGTCAATGCCACCAAGTTTTCAAGTACAAAAGTACAATATCTAGAGGTGGATCGTCTAACTTCTATTGAGCTAGCCCAGCATGCATCGGTAAAAACTTCTATACCTTTGTTATCTCCTTTCTTAAAGAACAAGTATATTTCCGATAATCCTTTGAGATACCTGAGTATTTTGTAAATGACTTCAAGATGGTCTTACTTTAGGGAATGTATGTACTGACTTACTATACTGAATGCAAAAGCGATATCAAGTTTAATGTGAGACAAATAGATCAATTTTCCTAATAGTCTTTGATATCTTTCTCTATCCACTTGCTTTCCCATTCTTTCATACATTTTGCTTTTAACAAATAAACTCAACAAAGTCAAGTATGAACATCAATAAACGTAACAAACCACTATGTGTTGATATAGTTAGGACAATGAGAAGGCTCTCACACATTACTATGAATTAAAGTAAAGGATCTTTATGGTTTGTACTGAACCTTCAAAAATGAAATACGTTGATGTTTTGCAAACTTACAAATTTTCCACTAAAAGTTGACTTGTTAATTTGAAAAGTTAGATGGTAACAACTGTTTCAAGTACTAAAAGTTCGGATGACTTATTCTATAATGCCATAACAAAATTTCAATATCCTCAAAAACACAAGCAAAATCACAAATTGAAATTTGACGACAATCACTCACATTGGCTTCATTAAAGTAGTAAAGTCTTTCACTCTTTAACGTTACCAATCGTCTTTCCGATGATAGGTTCTGAAAGACAATGAGATGGAAAGAATTTAGCTTAGTCAAGTGAGCTTTTTTTAATTTGAATAATAGATATAAGATTACAAGACAAATTTAAGGCATGAACAGATTTAAGAATTATTAAGTCAAAAATTTGAACACTCAATTTTCCAACAACATATGAAAGAGACCCATAACCCACTCTAACTTTAAGATAAATAAATTATATACATTAATCATGATCTGGCACACAAGATTCAATAATCCAAGCAGTTTTGGATTGTAACGTGGTAACTAGGGTATCTAAATAATCCTCTCTGTTAGCTAGTGAAGTTGAAAAAACATTTGTAGATGACTAATCAGAATTTTGAATACTTGAGAAAAAGTTTATAGAGTTGGTATGGTTGTTCTGGATTAAATGCTCATCATGAACTTAGTCATAACTAAAATTTGATATCCCCATGACCTATTCTGCCTTGGTTTCCAATCTGTCAATTTTTCGTGAATTTCTTAACAAGTATCTTTTGTATGTCCCGACTTACGATAGTGATTGCAAAAGCTCCTTTTTTACTATGAGTTGGGTCATTTCATGTTTTATTCCCAACGAGCCCATGGTTTAAACTGGTTAAGGCCCATAGAGTCCAACTAGTCCAAATACTCCTTGGAATGAATTTGCTAAAGAAATCCCATCAGGTGGTGAGGGAATCCCACTAAGCCCAAGCCTACTTAGCCCATGCCCACCTTCAACGCCTATAGATACACCCAATCTTCTCGATAAGGCATCATTCTTCCTTCCAACATTTAGGGTAGATTGCTCTCGCAATATACTAGTTTTCACAAATCCAACACCAGAGTAGCTTGTACCACCAACGTCGAAGATTTCGCCACCAACTTCTCTCATCATCACCCTTTGTCAGTTGTCTTCACTACAAACTTCATAAACACTTCTTGCACCGTGGGTAAAGATCTTCGACCAAGAACTCTTCCTCTCATATCATCAAGTTCTTGGTTTTTCCCAACCAAGATATAGAACATCCTCTCATTTTCTACTTTTTTTCAATAACGGGTATTGTCATTGGAACACTACCATTCTTCCTCAAAGCTCAAGCACTTTACTTAGTACCTTACCAAGGTGATCAACTTATACTTTAGCTAGTTTTTTACTGAAGTAATCAACTTGTACGTTAGCTCTATTGTTCTACTTGACTTTTTACCAAGGCGATTAGATCATATTTTAACTTGAGCGCTTTACCTGGTTTGTTATTAAAGTGATCAACTTGTTCTTTTATGCGAGCGCTCTACTTGGTTCTTTACCAAGGTGATTAGCTAATACTTTACTCAAGCGTTCTATCAAGTTCTTTGACAAGATGATCAACAATTCTTTGACAAGATAATCAGCTTATACTTTAGACCGAATGTTCTACCTAGTTCTATATCAAGGTAATCAGCTTATACTTTTAAATCACATCTGGAGGAGTGCTCGATGTGCTATCCTATAACACTCACCTCACTTTCCTAAATTCTCGATATATCTTTAAAAATGAGATGCTCTGAATCTAATGTCCTACCTAAAATCTTAAGCCCTACGTAGGCGCCAAAATGTTAGAAATATGCTAGAAATAAAAATTGCAAATAATCGGGACGCAATGTGTGTTAGACAATACCCTTCTAATGCTATATATATATATATATAAGTGTTGATACATGTGTCGTCCAAAGAAGTCCACCTAGAATTGTGTCATAAGTAGGTAAAATGCTAAGTTACAAAGCTCTTTGGACATGCTTTCACATACAAGCCGATCTAACTAGTCAGTTCTTACTCCTGATTGACTCTTAGGGATGAAAAGGCATGAAGATGAATTGGGAGGAACTAACTTGTAGGTCTACTATTCAATGGCAGGTCATACTTCATGTTAGTGCATATCTAGTGTCAAGTCGTACCTAATGTCTAAACAATAATGTATATTTATCAATATATATTTTATTTTGATAATATATATTGTCAAGTGCTCATATATATTTGACTTACAATTTTCTTGTCAATATATATTTCACAATGACAGAATACCTTGTACAAATATATAATGACATACAAATCATTTAGCCATATTTCATTATCTGAAAGTCCATTTGCGTGGTAAAAGAAGTTATGCTCTCCTAGATTCTGAATATTTATAAATCTATGGAATGTTATAGTAAAAAATAAAGTTATCAACTGCCATGATAAAATTTACTCAGTATTTACTTCACAATTTGTATTCATTTCTTCTATTTGAATTTGTTGCCTTGCTCTAAGCTACTATTTACACTTTTACTTATTTTAGTCACAAAGTTTGGTTATAGAAATTAACATTTACCAAGTAAATCCCATGAGGCCAATACACTTAATTTAGCCAAAAAAAAACACCAATGCCCCCTTAATGATACTATGCAAAATTTAACTTCTTTTGATTTCTTTTTAGAAGCATGGAATACTAGTACTTTAAACGGTTTCAGAATAATAGAATTTTTTTTTTCAGTTTAGCATATTCACATTGCACAGAATCTCAAACGTAACATACATTACAAATGTTTTTCATCTCCCCCTTTCCCCTCCAATTAGGATGCTCATAACAGATAAATTATATTATTCTCTTTAACAATCAACATTACCTACGTATATCAGAAGGATCTTCAAAAGCTAACATGCTGAAGTTACAATAGTCGACCCAGACACCAACACAGTACGTTGCTGATTGCACAGCTCGTTCAAAAATTTCAACAACTTTGTCTGCAGTACATAAGCGAGCTTTGTGATATGCATACTTCTTCCAATACCCATGGCACAATGGAAACTCAGACAAAAAGGTGTCATAGACTAAGCTTATCTTCTTTATGTTATCCTGCAATAAATTATCCAATTAACATGTCTCCATTTAACATAACTGAGAAAAATGATGTACTTAAAGCAGTTAGCTTAGCACATCCATCTGGAAGTACTGCCAAAGCCTAGATATTCATGTATGCTAATCAGCATATGATATCAGCACCATGGTCCTAGTTCAATCTCAATTATGCGATAAATCAGTTTGTTTTATGAGCATAATCATGTCCTTGTTGGGATCCCTCAGGACTCTCAAACCAATGACAACACTCCCTGACATCATAGAACTAAAGGTGTATGAGGTACATGTTGACAGAAAGCATCGGACCGAAGTCGCAGCCAGTTGAAACTTTTTCGAACATATGACGAGACCGAGGACCTAGAGGCTGAAAGCTCCAGATCCAAAAACAACCTACAATACTAAAATAGATTATCTGGATACCTCCATAAAGATACCATCAACATGGACCTTATGGCCAGACTCTGGATAACTCTTTAATATCGCTCAGACCCATGTGCAACTATTGGGCACCCCCACTATGTATATAATGGGTATTACCACTTGCTTATCATTCATTAAGGTTTCACTACTATTCTAGCATCTTACATTTCCCTTCCTCGAAAATCCTACTGAAAATCCATGTCCACTTTTAGTGTCAGTGTCTTAGGCTGCACCATAATGATGCGTAGGGCTCACCAAAATTTCCATCGGTACAGGCAAGAGTACTGTTGAGGAATAGGCTTAACTATGAGGCTCCAACTTTAACCTGAAAATTTAGGCAGGTGGAGACCCACTCGTTGAACAATTCAAATGACTCAGTCCGGCAATCAGAGCTCACTGTCTAGGACTCACAGAGTTTCTATGAATGCAGGTATCACTAATGATGAGGAACAAGGATTCAACGGGTATCATATAGCCATAACATATAAAGCAAGAGCTGAGAAATAGCAAAAGGAGGACTTCATATGGCTTCTGGCTTAAAAAATGCAACATTGGAAAAGACTTTACAGGATAAATTACATAAATATGAGACAAGTAAATTTGAAAACAATACACAATGTCATAATCCTGAAGTATAACTGATCTTACATGGTAATTTTGCTCAATGGTCGAAATAAGTGAAGTCCATTCATCAAAACGTAATGAGCCTTTTGCAAAAACATCTTCAATATTGAGCTCATCAAAAGCAGCTGAAAAGAAACCAAAAATCAATCAATAAGATATTAATTGAGTGGTGCGCAGGTAAACAAATTGAATTGCAAACAAAAATGACCTAGCAACTGTAGTTATAATCTCAGTGCTTACTTAAGACTCGCCACAACTATGCTTTCTAATTTGCTAACATTGAAAAAGAATAGAGGGGGTAGAAACGTTCAACAATCCAATCAAAAAAGGAAGAAAGAAAATAAAATGTGTAACCCTAGTTCAAGTAGAAATAGTCCCAGAATGCCAAAAAATTGAACAAAAAAATGGAAACAAAATATATACTGGCTGAACCGCTGAAGTACTTTCATTTTATGTTTATAATAGACCTAAGAAGATGTTAAATACTTTTCTAAAATTTTAAAGCACTTATTCAAATCAATTATTTTACTGAAGAAATGAGGGCACTACTAGATGATGAGCAAAATAATCATTCACGGAAATAACAAGAGACGTGGACGAGTGCAAAGACATAGAAGTGATTACCTGAGGCTTCTGAATCCATAGGCTGAGCCACTGTTTCAAAATCACCATTTCGCAATTCCATTTTTAGAGAAACGAGATAGCCCGGACACAGTTCTTAGACTAAATAAGATTATTTTTTTCAATTTACCCCATAATTCATAATTTTATACAAAATTATATAATAATAAAATATTAAAATATCCTCTTATCATAATTTCAATAAAATGACGAGTTTAAATCAACTACATTTTCAACATATAGAAGATCTTACTAAATTATCAATCATGATTTATGTAACATATAACATAAAAAAATACATACGAATATAACACAAATTATTAACAATAATTATCAAAATTCTAATAATATTAAATATAAGAGATATTATAAAATTTAATATTATTTTTATTTTATTAAATTATATTATAACTATATTTTAATATTAATAAATGTAAAGTTATAAATTTTAGAACTCAAATAAAAAAAAGTTCTATTATGAGAATATCATGCCTCTTAGAAAGCTTTTAATCACTTATTATGTTTAAAACTTTCAAACTCGACGGGAAAAACATTTATGTTATATAATTAAAACTTAAAACTTTAAGCGTTAAGTGGGTTACTATCATAAAAATAAAATAATATTTTTGACAATTATCACTTGTAGACTCAAACTAATTCATGTAGCTTGGTGTGATTGTTGTCGCCCCTTAACTAAAGAAAGACTGGTTTGAAAGATCTTAAAGTCATGAACAAAGATATGTTGGAAAGATTTACCTAACGTTTAATTAATAGGGACAATATTACCTTATGTTACTTACAATCTCATTTATGCACAATCTCGAAGGAATCTCAGTGGCTTTTGGGTAAGAATTTCATTTACTTTTATTATATGTTAATTAACTTAGTAATCCCTTAGTTTGTAGAATTCATGATATTCCTCCAGAAATATCTATCGGTGTTATAGTTGGTGATTATTTACAAGAAGATGAGTGTTATTTACCTTTTTTTAGGCTTTACACCTGACTTTAGAGGTCAAATCAATGGTGGGTTATTAGTATTAATAAACACATTTGATCCGATCTCTTTGAGAGAGTGTCTCTATGAGAGAGATTTATGACTCATTGCTTTTGGTAAGGGAAAACAAAGGTTAGACCAATGAGATTTGGGCCCTTCTTATTCCCCATTCATGATCTATTTTGTTTTGGATAATGGTTCATGCAAAGGTGCCCACATATCATAATATTCGAAAGCGTCGACATTATTTCCCATCACGATGTTATTTATGTGGTTCTATTGAGGAGACTATTACTTACTTTTTCTTAAAATGCTCTTTTGCATATGTCTTTTGGGATCTTCTTCGCCACTTTTTTGGCTTCCACCCCGTACAAATTCTAAAACCTTATAACTTTGGTAACATACCATGTCCATGTATCTTAGCCTACAGCTCAAATCAACAACATTTTGATAATAATGACATTCTACTTCGAACTTCTTTTGTTAGATTATGATGATTTATCAAGTAAACAAGTTTGGTGTAGAGTGGTGCAATAAAGAATATAATGGTTGATCTTGAAAATCTCCATAGACTCCGAATTGGGGGTATTCTGTCTTGCGTCCCTTAAAATTTAAAGATTGTTTTGGCAACCACCCCCTCAAGATTGTTTGAAGTTTAACACTGATAGTTTAACTTTTGGAGCCCAAGGTTTAGCAGGTTGTATGAGAGTTTTTAGAACTTTTTGATCTTTTGTGTGAGGTTATTTATGTATTTCACTTACCGTAGCACATGCTTTTAATGCATAGCTTGTTACGGCTATTAATGCGGTGAAATATGCTAACTTGTTTGGTTTAAGGAAACTCTTATTGGAATCTGATTTGACATTTATGATTACACATTTTTGGACCAACTCTCTTTTGATGCCTTGGCTTTGGTACCCACCTTCGATGGAATGCTTGGAAATCATTACTCGTATAGAGTTTTATTGCTCATACATTTTAAGGAGGGTAACTTGTAACTGATATTATAGCCTTTAGGGTTCCCATTATATGTATCGTGACTTGGTATTGGGATGCTTCATTATTTATGCATTCTTTTTTTCAGATTTTCACAACTTTCACATGCTTTTATTATGCATTTTCTCTTATTTTCAATAAAAATTGTAGGGCTAGACTTAACGAGGAGGGTACTACGAATGTGCTAATTACAACCTTCATTCAAATTTAACAATTCTATCTCCTACAACCTTTATATAGTATAACAATAACTTCAAACATATTTACTTAAAAAACCATAATTAATTCAAGTGGTTCAATATAAATTAAACAAAAAAAAACTCTTATAATAAATTCAAGGGTAAAGAAACTTATGATATTAAGATATGTTAATTTAACAATTTATAATTATTTTTATAGAGTGTGTTTGGTTGAAAAGGAAAATTAAAAAAGTTTATATTTGTATGTAAAAAAATTTACATACATGTGTGTAAAACCTTTATACATGCATGTTGTGATGTTAGAATGGGAATAAACGTGGATAATGATGAATAGTAATTAAAGACATATTGTGAAATAATATTAACTTAAATTAGATTGTGAATATTAGTGCAAATCGACCATATTTCATGAATTTTCACTAAGTTAAAAATCTCATCAAATAACATCTAAATGTTAGATTTAACTCTTTTTTAAGACAAGCATTACAAGTAAATTATATAAAAACTAACAAATATACTATCAAACTTAAGGTGTTTATACAAATCTATTACTTAACTTTGAGATATGATAAATCTATCATCAAACTGAGTTCTTTTTCATTCATGAAGAATGTTAATTATTATTGTACGCCATATCATTTTGGTATTAGCTTTCCCATATGCAAAACACGATATCTGTATTTTATTCAATGTTTCTATATGTCATTTGTAAAATTGATTATTGTTGAGTCAATATCACTTAAGACATAGTTCCTTGTTTGCATGTTATACACACTTACTTTCTTATACTGTATATATTTTTCTTTTTTAAGTGTTTGTTTATGTAGTGTTTTTTCGTTAGAGTTTGGGCGTTTCTCCATTCTAGAATGCCTTGCGTTAGCTAGCTCATCAAAGTTTTTATCGTTGGTTCACTTGGGGTGCTCACCATTATGGTCAATGAGCTTTGTAACGGTTGTTTCCATTGCCATTGTGGTCGACGAGGTGGTTGGATTGGCGCCGGAGAGTGCGTATAGCTTAGTTTTTTTATAAATTTTGAGTTCACTCTTCTTGTTTCTTGACCATAATCCGTTGAGAGGATCTGTTTGTTTGGTACTAGACTTCCTCAGTCCATTCGGCATCAAATTTTCCTGATCTATTCTTAGTCAATTTTCTTTCTAAGTGTTAGGTTTGTGAAATAATATGTTATATATAGGGTGTAGGAAATAAGAGAAAAATCTCTTTCATATTTCTAAAACACCAAGCTCTATTCATTTGGTACCAGACTTTTTCGATCCATTCGGTCCACTCTTGGTCAATTTTATTTTGAGTGTTGAGTCTGTGAAATAGTGTGTTATCTATAGGATGTAGGAAATAAAAGAAAAGTTTCACTCATATTTCTCAAACACTAGGTTGTGTGTAAAAAAATGTGAGATTGAGTAATGATTTATTGAGATACAAAATGTATGGTTAATTAGTTAAGAACCACGTCATTTTGAAAAATTTCTCTCAAGTTGGGTTATCAGGTGTTAGCTAGTTACCATGTGTTAGGGTAGTGTTACGAGGTCGCAACATTGTCTAAAGGAGAAGAACCTATGTATAGGGTTTCCATGTGTCGATGGTCCTCGTATGTCGACGGAGTGTTCCATGGTCGTGATGTGTATGCATATTAGGAGGGTGCGCCATTAATAGTCAATCATATCACGTGGTGATGGAGCTTCGAGGATGAGCTTAGATCTACTTGGATAAGGTGTTGCTTTGATAGTGAGCAAGGGCAAATTAGGCGTATTTAGGACAGGCATCCCAACTGATAAAAGTGTTCATGTTTATACTTTTATTGAGTTGTATATTATTAATTTAATTTTTAGTAAATTCCTTATTATTGGGTGATTACCTCAAGTAACCTGCTTATTATTGGGTGATTACCTTAAGTAACTTGAATAATATTATCACATAGAAGTTGGAATCTTTGTAAGTTTACCTCATTACATGCTATGTTTTGTATAATTGTATGGTGTGGGAGTATAATAATTATTTATTGGATATGTTCAAACATACAAGGTTACGAAGTAATTGAAATTCTTTTATAATCTTTCTAATATGTTTGCCTTACTAATATGTGTTGTTAGTCTAGACAAGTGCTTGTGAGACACATTATCACTAATGTGGTTACCACACATTATTATTTTATTATCTTTTGTATGTCTCTTGTGTTGATCTAATCATGTTGTTCTTATTGTATTTTATCTATTATATGTTTAATTCATATTGTAAGTTATGCTTGATTAAGTTAAAGTAGAGCTCGTAAAAATATTTCATGTGTTGGCGTATTTATTCCTTTTGTATGTTTTATATGCTTATATAGATCGTAAGAACAATTCATATATGTATGCAATTGTTTTGACATATAAAACTTTCAAATATAAATTTTTAACTACCTCATTAAAGATGACAAATTTTTAATGGACAACACCAAATTTATATAAACCTTTGTTACTATTGGTCAATAAAATTTCAAAAACTTATCAGAAAAGAACAAAAAATTATAATATATTAGTTTTGAACGTGTCTAAACATATAGGTAATTGATTTAAATTTAAAAATTATATTGCAATATTAATTTATCACTATCAATAACAAAAAAAAAACATTAATAATAATTATTCTTAATAAATAAAAGAAGAAAGTCTTTAAGTATAATTTTTCTTTAAGTTGCTTTAATTATGATAAGATGAAAAAATAATTAATTTTTTTTATATAAATTTTTGAAAAAATTCACTTAAAATAAATAATTAATTAATTTGTTGCTTTAGGGAAGAGGAAATATACAACAATAATTATGTTTTACAAATAGTTAATTAATTTATTACTTTGGTAAAAATATATACACAATAATAATTATTTTATGAGTAATAAATGTGTTACCTTGTGATAATGCTACATAATCTAAATATGAATGATATTTCAATTAAAAATAAATCAAATATAATAAGACAACATATTTTAAATTTACATGATAGAGAAAACTTGATCGAATTTTAAAAACTATTTTTATGAATATTTTTACTTAAAAGTAATGTAAATTAGTTGATTATCTTTTAATTAGTATCGAAAAAACATAATTTTGATTAAAAAAATGATTAATTAAACACAATTATTATTCATATTATAATAATTTAAAGTTTATAATGTAAAATAAATATAAATTATATAATTATTATTTATTAAAAATATTTTAATATTTATTAATATAATGGTAAAAAAGTTAAAAATTTTAGGAAAAGAGAGTAAGAGAAAGAAGAGAAAAAAAGCAAAGCACTGTCGAATAATGATAAAAAATAATAATTTTTTATATATAAATATATTATATCTCTTTACGTCCAACTTTTTTTTTCAAAATCATATACATCTTTCCTCTCATCACTTCGTATATTCCTTCATTCATTTTTAAGTGGGTTGTCATTCATGTAAGTATAGATTAATTGACTCAAATGTGAAATAAATAAATTAAAATGATAAAAAACAAGTAAAGCAAGGATTTTAACTCCAGTCATTGAATTATTTTTAAGCTTCAAAAATGATCAAAAGCGAAGTGTTTTTTGTATGTGGAACTTCTAAGTTCTAAACAACACTTAAATTGATTGGCGTATTGTGTTAGAATTGTGTGTTGAGCTTAAGGACCATAACATTCATTTTACAATCCTGCTTCCCATCAAAGCATTGACATATGTTACTAGTTTCAGCCATAATCAATGAGTTCTTTAATGACAGAAACATTTGGATCACTAAATGATCTATTAAAGAAAAACGAAAATGAAAATTGAAAATGGAGAACGAAAGGATTAGTTGCATTCTCCCACTTGGTACAAACGTTCAACTTAATTTCATCAATTATATTTCTTAAGAATTAAACACATGAATAATAGATATAAGTCCTCAAAGAGCGAGTATTATCTTCCATCTATTACAATGTATTTAGTTTCTCAAGTATTAAAATTTATGTGGTAACAAAACTTAATGAATAAATCTTATATTTATTCTTGATCCTATACAAAATATTTACTCAAATTAATTAAGGTGCACATGAATATGACAAAATATCATAATATATAAGAGATTTAGTAATAAACTATATATATACCTTAACAAAATGGAACCAATACTCATTTTCTCTACATGATCCTTAAAATTTAGTGGTGGCATGCCTATAGTCGTAGAATCATCAATAATCAACTCCGTGCTAATATGTTCAATGACCAATTTCTTTTCCTTAACACTTTCTCTTATGTCCAAGTATTTGATGTCGATATGCTTACTACGGCTATCACTCTTGTTGTTCTTAGCCATAAACATAACAATTGAGTTGTCACAGTACAATCTCAATGGCCTAGAAAAAGAGTCAACTACTCTAAGCTCGGAAATGAAACTCTTCAACCATACACCATGTTATGTGGCATCAAAACAAGACACGAACTCGGCCTTCATAGTGGAAGTAGCAATCAAAGACTGCTTCGCATTCTTCCAAGACACGGCCCCAACGATAAGCATGAAAATGTAACAAGATGTTGATTTGTGTGAATCAACATAACCAGCGAAGTCCGTATAGGAGTATCCAATTACTTCCATATCGTCAGTTCGTCTATACATGAGCATATAGTCCTTGGTTCCTTGAAGATACCTCATTACTTTCTTTGAAGCTTTCTAGTGGTCCAAACTTGGATTATTTTGATATCGTCCCAATATTGCAACAACAAATGAAATGTCAGGCCTTGTGAAAACTTGCATACATAGGGCTTCCAACAGTAGAGGTATATGGAATATTCTTCATTTGTTCTCTTTCAAAATCATTCCTTAGGCATTAGTCCAAATTGAACTTATCACCCTTCACAATAGGAGCAACACTTAGTAAACAATCTTTCATTTGAAATCTCTCTAAAACTTTATTAATATATGTTTCCTAAGATAAACCCAAGACACTTTAAAGTCTATCTCTATGGATCTTAATGCCAATGACATAAGATACCTCACCCATATCTTTCATATTGAAATTTTTAGAAAATAATTGTTTTACCTCGTGTAGCAAACCCTTATAATTGGTTGCAAGCAAAATGTCATCCACGTATAAAATTAGGAAACATATCTTATTCCTACTAACCTTTTGATATATACATTGATCCATGGAATTTAAAATACCATTGGTATGATGCTTGTTTTAGTATGTATATGAAATTATTAAGCTTACAAACCAAATGCTCAATATTACTAGAAAGACATCATTCAAGTTGTTTCATGTAAACCTCTTCTTCTAGATCTCTATTGAGAAAAACTATTTTCACATCCATTTGTTGCATCTCAAGGTCAAAATGGGTTATTAATGCCAATATAATGAGCAAAGAATATTTCTTTGATACAGGAGAGAAAGTCTCTATATAATCAATTCATTCTTTATGAGTGAATTCCTTAGTAACTAATCTGGCCTTTTATCTCTCAATGCTACCCAATGAGTCTTTATTTGTCTTAAAGACCATTTACATGCAATAACTTTTGCACCATTAGGCAACTCAACAAAGTTCCAAACTCCATTACTCTTCATAGAGCTTATCTTATCCTTCATAGCATCGTATCATAATTCAGACTCTTTGCAACTCATGGCTTATGAAAAGAATTCGGGATCATTCTCAACTCCAATGTTATAGTCAGATTCTTGTAGATATACAACATAATCACTATAAATTGTTGACCTTTTAGTTCTAGTAAATCTTTTTAATGTTGCATCATCATCTTCTTGATTAGCATGAGGTTCAACTTATTGTTCAGAAGTTTTAGGAATCTCTTGAACAATTTGATCTATTGAAATTTTGTCAATAACTTGTGGAATTTCAATGATTGATTGTTCAACACCAGCTTGTACTTGGGGGGTGTTATGAACACAATCTATCTATCTCCTGAAGTGAAAGGTTAAGACTCTAAATCATTAGTATCAAAAACTATGTTCCTATTTTGATCACTCCCACTAATAAGATCATACTCAAGAAACTTTGCATTTTTTGATTCCACAAACTTAGTGCTATGAAATGAACAATAAAATCTATAGCCCTTAGATCGTTTGACATATCCAACGAAATACCCATTAATGGTCCTTGGGTCTAGCTTTTACTCTTATGGATTATAAATCCTCACTTCAGATGGGCATCCCTAAATACATATATGTCAAAAACTTGGTTTCCATCCTTTCTATAATTCAAATGATACCTTTGAGATAGCCTTGGTTAGAACTCGGTTTAATATATATACAGCTGTATTTAAAGCTCCAGTCCATAAGTATTTAGGAAGATTGGAAGAGCTAAGCATACTCTATACCATGTCCAATAATGTTTGGTTTCTCTTTTCTGCTACACCATTATAGTATGGTGAACCAAGCATAGTATATTGGGCAACTATCCCATGCTTTTGAAAAAACTTAAAAAATGGACCTGACTTTTATCCATTCTCAGTATATCTACCATAATATTCACCACCTCTATGTGATCTCATGAGCTTTATTTGCTTTCTGCATTGCTTCTCTACTTCATCCTTATAGATCTTGAAGGCATCTAATGCTTTGCTCTTATTATGAAGCATATAAAGATATATATATATATATATATATATAGAAAAAACATTAATAAAGGTGATAAAATATTTTTGACCTTGCATGTCTATATCTAGACAACATATATCAGTATGTATGATTTCTAATATGCCTGAACTCTTATTGGCACCTTTCTTTGACTATTTAGTCTGCATTTTTTCTTATTGTAATCCACATATATCTCAAAATCAGTAAAATCTAGAGTACTAAGTACCCTATCTTTCACTAATCTTTTAATTCTTTCTATAGAGATATGTCCTAGTCTGTTATGCCATAATGTAGAAGAGTCATTGTTAATAATACACCTGTTAGTGTTATCTTGAATATGCATATCATTATGAGTGGCATTATTTCATAAATTAATGCAGTAAAGACCATCATATAAAATATCATTCTCAACACAATCAGATTTATTAAATAAACTGAAAGATGTTTTTGAAAAGTGAAAGGAATAACCAAAAGGTACAAGTCTTGAAATAGAAATCAAATTTCTAGAGAAACTTGGAACATAAAAGATCTTTTCTAATTCTAAAACAAAACCACTACTTAAAAACAAACTAAATGTTTCTACGGCCTCCACATGTGAGTCCATTTTGTTTCCGGATAAGATGTATTGTTTACTTCTCACTAGCTTCCTTAGGTTTCGTATACCCTGTAAGGAGTTTGCAATATGGATTTTAGATCCACAATCAATCCACCGGATGTTAATATTAACATTAACCATATTAGATTCATAACAAACAAATGAGGTTGGATTACCTTTACCCTTAAGGTATTTCTAGAATTTGATACATTCATTCTTCATATGTCCCTTCTTTTTATAGAAGAAACACTTGGCTTCTTTCTTAATATCACCCCGAGGTGGAACTATCCCTTTCCCTTTTCGTTTATATTGAGATTTGTCTTTCCTACATGTTGTAGCTAACATTGCACTTTCACCAAGCTCCATAACAAGCCTCCCTTGCTCTTGAATACATGTGGTCATTAGTTCATTAATTGACCATTTATTCTCATATATGTTGTATGAGATTTTGAGCAGAACGTACTGTTGTGGGAGAATGTTTAGGACATAATGCACCAGGAAAGATTATGACATCTCAACCTCGAGATTCTTAAGTTGAGTTGCAAAGGCCCTTATTTGCATAATGTGCTCGTGCACATCTTTCAAATTGGCGAGTCTTAAGGAAGAGAACTTCATAATAAGGATGCTTGTCAAAGCCTTATCTGAAGTGACAAACTGATCATTAATGGCTTTTAGTAGGTCTCGAACATTGTTACGCTAATCAACATAACCACGAATACCAACAGAGATCATAGTCTTAATGAATATCACCCTAAGGCGATTAGATTGCTCCCATTGTTCTTAAAGCGTGATATTTGTTGAAGTGTTGGTTTCAGTAATTTTAGATGGTTCATTTTTCCTAATAACATAGTCAATATCCACCCATCCTATATGAATTCTTTCCTTCCATACTCTAAAATTTGAGACCTAAATTAAAGTCATTATTTACCAATGTAAATCATGAAAAAAATATAGTAACATAAAACTTACCTATGGGCTAAAGTTCCAATTCAATTAGATTCATCTTAACTTTACGATAAAACTATCAAATTATGTTCTTTTTTCTAATACATGTGCGTAAATTAGAAAATATAATTTGATATTATATCCTAATTAATCATACTAGATATAATAAAAATTCATATGAGATAACATTTATTATATCACATATGATTAATCACAATTAATATTTATTTTTCTAAATATAATCCTAAATAAACCTTATTATGCTTTTAATTAATTAAATATATTATGGCTACTTCCTAATTAATTAAACTATATGAATCACTTAAACAACAATTAAATCCTTATACTCAATTATTGTATAAAATCATAGGTAATATTAATTTAATTCTAAATGTAAAAATATTATATATCTTAAGATTTCATGTATAAATAAATGATAATAAATTATACAAGAAAAATAAATAATATAAGTACAAATTAAATTCATAAAAAGCCATTAACAATTAATGTCATTATGTATAAATTATTTAACCAAATTTCATGTATAGTTTATACATATAAATACTAAAACAAATAATTTAAGCATAATGTATTTAATAATAAATAAATTTTAATGTACCATAATTATTTAAATAAATGTGACATGTATAATAAATATTCTACGTATGACAAACTTAAGTTAAATAAATTAATCACATTAGAATTTTATTTTTAATTTAATATTAATATTAACCAAAATTAAAAAAATCAAATTATATATATATATAATAATAAGAAGTCCTCTATACAAAATAACACAAATACTGCTAAATAAATAATATAAGCACAAATTAAATTCATAAAGAGTTATTAACAATTAATGTCATTATGCATAAATTATTTAACCAAATTTCATATGTATAGTTTATACATACAAATACCAAAACAAATAATTTAAACATAATGTATTTAATCATAAATAATTTTTAATGTGCCAAAATTATTTAAATAAATGTGACATGTATAATAAATATTTTACATATGACAAACTTAAGTTAAATAAATTAATCATATTAAAATTTTATTTTTAATTTAATATTAATATTAACCAAAATTAAAAAACAAATTCTAAATATATATAATAATAAGAAACCCTGTATACAAAATAACACAAATATTGTTGTAGTCTAGTGGTGAGGACGCTTAGTTCTCAAGCAAGAGACTCAGGTTTGATTCTCGGAAACATCAAATTTTTTTTACTTCATTTTCAACCTCTAGTCGGGTAAGAATGACCAAGTTTCAACCCGATTGAAGCCCCAGTCAAATCTCATAATTTCTACGACAAAAATCGGCATTCTTTTTGTCAAAATTCTCATAATTGAATTTTCAAGTGATTCACAATCTTAGTTTGAATACACAATATTATTTTAAATAAAAAGTTAATTAATACATTTCAATAAATGCTAATGATGAATTTGAATGATGTTTTTTTATGTTTTAATTCACAGAATCATTAGAATATCAATAATGAAATCATTTATAATTATTATATGTATCAAAACCAAGCCTTTTAAAAAACCCAATTTTAAAGTGCTCGGTGAAAGAGAGCAAAACATAGATAATTTTAAATTAATCAAGACAAAGTTAATATGGAATTTGATATCAAATATAAGTATAAATTAATCAACCAAAATATGAAATAAATAGACTAAAATGATCAAAAATAAGTAAAACAAAGATCTTACCTTCGACCATTGAATTTTTCTTCAAGCTACAAAAATAATCCAAATTGAATTGCTCTCTATGTTTGAAACTTCTAAGCTCTCCTAAATATTTAAATTGTATGATGTATTACGCTGGAATTGTGTATTGAGCTTAGAGATCATAACACTCATCTTATAGTTATACTTCCTATCAAAGCATTGACATCTTTTACTAGTTTCAACCATAACCAACGAACTCTTTAATGATAAAAACGTTTGGACCACTAAATGATCCGTCAAAGAAAAACAAAAACAAAAACAAAAATTGAAAATAAAGAACCAACAAATCGATTACAATTAAGATTAAGTAGAGTAAAATAAATTTATTTAGTTGAAAGTAAGGTTATCATTTGTATAAATACTATATCATTTATATAAATACTATAAATAAATGTTTTAAAATTATTAAATCAGACTTTATTTTGACAAAAAAAAATCATCTATTTAATTAAATAATATTAAATAGATGGAATTAATTTATATAATTTTGATCATCAGTATGTTTCAATTTTATAAAAGAAAAAATAACATAAATAAATAAGGTTTCAATTAAAAGCATTTTTTTAATTTACACACCTAACACCCCAATCCCACGTATAGATGATGTGTTTTGAATTCATGCTATTTATCCTTCGGTGACCATATATAATTATATTATTAAACAATTACTCTTTATTGCTTTAGTATTGTGTCTGTTAATTATAAACCTACAAGTTACCAGAGTTAGTAAGGATGTTAAATAAATACGTAGCGAAAACTTTATTTTTTATGTACATGCGTATTTATAATGTATATAAAAAGATATATAAAAGCTCCAACTGACTGTTTGAAACATGGAATTAATATCATTTGTTACAAAATATTTTTTAATGTGTTATGTCAGGAGAACTAAAGAAAAAGAAAATTTAACGATAATAATAAACACTATCATGCATCTTTTTAATAATATTTATGTTTATTGGAGATAAAATTAAGGAGTAATTTAATGAGTAATTTAAGGAGTGTTAATTTCTTAATTTAAGGAGTAAATCAAGAATCTTAATGAGTAAATCAATGAGTTATCATCCTTAATTTAAGGATTAATTCAAGGAGAAAAACAAAGAATCCTTAATTCAAAGAATAAAACAAAGAATCCTTAATTCAAGTAGTAAATCAATGAATGTTTAATTCAAATAGTAATTCAATGAATAAATCTCCTTATATATAGCTATAGAATTGTAATGAAAATATGAAAGAAAGAATACAACTTTGAGAGAGCTTGTTTTATTTGATAAGGCCTTTAGGCCTTTGGCCTTTGGCCTTGGTATTTTTAACATGGTATCAGAGCAAGTCGGTCTTCTTAAAAAAATTGTTATTCCTTTGCTCAAAGCGCGTTTGACACTCTATCAGAGCGATTTCTTATTTTTTTTGTTTTTTCAAACCAAATTTCTTGGCGATAATAGACTAAATCTCTCCTACAGCTTCTACCAACTTGATGTGGAGGAATATTTTGGTAAAAGGAAAGGCCCCACATTGAAACCAAGCTCTTGGCGATGATGGATTAAATCTCTCTTGCAGCTTCTACCTACTTGATGTGGAGGAGGGGTATTATGGTAAAAGGAAATGCCACACATTGAAACTAAGCTCTTGGCGATGATGGATTAAATCTCTCCTGCAGCTCCTACCTGCCTGATGTGAAAGGAAAGTATTGTGGTAAAAGGAAATGTCACATATCGACAACAATAATATTATTTTTTTTGCTATCGTAATCAGCATTTTTTTTGTTAGTTTTACATTTACTGCCTTGGCTTCTCATCAGTTTCAACGAGTTATCATCAGTTTTGAGGGGGAGTATTGGAGATAAAATTAAGGAGTAAATCAATGAGTTATCATCCTTAATTTAAGGATTAATTTAAGGAGAAAAACAAAGAATCCTTAATTCAAGGAGTAAATCAAGGAATATTTAATTCAAATAGTAATTAAAAGAGTAAATCTCCTTATATATAGCTATAGATTGTAATGAAAATATTAAAGAAAGAATACAACTTTGAGAAAGCTTGTTTTATTTAGAAATGCCTTTAGTCCTTGACGTTTCTAACACTAATTTTTCAAAAGTGTTGACGTGATTAAACTTTAAATAAATTTATTGTTATAATTTTAACAGGTAAGGATATTAGTGATATAAATATTTCAACACTAATTTTTCAAAAATATTGATGTTATTAAACTTTAAATAAATTTATTGTTATAATTTTAACAGGTAAAAATATTAGTGATATAATAACAAACATAGGAGTTTAAGTCTAATTAACCTACATATATTAATTAGTTTTATACATGTTATCAAATTAGTTATAATATAAATGTTAAATATTAAATTATCATAATTTAAATAATATATTTTATTATATGTAATTTTATTTGATATTTTAAATAAAGATTATATCTTTATTATAAATTTTTTAAAAGAAATATTTGATCTTCTTGCACGTATTAATGTTAAATACTAAATTATAATAATTTATATAAATATATTTTATCATATTTGATTTTATTTAAAATAAAAATTTAATCTTTTATCATATTTTCAATTTTTATTGAAAGATAGATTTAATAATCTTATCTTGATTTTTAAATTTTGTATTATATGTGAAGAGTTTTATAAATATAACTTATATCAGTGTTATGGAATATATGCAAGTAATAATAACTAAGATAAGATTGATTAATTCCCTTATTTTCTTCTCTAATTTTCTTTGACACTACTGACATTGTGAAGCCACTTGTGAGAACCTCGACGGTCGATCGAGTTAATAATTATGGTGGCGGCCCACTTCCTGCAATTATTTTAAATAGGCACCCCAATGATTATGACCCTCACTCGGAGAAGCCAGATAAAGTATATATATATATATATATATATATATATATATATATATATATACTCACGGAAGAAGCCAGATAAAGTACAGAGCGCAAAAAATGGAGTCACGGTGTATCTCATCAACTTTCACCCACACTTTCGCTCCTCTTTACAGTACTAAACTCTCTTCTATTCCACGACAAGCCAAAGTCTTCGCCGTTGCTTCCGATTGTCGGAGACTATCAAGCTCGCTTCGTTCTAATCCTCTCAGGTGCGAAATTTCCGATTTATCGATTTTTTTTCTTTTTTATAGACGATTTTCATTCTAAAACATCTGACTTTATTCATGTTATTTTTCGCTTTTTTTAGCTGGTTAAATAGTTAATTGTTCATTTTTTGGTTGTTAACTAGAGTTTCGATTGGTAATGAGAGGATGACGGTGAAAAAGATGAAGAGCAATAGACGAGCGTCGAGCGTGGTGTGTTATGCTGTGCCTCGTAATCTTCAGTGGGTCTCCACCATTGCTTCCGCGTAAGTTTTCTCTCTTCTCGTTCTTTCTTTTTTAGGGTAAAGGGCGCCCTAGTTTACACAATGGAGGGCATAAGTTTCGTACATCTTAAAGTCCTATCTTGACCGACTGTAAGATTGAGTCAGATTTTTTCTAAGTGACCAAATTTTTAAATTTTTTCGGATGCATATATCTTGATAGCAACCTAAATAAAATTATTATTTGAAAATACACATGATATAAAATTTGGCTCATTTTATTAATCTACGATTAAAATAAAATTTTAGTACTAATTTTATAAAAAATAATAAAATTTATACGATTTACTATAAAAAAAAGTATGAAACGCTCAAGTCGCATGAGTTAGAGGACTCTAATGCGCTTCACCCTTTTTTACAACATATTTGAATTTTCTGTTGTACAGTGACAAATAAATAAAGATGAAGACTACTTTGTATTATAAAAATCTTTTATTACTCTTCGCTTAATTTTTTTTGAAATTTAAAATATAAAATATGAAATTTAAATAAGGTATATATGTTAAAAAATATTTTAAGTGATTTAAATTTATATATAATGTGTAATAATTTACTTCTTTTTTATTTTTAATTAATTAATTTATGTTTTTGTCTCATATTGAAATAAAATTTTACATTAATACTGTCATGGATAAAGCATTAACCGATAAATGTTTGATATCACGATAAGGAATACTCCCGTTTGAATTGACCCACCCTCAATTATAATAATCACAACAAGAATTTACATAGGCAAAAACACAGTATTGTAACAAAAAAGTTCTATTTTGAATTAATATATGCTTAACCCCATTAAAAGAAAGGTAAAGACATAACAATCAATTTAACAAAAATATCTTAAATATTATATTCAATTATGGGCAGCAAAATAGATCGGAAAGTTGTTAACATTGGCTTTTGATTTACAATAACCACTCGTTAATACAAATTTGAAAGAATGTTATTTTAAGATTAAGCACTTTTGAACGTTGATGCATTTATTTTAAGATTAAGCAATTTTTAACGTTGATGCATTCATTTCTTCAAGGTTAATTGTTTCACTTGATCGTATAACGTTAAGAGACGATGAAGTAAAGTGCTAGCTAATGTTTTTATGAGGTTGATTGATATAACTTTTTTTCTCGCTACAGAGTTTAGCATGTTGATTGATATAACTTTTTTTCTCGCTACAGAGTTTAGCATGTTGATTGAATAAACTTTTATTCGATAATAAGTAATATTAATGGTAAAAAAACCGGGGTTGGGAAATTCGTAAGAATGTTATTTTAAGATTAAGTGCTTTTGAACGTCCAAAATTTATTTGATGAGCATTTGTTTCCATATGATAGTATTAAGATAATAAAATTAATCTTTATCTCATCTAAATCATTTTAAATTTATTTATGACCGATTAATATACATGATTCTATAACACTTTATGGGAAAAAAAGGATCCCTTTCTGTGCTAAGATAATTACTTAAGTTTTTTTTTGTATATAATGGAAGAAGATAAATTCAAGTAGATCTTTGGTGTCTAATAATGTAATAAGATAAAATAAATAAATATAATAATAGTCTTCGCAATTAAAACAAAAACTGCACAAAAGAATAAATAGTAATACTAATAAGACAAATATTTGCTGACATTTTAGGGTAAGTGCTTATAAATATTCGTATTTGAAAGTTCAATTTAGATCAAGTATGAGTAGGTTTTCACAATGGACTAGCAACTAAAAGTTTCGTAATGTTTAGACAAATAAAATTGCATGTAAAATAAAGTACGGAAAAAGTAAATATGAGATAGACAATTTTAACGTGGAAACAACTTAAGTTGAAACTACAGACTCATCGGACCATCTATCATATTCACTATGAAAACCAATGTTCAGGTATAGAGAAAAGTCGTAGACTATCTTTACATAAATAATGTCCCAGTGTATTTTACTTATGAGCCATCACTTTATCTTCACAATCTCCAAGGTACATGTTTGGATACAGATAAACCTTTTGACCAACTTTAGTATTAGCAATCCAACCCGTTCATGGAACAACTTGAAAAAGTTAACACAGTAACACAGTGTCCGTTTGTGTTTTAAATGATTTCCAGATGAAAAATACTAATTCTAAGCTTGTACAAATATGCATGATATTAAAAACAGAGGATACTACAACAAGTGCATAATTTAGATCAATCCTGTTAATTACAACAATACACCTAGATTTGATTCTAACCTGTAATAACCACACATTACCAGATAATCAGAATAACCTAATCAACTTCTATAATCTTGAGTTATTGAATTCTCTTATCAAGCATGTATTTGAGTATGATTGAATTTGCTATGACTCTAAAATTTGGGATTGAGGATGGTTATGAGAATTTTTTTTCAAAATATGCTATTTTGTTAGTCAAAGTTTTGTGGGTATTTTGATTTAAATCTTTGTCCTTGAAAATAATTGAGCACATAGTAAATTTTTTTCTACTCCATTTTGCCCATAAAAAGGAGTTGAATTAACTAGGTTAGGAAAGTTCAATCTTGTTTTGCTCTAGAATCCGTTGATGGATCCTTGAGATGAAATCCTAATTAATACCAAATATTAGAGAAATGATTTAGGCAAATATTTTTTTTTACAACCAAAAAGCTTTCCCAACCGTCCTAATTATCACACCATCATTGCATGGTGTATTCCCATAGTCAACCCCTTGAGCCTCATTTTACATAAGTCTTATTTGTTCTTTTAACTACATAAATCATTCCCACTCTAAGCTTGAAAAACCATGAACTTATTTTAAATTTTGATAAAATACTTTGGTGAAAATTTGCATTTAAAGAGAAATTTAGTTAAATTAAATAATTCATATTATGTTTGTCTATTTGATCAAAGAAAAAAAAATAAGAAAAAAGAAAGACAAAAAAAAAGTGGAAGACAATAATCGAAAAAAGAATAAAAGTGGTTTAAATTAGTAAAGATTGAGTGTCAGGGCAACCACACAAAAAAAAGAGAAAAAGGAAAAAAAGTACTCCACTTATTGAGTATGGCAACAATATTGTCATCAATATAAACATATTGTTGAGAAAAAGCTTTAGTGTGAATTTTATCTATATTCTTTTTATTGTTTCTTTCTACCAAGTATTTTCTCAATTTGTTTTGATTTTTTATATCCATTTCTATCTTAGCCCTTACCCTATGGCCTATCATTACAACCTTAATTAAAGACCTTTTGATCTCTGATTTTGGTATTTGATTACGTTAGTGGATAGGATTTTTAAAAATTGGACTTATGGAGTTAAATTTTGAAAGAATTCTTCTGATTTCAGTTTTCTACTTTTATCAGAATTTGCTGGTGGTTTGGAGTTAAATTGACTATCTAACACACACACTCAAGAACTTAGCTTTAGGTTGAAGTAAATGCTTAACTCTTACTTGACAAATTGTTGAGATTTGATTGATTTTTTTGCTATCTTCGATGTAAAAAGAGTAAGTAATTAGTGATGAAATCTAAATTCAAATTATGGCTTTATGAGTGATAGTAGTTCTTTATGGGGTCTTGTTGACACTGCCTACAATTGTCTTTTCTTTTATTTTCTTTTTGTTTGAGGAAAAACAAAGTTTTAAGTGTATGGGTGTTTGATGACTTGCATAATTTGATATAATTTATCACTTCTCAATTTTAAACTTTAGTATAATTTTATTTATTTTTTATTGATTTTAGACTTTATTTTTATTATTTGAATTTTATTGTAAATTTGAAGATAATGAATATCCAAAATTTTAGAAACATATCATTTAAGAACTCACAAATTTAAATTAAATTAAATTAATATATATATATATATATATATATATATATATATAAATCACGATCACATGTATATATATATATATATAATAAAGTAATAAATAGAGTATCGTTCTCAAGGATTAGTAATTTATTTTTGACAAATACTAAAATTATGTTAATCTCAATTTTATCTAGAAAATTCACTCAGTTGTAATTGAAATTTAAAATAAAATTAATTTAAAGGAAGATGCACGAAAGGAAATAAAGATATTATTCAAAGATCAAATTAATGAGAAGAAAACTTCTAGGAAATCGATTTCACCTAATCTCTCCCTATACTTTACTCATCTAGTTAATTGAATTTAATTCTCTTTGTTTGTTAGCAATCTTTAAAAATATCCAAAAGTCTCTTTCGATAGTCAATTGGAAATAACACAAAATATGCAATTTAATAAAGTAAGAAATTATTAAGACCAATGATTTTTAAAATTATACAGGTTCGTATAAGTCTTTCGATCTCTATATTTACCTATGTCGAAATATTCTAGATCTATCCTATAATTCTCTTTTTCGATATTAAATAACAAGACTAAAATCCTTTAATTAATGACCGGGTAATTAAAAGCATTAAATTCAGAATAAATCAGACAAATATGAAGAGAAATAATTCAAATTAACATATAAAATCAAGCATAGTTTGGAACTAAATTACATCTTTTTTCCTAGGATAAAGATAAATTATTTAATGCTAAAAATTAAATTAAACATAAACGAATTCACCATAATTTTCTGTGAAAAATTGAAAGAAAATTGAATCTGCTTTCCCCTTAATTTTGCATGGATGTCTCTCTTTTTGCGTTTCTGTTTCTGTTTTTTTTTTCTTTTTCTTCCTTTGCGTTTCCGCTGTTTCTCTTTTTTTTCTTTCTTTCTTTTTCTTCTCTCCCTGGCGGCTGTTCTCTTCTCTTTATTTTTATTTTATTTCTCTGCGCCTTTTCTATATATATATATATATTAATCTATTAAGCCCCTTCCTCTGTTTCGTATATCCTATATATAAATATCATATATATATATATATTAATTTAAATCTAATTAAATAAAAATTAATTTAAATTTGTAAATTCGTAAATGATACCTAAAATTTTCGATATTCATTATCTTCAAATCTACAATAAAATTCAAATAATAAAAATAAAGTCTAAAATCAGTAAAAATAAAATAAAATTATACTAAAGTTTAAAGTTGAGAAGTAATAAATTATACCAAATTATGTCCGTCATCACGTAAGCATGAAATCTTGATGTAGAATGCAGAGATACAAGAGCAAGGTGGAGTAATATGCAGATGCAAAATATAGGTAAAGCTCTTAAACGTACAAAAGGTGTGGTTCATTGGAATCAGGCTGTATGTATTTCTAGAATCTAGACAAAATTGAATTTCTAATCCTACTAGAATTCCATTGTGCAAAATAGCCCTTAAAAAATACGAGTTGTAAAAGCAGTATAGAGGCAAAGGGTAATTTGACAAAACAGCTCGAGTTTAAAAAGATACGCGTAATTGAAAGTAAGAGCTTGATCGATCAATCAATCTAGCAATGCTTAGAAGCAATTTTTAAAAGTTTATTTGAGAGGACTAGATAGAAGTCGAGAGAAGCTTAATTGATCGACCTAACATGCTACCCAAGACAACTAAATAGAAATTGTGCAATGTTTGGTCAACATACCCAGTTTATGAAATAGACTTAGACAGAAGTCATGGGAGGAGGCTATATAGATCTTGTGCGAAACTTGTTCTATCTAGCCACCTCGATTGGTCGAGGACCAACTCGATTGATTGACCAACGTGTACAAGTATTTATAGTGTATGCATGAGCATAAAAGTCCTATTGTGTGATAATTCAGTGATTTACTTGAAATTCCAACTATCTGAAAACTATCTCAATTCAGGCATTGCTTTGGTTTCTTTGTTGTCTTTGAATTTTTTGAGCCTAAATGCTAGTTTACAATGTGAAACATGTTGTCTATGAAACTGCCAACACTCATGATCCTCATAGTAATATGCTCTGATGAGACATCACGAGTTTTGAAAATGGAATTTTTGATTATCGACTAAGATACAATTATGAATTAACTATCACAATTTCAATTTTAAAAGAACAGGCAAGATCTGAAAATGTTTCTTAATTAGAGGATACTGTTTAGGAGAAACTGACCACAAATAGACTCTTGTCACTTTTTTATATTTAAATGTAAAGAGAATCATAAAGATTGTTTGATTAGCTAATTTGATGTAGCTAATCTTTATGAAAAATTCTTTAAAAATCTCTATTTTTATTGGGACATCACGTTAATTCTAAAAACATGTACAAATTTACAAATCAATTAAAATTAGATTGAAATTAACAATTCACTCCCAACTTCCCAACACATTCTACTTAATTTTTTTCCCCTTCCCTAAAAAAACTTCTTTTACTAAAATGCCAATATATTCCTATCTTCATAGCTCTTTTCAACCTATAACATCCATATCCTCCACCATTTTTACTAGCTATAACCAACCCATAAGCCCTAATATCTTGTTCTCAACAATTTTTGATACTCAATGATAGGGCAACTCTATACGATGACTAAAACGTTTGTATAATTGTATTGGTCAATGACAGGCGCATATGGTAATCTATGAGATCGAAGCTTTGCATAACTACAAGTTGTAGCATCAAATGTTACATCATATTCTCATTTAAATTCTTCCAAAATAGACAACAATGCAGTGAAACATACCCTTTAACTCCTTGAATAGCCACTTTGGCTAAAAATAAAGTTGGACTATACTCGAAATCATCTCAAATGAAACTTTAATGTGTATGTCGAAGTTTAAGTAACATGAATGTTATCTCAGTTTGATACCATATTGCCTTTGATGTCTTCAATTACTGTTTCAATCTGCATGTGCACTTTTGGTCCTCTTGTAATGATTTATACAATTTTATCATACTATTTAATGAAACATGTATAAACAATATTAATATATGAGATATCTTAGGTTCATTTAGTATTATATTTGAAAAATATATCTTTATTTTTGAAAACATAAAAAATAGAAAACGTATTGATTTTGTCTGGTAAAAGTGGTTTTGGATACAAGTTTTAAATAATATATTAAAAACACCTATATTTTTAGAAAATGAATAAATATTGTTTTACATTTTTTAAAAGGTTTATTGGAAAATAGTCATTGAATTTAATAACAAAGAGACTCAAATTTAAAATATTTCAAATACAATTCAAAATTTTAAATAATTTTTGGATCATATCTTCATTTTTAAAAATTTGTTTTTAAATTATAAACCACATGGGATATGCTACTTTAATAGTACAACGATTTTACTTTTGATACCCTTTTTTATCTAGATTTTTGATGTGCTATCTTAGTAGTACCCTAAATTAAAAAAAATATTAATTTAGTGCAATTTGAAATTTAATTGAAAATTTTTCACTGGTGTAATAATACATGTGTAATATTTAGAGAGTATTTTTGGATAATTAATTAATTAAATGATATTAAAAAGGTATTTTTAGATAATCAATTATCTAATTGATTATCTAAAAAACCCTCGGAATATCGTACGTATATTACTACACATGTGAAAAATCCCCAATTAAATGATAAATGTACTAAATTAGTACATTTTTTTAAATGGAGATATCATTAAGGTACAACCTCAAAAATCTAGGTAAAAAATGATGCCAAAAATAAAATTGTGGTATTACTAAAGAGCGAACCCAACCAAAGGGACCCTTAAATTTCAAATTCTACTTGTTTGCTATTAAATTTCTTAAATGCATATGCAAATATGTTTAAGGTGCTAATTTTTTTCATTGTATGAATTCAACTATACATTCTTCACATAATAAATTGCTTCTTGGCTTTCAAAAATGTTGCCGTCAACTACTTATCAATGGACTTTGACAATACAACACCACACCACACCACACCACACCATGTAGTTAAAAGTTTTCCACTATTCATTTTCTTTGAATAATTTATTTGCATTTGCTAGTACATTTTTGGAAATGTGTCATCTACAAATAAGGTGAGCATGTGCGGTAAACACTTTTACTATATTATGACGACATTAGCTTAATATTTCCATCCATCACTGACTTCATCCTCTTTAATACTTAACAATAATTATCTTTCTTTTCAAATTCAATACATTTAATAGAAAATGCCATATTTGTAGAAGTAATCTTAACAAAATCAAGAAGCTACAACTTTTACTTCATATTATTGTATGTATAATTCATGGTGATCATACGGGAAAGGGCTCTTAAAAAATAAATTAAGATTGGATGAGCAAATAGATTTGTAATAATCGCATTAGTTGCATTATCGCTATGCTATCCTTTATACTTGTGAACCATCAACAAATGCATCAATTATTGAGAAATTTACTGCTTATCTTATTCTTTGAGTCTAATCTTTTGATGTGCATTGTAAATGTGTTAAATTGTACTACAATTTGGTCATAGATTTGTAATAATCGCATTAGTAGCATTGTCACTATGCTATCTTTTATACTTGTGAACCATCAACAAATGCATCAATTATTGAGAAATTTACTGCTTATCTTATTCTTTGAGTCTAATCTTTTTATGCGCATTGTAAATGTGTTAAATTGTGCTACAATTTGGTCGTTGTGTTTCTTCATTTTGTATAAAATATGCTTAGATCTAAAATTGTATTTTGTCATATCAATTAACAAAATCATATTTTAAGAAGTTAGTTTTTTTTTTCATTTCGTATAAAATATGCTTAGATCTAAAATTGTACTTTGTCATATCAATTAACAAATTCATATTTTAAGAAGTTAGTTTTTTTTTCATGTGAATGACCCTCGAGATATCATACGAGATATCATACTAGCTGGTGGTTATATGTACCATAACTAATTGTCTAACTTTTAATTATAATTATTTTATTCCCTTTTAAAGTAAAGGGACATACATATCCTCACTCCAATGTGCTTCTCCTTCTCATCTTTCTTATTATCCTTAGTGTCTTTTAGCTTTCTTTGGAATGATAAACCCCACTTATTTTACTTGCAAAATAAATGATTGGTCTTTTACCATCCAAACTTGTAACAAAATTTTCACATTATAATAGTCATTTCATTATTTGTCCCAATAGTCTTTGTTCATGAGATATCAAATCTTCCTTCGATTTAAACATCTATATCAAAGTTTCCACAAATTAATACATTACAATAAACTAACATGTACTGTTTATTGTATACATATAAGATCTCTCATTCAATCCATTTATAAGATATTGCTGCAGTAGATACTTTGTCTTTGTTGTAGTTGGTATGCTCTACCATCTTGAAATAAAAACTCCCTAACAGTTCAACAATATAGGAATTTTGGTAAAGCCTACTGAACATACTAAGTGATTTGGTTGCTAAAGATGTTTGGTAGTTACTACTGAACTTGTTCGCAATTTGTAGAGAAAAAGAATGACAAACTTGTTCCTATTGATTTTTTACTCCATTTTTTTTGGGGATTTTCTTTGATATATCTTCCATTTTGAGTATTAGAAGTTGTTGGGATCAAATATTAGGGCTTGCGGGTTGGTGGTAGGTAGTGGAAGTGGTGGACGAGAGGGATGATGTTGGTTGAAAAGAGGGAGAAAGATGGGATGTATTGGAATTTAAGGAAGACCAGTTTTTGTGGGAGGGAAATTTTTTAATTGGGATGTCCAGGATGTGTTGGGATGTTTGAGGGTGAATTGGTTATTTCAACTTATTATTTGTAAATGTTTTATAATTAAATGGATGTACCGAGTAAAAATTGGGATTTTTCTTGAATTTCTCATTTTTATTTTGCTACCCTGCCACAGGTCATAAACTACTCAGCTAAGCCTTTTTTGGTATTAAAATATTATGCTATTGAAATCATTTCTTTTTAGAGTTGTGCATATATTGAACTTTTAGATATCTTATGTTAGTTAGATATGCTAATACGTACCTACTTTATTATTCTAGGGTTCTAATGATTTCAAAGGGAACGGCCATTCAGAAATCCTTTCTTGTTCCATTACTTGCCATGCAGGCCCCTCCAAGCCTAATCTTCTGGATGAAGTTAGCTTCTCTAAAAGTTTTGCTTTTCCTGCTTATTTTTCACAATTAGATATCTGAGGTCATCTTATATCTTTTACTGTTCTGCTAGAAACTCTGTAGAATCCAGTTTTGGTGTTCTTCAGTAATTCCTCAACCGGCAGCAAACTCAGTGCCTCAATTACTCAAAAACAAAATTTATTGATAAACCAACCTTGTTTTCTACTGCAGGGGTGAATATGGTGTTTGGGCTGCATTTTTAGCATTTCTTGTTCGTCTCTTCTTCTTTATTCCCGGTAGGTTATTATCTTCATTGTAGTATCATGTTTTAAGATTCAGTTTTTGGCAAAAGCTTCCCATTAACCTTTCATGATAAGCAAATGATGTGATATAATAGGTTCCTTTAAATCCTTTTGCCACAATTTTCCAACGTAATACTTTCACAATTTATTATAGGGCAATCTCCCAAAATATTTACAATTTAGTTTAAGTGCATATTTTCTTTTTTTCAAATTTTCCCATTACACCCATGTAAATTTCTACATACACATACAACGGTAAAAATTTTGTTACACGTTCATGTAAATTTTTTACACAGTTGTGTTAATTCAATTTTTTTATTCCCTCAAACTACATTATGAAATGGTGTAAAATACGAGCTCAGTTTAGGTGACTACCACTTATTATAGGCATCATTATCTTGATTAGATATTTAGATATTATCAGAGTGAATAGACACGTTATCATCTATTTTACTTATTAGTCGTAATTACGTGCGTTGTACGTGAAAATTTGCACTTGTAAATTAAACAGAGAAACATTTTTACTTATGATATATATTTGTATTACAATATTTTAACTAAATCGTGAAAATAATTATTAATTTTATAAATATATAATATATAGTTTACTTTTAGAAGTGATATTTTACTACATTATCTAATATATTTGAAAATAACATTATAAAAAGTACACAAATCAAATAAGATTTGATCAATGTTTTATAATTAGGCGTAAAAAATGTGTAAAATATCTATGAAGAAAGTGTTCATAAGTTTTAAATGTTCAAAATTTTGTAATTATTATGGATATTATAAATTAAGTGAAAATTTAACCATAATTAATTTGATAACTTGATTTTTAGTTTTAAAAGTTGTACATTTTAAGGCAAACTAAAAAAATAATATAATTAAAAAATTTGGGCTCAAACATACTTATTGCTTTTCACAACCTTTTGTATTTTCATGTCATCAAATATCATCTCTCGTTTTGAAACCACATTTAAATTATACTAAATATCGTTGATATAAAAAATCATCAAATAACCTCACAATAAAGTTCATGAAACAAAAACTCATGATTATATTGTCTAGTAAGTTAAATATATAATAATTATTGTGATCTTTAGTTATTTTAATTTTATAAAGAAAGTTAAAAATGTGATTTAATAATCAAAACTAACAACTTTTGTAATTCTAATTTTTCATTCTTAACTATAATTAATTTTAATTTATTGAAGTTTAAAAGTATTTTGTATGAAATAATTATATGCAATATGTAACTATTTTAATTTTATATAAATTTTTTTTATGAAATTGTAATTAAATAATCCAAATTGAATTCTAATTTTTAATGATTGTTATTTATTATTCTAAAATGAATTAATTTTAATTAAAAACATTAAATTTTTGGAGAAGTATGACCAATTACAAAAAATTTATATTTTTTTAAATTTTATAAAAAGAAAATTTAAAAAGAGATTAAATAATCATAATTGAAGATTTTTGAAATTTTAGTTTTTAATTCTTATTTAAGCCGTTATGTTTTTTTATTTATTATTCCAAAAAGAATTATTTTTAATTAATATTAAAAAAATTTAGAAATATGACCAAAATAATTATATGTAATCTATAATTTTAATTTTATAAAAATCAAAATTAGGAAAGGATAGTTAAATAAATCTAACTAAATTTTTTTATAATTTTAGTTTTTAATTCCTAATTAAGCTATTATTTCTGTTATTTATTATTCTAAATAATTAACTTTAATTAAAAATATCTAAAATAAAAGTTACAAATGAGTAATTAAATCATCATAACTGATTTTTTTTTAAATTATAGTTTATAATTCTTAATTAAGTTATTATGTCTATTTATTATCCTAAAAAAATATTTTGACTAAAAATATTAAAAAATAGATAGATGAAAGGATTGTTAAATAATCCAATCTAAAACCTTTTAAAATTTTAGTTTTTAATTTCTAACTAAGTCATATTGTCTATTATTTATTATTTTAAAAATAATTAGTTTTAATTAAAAAAATATTAAAGTTTTGAAGAAATGTAATTAAAATAATTATAATTAATTTGTAATTTTTTTAATTTTTTAAAAAATAATATTAAGAAATGATGATTAAATAATTCTATAACTAATAGTGTTTTAAAATTCTTATTTTTAATTTTTAATTCTTAATTAAATCATTATGTTTATAATTTATTATTCTAAAAATAATTAATTTTAATTAAAAATAATAAAATCTTGAAAAATGTCAAAATGTATGATATATTTAATAAATAGATAATTGAATTAAGTTATATGCGAAAATATAGTGATATTTATAATAACCAATCAAAATGTAGCATGTCACTTTGGGGCTATGCTCATTTTATATGAAATTACAAATTCATCTATTTATAATAGCTATAAGATTATAAGATTTACATTGTTATCAATATTTTCCTTTGGCTTAGCGAACATCATTCACCGTTATCTGTAGCTTAAGTTCTCGGTGATGCAGTTACTAATCATTATTGTCACAACAATGTTTAAAGAGACCGAGGAAGTTCAATCTTAATCAACACGAAAACCTTTTTTCATGTTTGGATGAGGTGGGACTTTGGAGGTGGATGGGAGGGGTGGAGTAAATAATAATAACTTTTTCCTACCTATAATTAGAAGTGCGTTCAAGATTATCGGGAAAGTTATTATATTTTCCAGATTCCTCACATTATGGGGAGGCAAGTCTGGAACAAATAAGCAAACTAGAGCCAGTATGAAATGATATTGATTAATCGCACTTTTTGTGTGTCTTGCATTGTCTTTATTTCATATTCATTTTGTATATCTTACCACTAAGTTCTATATTACATCATCTCTTTTTAAGGTGAGCTTGAGCTGCCATTTCAAGCACTACTGTTAGTACTTATAGCTCCTTATCAAGTTATGAACCTAAGGTAACTAAATTTATTTTTCTAACAGCAATAAGTCAATTACTTATGCTTGTCTAAGAAGAATTATGCATTGGCAGGGGAACACAGGAAGGTGCCATCGTATCATTGGTGATTGCAGGATATCTGGCATTCCAGCATTTCTCAAGAACTGGAAGTTTGCAGAAGGCATTTGACCAAGGTTCAATTGTTGCCACCCTAGCCATCATATGTGCCAGTGCTGTATCATTGTTGCTCCTAATATAGCCTAAGATAGTTTCAGTTTTTTCCCTTATTATGTCTTTGATTTCTTGAGCAAATATGATAAGAATATTAAAAATGCTAAAGTTTGAATAATCCTTGGCAATAAGTATTGTATTGTCTCTTGCCTCTCACCTAGTATGAATCCGATAACACCACTTCTGCCTGTTGCTTTATTCTTAGTGAACTAATATAAACAAGGCTATGTATTATTCCATTAGATTTTAAATTAATTTTATTTCAATAACAGTAATCCAGGAGTTTGGGCCTTAATACGTACATAATGGAATTGATTTAAAATAGATATTTGCATATATAAACGCTATCTGATATGTTATTTTGGGTCAATTTGATTATGTAAAATCTATACATTCTATCACGGGACTTCAATATGTAATCCTATAAAGTTATTTGACTTGTAGAAGTATGCTACTTTTGAGAGTGAATTGGCAAACAGGAAATCATATAATGGATAATCACTATTTATTGACTTTTCTCCGAGCTAAGCTAGTTCTTTATCTTAATGTCCTAAGTCCATGACATTTTTTTTTCATGTTGAAACTGTTATGGAACATGCAATAATTTCGTTGAGATTGTTAAAAATGTACATGCGTACTTCTTTCTTTCTTTTTTCTTTTATTCTTTTTCTTCTTCTTCTTTTAGTCATTCCATTCAGCAATGCAATTGAGTTCCAATATTATCACATGGTTAGATGCAAACTTCACTTTTGGCATGCCCAGTTCAAATGGTTTGCTAGAAGATGCACAGGTAGTTCTTTAAATTTGAAGTTCTCTCTCGTGTTGTTATGCTCAATTCTTTTAGATATTATTAGAAGAGAGTTAGCAATCAATTCTCTTAAAACCTCAAATTATTAGGAAGTAGATTAACTATTATCTTATGTTATATTTGAGTTTTATCGGTCCCCTCACTTGATGGACTTTTTAAAAAAAAACATTTACACACTTCGAATTAATGGGTTTCATTTATGGGATGAGTAAAGAATTGTGATGGGTTCTCATTTGTGGATTGAATAGATAATTTTGAAGATCCATCAAGTGAAGGTAAATAGGATCCCATCGACTGAGTAGATAGTTATGATGGGATCTCACTTGTGGGATGAGAGGATAGTTTTGAAGGACAATCAAGTAGAGATTAGATAGAATCCCATCACTTGAATAGATGAAGAGCTCAACAAGTAAAGATAAACTTAAGTTAGATAGAAGTGAAAGAAAGATATCTGTCTAATATCAATGTAAATTTTGAAGTTTAAGAGATTCAAATCCTACTCCTTAAGCTCTGATATCATGTTAGAGAAGAGTTAACAACCAATTCTTCTAGAGGTTTAAGTTGTTAGGAAGTGAATTAACTATCATCTTATATGTTATATTTGGGCTTCTATATATGTCAAGTTGGTAATACTTTTCAATTGATATGGCCACATGACATATGCCCAATTATGTTATAACTTGTAAGGCATCTTGGTTTAAGTGAGGAAAATCTGTATTATATTCGAAGTTTCGGACAATAGATCCTTCTAATATTATACTTGCTGTCCTTGTTACTTAAAGAAAGAAATGAAATATAGTTTCCCTTGGTACCATTATTTTCTTTTAGGTCAATGATTTATCTTTGACATACCATTTATCGCATATGATATTCCTTATAGTTAATGATACTAATTTGGATTGGAAAATCTATGAATAAACTGGCTATTACTGAGAAGCCTGATGGATTGTGCTAAGGCCGCCAAGATAGTAACCATGCCTACAAGTACAAGAACCTAAAATATATATTTTCTTCTTACTCTACGAAGAAGATATTGCATAATTCTAATGGTTCGAATAAGGCCTTGGTAATGTCATTGTGGCTCATTGTCTGTTCTCTTGCCTCCTTGTATTTTCCCAAAACGTGCTGGCAAAATGAATGAGTTCCTCCTCTGGCTGTGAAGAGAACTACTGGAGCTTCATTTCTTCGTTCTACAGATAAAACACTGCAAAGATGGACCCCAAGAGACCAGTCATGCTGAATTGCATCATTGTGCGATATGAAACAGGGGGTGCTGAGCTGGGGCTGCCTGTTGGCTCTGAACCATAAATTGATGATGTGGATCCTGTTGGGGTAGACATGGTCGTCGGCGACATCGGGGTTTCTGGACTAGCTGGAGGGGTTTCCAAAGTGGGTGTAGTCATGCTGCATTTGCAGAAATGAATTAGATTTATGTAATTCACTTTGCTTCGACAATGAAAATGGTGTATGATGGTTAGGAACTTATATTTTACCTGGCTGTTGATGATTTGGATGATGCGAAGTGACAACTACCATTGCCTGCAAAAGTAGGCTATAGTCGTTAGCGTTTCATTCAAATTGATCCTATGGTAAAATGCAGAATACATAGAGAGGTATTCCTATTTTTATGTGACTTTTGCAATTGGAAGAACTTAAGAATTGGCAGGTGTTTGAACAGCATTACTCTTTTTGACGAAGGGGAAAGTGCACATGTTAAAAGAAGTTATCAAATCAGAATCTGACTACAGGACATTCCAAGGTTCTTGATTATCATCATTCATCTCTATGGAACAAACTTTGCTTTAAAAGATAAATATCTTACTTGGGTCAGTGCTGGTAAGCTGCGCTGTTCCTCCAAAAGAGCAGCTGGTTGGAGCCGGGTTCTTCTGGTAGTAATCATTGAAGGCATAAGAAGCATGATCACGAACGGTGTTGGGGTTATAACAGCTTCCACTGGCTTGAATTGGTGAACAGTCTGCACCTCCATAGCCACAGGCATAATCAAGAGCTACCTGCAAGGCAGTTTCAGAAGCAGATTGGCTTGCAATACACCAAGAACCTCCAGAACCTCCAGATGAGCCAGGACTTGTTGGGGATGTTGGAGTCGTGGTTGGGGTTGTGGGAGTCGTATTCGGGGTTGCTGGAGTAATGGTCGGGGTTGTTGGCATTGTACCTGTTGGTGTTGGTGGTGTCGTGGTTGGGGATGTTGGCATTGTACCTGGTGGTGTTGATGGTGTCATTGGGGTTGTTGAGATTGGTCCAGGTGGGGAAGTTGGGTTTGTGAAGGTTGGAGGAGTTGTTGGAGTTGGGTTTGTGAAGGTTGGAGGAGTTGTTGGAGTTGGGTTTGTGAAGGTTGGAGGAGTTGTTGGAGTTGGGTTGATTTCAGGAACAGAATCCTTATGTGAAGTAGAAAATGAGATAAGCAGTCGCTTTTGATGATTCCCTGTCATTTCATTTTGCAGGGTTGATGGATGCTTCTCTGCAGAGCTAGCACCTGAAAAAATTGAAACCGTAAGTAGTTATTACTCTTTTACATTAAGATTAGATTTTATAATGCCTGTACTGTCCATTTCTTTATGTCTTTGTTTTTCAGTTTCTGTTTCTGTCTAGTTTGGTTTCATTTCCCATATCCAGGTTTCCTCCTCAATTTTCTTTTACACCTTGACCAAAATAAAAATATCCAGGGAGTGAAGATAGATGATGGATACATTTCATGCATGTTTATACGCTTAATTCTATGATTAATATATGGACGGAGATGATACTTCGAAAATTGTTAGAATCAAGACTAAATGCTATTAACAAAGTCTCAAGTAGACTATCGATGTTAGTTGAATTAAAACTGCTCCACCACCTATTCTGGAATAAAATTTGTAACTCCTTCCTCCCAAAAATGATAAATCTTTTGAAACTAAAAGAAAACAAGTAGAAGATCAAATAGAAAACTTGTATTGGCTTTTGGAATGAAATCAACTTCGAAAACTTATATTAGTTTGCTTCATATTGTTGAAGGAAACATGTGGAGCCGTACCTTGATCAAATTGGGGTTTGTTTTAAGATTGGACAAAGCAATGATTTTAAAGTAAGATATAAAATCAATGATTTTTTTATTGCAAAATTCACTTTACTAGTAGATTTTTTGTTTTGTTATGCTATAATAATTTGAAGCTCTGCAATACAGATCAAATTTCTATGATAATTCAAAACCCTGATATTCAGGAAGAATTAGACATCACAGTTTTTTTAATTCCCCCATGTTCCTCATGGACATTGATCATCTTCTAATGCCCCCAGAAACTAATAAGAAATAGAGCAAAAATGAATAGAAACTAATTACTAGATTGAAAATAATAAGAAAACACGAATATAGAAAAATCAAGAAGGCTGAAACTAAGTCTTAAAAGACATTAATGGAAATCACCTGAACTTAAGAAAAGACACCAGAAAAATATAGGAAAGTACTGCCACCTAAGAGAGCTAAAACCCATATCTTGAAGCTGTAACTAGCTATAGAGACTTGTATATTATCCCCAGGGTTGGAAACAATGATGGAGAAGATAAGATTATATTAAACAAGAGAAGCACCCATGGTGTTGTTGGGAACAAGATGTTATCTTCTTTTTTTGTTATTTTTTTCAATACTGCAATTCTAAATATAAATCTTGAGGAATCATAGCTTTCTTGGATCACAGTGAGATTAAAAGAAAGATTGAGAGAGAATATAAGAAAACTTGAGAAAGGAGGCATTTGGGTAGTTGGGGAATGCAAGCAAGAGAAGGTGCAATGCAAAAAAGATGGAAAAGGTGTATGAAGTGGGAAAGGCTAAAGACTGTTGGGAATTTGAATCTATTTGAAGAGGTATTTTGATTTCCTTTAACTTTTAATCTTCTCTTTCTACTGTTTTTATGGTACTAAATTAAAAGTTTTAAAGATTGTCTAACATAACATGATTTATCTTTTGTTACTCGTCGTTGTATGTAATCAGAACATTGTCCGTTTCTGTAAGCTTCACATATACGAATTAATATCCTCATTATACCAATTACCAAGCATTGAGAAGGACGTTGAGTCCTTGTTAACGCCCCCCCCCAAAAAAAAAAAAAAAAAAAAGGGGAACGGAAGAAGATTTTGTTTTTGTTGCATGGTACAACTACGTAGTAAACATGTTTTTAGTTACAATGATATTTAGAAGCCACTAGTATGATTTAGTCCTCTATTTTCATTTTTTTTAACTTATTTCGTTAAATTTAAGAAAAAAATGTCATAGTTGTAATTTAGATTTGATCATTTAGATGATAAGTGGTGTCATTTGTTTATTTAATTTTAGAAAAAATTTGTTAATTAAAAACAAGTTACATTATTTTAATGTTTTTTATATTAAAATATGGCTTTTAAAAAATCATTAAAATAAATTTTTTTGTTTCATTTTTTAAAAATTAAAAATTAAATAACATTGTTTATAATTTGAGTTACACATCAAGCTATTTTAGATGCAAAATTTAATAGCATTCAAATATTCTAACAATGGCATCAAAAGCATATGCGTTTAAATTGAAATCAAACCAGAATTCAATAATGTCTCGTTTCAATCCAAATCATGAATGATTTTTTTAAAATGTTTTAGGTTAAATTTCTAAAATATTATATCAGAAACATTGAAAATAATAAACTTTTTTTATAATATAATATGGGATTAGAGGAAGGATAGATATTTTTCTATAAGAAATCAATCTTCATATCAATGCTCCAATTCAATTTTATGTGTGAATACATTAGGTATGCAGTGTATATATGCTATGGGAATGGTCGCACCTAATTTTACGCAATTAATCGGCCTATTAACATTTTTATATGTTTTGTTTATAATATAACCCACCATATAATTGTACGAGTATATTTGTCAAGGAGTATAAAAAGTTATATAATTTTTATAATTATGTGTTTGGTTGTAAAATGAGATTGTATTATATTGAATAAAAATTGTATGATTATATAGAGATTTAACACTATGAGTATGTGTTTGTGTAAACTATATTAGATATTTTATTTAGCCTGTTGAAATTTTAATTTTAAAATGATTTCTTAATTTCTTATTTCATCTCAAATTAAAAGTATTTTTTTTTATTTTTAAAATGTAAAAAAACATAAAAATAAATTATATATTGATTTAAATAAATTTTTATAAAAAAATTATTTATATATAAACAAATTGCATAAAATAAATTAAATAGTATTTTAAATATAAATTATTTTATCAAATATTTATTTTCAATTTAATTTGAATATATTATAAGAATTGTTATGTAAAAAATAATTATTACATAATTCAATATAATTTAACTTGACATAATTATATATAATTTACTTAATATGATTCCTCAAATAAGTTAATGGTTGGTTTAGGTTTTAGAGTAAGTTGAGTACACGTGCTTATCATAAGTTATAAACGTTACCCCATTACATCCGTGGATAAATAAGACATGTTTATTTAATATTTGTTCATTATATTAGTTTTGTTGTACGATGATTTATAAATTATTTGATATGTTTTAGTCTATATAAAATAATTTTAATCATTCTTTCACTTAGATAACACAATCATGCATTTAATTCTCAATAACCTAATTATATCATATAATGTGTCTCAAAAAACTTACAAACCAAAGTATTATGTCCAAATAATACATTAAGATGGTACACATACTACAATGTTGAGATTTAAAGTATGAAGACAATAATTTACTTATGCATAGACACAAGATGTATCTATGTATCAACAATATGTACATTTGATATTGAAACATAATGCCTTTCAAATTTTTCAAACATTAACAAAAATATTGGGTGATTATAAAGTATATAAAGATGATAATACAATATTATATTACAATATTATATTGCATACCAAGTATGTACGTAAAACTCTCACTAATTCAATACATCAAATGAGTTTTGAAAAAAAAACCAAATAGTAAATATGTTTTTGAAACAAGATTGAACTAAATTATACTGCATAAATCTAATAATAAGTTTCGCACATGTAAGATCTAATCAATACCATTGAGGGAAACATTGTTGAGTTATCATGATATATTATCATGGTTTTTAAAAATAATGTTAGCAACTCATAATCCTCAAATATAATTATAAAATAATATTTCATGACAAGTTCCTTCAAAACAAGTTAAAATTTCTTTTATCATTGATGTCAATATAACAAATTATTTTCATGATATTGGTTTACCAATTGTAATATGCTCCATATCGTTTTAATATTTCACTATTGATCCAATTTATTACAAATATTTAATTATTATGTCAATCTAAGTATAAAATTAATTTGAGGTAATTTTTTTCCTTCACTTGACAATTTTGTAGATAGATAGATTAGATTATACAAGAAATATAAAATGTTATGATATTGGTTTACCAATTGTAATATGCTCCATATCGTTTTAATATTTCACTATTGATCCAGTTTATTACAAATATTTAATTATTATGTCAATCTAGGTATAAAATTAATTTAAGGTAATTTTTTTCCTTCACTTGACAATTTTGTAGATAGATAGATTAGATTATACAAGAAATATAAAATGTTAAATGCAAGCAAACGTACATAATAATTATAACCTAGTTCAAAACTATATACGTAAAATAATGTGTATTTAAAAATATTACTAGTAATTGAGGGGTTCAATGATGCTTCTGTTATAAGGAGTTTACAACCAAGTGAGGATGTCTCTATACACTTTCTAATGCTGATCATCTACAAATGTTATTCAACTTATAGAAAATGCCAAAATGATACAATTACTAAATTCAAAATATAATGAGGTGTATATTAACTATTAATGTATTTCTATGTATAATTTAATTCAATTATAAATTAAATCTAGTTCATTTATTTCTAAATTATAGTGTAAAAAATAAATAATTTTACATAATATTTATCTTTTATGGGGAATTAAAAGACTCAAATATATTTAAAATTTATAAATATTTTTTAGTAAAAATTTAAAAAGAGAAAATCAAAAAATTCATAAATATTATAATAATTATCTATTACTATGAAATTAAAATAAAAAAACTAAAGTTATTCTAAATATTTGTTAAGTTATAGATGTAATCCATTTTATTAATTATCTTTAAAATAAAAATAATTTTTTTTTAAATAATTAATTATACGTGAATAGATTTAAATTTTTTTTTCTTATTGAAAAATAAAAAATTAAAAGAATTATAAATATTATATTAATTATGTATTATTATGAAATTAAAAGAAAATAATTAAATCTCCTGTTAAAAATCAAGTCTTTAGATGTTAAATTTGAGCCTAAATCCATCTCAAAACTCAAACTATGAGATGGACGATTGACCTCGTTTATATATGTGTTTGATATTTCATGTTCAATCTATATGGAACATTTTAACGTCAAATACAATAAAAACCCACCACAAAGGTGATAACCAGGGAATCATTGTGCAATAATGTTGTCGTATCTCTTTAGCTAAATGAAACAAGCTGACACTCAACCCAACCTCTCAACTAGTAGATAGGTTTCTGCATATCTCTTTTTAGTTTGAATTTCATCATGCCTTCATCCTGCGAAGTACCAAGCTCACCCTCAAACATCAGTCCTTCATATATCAGTTAACCATAGATAATCTTCCAGTTGCTTTGTTTACCTAAAAGGTTGTTGAAACTGTATTTAAAGGGGTAGAATGGTGGAAGTCTTGATAGCTGGATTTATATTCCCAATATAATACTTTAACGGTTAAGGTATAATATATGTTATTATTTCTATTCAATAATATTTTTATATATCATAATCATAATTGACCTCATATTTTTTCATTGAATACAATTATGTAAATCTGATCATACTTTTAAATAATACGACAATATATCACCTATTGTTTATTACAAAATTACGATAAATAGACTTTTACTCAATCCAAATATCTTTCTACTCACTTCAGACTCATGTCCCTGTCATGCTATATTCATATCGCGTTCCAGAATTTGCAGGAACTAACTCATGCATACAAAAGTAATTTTAGACATTTTGGAAACAGAAATGTAAGGGCCTTTCTTAGCAATAACGCATTGAAGCTGTATTGAATCTCTACTTTCCTTCATCCCATAAGCAACAAATTAAAATTAGACCCTTTAATAAAGAAAGTGAAAGGATTAAAAAAATAATATGTTTATTGTACAAATTAATTGGATTATTTCTACATGTCTTTAAGAACATCGGTGCTAATAATAGCTTTTCGATAAAATATAAATCGGTTCATGTGTATGAGTATCTTTAATTCATCTAGCTAGAAGATCATCAGAACTTGCTTTAGCTTTGGAGCCATTGAAAGGGTTTCAATTAGCCTAGTCTGCTCTTTAGATGACATTAAGAAAAGTTAATACATACGATAAAAAAAAACAATCTTTATATTCAAGTTTTCTTATACAAAACGCAACATTATGAGTCTCAAAACTGAAGAATAAAACATCCTCAAATAATAAATTATTAAATGAACTGGAGAATAAAAGAGAGCATGATTATGTCAGATACCTTGTCGAAACGTTTAAGTTTTTAAGACACCATTCTCTAGAATGTTTATTGACTCAAACTATTTTTTGAATTTTCTGACCCAAAATAACCTCTCTTTTTTTAAGCCACGAAAAAGACAGTTTAATAAAATGAGGTATTTCTTTACAAAATTACAAATCGCATGTTCACTTTAAGGAATAATAGCTGGTCATATACTTGCAAAATTGGCTTTTTTTATAGAGATAAAATTAAAATTTAATTAAAATAAATTAATATATATATATATATATATACCCTAACCTCTTAAATTTCATAAGCCCCACCCTTCAATCAACATTCCACTATATGTGTAAATTGGGATGGTATTAACCCAAAATACAATTCAATTCAATAATCGTGAGTCAATTCTATCTTGTTCCATTTATTTGTTAGTAGGTTGAGATAGTAATGAGATGAGATATACCATTTGTCTCTATAAATTTAAATAATAAATATAATTATAAAAAAATAAAATATATTTATCTATAATAATCATGATTATTTATAATAATTATAAATCCATTAAAGGTAAGACAATTTTAACTTTAAATGAGATATGGTTTGAGTTTAAACAACTCATTTTACATGGCTACATCCCACCACCAGAACTCCCAACCCCCTAACGCCCACTGCCCAACAACCATATTTGTCTCTCCCTTCTCTATCTCTCTCTCTCTCTCTCTCTCTCTCTCTCTCTTGCCGCCAGCTGAGGTCAGATTTGGCACAAACTGGAGTTACAAAGTGAGACGAACATGATGGAAATTTCCTCCCAAATTGTTGAAATTTCCAACTGTTAATGATGTCCGGTCATTCAAAGAAATGATTGTAATGAAACTAGATAGCATGTCACGTGACATAGACAGCATGTCTTTTAACCAAAAAAAAAAAACAATGCATTGCAAAATTAAATCCAATCCACGAACACAAAAACAAGAAGCAAAACAACTGGCACAAATCAGTGATAAATGCAATATACAATGGCAGGAGCTGAAACCAAGGATGCTGCATTAGCAATAACATTTTGTTGATACTAAGGATCCTTCCAATAATAAAAATCACCTTTTTTTTAAATAATATACACACTTGCACACATGTACACAAGGATAAGTTCAAACTCATGATATATATATTATTACACTACAGTAAAAGTCACCATAATCAAGTAAATGCAAAAGATAATATTAGTAACGAGTAGGTATTACCTGCCAATAACTCTAAAACCACATCTGATCGATTTTCCCCGCGGATCCCACCGTTAGGGTTTTATGCTATTTGGAATTTTAGAACCTTAGTCTTTAAATTTATTTTTGAAAAATTACATAAAAACACCCCCTCTAAAACTTATAATGACAAAAACAACATCCAATAACATTAAAGAACCCAATTGTTTAGGATTTAATATCGAACAAATCTAATTACTAAAATTCAACTTGAACCGAACAATATTCATATGAATTTGTTTTATATGGTAAAATATATAAAGTAAGCATAAATAATATTACTTTTCTAATTACAAATGAATTACACTATTTAGCATTTAATCTAAAAATAAATATTTCTTTTTTAAAAATTCTAAAAAATATAGTTAAAAAATCCATAAATTTTCCTTCTAAAGCTCCTTCAAAACCTTGTGACTGAAAGGTCATAATTAATAATCTATCGAAGAAATATGCAGATCAGAAGACAAAATAGTGAATTGTTTATCTCACTACACCAGTTTTTGAAGCTACACACCTACAACAAAGCTGTGCCTACAAGACTTAAACTGCTACCATATGCTAAAACTGAGACTTTTGGAAGAGAAATTGTCATACGGCCATTCAAAAGTTTTTTACTGAATCAAGTGGAGGAAACAGCCAGAAACTATATGAATTTAGTACATCAAGAGAAAACGAATTTGAATTTTACCATAAGAGTGAACAAGAAAACTAAGGGTTAAAGAAAAGAACTTTGTCCACTAACCCAGATTAGCACACCATGAACGAACCTATGTTAAACAGAACCACAAATAAATACGTAAAATACATCCTCGTGGCAAAAGGGCGGCAGCAAGAGGCCTCTTCAGACCAAATAATGATACATTAAATTATTAGCACTGCTCAATACCTCTTGATTGCACCACTTTCAAACTCCCACCAATATCCTGAAATATCAGGAGGTAACTCTGATTAGTAGTTGTTTTGCCATATTTGTTGGGATTGCTTTGAGGGTTGGCCTTGTGCGCCACCAAGGGATACATCCCTTGCATTTTGTTGCTGCTCCAACGAGATCCCTGCCTGTGATTGGTAGAAGTTTGGGTAACTAGGAGCACCAAATTGCTGAGAAGGTTGTTGCTGCTGACCTTGTCGGAATCCACCATGCTGTTGATTCTGCCCCTGGAATCCATAATATGTGTTGGCCGGAACAGCAGACATTGCTCGGGAGCCAGGCCCATGAACCCACATAGCCGAGTTATCATTCTGGCAAAATAGAATGGTAAAATGCCCAAATAAGATTCAACTTTTGGGGAAAAGTACACGCAATATGAACAAACCAAGTAGATGAAATCACCTGCTGAAGTGACATCAAGTGATTACTGTCCTTGTATTGAGAATTTACAACATCTTCGTAGCCAATAGTTGTGCCTGTGGGTGCTGTGGGTGGATTCAGAGGAAAATTTCCTCCAGGAATATTGGTTGAACTCCCAAACCCATATCCAGAGGCAACAGCAGCCGATTGAGGCAAACTGCTAACGGAAACACTATTCTTATATGGTGGGAGCATTGCAGCCAGTGACTGGGGGTATGAGCTGTTACCAGCAAATGCCTGCTGGAATGCTGATGGCATATATGCATAACTCTGAGGCAAGAAAGGATAACCAATCATGTTTGCATAGTGTCCCAAAGGAAGTGTAGGCTGAGAGTAAGGGTGCACAGCAAGATGTTGTGGAAGGGCAGGTCCAGCGGCAACATTAGCACCAGGCTGAATCTGCTGGGTTGGCTGTGGCACTGAAATACCACCTGCCCTCAAGACCTGAAATTGTAGAAGATATCAGAAAACTAAATGCGTAATACTTTTCCTATTAATGAGCCAGGAACCATTTCTTGTTGACTAGAATGTAGCCAAACAGCTAAATTTGTCAAATCTTAGTTCTAACAGATAATTTTGTAAAACATATTGACACGAGGAAATAAAAATATCAATCATCAATATCTGAAAGTATTTGATTTCAACACTATGTGGCCAATATTGCATATGCAAGATTTTCTTAGTGTGGTATAATATCATGTTCAATTGTAATCAAAATGCTATCAAGCAATAAAATATTCATTATCAAAAGCATATTAACATGAGGAAATAACAATATCAATCATCAATATCTGAAAGTATTTGATTTCAAGACTACGTGGTGTGGCCAATATTGCATATGCAAGATTTTCTTAGCGTGGCATAATATCATGTTCAATTGTAATCAAAATGCTATGAAGCAATATAATATTCATTATATAAAGAAAAAAAATGAAAGGAAAATGCGAGCAGCACCCCTCGTACCCAAAACAAAAAGAACCATTATCTGTCAATCACTTGAACTTGAACAAATAATAAGAGGATGACATTTATAGCTACCAACATAATCCCTATAACCCCACAGAGAAGGGAAAAAAGCATGATAGCAGCAGCCATCTCTAATCAGGGTAGCTTAACCAAAAATTATAGATAGGAATCTGTCATACCTTGGCCATTGACCATCCAACTTTAAACTGATATAGTCAAAATTCACACATTAAAATACAAGCTTCAGGGAAACGTTGACCATTAGGACACTATTCAGAGTTCACATATGCAAAGAGATGGCCCGGCTTCCAGATTAGCTAATAAGAAACTTAAAACTAGCTCTAACATGACTTTTCTACTTTCTTCTGTGCGACACTTTCCACATCAGCTAATATGAAACTCATTTAACCACATGATTATTGCTCAAGTATTTCCAGTTTGCATATGTATAATTGACTTCGAAATTAAAATGTTTCTGTATGATATTTAATATTTAGACTTTAGATTGAAGTATACACTTAGTTGAATTTACAATCTATATATTGAAAACATTTAAAGAAAACGCAATAATTAATTGGTTATTAAAAATAAAAGATATAAGAACTTGACGATAACTAACACAGAAAAACAAAATATTCAAATATTCAAACCCATCAAAACTGTTCAGATTTGATTGATTTATAGCCCTCAATGGCTTGGTTTGGTTCGTTTTCATTTTTCACGAACTGACTAGAATGGATTGGTTCCCGGTTTTTGTTAAAAAATAATCAAACCAAGGTTTGCATGCCCCTAGTAATGATGCCAGAGTGGGTGAAATGAACAAATAGTGCTATGAAATACCTAACATGCGGGCCACATGATTCATTTTCTATAAATATGACAAACATTATTGGATGAAAAATAGAAGATTTAAGTATTAAATTGAACCAAAAAAATTAAGTACAAATGAAAGTTTCTACACCCGAATAAATAAAATAAAAATATAAAATAAAGCATGAAGTAATATTTTCTAATAATCACACTTAATTGCTATTTTATTCCTTAATCATCAAACTATAAATTACAAAAGCTCGCACATTTTGCTGTCAAAATAACAGCAGATACTCAAGTAAAAGTAGGTTTAGAAAATGACATGAAAGTTTGCACTCAGTCATGAGAGAAAAGAATGAAAAATAAAACAAAAGGGTCGAAACTTTTCGAAGGTGAAAAATTCCATAAAATAAAGAGTAACTGGTAAATTTTGGCCCTTATATTTGGGGAATTGATGCAACTATTCAATCCGGTCCTAGCCTTTCCATTATAGAAAATTTAGTCCAAAATTTTAAAATAGGTCAATTTGGTTGAAAAGTTCAAATTCACGTCATCAGTTTTTTAATGGTGAAATTACTCAGTCTGAGCTGTACAAAATTTTCCATCGATGTAAGATATGAACTAATAAGCAATCCCATCAAATTCTGTAACTGAAGCTTTGGGACCAAATTGATTGTTGAAACTTAAAGTTAAAGAGACAAAAATGACACAAAGGAAGGGAGCCATATTGAACAGAAGCCATCCATAATCCTCTAGAGTCCAGGGTCATGCGACCACAATTGATCAACTAACACTGCTGGGTTTCAAGTTTCTTTGTGAATATAGCTACTACTGTTTTAAACAAGAATTTTAACTACATACATGTCCTTTTCTAATTCAATTGATACAGGCAAGTTAGCATACAAGTTCAACACATGCAACAAACCGTCTTAAAACATAGTTGATTAAGAAACCTGGCAAAGTTAAAGCAGAGGGATACCTCAGACATGGATATAGTAGAACTGCTTATAGAAGAAGCCACATTATCGTATTTTGTAGGCATCGACTGTGCCATGAGGAAGGGTGAGTATGGAAGATCTTCCCTTGTGGTTGGAACATTTGAAGCCAACAATGTGCTCGGTAATGAATTTGTATATGCCTGCTGTTAGAAATAGCAAAATGAAAAGACAAACAATTGAACCAGTATGCGTCTTTCCCCCCTAAAACTCGTAGAAAATACAAGCAGAGAGTTGAACAAACCAACTAACCAAGGAAATAACAAAAAGCAACCATACAGAACCACAAACAGAAGCATGACATGCTAACAAGAAACCATGGAGACAGCAACCGGAATATATATTCACTCAGTCCAGAATGAGTCTCATGGCATCATATCATCCATTTTTAGCAAAGTTTACAACTTTGAGCAACATGAAATCCATATGTGATGTTGATACTTCAATGCACTAAAAGTTCATCAAATTGAACTTTTGTAGGTTAAAAGGAAGAGCCTGAAGCGAATGAATTCTCCAAACATCAAGCAACTTCTAAAAATGTTGAATAGAATCACAACTCTCTCCTTTCTTATTATTAACAATAAAATTCATGCTCAAATTCATGCACAAAATTTTACAAGCCATTCTAATATTTACTACATAATTGGTACAAAAAATTTAAGATGAATAAAATCCAATTCCCAGTTCATAATATTACCATTACACTAGAGAAAGCAGCAAGATTTTGCATCTGTGAAGTTGTCTGAGGATGAGTAAGTGAGGAGTTCAAAAGGTGAGAGCCTTCGTAAGTAAATCCAGGTGCAGAAGTTGGATATGAATATTGAGTCCCTTGACCAGGTTCAGGCATTTCCTGAATCAAAACCTCTCCCTGAGAAACTGAAGGAGAATTGTAATCTCCAGCACTTGGCCCAGTTCTATGAACTAGATTTTCATCTGTGGCAGTTCTCAGATGCTCATCCGCAAAATATTCAGCATTTCTACCAGAAAGAAACTTATTTAGGATAGAACAACCAGCATATCATAAAGACATATTGTATGATCACAACTTCACAACAAACCTAGTTTCTGAATGCCCAATTGCAGAGACATCTACCAGTGCAGATGTTTCCACTGAATCATTATGAATGGGCCTAGACCCAATCGATTCGGGAGCATTGTTCCCAGATCCAAAGCTACCAAAGCTCAACTGCAGACACTCTGGAGTATGAAGTTGCAGATGATTAGGAATCACAACAGAAGGGTTATCCTCTTCAGGTGGTGCTTCATGATCATTCTTCTGCAAACTAAGTTGCTGCAGGTTTGCCTCCACTTCAGAGGCACTACCATCTTCAGCTGTAACAGAAAAAGGTAAGCTGCCAGGTATTTTAATGATAATTTAGAATTCTAATGGAAGATGAGGATAATGAATAATACAAGGAAACATAAAGCATTAACGTAAATAAAATAAGTTTCAAATTTTTCCCCAGAGAAACAAAAAGTTCAGTTTCCCTGTTGCACTCCAAGCATGCCAACAAAGGTCGAGTTTTCTTTATTTGCAATCCCAACGCCCAAGAGCAAAGAGAGAGAGAGAGGAATAATAAGAAGAGGAAACAAGAGAAAAGAAGTTAACCCAATAAACAAGCTTCGTATCCAATCATCCATGAAAAATGGCAGCCGAGGGATAGGCAGGTAAAATTTCGTCACAGTCAACAGAAAAACGGCATCATATTAACTTTTACAAAGAATTTACATTCTAAATGATAACTTACGTTAATCCAAATTTCTGCTCTATATTTAACTTAATGGAAAAGAAAATGCAGGCTGACAAATTAATTGTTCAAAGTTACCTTCATTATGCTCAAAAGCAAGACCATGAGGTTGGTAGGATGTTACATCTTTATACAAGTTATTATCAAAAATTAATGCACCTTCCGAAATATCATCTTGCATATTGCTTCCAGATGAAGTAGCATGTACAATATGGTTTTGTTCAGCATCAATATGTCGGTCTTCTTGCACCTCAATCTCATCTAAGCGGGACTTCAATCGCTGATTAGTTCTATCCGCAGAAAGGGTCAACTCAGCAGCTGACTCCACAGATGGAGAAAGGTTAGAAATTAGTGGATGCTCAATTGATGGCCACTCATCATCGGGATGAACATTACAGCTCGAAATCCCTTGCTGTATTTGGGCCTCTGGAACCTTTGAACCATGATCTTGATATTGATGCAAATTTTGATTTGGTGCCACCAAAGGAGGTGGGGGAACATGGTGACGATTAGCACTGTGGGTTGAAGGGTTGGGAATAGAAGAAGCCTTGCCCTGAGGCCTACCCATTTTAACAATATCAGCCAATGAAACTTGACCAGGGACTCCAACCCAGGGAGATTGAAATCCAGAAGGCGGCTGCGAAGAGGACAACATTCCATCTCCAGCGCTTACTGCTGGCATCTTATTTTCTGTGGCCACAGACTCACTGAAAAAAAAATTTAAGCAAAAATGAGAAACAATCAATTCTCCGATGTAGGCAAATCAAAAAATTGAAGAGTAACATTTTACTATACACACAAACACACACATGTAAGAACATAAATCAGTCAATAAATTGAAGCATCTTGATAGTTGCTTTCAAAATAAAATGATACAGAAAAAAAGAGTGAAAAAAATAGTATTTTAGAATTATTAGGAATAATAGTTTTTCTATTATTCTTAAATAGTTATTTTACTTCATTGGGGATTTATCCTATCAGATTAGGTTTTGAGCTGTCATCTTATGTACACTAAATATGAAACCATATCATTATATTTGGTAAACCTGGGTTCTCCCTTGGCTATTCTTCTTCACAGTATATAAATTTTCAATACTAAATCTTCCCTCCTCCCACCCCAAAATTCTCCTATTCTTTCTCTTCCCATATAACATTAAAATATTTTGACAAGAAAGATGACTAATCATTGACAATAATATTAAAACTGTAAAGGAGGAAAAAAAAACACAAACATTTGGTAGAAATTTCAGCCTTCTCACAAAATTTCAAAAGGACAACATTTAAAGCATAAAAAATACATAAATAGCACATTCACCAAGCAAATGTTATCATACTCAATATCTATTGGGTTAAACATTAAACTGAAAGGTTAAGTGATAGTCAATTCAACTTCCATGATACACCCAATAAAACAAACTCCAATACATGAAAAAGAAAGCAAAGTAGCTTCAATTATCAGCCTCCTTCCTCATATTCCAAAGAATCTAACATTTGGTCAATCCATCTATTGAGATGTCCAATGAACCATCTAACAGCAATTAAGCTTCATAATAATGGCAACATATTGGGAAGAAAATATAGGGCAGCATCCCATAGTTCAAACTTTAAGTCATCAATTTGATCTGTGTTGAATATAGACTCCATTGCTAAAAAGATCATGGTTCAAACACCCCCAAATTATCCATAGTGGCTTAGATGGTCATATGAGGCAGCACAATCTGTACATGGTGAATTCTAATGCCTCTTTACAATAGTGATAAATAACATAGATAATCCACCTAACAAGTCCTGCTCACAAAATAAACATGCAGTACACGCACTACGGGTATCTTGAGAGCAATAAGTGCACCACAAATAAAGCATCAACCCTTACAATTACAAGTAACTCCAATTTCAACAAGCAATTTCAGAGACCTTAACATAAAATATCTACTAAAACACAAGAACAAGCATCAATCAGTAGAACTAAAAAAAATCGTTGTGCTTAAAAACTACAAGCAAGCAATTCAACATTTTGAAAAATGATTTATCTAAAGAAGGGTAAGAGATTTTTTTTATCAGAGTTCATCATTTGTGTTCTATAAGCAGAATGCTAAATAAGTTTTACTTCTTATTTGAGGGAGTTCAACTGGAATGTAGAGAGAAAAACTTCACAGAAGCACACATGACAGTTTTATCAAGTTGGTACTTGGCAGCAGTATGTAACTCAAACATTAGAAATGTAATGATTGATAATAGATATGTACAACCACAAAAATCATGCACCAAAAGTTAAGTCAGTTTTTTGTTCACTAAACTTCTACTATACAGTTGCACCAACAAACTCCTTGGTAAGAAAAAAATGCAAAGCGAACAAATCTGTGTTTTGGTTCAAGTTTCAACAGCTACAAGCTAAAACCTGTAGGAAGCAGTTCGACGGCTCGTATTATTTGCAGCCACAGCAGATGTAGATGATGACCCTCCATAAGCATATGTTCCATTTTCCTTCTTGAATGCAGGTTTACCCTGAAAACCAAGAGGCTCTGGAAAAAATAAAATAAGAACTAACAAGTTACAAAATGTTTCCTCGCATCCACAGGAATTTGAAACAATGCAAATGTGGTACGCATTCATAATTGCACTCAGGTAGCTACTAACCATTAGAAGAGAACTGATTTGAACTTCCACGTCCACTATATCGGTCTACGCTGCCCCTAGTACCACGAATTGAAGAGTTATTACCTCCACGAGACCTTGGATCTGTTACATCCTTATTCTGAAGCATTGACAGATAAACAAGTGAAAAAGGACCACAAGAACCAGGAAACTAAAATCAAAACATAATTGATGGATAGATGATAAACACAAAAGCAAATTTTTTGGTGCATCAGGAAAAAAAAATTTAGAGCACCATGTCAGACAATAATGCATTGAGTTAACTGATTGTCAGAATATTAAGAATAAATCTCAAAACATAATACTCTGTCCTCTTGCAAACATCAGTGCCCACAATAAATGTAGCAAATGAACAGCATGAAGAGTTCTCAAAAGTACAAGAGTATGCAAATTGCTAGAGTTTGTGAATTATCCAAATTACCCACTCACCTCTTTTTTCTTTTCTCGTTTGCTCTTCACTTCATGAAAAGGATCTACACAAGTTATCAGCGTTGCATTAGAATTTCTTAATAAAAAAAAATTGCATTAGAACTTGCCTTGAATAGAGGCCAAAATGTTTTCAGCGTATGATATAAGCATGAAACCTCACCACACCCCACCAGCACAAAGAATAACAAATTGGAAATCAGGATTTCCCATCCAGAATTCAATACAACATCTGCCAAAGCAACCCCTAAGTGAAACAATGAATTCCTTAGGACTCCATAAGCTTCTACTGAGGTTTTTTTTTTAATATATACTAGCTATGTAAAATTAAATTTAGGAACCCAAAATCTGACCACATAGGTGACCTGAATCCGTGAAAAATCATGATGCCCGGAAAAACAGCACAAGAACATCAATTTGAAGCCAACAAAGGTAACGTAGTTTTAAGTGAAGCCACAACGTATATGTAAAAGCAAATAAGCATATAAACACCCATTAAATAATTCGTCTGAGTGAACCAAATTAAATTTACTAACTACAAACAGGAAAAACGCCGAAAAACATATAAAACACTCAAAAGCCCTTTTGCTGCTAGCCACTAAAAAAACCGAAAGCAAATTTTTTTTCCCACAGAAAATACACCGAAATAGTACCTTGAGAAATGAGGCGGTTAACGGCTTCATTAGGGTCCATGTTACATTCTTTAAGCGCGGCATAGATCTCCAGCTCGGTGTAGTTATTAACAATCTCTTTCAAGCTCTGCACCATCTTCCTCGACCCCGCTGGTATCCCCGATATTCCGCTATTGTCCTTCCCATTATTCCCTCCTCCTCTCCCACTCATTTTCTCTCGCCCCAAACAGAAAAACACAGAAAGCCCCAAACCCCACCTTTAGTTTACCCTTAGATCTAAGACAAACACCACAAAAATGAAAACCTACAAACCCGACTCCGATGATATAAGGTAGAAGTAGAACACAAGTATTCGCAGCCAAGAAGCTAAGACACTCTTTCGCTCGCTTATTTATATCTATATTTGTACCTCCGAAAACCCTTTCTTTCAATACTTTGTTTCTCTCTCTCCCTTCTTTATTCTTTTTGGTTTCTCTGTGATTGTATTAATTTTTTATTATTTCCGTTTTGGGAAATATCAACTCTTTTCTCTCTCTTTTAAGTCTCTATTTTTATTTTTTATATATATAATTTTGAATTTCAATTCCTTCTCTTTCTTTTTAACTGAATTTTTATGTCTTTTATGTCAAAATTTCCAATAGATTCGAATAATTGAATAATATTTAAAGAGATTTTATTTTAAGTGATAAATATTTGATTAATTTTTAGATTTAGTTATTTTTTTATTTTAATTTTGAATTTAATTTCCATTTTAGAATGGATAATTCAATCCTTAGAATTATAAATTTATATTTATTAAATATTATATTTTATAATAATTAAAAATAATTATAGTTTAATATTTATAAAAAACAAAACACATTAAATATATATAATATATTACAATTTTTAGTTTATAAATATATTTTTATTTAAATTTAATGAATAATAATTAAACATATCTATTTTTAAATGATAAATATTATATTATTTTTTAGATTCGGTTATTTTTTCTATTTTATTTTTGAATTTAATTTCAGAATATATAATCAAACATTTAAAATTATAAATTTTTATTTTATCAAATATTATATTTTATATTAATTAAAAATAATTATAGTCTAATATTTATAAATAAAAACAAATCTAAACATATTAAGTATACATGATATATTATAATTTATAATTTATAATTTTTTTTAAACTTAATATTTTTAAATTATTTAAATTAAAAAATCTAAAATTTAATTTTATAGAACTCCAAATGTATAATTATTACCGATAATAATGATTATCTTAATTTATATTCGCTCGTTTTGATTTTAGTATTTGATATATTATAGTATTTTGATTTTAACTTGTGACAAATCAATACACAGTCACGTTTTAATCCGTTTACATTCCTATCTTTATTACCTTAATTTTAAATTTATTCTTACTATATTTTGTATTCTTAATCTATCGAATTGATCTTGAATTTGTTAAAAAATATTTATAATGTAATAATTGTATTATATTTAAGTGTGTATACTGATTTTGCCAATAAATTTAACAGAATGATATATAATGTTTGTGATCCACGTAATTTTTTATTATTTATATACAAAATATGTATATGAAAAGTATTTAACTACATCATATATCCTTAAGGAAACTAATTTAAAAGATATCAAATGAATATATTAAACGCATAAAATATTAATATGATAATTTTTCATTAAATATAATTATGTATGAATTTAATTATACTTAGTAATAATATTAGGATGCTTTAGTTCTTATTTATATACTTTTTCATACTATAAACATCTACTTTCAAATTTATAATAAACATATTAACTTTAAAATTAGTTTATATTATATCTATTCATGTATCTATTGCACAAATATAAGTTATTTTAAAATAATAACATATATTATCTTTTATTATTATTTTAAATGTTAGAAAATATTTAAGTTAAAAACATTAAATTAAAATAATTCTATAACATTAACAAATATAGTTTCTTAATAGATATATTAAAGAGTTTAATATTAACTTAATGCACACATTAAACTATGTTTCAAAACTCAAAGATAATAACTATGCTTTATCATATTTATTTTATGTAAGTATATTTTTGGTTAAATTATTTTACAATAAGTAATTTATATTTGACTCAAAAAATGTGTTTTGTAGAAGTAATTGATCACCAATTGTCTCTTTTATTCTTTATTTTTTTCTTGAAATCTCTAATAATTTATTTTGGTTTCAACCATATAGATCTTTTATAGAAATCTATCTACCGTAGGTTTTTTTTACTTGTATTTATCTTTTTGTTGTTAATTATTTTGAATAAAAACACATACTTATTCTTTCTTCGTTTAGATTAGACTCTAAGATTATTTCTTTCATCTAATTATTCATCTATAATGATTTATATCATGTTTATACTCTTGAAATTTATATTTTATTGTTAGTATAAATCTTTATTTAAATTCATAATGTTAAAAATCACGAAAATTATAAAACGATATCAAGATTTCATTTTTTTAAAAAACGATTAATATGTAAGTTGGAACATACAAACGTCAATTGAATAACCTTATATTAGAATGAAATATATTTTTTAGTTTTAATTTAATAATTTTAATTATTGATATATTTAGATTTATGTTTTCTTATCTAGATTATATATTTTGATATTTAATAAAATTCTATTTTTTCACAAAAAAAACATGGATTTCATAATTTATTTTTATAATTAATTTAGCAACTCAAAAACCTTAATTTTCATTTTTGTTTTAAATATGTTACAAAAATTAACAATTATATATAAAAAAGAATTATAACAATTCACTACCAATTCACCTATTTTAGATTAGCATATATTTAAAATGATAAAACTATCCTTAACACTTGTACGGTAAAATTACTTAATCTATATGTAGCATAATTATCAAAAATATACACGAGTTTTCGTTTTTAATCTTAGATAATCCTAACGTTTATAAATTGATCATAATTATCCACGACTTTTTATATATTGTCTCCAATATACTCTTAATTTGTAAATGGTGTTAACACTTATAATTAGTTTCTTAATTTTTCATACATTTTTGACACAAAGTTCAAGGTTCAAAATTTATAATTAAAAATTAATATTTATGATATTGAGTTAAAAACAATAGTATCAATTAATTTGTTTTCTTTTGAGATAAGGTAGCCAAATTTTGGTTTCTTTTACACAAATATTGTTGGATTTTTCTCTCCATAAAAAGGTATCAAAGAGTCTAAACACTTATGTGTAAAATGTATCAAAGTATAGGTACTTTAGAAGCTGTTTATCCGAATTAATTGGTTTATTTCAATTCTTTGTCAAAAAATTTATAATTTTAATTCTTCTAGCATCAAAGCTCGTTGTATATTCTTTTTATTGAACAAAAAAAAAATGAAAAAATTGCCACATCAGGTTACATAGAGAGTTTGATAAAACAAATGATGTTGGATTAGACGTGTGCAAAATTAAAAAGAATATAAATGATTTATATTTAAAAAATTTATTAATAAATTAATATTAATATATTAAATAAAATTAATTATCTTAAATAATTTAAATTATGAATTTAATATAGATTAATATAAAAATTTAGTTATTAGATGATACAAATCCAAAATAAAAATCCTAGCGAAACATGAGTTTCATGTAATCAACAATAATAACATAAAAAAACATCACATTTTCATATTAACTTAAAGAGTATAAAAAATATAAAATCATATTATCGGAAACAATTATTCATACATAAGTCATGAAAACATTTATCTCTTATCCTAGTGCCATTACTCCTTGCATTCTTGGCAATAACGCAAAGGTAATAAGTTTAGTTACTGATGTTTTGAAAGTTTTTGTGGTGTAAAGAATTTAAGGTTTTAATTATCAATAAAAATATGTATAAATTGATGGATTTTGCATTTAGAGAGATTTATAGAATATGAGTGAATTTATAGATCTCAATATTAACTTTTTAGACTTAAAAATTTAATTATAATTTTACTATTAAATGTCACTTATAATCTAATGGTGTTAATATTATAAATATATATGTATTTTAAAGATAGTGGAAGTGCACTTACAAAAAATAAAACTAAAGAATACTTGTAATAATTCTCTCCGTTACTTGAAATGATAATGGAAAGATATCATTCAACATTGTATTTCAAGAAGTTGAATGATTGTCTAACATTGAACTCTAATGTTAATATAGAACTTTAGCGAGTTAGATTTCGTTTAATATTGAACTTTAATGAATTTGACATAATTTTAACATTATACGACATTTAAAAGTTAGTCGTCGTTCTATGTTTAACTCTAGCGTAGATTTTTCTAAGCACAATTTTTTTAAAATTCATTACAAAAATTTCATAATTGAAAACAATTTTCAATTATCTTAAAACGATAAAAAAGAATCATTTCCACTGCATATATATTATTTTAATAATATTATAATTTTATTTTTAATGGTACCCACATTTAATAAAAAAATTAATTTGATATATTTTTTGATTTTATTGAAATCTTTCTACACATATGCACCACATGTGCTTTAAATTGATGGATAATAATTTTTTACTATTTCATCTATTATAATATTAACAATATAATTTTTTACTATCTTTTAGTTCTTAAATACATATTTTATATTTTTAACTTATTTTATAATCTCTTTAATTTTTATTATTTATCTATCATTGAAGAGTTTAACAACTTCTCTTATATTATGTTTTTTCTATTGATTAATTTAAATTGAGATTTTTCTTTTAAGCATTTAAGATGATTCTAAGAATAATAAAAGTCTTAAACTCATTTAAGTTTCAAACATTCACTAAATTTTCGTGATATTTATATTGCTTATAATAGTAGGGTTATAAGTATGAAATATATGACTATACATTGAGTTATGTACACAAATTATTTATTTAATAGCTCAATCTAATTTATTTTCTCAAACATACTGCAACTATTTCTTATTTTTCTTAAACAAAATCCAAAAATTATATATTATATTCATTAAAATAAAATTTGTTTAAATTTTATAAAAACGAAATGAAATTGTTGAACTATTAGATGATATATGAAAATGATAAATTGAATAAAGTATAGAATTAATCAAAAATATTAAAATATATATTTAATGATTAAAAATAATAATTAAAAAAACCATTTTTATTAAGGTAGATAAAATAATAATAAAAATATCACAAATATTTTTATTAAATATATACTTGTCATATGTGTATAGAAAAATCTCAATAAAATAAAAGATATTAAAGTATTAAACGAAACAATCATCACAATATCAATTTAAAAAGAAAATTCAAGAAATCACAATTTGAGATTCAGGAAGAAAATCATTAAAAAGCCGCAACTTATAATTAAAAATAATAAAGTTTTTAAAATATTCATTATATAATATTATTTTGTTTCGTCGTCGGGAAAAAATTAAAATTCATAAATTTATTAAAATGGACATAAAATATTTTACTAATTTTTACAAAAATCAACCCAATATATTCCAAATATTTCATCGACGACTCAATATTGGGCCGATTTAAGTAAATCATCACACTATTTAAAAAATTTTCATTGATTTAAATAAACGAACCCAATTTTTTTTAATTTTACCTGTTTAAATTTTGAAATACTTTAAAGAAAAAGGTTTAAAAAAAGAAAAATGATAAATCCCTCGCTATCTATTTATTTTCCTCAGTCTTCTTTTTCCGTATCTTTCATCGGGCCCAGGGTTCCCTTTTGCTTCTCTTTCTTCTCCTTTGAGCTTCTTTGTTGTTTCCTTCAAATCTTCTACTTGGAGGAGGTTTGCATGTCCTTGTTTGTTTTACTATTTGAAGGCACTAGGCTATGGCGTAACTTATCAACGACAACGATTCAGCTTCATTTTCATTGTCCGCTATGTCCAATAGTGGCGTTTCTGCCATTGCAGTGGATTCCGCAGGAGAAAGGAAGGAAACAGAGCATTTCCGCACGTTTCTCAATGATAGTACTGAACAAGGTAAGAGGATGTTTGGTTTATGGAAAAATGAAGAATGTTATTATTGTAGCTTGAAATTTTTGTTGATAGTTACTTTCTTTGATTTTGAATATCATTGTTTTTGTAATTGGCAGGTTTACTTTTATTTTATTTTCTTTATGACAGATAAAATATTGAAAAAGGAAGAAGTACGACCAATTTAATGTGCATTTATGGAAAAACTTTTTTTTGATACAATATTGTGGTTGAGTTTATAAAGATTCGTGTGTGTCTTCATCCCTGGGTTAACTTTTGAAAAATTGAAATGGGTCTTGAAAAAATAAAACGAGACAAGTGTCTTGAATAAAATACAGTATAATAAAATAAATTAAAAATATAAAGGATATGTCTTTGTTTGTGATGAACTTTGCAAAATACAAAGATCCACTTTGAGGGAAATATTAAGAGTAATGTTTCACATTGACTAAATACAATACTATGGTAGAGTTTATAAGGATTGTGAGTGTATGCACCCATTGGGTTAAATTTTTGGATTTGAAATACGCATAATTCTTATGTATTTTGAAAGTTTTAGACTCTTTTTTCAGTCTTTGTGTCAGTTCTTATTGCATCTACATGCATATGCTGATAAAGTGATAATTATTTTTGAGTCATCTGCCAATCTTTTTGTCTTTGGGTGAAAATAAATCTATATGTAGAAGAAAAATGTTGACATGGAGTATGCATAAGGTGCAATTAGCGAGTTACTTCGAAATACAATGGGTTATGATACTGTTAGATTCTTTCCTTTGTCATATCTGCGTTTGGTTTAGTTTGTTTTATCTAGTTGAAGCTCAATTTGGATGAATAGGTTTCCTTCTTCTTCATTTATGTTGGAATTTATTTGCAGACCTACTGTTTGGGATCAAAAAGAAAATGGAGGCAGTCCTTCAAATGTCGCTTCATGGCTGGAAGAATTATATCACAATTATAAAAACGATGTAAAGAGTTATCATCAAACTCATTCTCTAGTTTACATATCTATTTATGATTTTGTGAGATTCATTTTTCTATTTATAATTGGCATGCACCATTGTTATTTTTATGGAAGAAAAACATCTAAGAGTTGAACATAATTATTTAATTTTATTATAATTTTGACAATCAGATTTGCTTATTATGCCATATGTGGAAAGAGAAAATAGAAAATAGAAGAAAGACGAAAATAACATCTTCATGTTTATGTGTACACATACTATGATTTAAGTAGAGGACTGGTGTGTAATGGTCATGTCCTTTTCCTGAATTGTCCAAGTGGCTGACTAAAAACTGGATCCAGTCCCTATACTTTTCCCCACTACTCTAGCAATCAATAATACTTGGTGATGATGATTAATAACTGGAAAGAAAATTATGGGTTCCAGTAATCAACCATAGTAACTTTGATTTAAATTTTATAATAATGTAGTATTTTTCTCAGTGTTAGTAGTGTTTCATAATCTAATATGATGACTAATTTTCACCTTGTATGCATAAGTTTCCCTAATTTAATTCATATCCTCAAGTTTTTCATGTCTCCAGATTATATACTACAAGGTATTGAGTTTGACAATTGACGATTGACGATTGAAGATTTTTGTAGTAGTGAGTTTGGCAGACAACTTTTGGAGTATGCAGCATGTGTGGACAATTCTTGCTTCATTATATATAATGTTATTTTAAGTTTTTACTTATAAACCCTGGAAAAGAAAATTTAATTTAAGCATGATTACCAATCTACTTCAAAGTAAAGGTATATTTATTATCAGTTTGACAACTATTGCTATGCGTGTGGATGATGTCTGTTTGAGGCTGCAACCTGCTGTGAAGACCATTAAAGTTGCTGCCCGAGTGAAGTCTGTGATGTCAATGCATACACCTGCTTGATTGTAAGATATTTGGTACTCTTTTTCATTATGCCATTTAATCTGTACATGGCTTAAAAAATCTATGACCCTTATGTAAAAAATTGAAGTACACTGTCCTTTGTTTGTTTACCTAAATTTCTGTTTGTAACAGAGCAAGGGAAATCCATTTGGAATCAAGGCATTGGAAGAGTAGAACATTAATTGATTGATGAATTAGCAACAACATATCTTACATGCATGAGAGTATTCCTTCTACTCTTCTATGCATCCCCCTCCCTCACAACTTCCACTATATCATTCTTCTTTAATGGTATGCAGTATCCCTTCTACTCTTCCAATGCCTTGATTCCAAATGGATTTCCCTTGCTCTGTTACAAACAGAAATTTAGGTAAACAAACAAAGGACAGTTTTACTTATGGCTAGCAAAATTTATTGTTAGTTTCCATGTATGAATTATTAGTATCTATTATATAATTTAGTTATTTAATTTTTATATAGCAATTTGTTGGTAGATCTGTCTGTTTTTGTTATCCACCATACTACAATGTAACATATGCAGTGTAGGCAACAAAAACAGCAAGTCAGAAAATTAAATTATTTGACCTTTTCTTGTTGGTTTTTCAGAAGACCTACAAGATAGACTCCCATTTCTTGTCAGTAAACAATCAATCGTTAGTGATACAGTCTCTATAATACGGTGTTAATTTATTACACAACTTTCAGTTAGCTATAATTTGTTATTTTTGTACTGGTTTTTAAACTGGCAAATTTTGTTATTTTTGGGCCGGTTTGCAAACCGATGAAATTTGTTATTTTTTGGGTCGGTTTATAAACCTTTTAAAAATGAAATTTTTTTTACAGATTTTTAAACCCACGAAAAATAAAATAAAAATTGTTAGTTTTTTTAAAAAAACCATTGATTTAAAAATTGGCAATTTTTTTTGCCATCACTTAATACGTAAGTTTTAAAAATGGGTGAATTTTAATAATATTTTAGTAGTGATTTGAGATTTATAAAATATAAATCCTTAAATTAACTAAAGTCATACAAAATTTGTATAAGGGATGTGTTCCACCATCAATGAAAACCGTTGGAGTGAGAGAGAGAGAGAGAGTGAGAGAGATATAAATTAGGTCAAATTTTCATAATCATCAATGATTACTTTTTATCACTAAAAACTCTTTTGGAGAAGCTAGAGGAGCTTCAAAACCCTATGAATTCAAAAGCACTTTGAGGGAGACGATAGAGGAATAATAATGGTTTTTAGTAGCTTTCAACACTTCCATAGTAGTCATTACTTGACGTGCTTGAAAATCATTGAAGGGTCACGTGAACAGAACTCCATTAATGACCAAAGTTTCTAGTGCATCAACCTTTCATTGCCATCGATCATTGTCATTCATTTTCCTTGCCTCTGATTGACGATGATAAGATGTGAAATTTTTATGGAATGAAATGATTAGAGAGAGGTTGAATGCTAGAAAGTGGTAATTAGATGATGTTTTTAAGAACAATGGGTAGTTTGAGTATCTTAATTACATGGGATTAGTTTATAACTAAAGTTTTGCTGGTATTCTTTTATATTATTATTATTATTATTATTTTTTTTTGTTAAAAAGTCACACATCGATCGGACAATCTTTCATCTCATAACTTGAGTTTTGAGATGGAGTTAGACCCAAATTTAATATGGTATCAAAATAGGTAAGCTCATCCCGTGATACGCAGTTGTAAGCCCATCACCGTCCATCGATGAACTGTCGATGTGAGGGAGAGTGTTAAAAAGTCCTGCATCAACTGGGCATGAAGTATCCATCTCATATATAAATGAGGGCAATCTTTCATCTTATAACCTGAGTTTTGAGATGAATTTAGGCCCAAATTTAACACTTTCCTTTACATCGGTAGTTCATCGATGGACTGTGGTGGGCTTACAACTGCGTGCCACTGGGTGAGTTTGCCTACTTTGATACCATGTTAAATTTGAGCTTAACTCCATCTCAAAACCCAAGTTATTAGATGGAGGATTGCCCTCATTTATATATGAGGTGGATATTTCATGTCCAATCGATGTGAGATTTTTTAACACTCTTCCTCACATCGGTAGTTTATCAATAGACGGTGGTGGGCTTACAACTATGTGCCATAGGGTGAGTTTGCCTGCTTTTATATCATGTTAAATTTGGACCTAACTCTATCTCAAAACCCAAGTTATGAGATTGAGGATTGCCCTTATTTATATATGAGATGAATGCTTCATGCCTAGTCGATGTGAGACTTTTTAACACTTTTTATCATTAATACGTTATGTTGATGTCATTTTTTGCCAACATCAAAATAGGGGATGTACTTCTTCTTGTTGTAGTTATACAAACATATAATACTAGTTAGGACCCCGGACTATCATAAGATGTGGTGGCTTTTGGCCATTCGATGCTTAAGTTAGTTAGGTAATGGCGATAAAAGAGGAGACTAGAGTCTCTCTTTGTAATTTAGGGAGAAGAAATAAAGACAAAGAGATAGTATTATAAGTGTGTCGTGTTTATGTCAATTAATTAATCCCCATGTTAAGTATATAATGTGAGTATATATATGAGAGAAGATTTACTTGGTGTCGATCGTTTACCCGTAGAGATATATTTAATCTAGGATCATGATTATCTCTATGTATTTTTTTTTTACATAATTAAGAGATATTGGATTGAAGTTATCTCTTTGCGAATAATTAGATTATATTTATGAGTTATTTATTTCTTAGATCGTTTATCTAATATTTATGCATATCTACTAACTTAACGCTCATTGGACCGGTTTGTGAGTTATATTACCGAATATGACCAATTTTATTATACCACATGGTATGAGTTCATTTGTTAAAATCTTGAAATATTTGGGAATTTTGATTAACAGTGATTAGGAAAATTTATAATTATCAATATAATTGATTAGTTGATTTTATTCTAATTTATTTTGTATTAAGTAAGATAATTTTTTTTCTTCCATTTTTTACTATCCTAGTTTCACTATAAAATTACAATTAGACATCGTAAAAATATAAGAGAGAACAAAATATAGAATTTCATTTCATTATTCCATATAGTATCATAGCGCGTTCCTAAGTAGAACCTAGCCATATCTGGTTTACATCAGAAACAACCTTAAAAACAACTACAATCCCTACCATCAGTTCTCTAGATATATCATCTCTATAGATCATTGTAGAGAAACTCAATGGAAGGAATTATCGAGAGTGGGCTCAATTAGTTAGATTGGTGATTAATGGTAAAAGAAAAATGGGGTATCTAATAGGGGAAACTAAAAAAGCAACCGATGTTAGTGCAATCCAATGATGGACCTAAAAAAAACTCAATAATGATTGCATGGTCGTTTAATTCTATGTTACCAGCAATTGAAAAATCTATTTGTTTTTACCAAGAGCAAATGGTGTATCAGAGTCTCTCAAGGAGACATACTCAAATGGTGAGGATTTTTTTTACATCTTTGAAATACAAATTAAATTGTGGAAATTAAAGCAAGAGAAATGTGATGTTACCGATTATTACATGGAGATGCTATAGGAGTGTGCTAGTAGTTTTAGCTAACACCTATCTGATTAATAGGATGCCGAGCTATGTTCTTTCCTTATAAACACCAATCCAAAAATTTCAAAAAATGTCTTTCCATATCACATCTTCAATCTGAATTCCTTCTTAAGGTATTTGGTTGTATTGTATTTATGTATATTCTCTCACATAACAAATCCAAGTTAAACCTTAAAGTAACCAAGTGTGTTTTTATTGGATATTTTACTATTCAAAATGGGTGCAAGTGTTATGATCCTTTTACAAAATGGATCATTATTAGTTGGGATGTTACTTTCTTTGAAGATACAACTTACCAACAAAAGCTTTCTCTTTAGTGGGAGAAATGGGTGAAGAAAGCTCTCTTGGTAAGTACTTGGACCTAAGTTTTAACCCTCTTGAATGCACTACCACAAATCACGACTCTTGTTAAGAATTTACCACCATAAATAGTGAGCAACCTATTACCCCTCTCGGTTCTATTATGCCACCTAAAGAAGGGAATTTAAACCGAGAAAGAGATAAAAAAAACAAACAAATAAAGACAAACAGGAAGTGATTATTTACTCATCAAGGTCCAGGTTAAAAGATAGAGAAAACTTCATACTTGAAGCATCAAGAGAGTGAGAACTGGGGATAGATTTTAAAAGGAAATTTCCACAACAGGTAAGTTTGATTCTCGTATATTTTGTGATTTGTCCATTGCTCTTACAAAACTAACTCGATCTTGTACACATTATCCTATTTTAAAGTTGATTTCTTATAATACTTTATCTACTAGATTTTGTGTTTTTACCTTTAAACTGGAAAGATTAAAAAATTGAAAAAATATCCATGAAGCTTTTAAAATCCTAAAATAAAGAGACATTATGGAAGAAATAAGAACATTGAAAAAAATGGAACTTGAAATGTAATAGAACTATCGAAAGAGAAGATGCTAGTAGGCTATAAATGGATATTTGCAATAAAATACAAAGCTAATAGGGTAATAGAGCGGTACAAATCCCGTCTAATTACAAAAGGGTTTACACAAACATGTGGAGTTGAATACATAACCATTTGCACCATTTGCCAAACTAATTATAGTAAGGGTTCTCCTATCAATAGCAGCAAGTCTTGATTGGCCTCTCCAATAGCTGGATAACAAAAATGCCTTCGTTAATGGAGTACTAGAAAAAGAAGTCTTTACGACCATGCCACCAGGGTTTGGTAAAGGAAATGCAAACATAGTGTACAGATTGAAAAAAATCATTAGGTTGGAGAAAGATGTCTGATTCGCAGTTTAGTCGATGTCTATAATAGGATCTATGGCCAATTACGGGCCAATAGAGAGTGAGTAAAGATGTGCTCATGGAAAACCATCAACGATATGCAGAGCCTACCACTAGGATTCAGTCTATTTGTGGCGTGTTAGCTTGGTTGTTGCCTCCCCTATATGGGGGAAGTTCAGTTATGGAGATACATAAAATCACACTTTGTTGCATGCTATATATGTATTGCAAAGCCTATTAAGGATACCGCCCGTTTGAAGTGCGCTAGCTTGGCCATCTCTCCGCCCGTATGTGAGGTGATTGTTATCTATAGATATGTTATTCTCTATCTTTCATGGAACATTTGAGTTTGTTAGAGATTTCTTATGGCTATACATATCCTATATACCTACAACAAATAAATACCTGGTAGTGGCCCATTGCTTATCCTTTTGTCATTATAGGGCATCATTTTTATCTTTTGTAGTGTAAAATGATATGTAAGGGTGATGGCTTTGGCCATTTTTAGAAGACACCTTTTTGAAATTTTATTGTATGGTCTTCTTAGCCTATGCTCTTCTTAGGTGAGTGCCTTTCAAGCATTGTGTGAACTTTTGCAATTTAAAAGGAGTTAGAACATTGTTCTTGGATCACTGGTATGCAAGTCAACACATATGGTTTCCTATTATTGGAAATGATGTGCTACTTTGATGAGTTTGCATGTAGACTTGGTTGATTACGTTGATCCTTTCAAGTACCTCTAATGGAACTTGGATAGATTTATGAAGTACTCTTCTGGGGTGCTTTTTTGGAGGTGTGCATCCTTGGTTGATATGTTTTGGCTGGACACGTATGGGGGAGTTCACAATCTCATCTATTGGTAGGATGTAGCTTCATTATTTTTGTACAAGGTTGGGGCCTTGGTGTTGTACATCAATAGGAAACATTTTTGACATTTAACGTAAAATATTGTGGAACCCATGTGTTATGCTATTTTGTTATGTGGTCTATTTATGGTATTATCACCTTGTAAGATTATGGGCTCTTTTAAAGTTTGTCTCTCATTATAGACTGTGGTCCATTGTGCCGATATGTAAGGGTGGAATCAAGCACTTATAGAGGATGAAAAATAGTTTGAGCATTCATGGTGAGGCATTACACGTGGGTATGGAGCAATGTTGACAAGCTTATAGTGTAAACATTTTAGGTTTAGCTTTGCCTAGCGGGTACCTGTCTCTTTGACCAATTTCTATTCGATAACCTTTATCTAGCCAACCATATGTCTGTCTCACCAGTCATTTTTATGTTCGAACACCTTTGTTCGGCTTAGTGGCCTCATGAATCTTGGTTTACACGTCCATCTTGGTGGACAACTTGTAGTTGGGTGAATGGATGGTGTCGGCGTGGTTGCAGTCTGTTGTACTTCTGTATGGACCATGTTGCATTTATGACTTATTTCTATTCTTGGGCTGACTTTATTTGACCAAATGTTGCTTGCTAAACCCTCAGTTAGTTAGCCCTCACCTTATGCTTGTATCCATTAAGTTGCCCTAGCATATATAGCTTTTTACTTTTGTAACTTAAAAAAATTTCTTCCATGGATGGTTTTTCAATCCCGTTTGGAGTATTTGTGCTCTCCATTGTTGCCTTTCTGTGGGTTTTCTAGGGTCTATGCATTCTTATTTATGTTCTTCAATAAGAACGTAGTCATCCTTTATGGACAATATGTGACATGGAAGCTTGTAGTTAGATAGATTCACGTGCACACCTCTAGCCCAATGAATAACTGAGTACGCTTATTGGAATAGGCAGAGGTTTAAGGGGTTCGTGGTGGATAACAACGACATGGACTATAAGGTTGGACAATCATATTTTGGGCAATCAAGGCTTGGTCTTTGTGGTTTGTGATGTGGGACGATGTGACCTATTTCATGGCACACTCTCTTGTTTGGCATGGCTTGGTAGACAACGTCTTAGACTGTTTTTGATTGATTGGATGGATAAACAATTTCTCTATACACCTATTTTTGTATGTGTACCAAAATATTTCAAGTATATTGTCATTGTAATCAGTTTTATTTTTTTCAGAATTGGTCTGGAAGTGGGTGAACTATGCCTTAATTAGTTTTGCTTTGTCTGGCGACTTAGGGCAATTTTTTCCAATCTTTTTCTAGGCAATGTGTGCCTGGCCGTCACCCACTCGTACTGGTGGCACATGTAGTAATGTAGAGTGCTAGTTGGTTGCCAAATTTTGGCTTTTGGTAGATCTTCAATTTCCTTTTTCAATCGTGGTCTCAAATTTTCTAAAAGATGTATAGATTTCTAGATCCGGACAAAAGGGTGCTCAATTGGGCAAAAGATATTACATAGGACCATATTTGATTTTTGTCGTTGTGATTGACTAGCTGGTCTTTTTTGTCCAGTGATCAAAGATAACTCACTTGTAAGAAATTTCAAAAATTGAACCTTCTTTTGTCGACAATGACCTTAGAGGCTACAACCCTTTTTTCATAATATGTTTTACATGTGATGTTTTCTAAATGTGTTATACTTTTTTCATTTGATTTTTTAGAACTTATTTTGAAGTTTGTTAGATGAGTCTCTTTTTTGAAGATTTTTTTGAAAGTACAAAGAATCTTTGATATGATATTCATACAAATGGTTTTTTCTCATAGTTGTTTTGGAATCTGGTGGAGAACATAATTGAGTATTCCTACAATTCTCTCTTTTTGGTATTAAGCTAGCAAAACACACTTCTTATTAATGATATTTTTCATCAACATCAAAGGTGGGTGTACTTCTCCTTATCATAGTCCTACGAATAGAGAACACTTATTAGGATTTTATATAAGAATGTGGTGATTTTTGACCCTTTAAGTCAATTCAGATAATTAAGATAAAAGTTGATATCAAAGTCTTTCTCTGTGATTTAGAGAGAAGTATATACATAAAGGTACTATAGATGTATCTAGTTTTTATTGGTTAATAAACACACCGATAAAGTGTACAATATGAGTATATACAAGGGAGATGATTTACTTGATGTCGATCACTTACCTATAAAGATAGATTTAATCTAAGGTTAGAGTTTTCTTCGTAATTGTTTCTTCCAAATAGTTATTGGATATTTATGAGTTATTTGTCTTTTAGAACATTTATCTAACGCTTATAATCATCTATTAACTCAGTACTCACTAGACTGACATGTAACATAAGTTTATTTTACATCCAACATGTTCATTATCATTACACACTTTAGTTTGTGCGTGACACCCGTACTTCCTAATATGATTGTAAGGTTTTAGACAAATCTTGATCCTCACACTCTAACATCCTAAATGAGTTCTTATTACTTGATCTTAAAAAAATTACATGTTCAAATCATACTTACATAAGATGTTATTCTAAAATTTACATGAAAATTACATCAGATAAAACCCTTACATTTTTAACCATTAAAAGAAAACACATAAATCAATTGTTTATATACCCTTATTATTTTTCAATTTTACCTCGTGGATTCTCTATAATAAAAAATTTATATTAAAGGAGAAAAAACATATATCCCCAATCAAATTAAGATCTTGTACTTTTTTCTCTTAAACTTTTTGAATCCATTGAGATTCTTTCTCATTAATTTGAAATCCAATCATATTAATATCTAAATATCAAAATATCTATCTTTTTGACGAATAAAAAGTGATGACTCTGAAGCTTCGACATGATGATGACGAGAGATGAAAACTGTTGAAAAAATGAAAAATAACTTATGTACTAACTATATTACTCAACACCATTTGAGTATTAAAACCGTACAAACTCTCTATTCTTATTATATTAAACTCGCTACACATTTTGACTGTATATAGAAGTGTGAGAACTTCTAATGTTATAGAGCACAATTCTAAATAAATAGTTTAAGGATTATATTTCTATTGCAACATAACAAGTAGGAACCCTTCAAATGTTTAAGTAGTTTTTTTTAACATTGAACCCTAAGGTTGTTACAAAATACTATCGAATTTAATTTTTTTATTTTTATACTATTAAATTTTATAATTATTACAAAAATATGATCAAATTTTTTTAATTACTTCTATGCCATTAAACTTTACATAGTGTTATAAAATACTATTAACGTCAATCAATTAACGAAAGTTAATGACAAATTACAAATACGTCGATTGTATTTTTATTAGATTTGTAAAGTTTAATGATGTAAAAGCAATAAAAAAAATCGATGATATTTTTCTAATATTTGTAAAATTTAACGGTGATAAAAAATATATTTACTCTACTATTTATCAATTAATATTTCTTATTATAAATTTAATGATATTTTTATAATGGTATGAGTCAAGGAGAGAAACTAAATCATTAGAATAGATAAATATAGATTTTATATTTATTATAAAAATAATATTTAAATTTTATATTTATTTTTTTAACGATATAACCTTATTGTTATTAAAAAGTAAACATATAAGAATAAAATAATTTTTTTTGATTTCATTTTTTGAATTTTTAGAATACATTGGATATATATTGTTTTAACTTTAATAAATTATAACTAACATCATCCAACAAAAAATCAAATAAAAATAAAAAAGTATAATTATTTTTATATAATCACTTTTTTAAAATAAAATAATGTTATGTTTTACTAACCCCTGAGATATAAATTAGCAGAATTTGATCCTAGGTTGACAAGAAAAACTTTCAACCAACGTTGACATTTAAAGCGTAACTAAATTATTTTGCTATACCTTTGTAGTGCGAATCGAACTTCTTGGAAGCTCGATCTTCTAAGGGTATTTGTAGTTCACAATCCCAGTACCGCCATTAGAATTTCTTTGCTTAAGCCTTGCAACAGTTGATTCTGGTCCAGCCAACTGGGAGGGGGAACCTATCTTGTTTCGGTTCTAGCGCGAGCAACGGCTGTCCTTTGCTAAATACCAATCGAACAAGAAGCGAGCAGGAGCAGTTAAGAGCAACGGGAACAAATGAAAAGGAGCACTGTAACCCCCCCACACTCGATTGGCTAATTAAAGTAAAAGGAGCCAGCTTATTTTGAATGGGTCACCAATAGAACTGTCGGTTCTTGAGAATCTAACATCGGGTACCCTTTTAAAGTTACCAAAACATGACTATTATATTCATTTCAACAACTGTAGATAGGGTCTATAAACCGGAAAGCGTAGTAATTCTACCAATAGTCACCACAAGAACAGCTTCCGTTTTTGAAGTGATGAAAGCGCATTGAATCTCTAACAACAATCTCACGTCCAGCTATCTTTGCTATAAGCTTGACTGCAGCGTGACAATCCCCACATACACGAAGATTCTTCATAACTGTTATTGTACTACCTTCCACAGTTGTAATTAAGCCAAATCCAATAGCAAGTCTCTCACTATGGTAAGACAAAATCTCTTCCTTTTGTTCTGCTTCAACGTCGTGCAGTGCAAACTGTTGATCAGGAACATAACCAAATTCCTTCATCTTTCCCACCAACCAGTCTAGCTTTTGATATATTTCCTGACTAAGTGGGTGAGATCTGTCACCAGAAACAAATTCGTGTCGCGATCCCTTGTAAGTAACCCAGCTTGTTCCTGGTTGTTTTACAATTCCATTATGTTTCATCTTCCAACGTATTTTGGATACATCACTCCATCTCCCTACAGAAGCATATACATTTGACAGTAAAACGTAGGCTGCACTGCAATGTGGTTCTAGATTCAAAATTCTTGCTGCAGCTCTCTCGGCAACATCCAAATTAGAATGCATCCTACAACCACTAAGCAAAGCTAACCATACCATAGAATTTGCTTCCAAAGGCATGTTTTTAACTAAAACCTCTGCTTCTTCTAGCTTACCACATCGGCCTAAGATATCTACCATACAAGCATAATGTTCAAGTTTCACTTCGAGAGTTTTATATTGACTGAAATATTTGAAAAAACATTTTCCTTTCTGCAACATACCAGAATGACTGCAAGCAGAAAGCAAGCCAGTGAAAGTGATTTCATCCGGCTCTATCCCTACACGTATCATTTGGTTTAAGAGAATCAGAACCCACATCCCATACCCATGTTGTGCACACCCAACTATAATCGAGTTCCACGTGACAATATTTTTCTCACTGTTACTTGTAAATACTTCAATTGCATCATTTATATTTCCACATTTACCATACATGACGATAAGAGAATTACATACAAAGACATCAGTTTCCAAATTTAGTTTAATTGCAGCAGAATGGATCACCTTACCCCCATCAATAGACTCTAGTCCACTGCATGCATTTAAAGCACTAGTGAGAGAAGACTGATTTGGCAGGACCCCAAACGAAACCATGTCACAGAAAACCGTCAATGCACTTTCATGTTTGGAATTCAAGCTATATCCAGTTACAAGAGCAGTCCATACTACCACATTCATGTTCAATCTCTCTTCCAAAATTTTACGAGCATTCAGTATTTGCTCACACTGGCTATAGAATGTTATAAGCGACGCACACAAAAATTCATCAAAGCAGTGCCCGAATTTAATGATCTGAGCATGCACTTGAACTCCTAAATGTAAGGCCAAAGCATTGGAAGAAGCTGTTAATACGCAAACAAATGTGGTTGAAGTGGGTGTAAAACCAGAATCTACCATTTTCTGAAACAGTGAAAAAGCTTCATGGGTCTTTCCATTTTCGTCAATCCCACCAATCATAGAAGTCCAAGAAATTACATTCCTGCGAGGCATGACCTCAAACAAACGTATAGCTTCTTCCATTCTACCATTACTTAAGTAGCCATTAATCATTGCATTCCAGGCAGCAATATCCCTTGTGGGCATGTCATGAAAAAAAAGCTCAGCCATCTTAATTTCCCCAAACAGCATAAACCCATTTACCATGGTCGTCCAAGAAATAACATTCCTTTCAGGCATTTCATCAAACAGCTGTCGGGCCTTACTTAAGTCCCCACAATTCAAACACCCTTTCAACATCGAGTTCCAAGAAATAGTATCTTTAACTGGCATTTCATAGAATAGTTGCAATGCATCTTTTAGCTTATGGTTATTCGCATAGCCATCTATCATCATTGTGTACAGATGGACACTGGGGTGTGGAATATCATTAAAAAATTCCCGAGCTTTGACTAGCTTCCGGTTTCCTAAGTGATGAGTGAGCACCGATTTGTAAGAGGTCGCACTCAAGTTAGTGTAGTTCATCAAACCAACTAAGCGTCCGGAGGATTTGGAGAGAATAAGGGAGGAAAAAGATAAAAATGGAATTGGTGACTGATGTACTCTGGTACATTGAAAAATGGCGGTAATTCTTAACATTACTATTGTTCAATAACTTCCGAAGCAGGACAACTCGGAAGAGAACAATATCGAACGCATCTTTTGGTCGGACTTAAAAGGGTTTGGAATTACAATCAAATGGGTTCGCAGACCCACCATTTAACAAAATTAGATAGTTGGATAGAGGAGTTTATTAATAAAAAAAAAATGATAATATTATTCAATTTTGTATGCTTTTACACTTCTATCATGTACATGTATTATAATCGTTGAAAAAATTGAATAAATAATTAGATTTTTAAATAATAATTGGGTATAATATTATGTAATTAGTATTCCTATCAATATATAAGTTTATTATCATCGATTAAATTTTATTAAAATATAAAAAAATAAAAATTGATACATAATTGATATCAAGTAATATAATAGTTATTAAAAAGAAAAAGTATTCTATCATTATTCTAAATAAATTATTTTTTATTTATCTTAAATTTTATATTTAATTAATAATTAATATATATAACATTATATTATATTATAAAATAATATTATATGTATTGAGTTACTGTATGATTCAAAAGACGCGCTAATATTACTATTGATATCAAGTTAGGATATAAGATGATAGATAATTGTGTGAGATAAATTATCTATTCTTTTTTAATATGTGTGATATAATCGTGGGAAAAATAAAATATAAAATTATTATAATTATTTTTGAAAAACACAAATAATTAATAGTTGATAAAGAGAATAAATAAAATGATATGATAGAGAATAAGGAGAAATCATTAGTGGGATGCCAAATAGATTATGACATTTTTCAGTCGAAAACATTGTCTTACAAGTCCTATCCGACTGGAAAAGAATTTCTTTAGTCTTAAATAACTAAAGGCCCAAAGAAATACGTAAGAATGTTCTCTAAAAGAAGACTAACAAATGTTAATATACGAAGTAAGAATCTAGCATTTTGTTGGCTTTGCCTTGATCATGAAGAATCCTCCTCCTTTACAACCCCACAGAGGCCTTTAGAAGCAGGTATTCTTGGGAAGAAAAGAACCAAAACCCAACAGCCCATTTTATAAAGACCATGCAGTCTCTTTGCACAAACACAAAGTAACAAGAAACATCTTTTTCTTTTTCTGATCAAAACTCTGCTATCCTTTCCCAATCCTACACAGCTTTCCATTGTACAAAAAATGGCTAATACACAGTTACAACCAGTTGCCTATCTGCTTTTGCTGCTTAATTTCTGCATGTATGTCATTGTTTTGGGCATTGGAGCTTGGGCCATGAATAGAGCTCTTAATCAAGGCTTTATCATTGGTAATTTTCTCTCACTTTCATTCTTTGTACTATATATCACAAATTTGTCATAACGGTATAATTCTCTCAACTTATCAGTAATTCAATGTCACGTTATTCTTTACGAATAAACTTGAATGTAATGCTAATTAATGTTGTGTACAATTTGATCACAGGTGCTGATTTCAATCTTCCAGCGCATTTCTCACCCATATACTTTCCAATGGGAAATGCTGCCACCGGATTCTTTGTAACATTTGCTCTTCTCGCTGGTGTTGTTGGAGTTGCTGGAGTGATCACGGGGATCAATCACATTCGTTCTTGGAGTATAGACAGCTTGCCTGCAGCTGTTTCTGCTGCTACCATTGCATGGACTCTTACACTACTTGCCATGGGGTAATTAATTAAATCCATTCATATAACTTTTTTTTTTATACAACACAAACTCACATCCTTATTCGGACTTAAAACTCAAATAAATTCCATATTATTGAACTAACAAATCCATGTATATATATAACTTGATATTTGTGTCTTTTCTTATAATTTATTTTCCATTTTTTATTTATTCAAGTTTTGGTACTGTTGCCCTTATTTTAATTTTAAACTCTAATAAAGAAACCACTTGCTTCTAACTTTTAACTTCAGTTATTCTATTTTTTTCACCTATTGTTTAATTTATCATTTTTGAAGCAACAGTCATGTAAGTTTTTGAGAATATGCACTTTTTGTTAACCACTTGCTTGGACTTTATGCAGCTTTGCTTGGAAAGAAATTGAGCTCCATAACAGGAATTCCCGTCTGGTAAGAACAAGAAATTGCATACTTACTTTTCAAATTTTTAAATCTCATGTATTATTAATAAAAGTTTTAAAACTTTAACTATAAGTAAAGTATTAAAAATCTGTTAATTGTTAAGTTAATATTTATAGGTAAAGTATTAAAAATTTGAGTATGAAATAATCTAATTTTAAAGTTTAGAATGTGTGTATAAAATTTTAAATATTAAATGTTACTTTACGTGAAAAATCTCAAAATTTACGGATTAAAGCAATTTCTTTATTGTTGTATCTACTGAAATGACCAAAAACGTACATCTTTGTTTTTTTCCTCCTTTTCAGAAAACCATGGAGGCCTTCCTAATCATCCTTTCAGTCACACAGCTTATGTACATAGTAGCCATTCATGGTGTTGAATCACGAAGATAAACCTCGAAGCTTTGATTCTTAAAGATTTAGTGTGATTTTAATTTTTTTTTTGTTTAATTTGCTGTTCCGATTTGTAAGAGATAAAAAATCCATGACCTCGAAACTTTTGTTGAAAATCAACACCAAAATAATAATTTAAGAGGTAGAGAAATAAATGAAATGGTCGAAGGTTGTAGAAATAAATGAAATGGTTGAAGATTGTAGAAATAAATGAAATAGTTGAAGGTTGTAGAAATAAATGAAGTAGTTGAAGGTTGTAGAAATAAATGAAGTAGTTGAAGGTTGTAGAAAAGAGAAGTGTGTAGATAAGATTTGTATGGCTAGGATTATTTCTTAGTTTTATATTTGTGTGGTGTAGATTGCATGGTGATGACTATAAATAGCCTACCTTGCATTTGGTTTAATCATTCCATCAAAAACAAATAAGTCTTTGTATTCTTAGTTTGAGTGTGAGTTGAGAGCTTTCTCTTTGAGTGTTTGTATTTCTCTTCAATTTGTAAGTTACATTTGAAATGTGTTATAGTGAGTATAATACAAGTAGTTTGTTACTTTGTTTGGATCTAATATTAGTAAATTTAGAGTTGTTCATTCTAAATTTTACTCAACAATTGGTATCAGAGCGGGACGGTCAGGGATCGTTCTTAGTGGAGTTATCTTGAGTCGTGAAGAGTTTGGTACTCTGCAAGTTTATTAGTCAAGCTTGTTCGGTATAGTCGAAGTCTTGCCGACACGATGGGTGATCTTCAAGTAGTTGGAGGAATCAAGAAGCTCAACAACAAAAACTATAACACATGGGCAACATGTATGGAGTCTTATCTACAAGATCAAGACTTGTGGGAGGTTGTTTGTGGTGATGAAGTTACACAACCATGATAATTGTATTTTATACAGTTATTTTCACCAATTTTATTAATGATAATTGCTATATTCTTTACATTTTTGTTTAATTTTAGTTAAATAAATTAATATTTACGTTTTATGTGTTAAAAAATACATTTTTAATAAAATTAAATAATTTGTATCGAAAATGTACTTAATTTCATATTTATGTCCACAAATATAATTTCAAATAATATAGTTCGTAATTACAATTTATAAAAATCGAAAATATAATTTAAAATGAATTTGGGCTTAAATATAATTATTAAAAGTTTAAAAATGTAATTTAAAATTAGCAAAGAGCTTGACTGTAATTTAAGAAAGTTCAAAATGTAATTTGAATTAAATTTGTGGGTCAAATGCAATTAATTAAATTTTGATTTTCTACGCAGGTGGGAAGAATCCACGCGCTAATCTACACGCGTGAAATGTTAACCGTCCGATCAAATAAGAAACAGCTGAGATTCGCGCGTTCTTATCACACTCGACCAAAGCGAGTGGGTGCAGGTCTTTATTCTTCACGCGGCTTGGCACCAGTGGGGCCCACCTACCGCGCAGGGTGGGACCCACGTGTCTGTTACACGTCTGCCAAAGGTTGTAATCTCGTGCGGCTGAACCACGTGCAATCGTTCCTTCCAACCATTTAATGTATGCCACGTGTCCAACGCTCCCTTTGCACGAATCAAGAGCGGACACGTGGTACGTTTCGGGGAATAAAAAAGTGCCAAATCTCGCACCCGTTTCAGCCGTTGTCCCCCACGTTTCGCGCTCTTATCCCATGCGACCGGTCTGCGTGAGCCCGTCCTTGCTTTCCTATTATTTGCTGCCACGTGTCCCACCAATCTATTCAGCGAATCAAATGCTAACACGTGGCATGCACAATGAATTAAAAAAATGTAGAAACATTTCCTTGTCTTACGCGTGAATTAAAATAATGTTTCGATTTTCGCGTGATCGCGGATTTTAAGGGGAATGTTGGGGTTTTATTTTCGATACAAATTTTTACGCGTATATGATATTTTAATATTTTTGATGTATTTTTTTGGTGCTATAAATAGGTGATATTATGATAGAGTTAAGAATTTTTTTTTTAGAGTTTAAGTTTATAATTTTTGTGTTGTTCTGTTTTGGCTTTTGTTGTGTTCTGCGTGTGCCAAATATTTTCGTAATTGATGTATCAATTTCCTTTCTGCTTCTTATAATTTTCTGTATTTGTTGTTATTTAAATTTTAATTAATGAAGTAATTTAATTTTTCTAGGTTTGCATTTGATCTAAATTTATGAAGCTTTGATTTTAATTATTTTTTTGAAAGATTTATAAGACGTTCGATTTGTTCATTCTATCTTGTGTTAATGCTTTTTGATTATTTACAAATTTTATCAAAACGATTTGTGGCACATTAATAAACTTGAGAGAGGCATTTTTGTGTATATTGCTCGTAGATAGAATGACATGTATGATGAAGGATAGGAATATACCCTAATTGTATGTGTGGCCATTTGAAAACTTAGAACGTAATGAATCTTATTAAATTTAATTCTCATAGAGATATAGTGAATTAATTTAACGAGGTGTGTCTATACGGAGCTCGGAAGAGATGTATGGATAAAAATAGAAGTTTTCGGTTGACAAATTAAATGTACTAAAAAAATATAAATCAAGAGAAAATAACACAATTGGAGTGGATTAGTTTAGTGAAAAATTGCAATCCTAGATTTCTCTTATTTTCTTTTTACCTTTTTCTTAATCAACGATTGTTTTGGATAAAATCAGAGTGAAACAATTTTAGTACTCAACAAACTATAGTAACAAATCTCCGTGGGAACGATCTTTACTTACAAATCTTTATTACTTGTGACCGTGTATGCTTGCACGATTTCTGTGTGTTGCAAAACACACAACATACCACAATTGAAGAAGAAATGTTGGAGCATATTCGGGATGCAAAAACACCAAGGGAAGCATGGGACACTCTTGTTACGCTCTTTTCAAAGAAGAATGATACAAGATTGCAACTTCTGGAGAATGAGTTACTATCGATGGCTCAACGCGACATGACGATTTCCCAATACTTTCACAAGGTAAAGTCTTTATGCCGCAAAATTTCAGAGTTAGATCCAAAAGCTCTTATTGGGGAAACAAGGATAAAGAGAATAATTATTCATGGTTTGAGACCCGAATATCGAAGGTTTGTTACCGTTATACAAGGATGGCCAACACAACCATCTCTTGTTGAGTTTGAGAATCTGTTAGCCTTTCAAGAAGCTACGGCTAAGCAAATGGGAGGAGTCCAACTGAAGGGTGAAGAAGAAGCGCTCTACACTAGCAAAAGCAAAGGCACTTTCAAACGGTACAATGGAAATGGATATAAAAATGATGGCGATAAAGGAAACATTCCTCAAGGAAAGGAAGGCTTTCGTCCATGGGGAGCTTGGAAGAACCGCAATAACAATAGAAAATTTGACGGTGAATGTTACAACTATGGAAAGATGGCTCACATGGAAAAAGATTGTTGGAGTAAGAAAAAGCCTGTTGAAAGCAATACAGCTACTTCCAGTTCTAAGGAGCATAGCGAAGATGGTTGGGATGCCGAAGCATTATTCGCTATAGAGGAAGAAGAATTGGCTCTTACGGTGACAACATCAAAACAGATTGACTACAAGAATGACTGGATCATAGATTCGGGCTGCTCAAATCATATGACAGGTGATAAACATAAGTTGGAAAGCATGTCTGAGTACAAGGGAGGTCGTGTAGTGGTGACAGCTGACAACTCAAGGTTACCGATAGCCCACATCGGTAAGACGATAGTTACGCCTCGATATAGTACTAACCAAGTACCACTTCAAGATGTTTATCATGTCCCAAGAATGAAGAAAAATTTGCTATCTGTGGCTCAATTAACATCATCAGGCCACTATGTCTTGTTCGGTCCCCGAGACGTGAAGGTGTATCGTGATCTCAAAATCTCAGAAATACTAACAATGGAGGGGCAACAATTGGAATCAGTCTACGTGATGTCAGCAGAATCTGCATATGTAGACAAGACAAGAAGAAATGAGACAGCAGATCTATGTCATATGCAGTTATGTCACGTTAGCTATTCCAAGCTAAATATGATGGTGAAGAAGTCGATGCTTAAAGGGATTCCTCAACTAGACGTGTGAACAGACACAATCTGTGTGGGATTCCAATATGGTAAAGCTCACCAATTTCCATATGAGGAATCAAAGTTTAAAGTAAAAGAACCATTGGAGTTAGTTCACTCTGATGTATTCGGTCCTGTTAAGCAACCATCAATTGGTGGTATGTGATACATGGTGACATTCATTGATGACTTATCAAGGTATGTGTGGATTTTCTTTATGAAAGAAAAATCTGACATATTCTCAAAGTTTAAAGAGTTTAGAGAGTCAATTGAAGGAGAAGTTGGAAAGAAGATCCATTGTTTGCGCACATACAACGGCGGGGAATATAGCTCAGGCGAGTTCTCTCAATACCTAAGGGAATGTCGAATACGTCATCAGTACACTTGTGCTGACATGCCACAAAAAAATGGTGTAGCAAAAAGAAAGAACCGGCATCTTGTAGAAATTTGTCGGAGTATGCTACATGAAAAGAATGTACCTAGGAGGTTTTCAGCTGAATCGATGAAGATTGTAGCCTTTGTGATCAACAGACTTCCTCAACCAAGGTTAGAATTTGTTTCACCCTTTGAGAAACTATGGAACATGAAACCTACAGTTAGCTACTTTCGAGTATTTGGCTGTGTATGTTATGTATTTGTTCCTGATCATTTACAGAGTAAATTTGACAAGAAAGTTGTTAGATGTATCTTTGTGGGATACGACAGCCAAAGAAAAGGATGGAAATGTTGTGATCCAACGAGTGCAAGATGCTACACTTCACGAGATGTGGTGTTCGATGAAGCATCTTCTTGGTGGTCCTCAGAGAAGGAAGCATTGCCAGACTCAAGAGAATTTGGAGATAAGTTGCAACAAAAGATGGAGGAGCATACTATAAAATTTCAACCAAGTTTAGATGAATCCAAAGATCCAGACAATGATGGTGCCAAACAAAGAGTAACTCAGAATCCTTGGAAAACTGGCATATATCAACAACTAAATGAAGAAGGTGGGCCTAGTGAAATAGAAGAATCAACTCCACAATCTCAACTCCGTAGGTCAACAAGAACACGAAGGCCAAATCCTAAATATGCCAATGCAACCATAATTGAAGAAGTAATAGAACCTGAGATGTTTGAAGAAGCATCGCAAAGATTTGAGTGGATGACAGCTATGAGAGAAGAGATCGATGCACTTCAGCAAAATCAAACTTGGGATCTGGTGCGAAAACCAAGAGATGTGAAACCCATATCCTACAAATGGGTTTACAAGATAAAGCGTAGACTAGATGGGTCAATAGAGAGATACAAGGCACGATTGGTAGCTCGTGGTTTCTCTCAACAGTATGGACTAGACTATGATGAAATGTTTAGTCTAGTGGCAAAACTTACAACTGTTCAAGTCCTACTTGCACTTGCAGTAAACAAAAATTGAAAGTTGTGGCAGATAGATGTGAAGAATGATTTTCTTCATGGAGATTTGGATCGGGAGATCTACATGATCCAACCAATGGGTTTTCAGAGCCAAGATCATCTTGAATATGTGTGTAAGCTGTGGAAAGCACTCTACGGATTAAAACAAGCACCCAGGGCATGGTATGGTAAGATTGCTAAATTTCTAACATAAAGTGGTTATTCAATAACACCTGCAGATTCCAGCTTGTTTGTTAAAGCCAATGAAGGAAAGCTAGTTATTGTGCTAGTGTATGTGGATGACTTAATCATAACTGGTGATAATGAGGCAGAAATTCTTCGGACAAAGGAGAATTTTTCAGACCGTTTCCAGATGAAAGAACTTGGCCAACTCAAGCACTTCCTTGGTTTAGAGGTTGATCGCACACAAGAAGGAATATTTCTTTGTTAGCAAAAATATTCTAAAGATTTGATAAAATGGTTCGGAATGCTTGAATGCAAACCAATTTCGATGCCGATGGAGACAAATGCCAACATGTGTGCACATGAAGGAAAAGATTTAGAAGATGCGACAATGTATCAAAAATTGGTAGGCAGTCTAATCTACTTAACCTTAACTCGGCCTGACATTTCTTATGCAATTAGTGTAATGAGTCGGTACATGCAAAATCCAAAGAAGCCACATTTGGAAGCAGTTCGAAGAATATTGAGATATGTGAAGAGTACAATTGGCTATGGTCTTTTGTACAAGAAAAATGGAGACAACAAGTTAGTTGGTTACTGCAATGCAGACTATGCAGGAGATCATGACACCAAGAGATCAACAACTGGGTATATGTTTAAGCTGGGTTCTGGAACAATTTCTTGGTGTAGCAAAAGACAATCAACAGTATCATTATCAACCACTGAAGCTGAGTATCGAGCAGCGAAAATGGAAGCTCAAGAGTGTACATGGTTGATACATCTAATGAATAATCTACATCAATCAGTAGATTATGCAGTACCGTTGTATTGTGACAATCAATCAGCAGTTCGTTTGGTAGAGAATCTGGTCTTTCATACAAGAACTAAGCATGTTGAAATACACTATCACTTTATCAGAGAAAAGGTTCTGCAAGAAGAAATTGAAATGAGGCAAATCAAGACAGATAATCAAGTTGCAGACTTGTTCACAAAAATCTTAAGCGTTGGCAAGTTCGAAATGTTTCGCCATTAGCTTGACACAGTAAAAATAGTGAGAGTTGGTGTTGAGGGGGAGTGTTGAAAATCAACACGAAAATAATAATTGAAGAGGTAGAGAAATAAATGAAATGGTTGAAGGTTGTAGAGATAAATGAAGTAGTTGAAGGTTGTAGAAAAGAGAAGTGTGTAGATAAGATTTGTATGGCTAGGATTATTTCTTAGTTTTATATTTGTGTGGTGTAGATTGCATGGTGAGGACTATAAATAGCCTACCTTGCATTTCGTTTAATCATTCCATCAAAAACAAATAAGTCTTTGTATTCTTAGTTTGAGTGTGAGTTGAGAGCTTTCTCTTTGAGTGTTTGTATTTCTCTTTAATTTGTAAGTTGTCTTTGAAATGTGTTATAATGAGTATAATACAAGTAATTTGTTTATTTGTTTGGATATAATATTAGTAAATTTAGAGTTATTCATTCTAAATTTTACTCAACCGCTTTCGGTTTCCTAAGTGATGAGAGAGCACCGATTTGTAATAGGTCGCACTCAAGTTAGTGTAGTTCATCAAACCAACTAAGCGTCCGGAGGATTTGGAGAGACTAAGGGAGGAAAAAGATAAAAATGAAATTGGTGACTGATGTACTCTGGTACATTGAAAAATGGCGATAATTCTTAACATTGCAGGACAACTCGGAAGAGAACAATATCGAACACATCTTTTGGTCGGACTTAAAAGGGTTTGAAATTACAATCAAATGGGTTTGCAGACCCACCATTTTCCAAAATTAGATAATTGGATAGAGGAGTTTATTAATAAATGTTAATAAACTGGCCCAAAACTTTCAGGCCCAAGACCCAATACTAAATAAACCCTATATTCATTTCTCTACTTCATATATATTAACTAAGTTTGCTTAGTTAATTAGAGGAGGTATAGCCGCGAGAATACAGTAGCCCGAAATCAATCAGATTCCCACATTTTCCCACTATCTCCTTCTCATAGTCCTCCTTTCGCTTCAACACCATATGCCCACTAATTTTCCCACACTGCAGGATTAACTTGAATGTCCAGAAGCTCTGCACTTCTCCAAGAGCTTGTTTTTCAGCATAGCACTGCGGGAAAAGAAAGATCTGTTTTCCACAATCATAGATGAGAACATTGAAAGGAATGTTGTTGTTGATATCATGTGTATGGTAATATTTTGTTTTAATAGCAAATTCTTTAATTTATCTTGCTATATATTACCAATAAATTAGAGGGGATATTTTGTGGGTTTGATTTTGGATTTTGGTATAATTTGTGAAGCTATCTGGAATTGGTGTTTGTATCTCCATTTTGATTATTAGTGGATTTTCCTCGGTGTGTCGTCGTTAGTGGAGTAGACTTTTCACATTGAAAAGTTGAACCACTTAAATCATTGTGTGCTATTTAATTTTTTACTGCTTATTGTTTTGCCGTTACCCATTATTATTAAATTGTGCAACCAAAATTGGACCTGATCTTCGCTTCCGCAAGTGCTAATTCGTAACAAATTGGTATCAGAGCCATTGGGTTATTCTGTTATTTATTGGAACTGATCAAGTTTGCTCTTTTGGATTTATTTTGAGCTTCTGGTTATCTGATTGGTTACATATATTTCTGGGTTGTACTTCTGCTTATTTAATATTGGGTTTTCATTATGGCAAAGAAAATATGAAATTGAGAAATTCAATGGTAGAAATGATTTCGGTTTATGGCGTATGAAGATGCGCGGTATTAGTTAAAGAAGCGGCTCGTTAAGACACTTGAAGGTAAGGATAAATTGCCGGAAAAATTGAGTGATGAAGAAAAAGATGCATTGAAGGGAAATGCTTTGAGTTCAATTCAGTTATCCTTGTCTGATGAGGTATTACGCGAGGTTGGTGATGAGGAATCCATACGATGGGTTATGGCTTAAATTGGAGAATTTGTATATGACCAAGTCTTTTACCATCGGTTATATTTGAAGCGCTGCTTGTATACATTCGAATGTCGTAAGGTACACTGCACGATCATCTTGATGAATTTACTAAAATTATTCGTGATTTGAAAAATGGTGGTGTTAAGATTGACGATGACGAGGATCAGCCTTAGTTCTATTATGTTCTTTACCTCATTCATTTGAACATTTTGTTGATACCATGCTATATAAAGTAGACACTATTTCTTTGGAAGATGTCAAAGAACTTTTGAATTCCAGAGAGTTGAAGAAAAAGGTATCTACAAGCAACAATGATAATAGTAGTGGTTTATTTTTCGAGGTAGAAATCAAGAAAAAGGCACAAGCAAGTACAGAGGCAAGTCTAGATCCAAATCTAGAAAAAGAAAAGATAAATGCAATTATTACCGTCGAAGAATCACTGGAAAGTAAACTGTCTGAAACTCAAAGGTAAAGGAAAATCTGCCACAACGTCTTCTGGTACTAAAGATGTTGCTGGTGTTGAAGATAGTTCCGGTTCCGATGGTGAAAATTTTCTATCGCATCTATTGGGTTCTCCTGGAGATGTTTGGATTCTTGATTCGGGTTGCACTTACCATATGTGCCCCGAGTAGAGATTGGTTTGCGTCTTATCAGTCTATTGATGGTCATTGTCTTGATGGGGAAACAATATGTCCTGCAAGGTTGTTGGTATTGGTACCTTTGTCCGAATTAAGATACATGATGGTATTGTTAGGACTTTAAAAGATGTTCGCCATGTTCCAGCATTTGAAAAAGAATTTGATATCTTTGGTACTCTTGATTCACAAGGCTATAAGTATGTAGTCAAGGTGGAGTTTTAAAAGTTAGTAAGGTGCTCTCGTTGTTATTAAAGCGGCAATTGTCGCGTGGTCTCTATATGCTTCAGTAGCACCGTTATTGCGTGTATCGATTTCATCCTCGTCGATCAAGATTCGTACACTACTGATTATGGCATATGCGGCTTGGGCATACGAAGGAGACATGGAGGCTTACATTTTGAGCAAACGAGATTTGCTGTGGTCTAAACAGGGAAACTTGATTGTGAGCATTGTGTCTATGGAAAGCATCACGTGGTCAAGTTCAAGATAAACCATCCATAAAACGGCAGCGCGCTGATTATATTCATTCAGATTCGGGAGTCCTTCTCGTGTTATGTCTAAGGTGCAGTGTCCGGTATATGTTGACTTTTATTGATGACTTCTCTCGTCATGTTTGGGTGTATTTTTTAAAGAACAAGAATGACGCATTCTCAAAATTTTTGAAATTCAAGGCTTGTATATAAAATCAAACAAGCAAGAAAATCAAGCATTTGAGAACTGATAATGGTTTGGAATTTTGTGATAGTCAGTTTAACGAAGTTGTGAAAGAAATGGTATAGTGAGACACCGAGACCGTGCATCATACACCACAAAGAAATGGAGTAGCAGAACGCATGAATATGACTCTTTAGAAAGAGCTCGTTGTATGCTCTTTCAAGCCGACTTGATAAATCCTTTCGGGGTCAAGTTGTAACTACGCTGCTATTTGGTAAATCGCTCCATCAACCGCAATTGAGTTGAAGACTACTGTTGAGGTATTCTTTGATACCCCGCTAATTATTCGATTTGAAATTTTTTGGTTGTCCCGCTATGCTCATGTTAATGATGGTAAACTTGAGCCTAGGGCATTAAAATGCATATTTTTGAGGGTATCCTTCTGCAGGTGAAGTGGTTATAGATTATGGTGTGTTGAACCCAAGTCACCTAAATTTTTGATTAGCAGAGATGTTAAGTTTGATGAGTTTTCTATGTTGCAAAAGAAAAAAGAGTCTATTGTTGCGAATAAAGACCACAAGCAGTTAATGGAAAGCGAGCTTGAGAGCGAGCTCCTAGTCAAGTACAAAAGTGGCACTTTAGATCAACCATTTGTGGGATTTAGATGCACGATTCGCTCATGATGTGTGAGAAGAGCAACATGAGAACCATACTCATCGCCAAGGGTAAAGGAATAAGAGAGATTAGACGCTCTCGAGTACCAGATGCGAACTTAGTTTCTTTTGCATTGTCTGTGGTAGAGTCTATCGGGTGCAAGGTACGAACCTTCTAGTTATCATCGCTAAGTCACTTGTGATGAGTCTGTTCAATGGTTGGTTGCTTATGAATGAAGAGATTGAATCACTTCATAAGAATCATACATGGAATTGGTGAAATCGCCTAAGGCCCTAAGATTGTTGGAAACAAACGGGTCTTCAAGAAAAAGGAAGGTATACCGAGGTTGAAGTAGCTAGGTTCAAGGCACATGTTGTTGCAAAGTGGTATTGTCGAAAGAAAGGTATTGACTTCAATGAAGTATTTTCTCCGTTGTGAAACATAGCTCATTCGTGTGTCAGTTTGCTATGGTTGCATTGTTTGACATGGAATTAGAACATTGATGTCAAGACAACCTTCTTACATGGTGAGCTTGAAGAATAAATATATATGCATCAACCAGAGAGGTTTGTTGTTCCGTGTGGAAGATCATGTTTGTTTATTGAAAAAGTCTTTATACGGGTCAAGCAATCTCCAAGGCAAAGTGGTATAAACGGTTTGATTCTTTTATGATTGATCATGGTTACTCTAGGAGTTGATTGCTTATAGTTGTGTTATCATAAAAGATTCCATGATGGTTCATCACCTTATTTGTTGCTTTATGTTGATGACATGCTTATTGTAAGAATAAGTGTGAGATTCAGAAATTAAAGTCTCAACTTAACGGTGAATTTGAGATGAAAGATTTGGGTGCAAATGAAGAAAATTTTGGGCATGGAAATTTACAAGGATGCAAGCGGCAAGCTTTATTTGACTCGAAAAGTTATATTGAAAAAAGTTCTTGAATGTTTTGGCATGAAAGATTTTAAACTGTGGAGAGTACCGTTAGTCGCACATTTTCCAGGCTTTCTTTGGATTTGTCACCATAGTCGTAAGAAGAGAGCCGGTGCACTGCCTGGTTCCATATGCTAGTTAGAGAGTTTGATGTATGCTTATGGTTTGTACTCGGCCCGCATTTCACATGCGCTTAGTGTTTTCGAGATATACGGGTAATCCTGGTAAGCGGTCATCGGAGAGTAGTGAAATGGATACTTCGGTATTTGAGAGGTATCTAATTTTGGTTTTGGTATATGACGGAAGTTCTAATACCGTCAGAAGTTGTTATCAAGTTATATGGATTCGATTATCTTGGTGATCTCGGATAGAAGAAGATCTCCGACAAAGTTATGTTTTCACTCTTCTCATCAGGCCATTAGTTGGAAGGCTACTTTATTAGTTTACAATTGCTTTGTACACGAAGCGAGAATATACGGCACAGCGAAGGCAATGTGTTAAGCCATTCGCTTAGAGGTTTGGTTTGTGATTTGGGTTTATAGCAGGATACTTCTGTTGTATTTTGTGATAGTCAGAGTGTGATACATTTGACTAAGAATACTATGTATCATGAAAGAACCAAACATATTGATGTCAGATATCACTTCGTTCGTGACATTGTCTCTCAGGGTGCTATTATTGTCAATAAGATAGTCACTTCAGAGAATCCAACTGATATGTTAACGAAACCAATTCCATTTAATAAGTTCAAGCATTGCTTGGACTTGATTGGTGTTTGTAGAAGATAATCACCCTTCGGGGCTTTGGATGACGGTTATTTTGTAATCCGAGGAATTTCATTTGAAGAATTGATTTTCTATTTTGAGCCAAGGTGGAGATTTGTTAATAAACTGGCCCAAAACTTTCAGGCCCAAGACCCAATATTAAATAAACCCTATATTCATTTCTCTACTTCATATATATTAACTAAGTTTTCTTAGTTAATTAGAGGAGGTATAGCCGCGAGAATACAGTAGCCCGAAATCAATCAGATTCCCACATTTTCCCACTATCTCCTTCTCATAGTCCTCCTTTCGCTTCAACACCATATGCCTACTAATTTTCCCACACTGCAGGATTAACTTGAATGTCCAGAAGCTCGCACTTCTCCAAGAGCTTGTTTTTCAAAGACATAACAGAAGTGGAAAAGAAAGATCTGTTTTCCACAATCATAGATGAGAACATTGAAAGGAATGTTGTTGTTGATATCATGTGTATGGTAATATTTTGTTTTAATAGTAAATTCTTTAATTTATCTTGCTATATATTACCAATAAATTAGAGGGGATATTTTATGGGTTTGATTTTGGATTTTGGTATAATTTGTGAAGCTATCTGGAATTGGTGTTTGTATCTCCATTTTGATTATTAGTGGATTTTCCTCGGTGTGCCGTCGTCAGTGGAGTAGACTTTCACATTGAAAAATTGAACCATTTAAATCATTGTGTGCCATTTAATTTTTTACTGCTTATTGTTTTGCCGTTACCCATTATTATTAAATTGTGCAACCAAAATTGAACTTGATCTTCGCTTCCGCAAGTGCTAATTCTTAACAATAAATAAAAAAACGATAATATCATTCAATTTTGTATGCTTTTACACTTCTATCGTGTACATGTATTATAATCGATGAAAAAATTGAATAAATAATTAGATTTTTAGATAATAATTGTGTATGCTTTATATGTATTATAATTTATTAATTTAAATTAAACTAATATTTCTGTAAAACTTGACTCGTGTTTTTTATTTTTTTACTTGATCAGAGCTTACTCTGTAGTTCATCAGTTTACAAATCCTACATATAAACTTGACAAAAATATTAACCTATACGAGTTTATTAAGGAAATAAAATATATATATATATATATATATATAAAAGATCATTTTATTTTTACAAATCAAATATATCGGTTATTTTATTTTAAATTAATATATTTTAATCACTTTGTTGTTATATTTTTATTAAAATATTTGAGTCTTTTGAGTTTACTTTTAAGAATTGAGATTAATTCCTTGGATGATGGATATCTCTTGCTCACAGAGAGTAATTATATTAAAGATTTGTTGGTTAAAGTTCAAATGGAGGATTGTAAGCCTAATGTTGCTCCAATGGCCTCTAATCTTGTTCATATTGCTAAAGGTGATGATATGTTTTCTAATCCTACATTATATAAGAGAATAATAAGAACTTTACTATATATTATAAGTAATTAGCTAGATTTACTATTTATTATTTTTTCTAAAATATCTTTTTTTTACTCTTATTAATTAGTAATGATCAATTCAATCCATGTTTAATGTTTTTTTAGAAAAAAACTAAAACTAATAAAATATGACTAAAATATTACGATAATATAATTAAAATGTATAATTTTTTTAAAAATTGACTAATATGTTTAATTTAGATTAATAATTTTGTATGTTTTATATGTATTATAATTATTGGAAAAATTAAATAAATAATTCAGTTTTTAGATAATAATTGTGTATAAATTTATGTAATTAGCATTCCTCTAAGTATATAAGTTTATTAAAATGAAAAAGAAAGTGAATATTGATACATAATTGATATCAAGTAGTGTAATGATTATTAAAAAAAAAGTGATATAATAATGTTCTAAAATATAATTGATATATATATAAATTTATACATATAACATTATATTATATTATAAAATAATATAATGTTATATGTATTTAGTTGTTCTTGTTTTAAATGATATATTAATTTTTTAATTAATATAAGTTAGTAGATAAGATGTTAGATAAATCGTGAGATAAATTATTTATCTTTTTTGAAATATGTGTGATATAATTGATTAAATAAAATATAAAATTATTATAATTAATTTTTAAAAGACACAAATATGCTATAATGATTAGTGATAATTATGTACTAATAACAATAAATAATACACGATTGTGGGATTACTTATTAGGACTAATATGTGAAATAGATTAAGAAAATTTGTAAATAAGCGTCCAAAACATTGTCTTACAAGTCCTATCCAACTGGAAAAGAATTTCTTTAGTCTTAAATAAATAGAGGCCCAAAGAAATATGTAAGAATGTTCTCTAAAAGAAGACTAACAAATGTTAATATACGAAGTAAGAATCTAGCATTTTGTTGGCTTTGCCTTGATAATGAAGAATCCTCCTCCTTTACAACCCCCCCACAGAGGCCTTTAGAAGCAGGTATTCTTGGGAAGAAAAGAACCAAAACCCAACAGCCCATTTTATAAAGACCATGCAGTCTCTTTGCACAAACACATAGTAACAAGAAACATCTTTTTCTTTTTTTTTTCTGATCAAAACTCTGCTATCCTTTCCCAATCCTACACAGCTTTCCATTGTACAAAAAATGGCTAATACACAGTTAAAACCAGTTGCCTATCTGCTTTTGCTGCTTAATTTCTGCATGTATGCCATTGTTTTGGGCATTGGAGCTTGGGCTATGAATAGAGCTCTTAATCATGGCTTTATCATTGGTAATGTAATTTTCTCTCACTTTCATTCTTTCTACTATATATCACAAATTTGTCATAACGGTATAATTCTCTCAACTTATCAGTAATTCAATGTCACGTTATTCTTTACGAATAAACTTGAATGTAATGCTAATTAATGTTGTGTACAATTTGATCACAGGTGCTGATTTCAATCTTCCAGCGCATTTCTCACCCATATACTTTCCAATGGGAAATGCTGCCACCGGATTCTTTGTAACATTTGCTCTTCTCGCTGGTGTTGTTGGAGTTGCTGGAGTGATCACGGGGATCAATCACATTCGTTCTTGGAGTATAGACAGCTTGCCTGCAGCTGTTTCTGCTGCTACCATTGCATGGACTCTTACACTACTTGCCATGGGGTAATTAATTAAATCCATTCATATAACTTTTTTTTTTTATACAACACAAACTCACAACTATATTCGGACTTAAAACTCAAATAAATTCCATATTATTGAACTAACAAATCCATGTATATATATAACTTGATATTTGTGTCTTTTCTTATAATTTATTTTCCATTTTTTATTTATTCAAGTTTTGGTACTGTTGCCCTTATTTTAATTTTAATCTCTAATAAAGAAACCACTTGCTTCTAACTTTTAATTTCAGTTATTCTATTTTTTTCACCTATTGTTTAATTTATCATTTTTGAAGCAACAGTCATGCAAGTTTTTGAGAATATGCACTTTTTGTTAATCACTTGCTTGGACTTTATGCAGCTTTGCTTGGAAAGAAATTGAGCTCCATAACAGGAATGCCCGTCTGGTAAGAACAAGAAATTGCATACTTATATATTTCTTTAGGTTAAATTATATTCTTATTTTATGCTAAATTTACATATTTATCCCTAAATTTTTAAAATATATATATTTGTCTCTTACTTTTAATATAAATTCTTAAATTTTTAAATCTCATATATTATTATTAAAAATTTTAAAACTTTAACTATAGTTATCAAGTCTTTAAATCACAAATTTATACGTTAATTGTCAAGTTAATATTTATAGGTAAAAGTATTAAAAATTTGAGTATCAAATAATCTAATTTTAAAGTTTAGAATAAAATTTTAAATATTAAATGTTACTTTACGTGAAACTTATCAAAATTTACGGATTAAAGTGAATAAGCAATTTCTTTATTGTTGTATCTATTGAAATGACCAAAAACCTACATCTTTGTTTTTTTCCTCCTTTTCAGAAAACCATGGAGGCCTTCATAATCATCCTTTCAGCCACACAGCTTATGTACATAGTAGTCATTCGAGATGCTGAATCACGAAGATAAACCTCGAAGCTTTGATTCTTAAAGATTTAGTGTGATTTTAATTTTTCTTTGTTTAATTTGCTGTTCCTTGCTTGGGTTTGATTCCGTTTTTATTTTTATTTTCCTTATTCTTTTGCTGTGTAACAAATCCAAACAGAGGAATCGGATAATGGTGGTGTGATTCGTGTATGAAATTCAACTGGTTTTGTATTTATCAAAATTTTCAAATATATTTTCTCACATATTTTGGATTCGTGTATGAAATTCAACTTGTTTTGTATTTATCAAGTATTTCAAATATATTTTCTCACATATTTTGTGGACCTAAACGTTATAATGATTAAATTTATATGCAAAAATATTCCTAAAAAATATAATTTTCATGGCATTACTTCTAGATAGCACAACTTTACACTAGTCATGATTGAGTATTTATTTTTAATTATTTTTTTTTACCCATGATCAAAATTAAATACATGACACAAGTCTTCAATGGTCACTAATAGTAAGAGAAATCCATCAATGATACCTAAGTTGTTTTGCTTTTGCTTTTTTTTGTTTAAAGGTAATTATTGTATAAATTAGAATTTTTTATTATTTATTTTTAATTAAAAAATATCATATATATATATATATATCTTATTTTATTAAAAAAATATTTAAATGATTAATTTTTATTCATATATTAAAAATTAAAAATTAAAAATTAAAAATTAAAAATTAAAAATTAAAAATTAAAAATTAAAAATTATAATTTTATAAATAATATAACTAAAGATTTATTCGTTAAAAGTGTGATAAGTGAACCTCTTTACTAGCACCTATATCCGGCCCAGTTACTGGCTCATGTGACTAAGGTTTTAAAAGAATTAACAAATCACTATAGTCTTTTACTTTCTTTTTCAACTCTCTTTTAAATTGATTCAAATTTGAATAGTAAAGAAAATATTTACCTAAAACATATCATTCTGTTTTTCTTCCCTTACTCTTTCATTTCATCAACAAAATTATCAAAATCCAATACCTAATAGTTTAGTCCAAATTAGAGATTTGATACGATTAAATTTAAAAAAAAACAAACTCTTACTTTCTCCGACTATAATTTTTTTAAATAGTGGTTCAAGTAATGTTCTTCTTACGTTTAGACTCATATTTTTATCGTTTTAAGTCATAAATTTGGATCACACCTGTAAATATTATAAGTATTAATTGTTTTGTGGACAAATATTTGGATGTAAACTTATTTTTAAACTCACTATCAAGTCTATTACGTAAAATCAAAGAAACATCATAATTTCATATAGTCATATTTCAAGTATATCTTATATCATAGTTGTAATCTAAGTTGTTTCCATCTAAAAATATCCTATGCTATTTTTATATTTTTGTATTTTTTATACACACAATTGCATGCCTAATCATTTTGTTTAGGTTATTATTTTATAAATTGATAAAAGTTGAAAATAACATATTCATTCCTATGTTAATTAGATAGGTAATTATAATCTTTCAACACCAATTATCTTCTAATTAAAAAAAATAACAGCAAATACATTATTCATGTACTACATCAAAATATACCCATAAGCCAAAAGAATAACAAAAATCTGTCCGAAACTACTGTTCATGTGAGCATGACAATGCTCCTAATCCGATGATCATACCACTGTCCTATAAGTTCAATGAGAATAATTATAGTACCAAAAGATTATGCAACAAAATTAACATGTAAATGCTAATAGAGCTAAGGAGACTCCACTGCCTACCATATTTTTTTAAACACTATAGCCACCACAAACCTTATCTTGTCTATTAACTTGAGCATATGCCCATATTATTACTCTGGGAAAAAACATAACAGAGTCCAAGTTTTGGAACATCTTCAAATTCTCTGGATAATACACCAAAGCCCCCTTCATGGTCTGTTCCTGCATCAACAGAAAACCCATGGTCTGTTAAGATTGAATGTGCATGTAAAGTCGTAAAAGATCAAAACTTAGAGAAATAGTACCTTTTGACAACTCCTATTTTTGTTTCGGTATCCTTTTTGACCCTTATTTTCAACTAAAATACATCAAATGCCTCTATATAGATTATTCGTACATATTTTGGTCAATTTCAACATTAACTGATATTTCAAAGCTACCCCGATTCATTAAAATTACTGTTGAATTTGATCTAAATATGTACCGGTAATCTAAATAGGGATATTTGATGTATTCCAATTGAGAATAAAGGTCAAAAAGAGTACCAAAACAAGAACGTGAGTAGTCCAAAGTTACCAACCCCAAAGTTTAGCGTAACTTCCTTCTCTAACTAGGTGACAGAAAATTACAAGTTTGTTCCACAGGCTACATGTAAAATAATCACGTGTTTGTGTATTTTATTTCAAGGATTGTCTGGTCGTTCTTTTAATTCTAGATATTTAAACAGGTATGACCCTAATGCAAGCAATTGCAATACAAAATGGAAAAAACTCTAATTGGTCATGGGCCATCACACTCTTAGATTACTACCAACAGTCCCTTCTTTGCTAGAAAATCTTGGATGATAACTTGTCTACACTAACATTCTGAAACTAGACCCTAACATCCCTGAATTTAACCTTGGTTACATCCCTACATTTTTTCACTATCCAATACCAACCTGGAATCACAACTAATCAACATCCTGATTCAAAAAACAAAAGAACAAGCTTAGTCCATTTGATCACTCTGTGGAAGTTGCAAGATTGTAAACCTCAGCCACTTTTAACAATCGTTAGTGTATATAGCAACATTCAATGGGCTAGTGTATCCCCGACAAAACAAAGTTGACAATTACTTCATTATGAATAAAAAGGAAACATAAGACTAACCATCAATTCGTTATTATCTCCACCAACTATAAACTAGAATCCTATAATTTAGTCGTCTCCAATGTTTATGACAAGGATTTGTGATTCGTTCCCTTAGTAGATAAATATCTTAATGGTGAAGGCTAACTGAAGATCATGATTTAATTCTGCAACAAAAAAGTGAAACTAACCCTACACTTAAATCCAATTTTATATTTCATCTTAATTTGATTTGTCAATTTTCTAGTTATCATGTATGTAACAATGTTCCTTCTAAAATTGTCATAAATTCCAGTTTCCACAAAAATTATGAAATTAAATAGAAGAAAGATGATCAGAAAATAAGACAACAATTAAAAGATGTTCTTCCATATATATATTGATCTCACTCTAAAGTGCACATGCACGATCTCTTATATTTTCCACTATAACTACCCAGCCAACTGCAACATCAGTAACAGGCAGATCTATCCAACTAGGATGACAAGCAGTACTATTTGAGCTTATATAGTTGTATCAAAGAACTTTGTGACTATAACATGTGTTCAACTAACCAATTTAGTTAGAACACTCAGTTAGATAAATAAAGTTTCACAATGAATCTCATATAAGTCATAAGTTTGACAAAAAAACTGAATCTCAGTCATAAGTTTGAATAAATAGAATGCACACATGTGCAGAAGGCAAGATCCTGATGTCTTTCCATTTAAAATGATCTGAACAACAGACTTGATAATGCCCAACCTTTTAATTCAAATGATTTGGTACCAAACCTTATAAAATTTGACAAAATCAGTGCAATTATATAATTCTATTTGAAATTCAACATTTTTATTTTATACAACAGTCAATTGAGCATTATTAAACCCAGGTCAGTAAATCCTAATGTATTTGGCCTACTTTTTCTTCCCTTTTGTGGTCATAATTCGTCACCAAATTGTAAGACGGAAGATTAAAAAAATAAAGAGAGGAGGCTATGGCTGCAAATTATTGGGCTGACTTAAATAACAGTCAACTGTAATATCAATCAGAAAGTAGTTATACAATTATATTGAACTTGTTAAATTTTAAAAGATAGGGTACTAGCTCGAGTGAAACAAAGGTTGGTTCTGATGCGTAGATAGAGTCAGAGGTCGGGTACCACAGAAGTTGTTTAGACTTTAAGTATGTTAAGATATGAAAGATTACAGTTAGATATTTGTACTTTCAAATTGAGTTTCAAAGAGTTAAATCAAACAACAAGCATGCATGTGCAGGAGCAAGATCCTGATGTCTTTCCATTTAAAATATGTTGTCAACAAAAGAAGCAAGAAAACAACAATATAAGAATGTATGATGACTTAACAATATGAAAAGGAAACCTAAATAAACATGCATAGTCTAGTACAAAAGGAAGATGCCTTCAAAGTTTAATTTAATTCAATTCGTATAAGATTAATTACTAAGCATAAATCTTTAGCAGATCTAAGCAGATCACAAAATCACAAAACATAAACTACAGCAAATAACGTTAAGTCCAATGTTGGAAATCTTGAAGGCAGATCTCAACCTGAATTTTATCTACTGGATCCTGCAAGCAAATCAAAAATTCCACAGCAACTCAACCAGGAGGTTCTTTGGGCCACTTTTGGAGTTGTAGCAACTAAAGGCTGCATTCAATTGAGCACGAGTATGAATTCAATTTTCTAAGTAAACTGGAAAAGAAAAAAAGAAAAATCAAACTTGCTAAATCCAATAAAGAAATATAACAGAAAATACCTGGTTTTCAGAACTTTCAGGAATCTCAAAATCTTGAATTCTTTTGGTGTCATGTACAGCTTGACCGGCTAAAGCACCTGATTTTGGTATTGTTTCACTCTTAGATTCTTTTCTCCTGGGTTCCAACATAGTTGAGGAAGCCTTAGCATTCTCATCAGTCAAAGGAACTAATTGGCTCTCAGTTTTTGTCGGTGACAAAAGTGGAGCCCCAGTAGTCGATGACTTCACTGCACCATTCTCCAAACCTGATTCAAGTACATCAGAAGCCACAGAATTCTCAATTACATCAGAAACCGCAGAATTCAATGTAGTTGAGGAAGCCGTAGCATTTTCATCAGTCAAAGGAACTACTTGGCCCTCAGTTTTTGTCGATGACAAAAGTGGAGCCCCAGAAATCAATGACTTCACTGCATCATTCTCCAAATCTGATTCAATTACATCAGAAACCACAGAATTCTCTATTGGAGCATTTTCTATAACGCTAACTGTGTCCACAGGTACAGGAACAACTGGCTTCTCTGACTCAACAACGGAGGACACTTCAGTAACTGATTCAAAACTTTTCCCATTTGGTGCGCCATTTTCAGTAATTTGAGCAACTTTTGCAGCTGAAGATTCAACTGACTTAAACCAGTCATTGCGAGAGGTTGCATCTGGACCTAAATTACTCGATTGGTTGCTTCCTTTCTTTGTAAACTCTTGAAACTCATCATCAGAACTACTACTGCTTGAGCTGCTTTTATCCCCATTATAATGAAATTCCTTGGCGGACTCAAGGTACTCAATACTCATATTTTTGCTATCTGAAGGCTCATCAGATTTTAAATCCCTTTCCATTTCAATAAGACCATCATCTTGCAATCCTACTTTCTGTGTATCCTTCATCTCACTTGAAGCTGTCTCCAAGGACTTGTCCTCAACATCAACAGATGTAACAGATGATGAGTCTTTCTCCCCAAGTTCCTCTTTTGCCTCACTAAATGAATGATGATGGTAGTGGTTATCTTGGTTCGAAGGGGAGTTAACCTCACCACCATCACTTCCTTTCTCATCTTGGGATTTCACATCATCATATTCTGACATAGTTTGATTCAATTTAGAGAATTAAAACCAAACCCAATTAACGAAAATGACTTTAATGAATACCCAACTAACTCAATTTCAAAATAAATAAATAAATAAATAAAGCATCGAAGAAAAATTGAAACTTGACAGGCAGGAGCAAGGTGAGTTCATGATTGACCGATAGATGAGAACGTAACAGTCCCAATTTCAATCAAAGTAAAGCAAGCGGATACAAATTAAAGACTGACTGTCCATTAACCCAAATCATTAAAACTATTCAAAAGAAAAACGAGTATTAAAAAAAAAGGAATTGAATTATTAAACAACAGGTAGGTAAGCATGGATAACTATAATGGGGTAGGCAATAAAAAGCATAATAAAAAAACAAGTGCCTTGTGGGTTGTTAGTAGGGGAGGTGATTTGAGACTCCTGTTCTTTCTTTTTCTTGGCAGCCTTTCTCTTCTTAGCACCTGATGGCATGATTGAGGGTCTTGTGCGTAAAATACACCAACGGGTTCTTACAGATCGTGGGTTGTTAGCAGTCGACCCTCTTAAAAATTGAAAGGAGTACAGGGAAGGACAGGTAAGAGATGAGGATTCTATTGGGATTTCCAAAATTGTTATGGGGAAGAGTGTGATTAAGATTCTGTCTCTGTGTGGGACGTCGACTGAAAAACGTCATCTGCATAACTTTTAGACTAGTATTTTATTTTATGTCACTAAAACTTTTGTTTTACTTATTTAATTTACTTTTTGATTTTTTTTTAATTTTAATGATTTAAATACACTTTTGCCCCAATAGCTACACACGTATATTACAAAAATTATTTTAATAAATAAAGAGTTTATTTAATTTTTAGATAATTTAAATATACGGCACAGTATAATCATCAACTCTTAAAAATAAGAGTATAAATTTGTATGAGATACATTCATCTTTAATTATATTAGTAGCACGTAAAATCATTCTTCCTAGCATTACTAATTGTGATATTATTCATTATTATTTTCATCAAGTTAATTATTTTATTTATTAAATATTTAAAGTTTTGTTTTTCAATAAAATAATTAAATTAATTTTATATTTTATTAAGTTAAATTAATACATTAACGGTATAAATTTTATATAATATATAAACAATATTAACTATCAATCCTAAAATATTAACTCAAACATAAAAAAAAACATAACATTGTTATCATATTATTTAAAATAATATGAGATATTATCTCTAATCCTTAAAGTATGTTTATTTCTTCTTGAAAAAATTATTTTATATTTTATTCTAATAGTGATTTGTATTTTTTTAATTTTTATAATGCCTAAATTCATTTTATTTTTTTCTTGAAAGGAGGCTTAAATTGTTCTCCCATTCAATTTAAATTCTAATATTATATTAAAGTTATAAAAATTAAGATTCTTTTAAATCTAAAAAAACTAACTTAATAGTAATAATATTTATAAACCTGAGATTATTTTCGTATTTAAATTTAAGTGTGAGCAATGGATTGAAACTGTTAGGATATTATAGACCGAGATACTTTATGATGACAGAGTATTCCTACACGAGTTAATTCAACATACTTATCTAATGAGTTATTTGATGTACATGAGTTATATGAGGTACTTGAGGTACATAAGCTGTATGAGGTACTCGAGGTACATAAATTGCATGAGATACACTAGGTACATGAGCTGCACGAGGTGCACGAGGTGACCAATAGTTATTCGATCTGGTCAAGGAATAAGAAGATATGTATTACAGAGGTACATTAGTGTAACCTCATCCTAGGACAGTAGACATGCTTTTATGTCAGTATAAGTTGGATGTGATCATTCCAATGAGGTGTCAATACTTGGAAGTATACCAGTTCGGTTTGGGAAAAAAAATTAATCGAATCGAACTGGACCAAACTGTTTGATTTATAAAATTGTTCGGTCTGGTTTGGTTTGGTTCAATTTTTGTACACCTCTAATGAGAAATAATATGAAAATTTTAATATATTATTAAACCGATCCAGTCTGGTTTAACCAGTTTAAAAATTAATACAAACTGGACCGGACTGTTTGATTTATAAAATGGTTCGATCCGATCCAATTTATGGACAACCCCTACTTGGAGGTAGTAGTTCTTATATGTATAGATCTATGTACCTCATTATAAGGATCTCACACTCTCTCTTAAATCTCTCTAAAATCTTGTAACACTTTTACTTCACTCCAAACAATTGATGCCCACTGTGGGGTTTTGAATTTTTTTAGTCCCTTACGAGAATTGGAGACATTTCATTTAGAAAATCGAGAGAATCATCTTGTGTCATAGGGAAATCTAGCCCTATCAATATGGCCATCAACCACACTACCTTTTATTCAAGGAGAAGCAACCCTTAGAACCACCCCAAGCACCTCGTGCATCAAGTTATTGGTAGTGACCCTAATGAACATGTACCTCACTATCCAATGCATCTCACACCTCATCATGGATTGGGATATAACTCTTATCAACCATCAACCCTAGAGGTTATGATATCATAAATTGCAAAAACTATCCCAAGTGCGACTAGTTCGATAAGCATGAGTTCTAAGAATGCATATTTAGGAAAAGATGCCAGGATGAAAAAGCTTCAATAACAAGTTGCAAAATTACAACAAGCTTTCATCAAATCATAAAATGATAACAAGGAATTACATGCACTTTTACTACAATAGATCACTACTCAGAAGAAACTGAAAGCTTTTTCTAGACTATAATAACCACATCACCTCTAAAACTATCACACCCAATAAGAGCTCAAAAAATTCCTTAAGAACCAAGAAGGCACCATCGTTAAAAATCGAGATCCGTATATAAAGAACCCACACCCATAAATCCATCACAAGAACCACTTTATAAACCCTACTACCCTAATCAAACCATCTCTAACCAACCTAAACCACGCGTTCTAGACACTCATGCACCCATCAAAACTCAAATAGACTATCTCGATAACAAGTGGGATCATAAATGGAAGAAGATGGAGAAAAAAATTGTCAAAAAGTGACTAATCAACTCAAAAAGTAGGACATGGGATGCTCTATAAATGATATTGAAGCCATATGATCAATTATCAGCATTTCCCTTTTCAAATGATATAGATTTGATGGTTCCACCACCCAAATACTTCGTTCCAAAGTGTCCACCCTATAAGGGAATGGTCAATCCCGTAACTCAAGTAATACACTTTAAGATGGCTATAACGCTAGTGTGTATGCTAGAAAGAATGGTTCATAGAGCTTCGTTTATAAAGCAATCATTAACTTCAACCAACTAATAAAGGTTTTCATTACAAACTATGCTTGCAACAAACCCATCCGCAAGGAATCAAACCATTTGTTCTCCATTTTCCAAGAAAGTGAGGAGACAATATAGACTTATTATATGAAAAGGTTCAAGACGGAGAAAATAAAGATCTCACAATGTCCCAATTCCATAGCCATTGAAGCTTTCAAAAAGGGAATAAAGCAAGACACTAGTTTACTTGTGGAGCTAACCAAGACCACCCCAACGTTATCTTGATATGGTTTATGAGGAGGCTCAAAAGTTTGTATTTATTGAGAGGGAGTTGAAACCTTCTAAAATTTCATTGTCTAAACTAGCAAACAAATCCACCACAAGTAAAGATAGTGGGGAACGAAAATCGTTTATAGACAAATGCCCAAATCCACCCCATTTCAAGCCAACGTTAACACCCAATAGACAATTAGGAACTTGGAGGAGAGCTCTATCTCCTTTTAAAATACCCATGTTATGAGCATCCTTGGTTGACATTGTATAAAGGATAGAAAGAATAGACTAGGTAAGGTGGCCACAACCTATGAGAACTCCTCAAAGAAACCTGAAAAAATATTGTGCCTTCTATAAAGATACAGGTCATTGGACCAAGGATTGTCGGCATATCAAGTGGGAGATTGAACACCTTTTTTTAAGAGACACTTGAAGGATATAGTGGAAAGAAATAGAGGATCAAGATATGAGAATATGGGAGGTATTTTGATAAGGTACGTGGTTCCCCACAATCCCTCTCTAAGAGAAGAAAAAAGACAAGCCTAATCACTTCAAGTGGATGTTCACGTGGTTCATTCCATTCATAGTGGTCCAACCATGTCAGGACCCACTCATAATTCTCAAAAAGATATGCTAAGGAAGAAAACGACACATATAAACCAATTTGTACCTTAATATATGAAGGACTAGTCTTTTTGATAGTTTTTGAAGAGAGAAAGACTTTATCACTTCATGATGACCCCTTGGTGATCACAATCAAGATTACAAATTGTGAAATGTGTAGGGTGTTGGTGGATAACGACAAGTCCTCAAATTTATTGCACTTGTCGATACTCTTTAACATAGGGATAGACCCCAAGGAGATAACTTAATAGAAAATGTCATTCGTAGGGTTCAATGGCAAGGTCACTATGTCTATCGATACAATATGGCACTCTGTCTCTGTAGAGAGAGCTATTGTACTCATAAATTTCATTATTTTGAATACACTCACCTCTTACAACATAATATTGGAAAGACTTTGGATTCATAAAAAGAGGGTCTTCCCATCAACTTACCTCCAATTAGTTAAGTATTTGATGGTAACTAGAATTAAAGAAATCAAAGGGGATCATAAAAAGGCAAGGAGTTGCTATAATGTCACCATAAAGAATTTAGAACCTTCCTCCAGCTCAAGATAACAGTTAAGGGGTGGTCAGTAGAAAATATCTATAAATACACACCACCTATACAATTGGATATTAACTATGGCTCTTAAGAACTATGAGTTCATCCCTATTGGGATGTTAGAGGAGGAGAAATTCTTGAAGATTAGTTCTATACCTCCCACAAACACCAAAAAAGAGTTAGTGGAAGTTTTGAAGAGAAACATAGATCTCTTTTCTTAGAAGCTAAAGGATATGCTTGATATTAATTCCAATATCATCATATAGGAGCTAAATATGGACCATACGAAAAAATAGTCCAACAAAAAGAAGATGTTTGTTAGGGAAAAAAGTGACATTATCAAAAACAAAGTCAATTCCCTCAAAGAAGTGGGATGGGTCTGAGAGGTAGATTATCCCACGTGGCTTTCAAATGTTGTCCTAATAAATAAGGCTTGGGTGATCACTACATGTGTATGGATTTCACTTATGTCAACACTGCTACTTTAAAAAGATTTTTTTTCTCTACCAAACATTGGTCAACTGGTAGACATTACTGTGAGATTCAAAGTGATGAGTTTTATGGATGCCTATTCAGATTATCATCAAATCCGTATGCACCCAAGGGATGAGGAGAAAACAACATTCGTCATAGAGGAAGGGATTTTTTGCTACACGAGAATGCCTTATGGGTTAAAAAATACAAGTGTAACTTATCGGAGGAATATGGAAGTGTATGTAGATGACATGATGATCGCCACACACGAAGTATGTGAAATGAATATGCACATATATCTATCACAACAAGTAATATAATGATAAGAAAAGATCGTTCACACAAAGATTATTTTTTAGAAACTAATTTTTAAAACTAAAAAAATAAAAATAAATTTTTTTTGTGTTTTTATAATTGAAGAAGAAAAATTAAATGACTAAAATTAAATAATAATAATTAATTCAATCAAGTTTGGTAACTAAGAAGATACATGAGAAAATATATAGGAATACTTAATTCTCTAATTTCTAAATATGTGAATCACTAAAATCCTCCCAATATAATTATCAATTAATTATATGATCAATTGAATCTAACTTTGCTTGTATTCCTCTCTCAAGTAAACTACACACCATATAGAAATTCATTTAATCATACTCTCATGTAAATTAAATTGCATACTATTCATCAAGTTCATCAATTATGGATCAAATACATAAGAATAATACATTTTTGCCTAGAAACTATGCATGTTATTTAATCAAGACAAATAATTAAATAATTATGTCAAATCTATTTAATTGTCTCTATAAATAAATTGTTGGCCAAATAATTAATAGCATAAAAATAAGATTAAATAATATAATTGAATTGAATTCATAATTGAGATAAAATATTAGATCATCATATGGTGAAAATTGGGTTTATAAGATCCATAGTTTAATAAATTAACTAGACATAATTTTTTCTATAAAGCACATATTTTTCATAAAGACATACATAAAAATTGATAAAGAAAAGAATATAAGAAGAAATACCATAGTTCTCTTGAATCGTAATACTAATATCCTCTTGAATCTCCACCAAAATTGTATATCCTTTTGAATTTTTCTTTGATTTTCTATCTTCTTAGCACCAAAAACTGATCAAAAATATGCTAATGATGACTTGGTAGGGTTTATGGGGGTTTTTAAAAGGTTACATATAGCTCAGGTGGAATTTGGACCATTAGATTAGCTTTAGATCAAAGGTTGAGATCAAAACAAGCAAAATTAACAGCGTCAGCCAATAACAATGTGACACGTGGCACATAGAATTTACTATACGAATTAGAGCGTGATACGTGTCACGGGAGATCGGTCAAAGTCAGTGCTCGCTAAGTTAGCACCATACGATGAAACATGATTCGTAGAAACAAATGGCGTTGCACACGGGTGGATCGACTGAACGAGTAGAATGGCGACATGTGGCATAAAGGTTTGACAGAGCTTAAACTCGAATTGAACATCGTGTCGACACATGTCACGCCATAAGTTGCTCTTCACATGCGGTGATCTACGATTCATCATCTCTGCTGGCGTGACATCCACATGGCTTGCCTAGTCAGCTCCTCTGCTTACGTGGTCTACCACGTGGTAACTCATGATTGGCCCTAAGTTAAAAAATTCATAAAAATTCTATAAAAATTCCCAAAAATTTCATAAATTATATTTTCACCCCGTTTATTAAAAAGATTATATTTTAATATTTTTAGCTCTAAAAATACTATTTGAATATAACAAGTAAATATTACATAAAAAAGTACACTAATGACTCTACTTTCATAGAGTAGTAGAGTCATCACATGATGGTCAAAACCAAAGCCACAAAAGATTATGTTTCAAATCTAGATGGGGGCATTCGTCTAAAGAAGATGTTGGGGGTTTATTACTAGACCCATATAAGGTTGAATTGAGTATGCCATTCTTAGGTGGTATATGTTCTTTATGGTCAACCTACTTGGTAATTTTTGGATTTTCTTTCCTAGGGTTTTTTCTAGGGCTCCCTGTTGGCTAAAACGTCGTTTCCTTTTCTTCTGAACCTTCTAAGGAACTATGACATGAATGGGAGGTATAAGACTTGAGGTTGAAACACCCAACAAATCTTGAACTGTTGTGCTAATAGATGTAAGATCTTGAGCTCTAGTAGGGGTGTTCATAAATTCAAGAAGTTGAGCTCCACTGATGGCTCTAGTATAGCTCAAGGTAGTCTTACGTGATGTTTGACATACCTTCATAGATGTCCCATAGTGCATTATCATCGAGTGGCTCCTTTCACATGAACCCCATCATTTGGACTGTAGGTGGAAATGAGAGTGCCAATACCCCATCTTATATTGTAGGTTCTCTTACTCTTATTTCTTTACCCCATTCGTTGACTTATGGATAAATGGGGATAGGATGTCATCGATTCTTGAGGTGAGGGTAGACCTAGGTGGAACCTTGGTTGATTGGGAACTAGGTTGCTTGATCATAGATAAAAATAAGAAAATTAAAAATGAGGTAAAGCAAAAGCACCTGAAGATATCGAACTAGTTTTCTCCTTTCACAGCCTGCACTTCCAAGAGCATGGCTTAAATTTCCAGAAGCACTAACTTAATTTTCTCTAACTGGGCTAAAATTCTTCAAGTATAGCCTAAATTTCTTCACACAGACTAAATTTCTATGAAAAGGAGGTTAATGCTCCTAATATAATAGGCGAGGGACCTATTTTCTTAGGAAAAGCTAAAAAGTTTGTAACTGAAGCATTTGAAAGGTTTGTACATTGAGAAGTTGAAAAGATTACACTCCTAAATTTTTTGTAACTATTCCCTAAAATGATATGCCCCGATAAAAGTGATTTTTTCATCTTATTTCAAGATAAAATAATAAGGACTTAATATTTAGGTGTTATGGATCGAAGTACCTTATGATCATGGGATATTCCCAAACAGGGTAGTTCGAAATACTTATCTAATGAGCTACTTGAGGTACATGAGTTGTACGAGATATTTGAGGTACATAAGTTGCATGAGGTACTCGAGGTATATGAGTTGCATGAGGTACTCGAGGTATATGAGTTGCATGAGGTAGTCAAGGTACATGAGTTGTATAGGATACTCGAGGTACATGATTTACACGAGGTGCCTAACAATGGGATATACAACCTAGTCAAGAGGTAGAAATGCCTATATATATGGACCTATGTAACTCATTATAGGGATCTCACACACTCTCTCTTAGATCTCTTTAGAATCTTATAGCACTTGTAATTCTCTTCAAACATAAATTGCTTATTTTTTTATCAATTTGAATTCAATTCGATTCGAATCGGGTTGAAAGATTTTCATTAGAATATAATCCGATGATGTAATCAATATGAAACAATCTGAATTCAAGTAGCTTGAATTTCTTTCAAATCGGATAAGGTCGAATTGATGTTGATATTGAAATTTATTTATGAATTATTTTCATATATAAAATAATATATACACACTATTTAAAATTTAAATTTGTATATTTTTAACAAAATTTCTTATTTATAATCACAACTAATAAAAAATAAAAAGTTAGTTAGATAATTATTAAATTATTATATAAATTTAAAATTTATATTTATTTTAAACTTAAAATAATAATTTAAAATAATCGTGGTATGTATAATATTTAAAATATAATACATTATAAAATAGAATATATATATTTATTTATAATTTTAATAGTAATTCATTCCAATTCGAATTACAATGGATCATAAAATAGATCAATCTAAATTCTATTTGATTAAAAAATTTATCAATTTAATTCAATCTAAAATGAATAAATAAGGTAAAAAAATTTAATTTTAATTAAAATAAATTGATAAAGTTATTTGATGATATATATGTTTAGATAAACTACTACAAGACGAAGTAATGATTTCGAACTCGTTGTCGACTCCGACTGAGATCTATTATCTGATTGGGTTTGGGATTAAGCAACGGGGCGTGATGTGAGAGAAACGCGTGTGAAGCCGTTATAATATTCAGAACGATGATTTATCAATTTATGACTTAGTTAGGTGAGTTATGAATATGTACAAAGTTTAGATTATTATTTTATTAAATATTAGAAATATTACTAATAATTAATTTTTTCATATTTTAATAGAAATAATTTATAAATACACGTAATATTTATTTTGATCAATAATTTAAAAAATTATAATAATAGATAGTTAAATTATTTAAATTAACAATTAAAAATATAGAATTATGTAAATATTTATAATATAACATTTTTTTTGAAAAAAATAATAAGTTTTAAAACTAAATACAAAAAATATTCTAATATCAAAGAAATGATCTAAAAAATATATAACTAAATAACATATTAAATTTTAATTTATTTTAAAAATAAATAAAATTAACTATATATTTATGTTATCCCACTGATATTCTAATAAAATTTCTTCAATATTAGAGAATTCTAAAGCATAAATATAATGCATAATATCAAATATATTTTCATCTTTATTTGTGCTTAAAAAAAAATAAAAGTAGTTGCAAGATTGGAATCTACATGAAGAGGGAGAACTACTTTCAAAACACATTTAGGTTAATAAGTGGAGAATGGCTGTGGACCAATACTGTCTATAGAATGATGGCTAAATTTGGTGGGTCTCAATTTATATCTGCCTTGTGTGTGGAAATTTTCCCTATTCTTTCCCTCATTTATTTAAAATCAAATGATATTTATTATATAATATTTAAATTAATTTTTTATTATAATAATATATAAAAAATATATTATTTTAATGATTATAAATTTAAAAAAATATAATAAATATTATTTTTAAAAATAAATTTTAATTTATTTTTATTTGGGAAATTATTAGCTTACCGACTTGTTAGATACATTCATATTAACATTAAACTTATATAAAATTACATAACTTAAAATATATAATAATAAAAATAATATTTTAAAGAAACTAAATCAAATCAAATCAAATCAAATCAAATCAACTAAATGAAATTTAAAGAAAAATATTTATAGTTATAAATTTTAATGGTTGTTATAAATATTATTTTCACAAAATTTTATTTTAAAATATATCTATAAAAGATAATGTTGAAATAATTAAGACCGTTTATCACGGAATATGATTCTCTCATTATGTTTTATTATTTTCGGTCGTTGATTTGATCTTAACCTTATCTTTAATCATAATCTAAAAGTGTTTAATGTGACACGTCACTAAACTCAATCTTCAATATAGAATTAAGTAGGAGAAAAATAAATAAATTAGAGCCCTCATATTGAAGCCGCTCAACGGAGGGATAGATACCGAGCGGTGTACAAATTTAATAATGGATATGTATTTTAATTTAATACTATATTAAATATGAATAAGAAAAATAATAATTTGAGTTTAGTTATTTGAACCGTAGGTTAGTTTTTTATCTTATAAATTTTATTAAAAATTAAACTTAAAACAACGAATACGATTCGAATACGATTATATTAATAACTATATTCGTTTATATTTAAAATTAATTATATTTATGTATTTATTTAATTTATATATTAATTAATAATTAAAATTTATTGATTTTTCGTGTAAATGTATATAAATTTTTTAAAATTTTTAAAAAAATAAAATTTTTTAAATATTTTTTAATAAATATTTTGAATAGTTATCCATTAATAAAAAATTATTCCTAAATCATAACGATTTTCGAATACTTTCATATATATATATATATAGATTTTATAATTTAATTTGTAGAATTATATTTCGTAATCATCGTACTTAAATTATATAATTATAATATTAATAATTATAAATAAAAAATAAATATTAAATTTATAAGATAAACTAATAAATTAAAACTTAGTATCTAAGTAAAAGTATTTTATGAATTAAAATATTAATTATATATTGTGCTACTTGACCGTTCAACCGAACCTTTTGCTCATAATTGTTTGTTTGATCTACATTATTTCAGAATAATCGAGGGAGGCGAAAAGTCAAAACTATATTTGTCTTCAGGAAGAAGGCTGCTCTGGGGAGAAATAGCAGATTCTTATCGCTATATCTTCAAGTTCAACGTAACTGTCGTACACAATTATGAGAAATTACAAAGTACACATCTAAAGATAAATATTTACTATTTTTTTTTTCCTTTTCCTAAAATGGTCAATATATGTGAATAAATAATATAAAAAAATTATTAAAAACAAGTAAAAAAAGACCTAATACAATTGTGGAGCCAAAAATGCCTTTTTCTCTGCTAAACCAAAAAAAAAAACCTCTAGTGATATTCAGTTACGTTGAAAAAACCCCATCTCTCTTGTTGGATGATTAAAATATGCCCTAGACTCATGTAATAAAAATTAGTTCTGTCACAGTAGCCTAAACGAAACCTCCATTACAACCGTGTTGGATGTTGATATGTCACCATCTAGTGACTTAGTTCTCAAAGATGGTATTATCCGTGTGGTTCTTGACATCACTAAGCCTACTTTTTTCTGGCTTTTGGAGGAGGCAGGGGTTAAAATGGATATGGATTGATTTAAGATGGGAGAAATTACCTATTATTTGTTTTAAATGTGGTGTTCTAGACCATGATACATGTTATTGTCGTAGATGTGTTATGGAGGACTATGGCGTGGTTGGTATGATTTTTTGGTGTTTGATTGAAATTTGAAGAAAGAAATATTACTCCAAAATGGTTAAGAGCTACTTCCTAAAAAAAATTTGAGTAGCAAGGTGTTGCTAGTAATGATATCTCATCTACAAAGGGTGATGCTTTTAGAGATGCTACAAAGTGATGCAGATCTTCTAGGCAAATAACCTTAGGAACTCGTGAACTTAAGGAATAAAATTGAATGAATTGGTAAAAACGTGTTGAACCAAATGATTATCACAAATGATTATCACTCCATTCGATAAGTTAAATTCAAACATTCAATCAAGAACACAAGAAGACAAAGCAAAAACATTTTAAAACATACTTTTCATTAATGATATTTATTCTTCTCTCCAAATTACATACCTACTCTTTTATAAGCAAGAAACTCTAATAGAAAAACCCTACATAACATAGGCTTTGTTTAGTGGTGGATCGGGCCTAATCCGCAACCTTAAAAAATAAAAGACTAAAAGACTTAATAAAAAACACAAAAGACCCAAAATTAACTAAAACAAAAAATTGCTTTTTAAATCTGATAAATAAAACATAAAAGACTCAAAACAATTATTTCCTAAATTAATCCTTGCACCAACTTGATTTTCCATATCTATCCCTAGTCAATAGACAACCAATTTCTTATAAAACATCTTGAGAGTATTTGAGAACATTAACTTGATTAGCACTTGGGAACATTAACTTAATCAGCATCCCAATCTTCATTATTCTTCTCCTCTTCAAAAAGATTCGTCCTCGAATCTTAGCTTCATAAGCAAATCAATTTGATATAACAGATCTATGTGTGAAGTCTATTTGATGCTTAATTTCTCTCAAAGGAAGTAATCCATGGGGAATCTTTTTAAGAAGTTGATCTTCAAAGTCCTACAATAAAGATATAATGACACTATACAAAGATGAGTTAAAATCGTTAGTAGAAAGATAAACATCCTTGTATATAAGTATAAGTACTTGTTGCCTTGCCATCATTACACTCTTAATCTCTTGTTTTTCAGCAAATGCACTCGTTCTTTTATTTTTCTCTCATTTTTTCTCACTTTCCTCTCCTCTTTACTCATTCTTCTCTTCTTTGTGCTCATTTTCCCTCTATTATACTCATTTTTCTCTTCATTTTTGCTCTCTATCTCACTTACTCTTTTTTTATTTTTCTCGTGCTCACACTTTTGTTTTTCCCACATCTTGCACTCTCTTGCTATCTTAATTTGGTCCTCATACTAATAGCGATTTTTGTATCCATCATGCGACACCCTCCTATCAAACTGTCATGGTCGGCCAAGCAATATGTGAGCAGTATACATTGGTGCCACATTACAAAGAACCTTATCTTCATATTTTCCAGTTGAAAAAGGAACCTAAACTTGTTTGTTAACCTCCACTTTTCCACAATCGTTCAGTCATGGTAGCTTGTACGGTTTGGAATGCTTTTGCCACTTCAAATTTAACTTTTCTACAAACAAGGTACTAGCAAAATTAGTGTAGCTCTCATTATCAATAATTAATGTGCATACCTTATCCTTCATATGGAATCTTGTGTGGAAAATATAATCACGATGCTTTTAATCTCCTTCATCCTTAGACTGTATATTTAGGACTCTTCTTGTGACAAATGAATCTCTATGCACAGGTTCTTTTACTTCAACATCAGAATTGGCACTTTCAATTTCTCCATTTATCTATACAACCCTAACCTTTTTGTCCCATTTATAACTTTCTCTCTCTTCCTCATTGAAATTAGTTTCTTCTTTGTCTAACCCATGTCTTCTATGTCTTTTTTAATGTAATTTAGAACCAGAAGAGGACTCTAAATCATCCAACCTTGCATTTAGCTTATTAAATTGGTCATTAAAAGTCTTGAAGAGGAATTTTATGTCAACCTCTTGTGGTTCTCTTCCTTTCTTACTCATGTTTTCAACCTGTAGAATAAAATGAGATAACTCACACACACTCTCACGTGTTTGCTCTCAAACTAGATTGTTATTACTCTTTTTTCACTATTTACCTCTATGTTTTTATTACTATTTTGGCCTCATTTTTTTATAACTATTTCGACCCTTTTCTTTTATTTTTTAAACTATTTAGGCCACTCCTTTTTTTTATCTCTCTTGCCTTTTCCACTCAAAACTCGAGCCAACCTTCTTTTGTGCTCTTAACAAAATCAAAAAATCTAATTAATCTCAAAAAGTAACCATTTTATTAGTAACAATCTCAAAATTTAGAATTCTAAAAGTTAATGGCAAAGTATGACAAAAAGAAAGTCTAACGAGAACTCTAAAGAAATACACTTAAGCAAAAAGGACTCTAAAGAGAGACTCTTAACCAAAGAAAACTCTAAAGAAAGACTCTTGACCAAAGAGGACTCTAAAAAAAGACTCTCGACTAAAATAGACTCTAAAGAAAGACTATTGACCAACTAGAAATATAAAGCAAGACTCTTAATAAACTATGATTACTTTTTTTTTTAAATCAGTCTTGGGCAATAATAACAAAATAAAGGGAAAACCAATTTAAAAAAAACAAGAAAACTCAGTAAGAAAACAAGAATTAGATTCTTGAACAATCTACCACTTTGTTCTCCTTTTCTTCTTTCTTTTTTTCCCTTTTTCATTTTTTTTATTTTGACTACTGCTCTTGCTGTTGTGAATAGCAAATTCATAAAAAAAATCGCAACCCTAATGAACAAGAACTGAAAAGAACGCAAAATGATGCCATAAAACTTTAATCCCTCAGTTAGTGGTGTAAATAATGGAATTTGTTCTCAAGAATTGAAAGAATGGAAACAAAGCACAATTATGCTTGTAGAAATCAAAAGGAGCTTCAATTTGATATATTATAATAATCGTTTCGTTATTTGAGTCAAATGTTATGACCGTTTAAAGTTCCAATTACGATTTATTAATTTTTTTTAAACTGAACAACAACCATTTTTTTAAGAACAAAGATAGATTGAACACAAAAATAAATAACAAGAAATAGATATGAATAATTTAAAGAAAACTAAGAAAGAAAATCCAAAGATGAAAACAACGCCAACAAAATTGAAAGAAAGTATAATACTCAAAAGGACAAAAAACTTTTTTGTGATTTGTAACGCAAGAACGCAGAAAACAATCAAATGTTGAATTTTTTTAAATATAGAATTAAAAATAAAGATAGATGAAGATAGATAACTTGTTTTCAACAACCAATGCTATGATTCCAAATAACGCAGACTCTCTAAACAAATAACCTTAGGAACCCACAAAATCAAAGGAATATAAATGATTGAATTACTAAGAACGTGTTGAAGATGATTAGATTAGAACTCTAAGGAAACAAAGTCCTTAAAACCCCAATTTTGAGATGCTACAAAGGATGACTGCTCCCTTTGATAAGTCAAATCCATGCATTCAATCAAGAACATAAGAAGACAAAACAAAAGTTTTCTGGAATATACTTTTCAATAATGATATTCGTTCTTCTCTCTAAATTACATAGCTAATCTTTTATAGGCAAGAAACCCTAATAGAAAAATCCTAGATAATATGGGCTTTGTTTAGTGGTGGATTGGGCCTAATCCAACCTTAAAAAATAAAAAAACTAAAAGACTTAAAATAAAAAACATAAACGGCCCAAAATTAACTAAAACAAATTTGTAACTCTAATGAACAAGAATAAAAAGCAATACAAAAATGTGCTACAAAAATTTAACCACTTGGTTAGTGGTGTGAACGATGAAATTTGGTCTCGAAAATTGCAAAAAACATAGGCGAGAAGAGAAGGAGGTTTTCTTATAGAGGAAAACTACCTCCTTCTGCTGGTGATATGCTTGAATATGTTGAGGGTGTTCGAGTTCCTCTACTCAACATGTGATGAGGTCTGTGCCATAACCTCGTCATGAGCCATGAATTTTTTAATTTGGAACGCTAGAAGGCTTGGAAACTTTCTAACGTTGCAAGCATTGAGAAAATTAATCAATAAAAGGTTCCCAATTTGATGTTTCTAATGGAAACCAGGTTGTTGTCTAATGAAGTTGAAAGGATTCAACTTAAGCGAGGATTTGATGGTTTTTTTAGGTTTCTTGGGGAGAAATGGATGTTTAATTTTGCTCTGGAAAAATTCTTTGAATATCAGTATTCAATCTTTTTCCTTGGTCATATTGATATGCTCCTAAAATATCAGGAGCTTGATTGCATTAAGGCCACTGGTTTTTATGGACATCCTAAAATTCAAAGATGTACCACTCTTAAAATATGATTAAAAGATTGGCTAGCAATTATAAATTGCCTTGGCTTTCTCTTTAGTGATTTTTATGAAATTATGAGTTGGGTGGTAATCACACGCAGAGTCAAATGAAATTATGATTTCAATCTTTTTCAGGGGGTACTGTTTCACTTGGAACAATAGAAGAGGAACTAGAGTTAACATTCAAGTAAGGTTGGACAAAGCCTATGTGAATGATTTATGGAGGAAACTTCTTCCCAGCTTAGAGATTCTACATGAAGAGATGTCCAAATATGATCATGCAGCTACCTTAATTAGTGGTGGACGACTCGGCCATGGTCCTAAAAGGAAACAGAAAAGGCAGTTTCATTTTGAGAAATTTTGGGATTGATAGATGTACTTCTACCATAAAAAATGCTAGGGTCTTTCTCATGGTGATTCTCCTTTTGATGATGTGTTTGCTAGAATTGCAAGATGTACTAGTGCCCTTGATGATTATAAATAGTCTTCAGGTGCCATGTTCAGAGAAGATTAGAAAAAAGCTGGATGCTAAACTCAAAGTGATGAAAAGTAAGGGACTTGACATTATTGACACGGATGAGATTATAAGAACTGAGAAAAAAGATTAATTCCTTACTAGAATGGGATGAATTTATGTGGAGACAACGATCTAGACAAGTGTGGCTTCATCATGGAGACAGACACTCTAGGTTTTTCCATAGTAAAGCTAATGGAAGAAAGAAGAAGAACTTTGTGGCTCGATTATTAGATGATTGGCGACATTGGGTAACTTCTCCTATTTTGGTGGAGAAAATGTTCGTAGAGTATTACATTGGATTGTTTAGCAGTAAAGGGACTTCTAATCTGGAAACTGTGATGAAATGTTTATCCCCAAGGGTTACTCTAGAGATAAATGAGCTTTTAATGCAACCTTTTCAAAGGAAGATGAGGAGGTGGCCTTTAATGAAATGCATTCTGTCAAAGCTCCTGGTCTAGATGAAATGCCAGCTCTTTTTCTGGTCTAGATGAAATGCCAACTCTTTTTCTGGTCTAGATGAAATGCCAGCTCTTTTTTATCAGAGATTTTGGAACATTGTTGGGTGTTAGGTGAGCAAGGTTGTTCTTCATGTTTTAATTAATAATTTCTCCTTGAAAGTTAAAAATCATACTCTATCTCTAGTTCCCAAAGTAGATGAACCTAAATTTGTAACTAAATTTGGACCAATTAGTCTATACAATGTCATATATATATTTATTGCTAAGTACATTACGAATAGAATGAAAAGTGTGCTCTCTAATTCTTAAAATGCATTTGTTCCTAGACATTTGATCTCGGATAACTATGTGGTAGCCTGTAAGACCATTCACTCTATAAAGAGATATTTGAAATGTTGGCGTGTGTAGTGAAAGTGGAAGACAACAACTGTTAGGATTAGGGTTTATATTCGTTTTTTTAGTATACATAATGAGTCTTGTACAAAAAAATATATTTTGACATGGTATCAAAGCAGATTATGGCTGGCCTAAAGAAATAAAAATGCTACGTTACTACCTGTTACACTATTTTTTGTTTTCTTCGACATTGGTTTGATCTGGTGTATTGGGGTGGCTGTTGGGATACAAATCTTTCCCATTCTGTTGTGAATGGAGACCCTAGACTTCGAGTTTCCAATTTGGATTCTTGTGGTCTGAATCTAAAACAAAGATCGTTTCTGTTGAACCTAGAGATCAAATTAATAATCAATTCAAAATTATTCAGTGAGGAAATGCAGTTGCTTTATACAAATAATCAGTATGAGGCATATGAAATACCTTACTAGTAACTATCAACAGCTTCTTTCTTGATGCTTTGAAGTCTAAAACCTTTTAGATCTTCGATCTTTGTTTTTACGAAAACAGTTAGGTTTGGTTGATAGGTTGTTTTACTAGGATCAAGGGTGGCTAATCTGGCTTACTCTATTTACCCCATTCGTCTTCTCGGCAACTTTTTTTGTGTGGAGTGGCTGATCTAGCTTACTCTGTTTACTCTGTTCGTCTTCTCAGTAACATTTTCGTGTGATTTTTGTCTCTGTTCGTGTGGTGGTGTCACCTAGTTTGGCTGGATGATCCTTGCTACCATAGGCGTTAGAGCCATATTGATCTAGCTGCTCGTTGGAGCCGTTGTAGTTTCACTACGTTTTAGGTCTATCTGCTCGTTAAAGCCATCACAGTTTTCCAACGTCGCTTGCTCGTTGGGGCCATTGCAATCCCTCTATGTACCAGTCTAACTACCGTCGTGGGAATCCATGGAGAAACTTGGAACGCAGCAGAAGAATAGCACCGCTCTAGAGGAGGGCTGCGCGAATAGGAAAAAATAAATAAATTAGGGTTACAGTTTTGAGTTTTATATATATATATTGGTTGTAAAAAAAGGAAAAAAATATAAGTGATAGATTCATGGCAGAATCTAGAGATTTAACCACCAACTCCATATTGAATGAGTTGATTACAAAAATGACTAAAGTTCTAACTAAAGCTCAGACCACCTCACAACTTTCGCTAACTGAAGCGTCGACTACTCCCATTAGTATCAAGTTGGGAGGATCCAACTATGCCTTGTGGTCCCAGGTGATGGAGATGTATATCTGTGGCAAAGATAAATTGGGATATATTAATGATGATTTTCCTCAACCTGTTGAAACTGACCCCTCATTCAGGAGATGGCGCACTAAAAATGCCATTGTCAAAGGATGGTTGATCAATTCGATGGACCCCTCCTTGATTGCAAATTTTATATGATTCCCAAATGTGAAATAGGTTTAGGATTCTGCTGCTATAACCTACTACGATGGGACAGACACGTCTCAAGTGTATGATCTCTACCGTCGAGTTACTCGTATGAAGCAGGCGGGTGGATCAATTGAAAAATACTATAATGACCTTCAAGGGTTGTGGCAAGAAATTGATTTTCGTCATCCTAACCCAATGAAGTGTGCGACTAACATACAAAAATACAACTCCATTATACAGGAAGACCGAGTGTATACCTTCCTCGATGGACTTGATGACAGGCTAGATAAAACTCGAAGTGATGTGCTTCAAATCAAACCATTCCCTACGGTGGAATAAGCCTATGGATTCATCCGTAGGGAAGAGGTCAGGTAGACCATGATGATCACGGGTGCAGATATGACACCCAGAACAGTTATGGAATTCAAAGGGATTAAGGGACACCATAATCCTCTGCCACCAAAACTAGGAACTTTTTTGGGTAGTAAGAAATCCACGAGAAATCCACCATCTATTGACATGAAATGTGGCCATTGCGGAAACTCCAAACACATCCGTGAAAACTACTTCAAACTACATGGGTATCCAGAATGGTGGAATGATCTTCAAGCACGGAAGAAACGAGAAACCACTGGGAGAGCTGATGTGGCTACCAATAATGCATCACTATTCCTTATTTCTCAGGCCGAATCTTCCCAGGATCCAGGTATTTCAATAAAAGAATTTCACATCTCTACTCATAGTGATAATGAGGATTGGATTCTAGACTCTAGAGTTACAGATCATACGACATTTGACCCAAAAGATCTCTCCAATACAACCAATGCGAGAGGGAGTCGTGTTGCCAATGCCAATGGGGTCACTTATCCAGTTACAGGGGCTAGAACAGTGAATTTATCTCCTTCATTATCATTATCTAATACATTACTTGTACCATCTCTTTCAAACAGACTAATGTATGTAAGTCAAGTCACTTCAGATCTTAACTGTGTACTATTGATGTATTCTACCTTTTGTCTTCTATAGGATATTCTCACCAAGGAGATCATTGGGTGTGGTACTAAGAGAGGAGGTTTATATTATGTGGATGACCTCAGTTCAGGAAGAGTCAATCACATGTAACACATGGTTAGTAACCAGGAATGACAGATTTGGTTATGTCATCGTCAATTTGGGCATCCATCATTTGGGTATTTAAGGCATTTACTACCTAGTTTATTTTTAAATGTTACACACTCAGATTTCAAATGTGATACATGTATCTTAGCAAAAATTCATAGGGCATCTTATCCTATAAGCATGCATAAAAGTATGATTCCTTTTGCTTTAGTACATTTTGATGTTTGGGGACCTTCCCCGGTAACTACATCGTCGGGTCATCATTGGTTTGTAATTTGTTTTTATGATTGTACACGAATGACATGGCTTTACCTTCTCAAACATAAAGATGAAGTATTTTCTACATTTCACTTGTTTCATACCATGATGTAGACACAATTTTTTAAAAAAATTAAGATCCTTACATCTGATAATGGGAGGAAGTATATTAATTAACAATTTCGAACATACTTGGAAAACCATGGTATTCTCCATGAAACCTCGTGTTCAAAAACCCCATAACAAAATGGGACTGTAGAGAGGAAGAATATGCATATTTTAAAAACTGCCCGAGCCTTACTAATCATTGCACATATGCCTAGTAGATATTAGAGTGATGCTATTACTACAGCTGTGTATCTACTGAATCGCATGCCCACAAAGACCTTACAATTTCAAACTCCATTAAAGGTATTATCCGATCATGTTCCCCTAAATACTATTTTGATGCTTCCACCCCTAATTTTTGGATGTATTGCTTTTGTCCATCTCCATAAAAATCAACGAACTAAGTTGGATCCATGTGCTGTCTGATGTGTATTCTTGGGGTATGGCGTACAATAAAAAGGGCTATCGATGCTACGATCTAATTACTAAAAGAACCTATATTACCATGTATGTCACTTTCCTAGAATCAAAATGGTTTTCCCATCCCCGGTATCCAATTACCCTCTTTAGGGGAAAAGTTATAGTGAAGAACAAAATTGTCTTGATGTTGAAATATTAGACACTAGTAACAATCTAGCATACTCAGATCATGCCAAAAATATGGAGGAGCGAGTACCTAGACCCGAACTTGAACTTCCAAGAACTGAAGCTGAAGTAGTAACTGAATCTCTAGAAGATGAAGTGGTTGATGCACCCTTCCACTCTCTAGTACCCAATGATCCTCCTGCTGAGAATACTCCTGAGGTAAGCTATCCTATCACACCTTTACAAACTAATGCTATAGATACATCTGTTGGTTATGTTCTACCTTTCATACACAATTGAGGCAAACCTCCAAATCGATACTTCCTAAAAAGAGAAGAACGACAATCCAAGTATCCAATAGCCAATTATGTATCTACTAAAGGGTTATCAGAACCTATCAGGGCGTTTGTACAAACACTCTCCTCATGTCAAATTCCAAATAGCGTTGAAGAAGCCTTATCTGATCCAAAATGGACTCAAGCTATAAGAGAAGAATTTGAGGCATTGCAGAAGAATAACACATGGGTGTTAAGAAAGTTGCCTCAAGGGGGGAAGATGGTAGGATGCAAGTGGATTTTCTCCATTAAGTATAAAGAAGATGGGTTATTTGATCGATACAAGACGAGACTAGTAGCAAAAGGATATACACAGAAACATAGGATAGATTATCAAGAAACCTTCTCACCCTTGGCTAAACTAAAAACTATTAGAGTTTTGTTATCTCTTGCAGTAAATTTAGATTGGCCATTGCACCAACTTGACGTAAAAAATGACTTCCTTTATGGTGATCTTGAAGAAGAGATTTACATGGATATCCTACCAGGATATACTATTACATCAAGAAAAGAAACTGCATGTAGATTACAACGAGCATTGTATGGACTAAAACAATTACCTTGAGTATGGTTTGGTAGGTTGAGTTCAACAATGAAGAAATATGGGTTTCAACAAAGCAACTCTAACCACACTCTTTTCCTAAAACATCGATTGGGGAAGATAACAACCCTTATAGTCTATGTAGATGACATGATCATTACAGGGGATGATAAAAAAGAAATCTCTAAGCTTCAGGAACAACTGTCAAATGAGTTTGAAATAAAGAACTTGGGAGGGCTCAAATACTTCTTAGGTATTGAGGTAACAAGATCAAAACAAGGCATATGTCTTTCCCAAAGGAAATATACTCTAGACCTACTGGCAGAGGCAGGACGACTAGATTGTAAACCTGTCGATATTCCAATGGTTCAAAATCATAAACTTGGAGAATATATGGACTAAGTACCAGCAGATAAACAGAGATATCAACGGTTAGTGGGTAAACTCATATATTTATCTCATACTCGACCTTATATTGCTTATGCTATGAGTGTCATAAGTCAGTTTATGCACTGCACAAGTGAAAACCATATAGATGCCGTCATGCAAATACTTCATTATTTAAAATCCTCCTCTGGGAAAGGAATTATGTTTTCAAGGAATGGTCAATTATAAGTCGTTGGATATACAGATTCAGACTGGGCAGGGAATATCAAGGATAGGAAATCTATTGTTGGGTATTTTACTTTTGTGGGGGGTAATCTTGTTACATGGAGGAGCAAGAAGCAAAAGGTAGTTGCCTTATCTAGCGTTGAAGCTGAATTTCGAGGAATGGTCAAGGGAATATGTGAACTCTTTTGGTTGAAAAAACTTCTAATTGAGATTGGTGTTGCTCCTAACTCTAAAATAAACTTATTTTGTGATAACAAAGCAGCTATTGCCATCTCCCACAATCCATTTCAACATGATCGCACGAAGCATGTTGAAATGGATCGGAACTTCATCAAACAAAATCTTGAAGAAAAGATTATTCAGCTTCCATTCGTTAAATCAAAAGATCAATTGGCTGATATACTCACAAAATCTGTGACTGCAAAGAACTTCTACAACTCACTTGACAAGTTGGGCATAAGAGACATAGATGCACTAACTTGAGAGGGAGTGTTGGCGTGTGCAGTGAAATTGGAAGACAACAAATGTTAGTGGAGCATAAAATATGGATGAACAACAGCTGTTAGGGTTAGGGTTTATATTCGTTTTCTTAGTATACATAATAAGTCTCTTGTATAGAAAAATACATAATAGAAAAATATATTTTGATATGAAGGGCAAGAATTACAAAGCATCTATTAAGTTAGATACATGTAAAGCTTATGACAGGATTTAATGGGACTTTTTAGAGGTTTTATTAAGGAAATTGGGTTTTCATGGCTAATAGGTGGCTTTATTGATGAACTTTGTCACTTCAATATCCAATTTGATAATTGTGAATGGCTCTCAAAGACCTTCTTTTAATCCTAAGAGGAGGCTTAGACAAAATGATCTTCTATCACCTTGTCTCTTCATTTTTTGTACCGAAAGGTTATCTGTACTTTTAAGTAAAGTAGAAGGGGAGGGTTCTATCAAGGGACTTTCTGTTGCTATAAATAGTCCTAAGGTGTCTCACCTATTTTTTGCCAATGATAGTTTCATTTTTATCGAGGTTAATTGATCATCTATTTCTAAATTGAAGGAAATTCTCATGAGCTATGAACGAGCATCTAGTTAGAAGGTTAATTTGAACAAATCTGCTATGGTTTGTAGTCTTAACACAACAGAGGATGTTAAAATGGAAGTACAAGATTGTTTGAGCAATCCTTTGGTTAATTATCATAAGAAATACCTTGGGTTGCCAACTATTGTAGGGAGAGACAAGAAGAGGATGTTTGAGATGATTAAGGAGAGGGTTGGGTCCAAAATGAAGATTTGGAAAAAAATTCCTTTCTAAATCTGGTAAGGAAGTAATGATTAAGGTAGTTATTCAGTCTTTACCTTCCTATTCTATGTGTTTTTTTTAAATTTCAGTTAATCTTTGCAATGATATACATAGTATAATGGCAAGGTTTTGATGGGTTTTGATATTGATAAAAGAACTACTCATTGGTTATCTTGGGATAAATTGTGAAGGCCAAAGGCATTAAAGGGGCTTGGCTTTAGGAATCTCATCTCTTTTAATCGGTTTTACTTGCAAAACATACTTGAAAGCTCCTACAATAACCTTATTCCAAACTATAGCATTTTATATGCTAAAATGACTTCACATGCCTCTTATCTATGAAAGAGTTTATTGTGGAAAAATCTATTGTTTTTATTACCGAGACAAAATATGTAGTAGAAGTATAATGTTCTTAGTTTTGTTTCTTATGTCTCACATCGAATTTTCTTTAGAGTTCTTTTTTATGTATTACTAGAATCCCATATAGAAATTTTATAAACTACTTCAGAGACTTTTGAACTATATATAGCCAAGAATTTTGCTTGTATAAGGCATCATAGAAAAGAATCAATTTATAAATATTAAAGAAGTCCTGTTCTTTTTTTTCTTTTTTTCTAATATTTTAAAGTAATTTTTCTTTTTTCTATTTGGGAGTTGAAGTCCTCATCCATGAGAAAGAGAAATATATTTAAGTTATTCTTACGTTAAAATTATTAAAGTGCTCATCTAAAGATAAATAAGATAGCTAGGTTAGTATGATAATATAGCTAGACTAGTCCAATAATATAACTAGGCTAGTCTTATTCTAGATTTGATAGAGTTATTGCCTAAATAATAATTTTCTTGTGTTTTTTTTCATAACACAAATACGAGGACATCTTACCAGAGAGTGATTCTTGTTAGTTTAAACTTTGCTCATCTATTTTTTATTTTCTAAATACTTCCATATTATTGTACTTATGTTTATTAGTGCACATTTTCAAGAACTTAAGGCAAAGGTGATTAAAGCAATTCTTTTATGCATAGGTGTGCTAGTGACAAGTTGATTTGGGGGAGGTTTAGGGATAGTGTTTTCACTATAAGGAGTGTGTATTGGGTGGTTGAAGATGCGAGATTACGAAACTTTGAAGGGTTAAAGTGGTGGTCTCGCATTTGGTCTTTTTTTCTCTCGAACAAGGTAAAAGTGTTAATGTAATGGATTTGCCACAATATTATCCCTAACTTGTTTAATCTTTCTGTTGAAAAGATTGTGCAGATTGTTTGGTGCCAATTGTGTAATGTAGTATGTAAATATTTTAATCATTGCCTCTAGAAGTGTACACTATCGAGGAAGGTGTGGAAGGAGTCTATATTTACGCATATACTTGAGGGTAAGATTCATCTTTCTTTTGCTGAGTTATTTTGACTTTGTGTGGTTACCATGTTTTATGTTGGATGTTTTCCATTTTTGTTACTTGTGTTGGGAAGGCATAACATCAATAAGTTATTGCATGTTAAGTCTGGTAAATCCTCCTTGTGTTTGCTAGAATAGATTAATATACCACTAATCGAGTTTCAAATTTTTAATATTAAACACAATAGGAATTTGTGCACTAATGAGGTGCCTAAGAACTCTATTACTTAGGAAGTACCTCATGTAGGTAGACTTAAGGTGAATGTAGATGTTGTAGTGAAAGGATGTCAAGGTGTCTTAGGGGTTGTTTTTAGAAATAAGCTTGGACCAGTGATGCTTTCTAGTCTTACTCTTCGTATACCAGTTTGATTTGTTTTGACGACAGAATTGTAATATCTCAATCTTGCTATTAATTGTGTTAAAAATAATGGTTTTATGAATGTTTTCTTTGAAACTGATTCTATATTAGTTGTTTCGTTAATTAATAAGGTAAGTGAATGTCTTGCCTTTGATGGTGTAAATGAGATTTAAAGTAAGATAAGTTATATTAATTCATAGATTCAATTTCGAAGAAAGGATACTAATACATTAGTTTATAAGCTTGCTCGATTAGCATTAGGGTTGTCTAATGTTTTTTTTTTAATTAGAACTGTCTCTCGTATGTTTGGGATGCTATTTTTAATTATGTATCTTGGATTGAGTTCGTAAGAAATATGATTTAATGATATTGATAGGTTTTATTATAAAAGAAATTTAAAAAAATATATTTTTAATTATTTTAAATATTTAATGAAACAACAATATTGAAAGAAATGAAGAAAAATTTAAATATATAATGAAGTTATCATGCTACTTTTTAGTTTTAGATTTTGAATCTAAATAGGGGGTTTTTAAGTTAGGAATCACTATCGCTGATTAAGATTAATTAAGATTAAGTTTTGTATAAGAGATTTTTAAAAAATATTAGCTAAATCTTCATAAAATATCTTAATTTTTTGGATTAAAGTTAAATCTTTTTTAATAATAGCAATTTTCTTTTGGGTTTGGAAATGTTTATTACTTATTAGAAATTAAAAATAACTTATATTTACCTAATTATGCATACAAGCAACATTTTGTGATAAATGCATTGTCTTTGAAAAAGTTTTGTTTGATTGGTCAAATGGAAAATAATATCAAACTTTTCATAAAATTGAAAAGAAAAAGTAAAAATGATACTAGCCTTTTAATTTTCCTGGTACAGGAGGAATTATTGTTTCAATTTTTTTTTACACATGTATATTTCATGGTTTTAGTTTATTTTTGTAGGCTTGCTAGTTATAAAGCTTTTATAATTGCATTACCATTTTACTTTTTTTTTATAATTAGTTAGAAAGATATTTTTTTATTGAAAAATTGTAGAGTATGAGTACAAAAAATACTAAAATTAATTTTTTTCAAATAAATCAAAGTTTTGAAAGTAAAATCAAAATAGACCAATAATTGTGTTACAAGATTTGTGAGAAAAAATTCTTAAAATTTTTATGTTTCTTCTATATTTTTAAAAAGAAAACTATTGTTTAGTATAATCAATTGAAATTATGATATTTTTAAAATCATACAATAAATATGTATATTTGTATTTTTTAGCATAATGGATTAGAAATCTTCATCATTTGACCATTTATTAATTGTAAAAATCATTTCTTTACTATTTAGGGTAGGATGAGTACCATACTTGTTAGGATTTAAGGATTAAAAAAAAAAGACAAAAACATTGTCAAATTAGAAGCTTGATTTTCATAGTTTCTACTATTTTCATAATCTTTTATTTGAATTTTTATGAATATTGAGTTTAAAAAACTTTTAAATAATAAATACTAGAGAAATGAGAGTTTTTGATTTGATAAGAAATAATACAAATAAGCTTTTGATAACACTGTTAAAACTTTCATGCAAATAAATTAAAAACGATCATGATAATCTATCTTTCTTTAATGGAAATAAAGCTCTTTTTGGCCATGAGTGGGGGGTAATTTTTTCCTCCCTTTGATAACCATCATCATGTTAGTCAAAAAAATCAAAAATTTTATGAATCATTATTATTATAGCTTATACTTCTAAAACATTATTTTTTTAGATAGTGAAAAATCCAAATATAGTGGCTTTTAATAATAGGTTAATTTCATCCTCAAAAAATTATATCATATTTTAATTTTTTTTAATTTTAATTTATCTCATTTATATTAAATACACATTAATTTCATTTTGGCCCTAAGCAAAAGATTAACCATTTAATGTTTAAATGACATAATTATTTTTATTTTTCACTACATTATTATTAGGGGTGAGCAACAGAACGAAAATATCTGTTTTTAACAAATCCAAATCCGATAAAATCAGAATGGATTTGAATTAAAAATCTTCAAATCCGAACATATTGGATTTTCTCAGATCGGAGGAACATATTGATATTGAAATTTATTTGTGAGTTATTATCATATATAAAATATGACATACACAAATTTAAATTTTAAATTTATATTTTTGTAATAAATATTATTACTTATAATCATAACTAAAAAATCAAAAGAATCAAAAATATATTTGTAAAATTATTAAATTATTGTAAACATTTATATTTATTTTTTAAGCTAAAATAATAATATAATATAATTATGATATGCATAATATTTAAATATAATATAATATAAAATAAAATATGTATTTACTTATAATTTAATAGTAATTTGGTCCAGACTCGATACAACAGATTATAAAATCTTTAAATCTGAATATGATTTGATTATGAAATTTATCAATCCAATTCATTCCAAATCCAATGGATCAAATCAGATTTTTTAGTTTAAACGGATTGATCAGATTATTTACTTACCCTTAATTACTATATTACTAATTTTTCATGTTTTTAAAATCATTTAAAATGATTGAATTTTTTTTAATAGACCCGAATTAATATCAGGTAAATAAAACTAAATTTTATATTGTCTATAAAAATTTTAATTGAATACATTTAATTCTATCTCTTTTATAATTTATATGTATAATTTATTTTAAAAAATAATAATATCCTAGTCACACATCCTAATTAAATTTTGACCTCTAGAGCTGTTAAACAACTTGACCCTACATGACACACCACGGCCCATTAAGCACTCAATCCATCGACCTAATAGGTTAGCACGACACGACCCATTGAATATTAGGCAAGGTACGACATGACATGTAAGAAAAAATAAGCAGTACAACACAATCCCTAGTTCGTAATTGGCTAGACCTTGCCAGCACACTAATCAAAATTAAATTATATTTAAATATATGTTAAATTTATAAATACATCTATATATGGAAGATTGGGGGTTCAAGTCTCATTACTAGCATTTTTATTAAACAAGCAGTACGATATATATAATTTGTTGAATGAGAATCGTATTTTAGAACAAAGAAATAATAAATTGAAATAGAGGTTTAAGATGGTTATATTTGCCCTAATTATAACTTGGATATATGTAATTTATTGTCTTTAAACTATGAAGCATTTGAATTACAACTTTATAAGTTAGTTATTTTGTTATTTTGGATTTATTATAATGTAATATAATGAAATGATAATAAAAAAATATCTTGAAGAAGATGCTATTAATTGTGTTAGTGTTATGCAATTAATTTCAATTAGGGGTTGATATTTAACATATTGCCCAAACTTTATTAAAAGAATAAATCAATGTTATAACATTGCTAAAACAACTTGTACAACGATTCGTGAGGGGGTTTAAGGGGAGGAAGGGCTTGGTAGCTAGGAAAGTCAAGTCAGGAAGAAAGACGTTGTACTATTGGGCAAGTAACAGTTATAGTCTCGATTTTCTTGTAGCTTTATGGATTTTTTAATACTACTTTAGGATTCAAAAAAGGTTTCAAGATAAAGTGCAAGCTGAATAAATTTGTTTAGCTTTGACTCTGGTATATTAATGTTAAAACAACCTTTATACACAGTTTCGGGCTAATATAGATACATATGAAAATAAGGAAAACATGTTTATTACCCAAAATGCACTGCATCCAATATCTATATATTTACATATACTCGAATAGCATTAGCTAAAAAATGAATTACATCCATTACAATATCTGTAAATTTACATTTTCACTTGGAAAACATCAATTGAAAAAAGAAAAGTAGAAAATGCATTACATTCAGTCCCTAGCTAAAACTGGAACTCATATGTACCAAGTATTACATTCATAATTAGCCCACATCCTTTTAAAAATGTAGGTACAATTTAGTCTTATAATACAATTTTCAAGTGTAGTTTTTAATCATTCAAAAATGTTTTTCAAGTTTAGTGAATACAATGTAGTTTTTCAATCCTTCGAAAGTAGGGTTTCTAGTTCAATCTTACATTGATAGTTTTCAAGTCTACTATTCCAATCTTTCAAAAATATGATTTTCAGTAACAACACACATTGTACATCCAAAAAAAGAAATTTAACCAAAGTATTTTAATTTAAATCCCAAATATATCTTTAATGCTAAAACAGATAATCATCCTTGGTTGCACAATTCTTCACTTGTATAACTGAACTTGTGTCTACAATGTCCACATGTATTGGCACTTAACAAAAACAAAAACATTCAATTGCATTAGTTAAAACTCTTCATGTTGTATATGCTTGCTGAATACACAAATTGATACTAATATTATTGGGTTGTATGAATTTCATTATGTCCAATATTCATGCCAATATCATGTTATTTGAGTTGCTTATTTCATTAAAGAAATACCAATTAATAAACACAAATATTTAAATGATTTAAATAAAATAAACTTCCAAAAATATCAATATATTTATTACCATGTTTCCTTTTGTACCAAATGTTTGAGGTTCATTTTCATCAAGCATAGTTTTAACCTTTGAAAAAAATTAAATGTGCATTGATATCAATCTCATAAATTACAAGCAAATAAAAATATTATAAAAAATACAAATTTTCTTATGTAATTCCCTTGTCAAGGAGATTTAGTTTCATCAAGCTGGTTTTTAAGCAATTTATAAAAAAGTAAATTAACTAGATATATATTTCATTTGAAAATAAGAATGAGATAGTTAAAACATGAAAATATTTTACTTGATTTGTAAAGCAAGTTTCATCATCTAATAATCCTTTTACTTGTCATTTTAGATATGTATTACGATTATGACCAAGTTTGCCATACATTTTTTAAGTCTTGTCAATTTCATTCTTTCTCAATCTATTAGGTTTATTTTTTTTTCAATTATAATTTCTAAAACTCTTGGATTTGATTTCTTCGAATAGAAATCAAATATAGCTAATTTTTCTTAGTATTGGTAGGCCTTCCATGATTTTTTTTCAAGCAAGGGGTTCAATATTTTCACCAATATCAACATTCCAGTACTTCTTTTTGGGAATAGGATTTAAAATAATTCTGTAAGATAGTTCATAAACTTCATTTTTAGAATGGATTTACATAATCCATTGATTCCTCATTTTGAAATAGAATGCATCTAATTGCATGTTCATAAGGTATTCTAGTTAATGACCAACGCTTACAACTACACATATGATTATTTTGATCAACTATAACCTACTTGATTCCCCCAAATGTAACTTCAAATAAATTCTCCCAATGATGTATTGCATTCACTACAAGACTTTGACATTTGAACATTCTAATTGAAAACCAACATCATTCTACTTCCAAGAAAATTAAGCCATAATCCAACCTTCTTTTTTATTTCATCTATCTCTTATGTATATCCTTACATCCTTTAGTAGTGTTAACACAGGTTGCCCTTGTGCCTTCTTAATTTTACTATTAAAAGATTCACAATCATTATCGGATTGTTTTTCACAAACTGATCCAATTATGAAAAATGCTTTGTACCAAAACTTTGCATCCATTTTAGATAACCAAAGATAAACATTTTCACTTACATTTCTCAAATTTCTCTTGTTTGTTTCATATTCTCTTTTTGTAGTTGACTTTACAATTGACCAAAAATGAGCACCTTTACACGTTTCTCAATGTTCTGTAAAATGTGCCAAGCATATGGTCTATGTTCTGCATTAGGAGTAACTTGTTTAAGGGCTTCTATGATACCAATGTGTTAATTTGATATCATTTTATCACTTCCCTTGCTCCAATGTATTTGCTAATAACTCAACAAATCAATGTCATGTTTTCTTACTTTTCACCTTAATCATTGCATATGCAAGAAGATCAATTCCATTATTCGCATCTACACCAACAATAATTAATATTTTTCCTTCATGTGAACACTAAAGAAAGCACCATTGATACAAATAAACTTTCTACAACTTCTATTGAATCCATATTTTATAACACCAAAGCATACATATAGACAATCAAATACTTCTTTATTGTTGTCTATCCTTATGGTAAATAGTTCAACAATAATGTTTGGATTTGTTGCTATAAGCTCAGCTACATAAGACTTGAGCAAAGAGTATTGTTTTTTTTATTCCATGAATAGTGGCTTCTTTACTCTTCTAGCTTAATGCATAGTAACATCAATATGTAAATCTTGGCAAAGTTTATTAGTCACTCCATCCTATTTCACACTTGAATTGTCTTTTAAAAACTACAAGTTTTTTTTCAAATAGAAATGAATTTGTCACTTTCTTTTCATTTTTAACCCTTTTCGTGTAACCCATGTTTCATCTAGTATAAATTTACTTGAAGATATATATACTTGATAAACACATTCCTATGTTTAACTTCACATTTTTCAATGATATATCGTTCATATCTAATATTTGTTTCTTCCTCCAACTCCTCTTCATCACATTTTGTTTCTATATCATTATTATCACCATACTACTCTTATCTTCATTATCTTCGTTATCAGTAACCCCATCATGTATATCTTCCTCTAAACATTCACTTTCTTAAATATTAACTTCTATCAAACAAATACATGAATTATTATTGTTGAGCAGAATCGGGATTGCCAAAAACTTTGATGCCATCCCCGGCAACGGCGCCAAAAACTTGATGAATGAAAAACCGGCATCGCTGATCCTGCTAATACTTTGGTTTTAATATTTATAAAACTCTCGCAAGTGCACGAATCATTTCGTAGAAAATGATAAGTATACTCCCAAAGTCGATCTAAGGAAGGAATGTATGTGGTTTTTAATTTATTATTCAAACTTTTAAAAACGAAATTAAATCCTAAACATCCTGTCACGATATTTTGGGTTTTTTGTGTTTTAATCTACTTACATAAAAGTAAACATAGATTCAATAAACATTTATGCAAATTTTATCTTTTATAAATAGTGGAGTATTTATGGATATAATAACTAAGTTAATTATGCTTGCTCGTATTATTTAGGTTATTAAAGATATGAATTGATATTTATTGATTCTCCCTTTTTTGTATGAATACCACCTTTGGTGGGGTTAGATATTCTTTGTTAACTAAACAAATCAATTAACACCTATGGGTGGGGTTGATAACTAATTTGGTTAATTAAATTAATTCCTTTTTCTAAGAGATTGAAAATGAACCATTTAAATGCCACCTTTGGTGGGTTAAGACGATTTAAACTTTATCCAAGGAGTACAAATTAAACCTAAGAATTTAGTTATCCGAGTACCAACTTTCAAGTTTTAAAACCATTACTGAAAACATGTTGTCAATACATTTTCAGATAATAATTCTTATAAAAACTTTTGAAATAGAGCTTCACTCTAACTACGGGCGATTGTACCAACAAATAAAAGAGCACTACTCTAAATCGATCGGATAATTAAACCTTAAAATCTAATTTTGATTTAAGTTTGTAATGAAAAATAATATATTTCTCTCTAACATTCTTAATATAAAATCTTGAATAAAAATAAAATCAATTCATTTTAGAGATTTTTACCTATTTAATATTTCGCAAGCATAACAACGTTATTATTATATCATGTTTACAAACAGCTAGCACAGTTAAATTTAATTACCGACAAATTAAATATAACATGTAAGAATAAAGCATAAAAATAACTGCAAAGAAAATAAAATCCTTACAGTACTTCGATGCTATTCCCGTTGCTAGAAAACCTCCAAGCGAAATTTGCACTCCCATTTATTGAATCAAAAAGCAAATAAATTACAAAAACATAACTAGTTTTTCCCAAAAAGGGAAGAACTCTAAAACTAAGAGAAACTAGCTAAAACATAAGAAAAACTAAAAACTAAGAAATGGAGAGAAAGAAAGAAGAGAGAAGTGTGTTTTTGAAGTGAAGGGAAAGGGGGTATTTATAGGTGAGGATGGAGAGAAAAAATGAGTAAAAAATGTTAAAAAATGCAAAAACGCGTAATGGAAATGCTGAGGTCATTAATGACGTCAAGATGACGTCGGTACCGCACGTGAAAAATGGGGCGAAATGGCGTCGGCGCAGTACTGTATGCTGGATGAACAAGACTGCGCGTCTTGTAGCGGCGCTGCGGCGGATGGGGTTGCTCCGGGTGCGATTTTCTCCTTTTTGACATTTTTGACCTTTTCGACCCATTTTGTCCAATTTTTCCATATTTGTTGACCTTGCCCCATTTATTTAGTAATATAATTGTGATGTATTGCTTCCAGTATTCCTCTTTGAGTCTTTAAGTTACGTTTTTAAGCGAAAATACCTGAAAAACAATAAAAATACCCGTGATTCCGAAAAAGACAAATTTATATAAATATATGATAAAACATATAAATATATATATTTTTAATCAATTAATGAGCATAAAATCATGGTAATTTTAGTTCTTTTTGAGCACTCATCAATTACCTTGAAAGAGATTTTCATCTAAGACTTCATTGTCCAGAAGGTTATCTTCATCAATTTCAATCTTAATAGTTATCTCCTCAGTCAATATATTTATCATCATATTACAATATATTGCAAAATATGAACATATTTCTTTAAATATTTCATCATTCTAAATTAGTGTCAAATCCTTATTACCATATGACCTTGGTATCGTATAAAAAACTTAACATTATCATCTCATTCCTAACAGTACATCCAATTCTTTAGATACGTCCATACTAATTTTCTTCACATTACAACAGGCATAGTTGAGTAATTTCTCTTTTATATAATTTTGTTTCCCTTTTTCTAATATAAACTTCCCATTATAATGCACACTTATAGTAAAATATTGAGGTAATTGTCCTATGAATTGAGAAAAAAATTAAATTTATAAGTGAAACTAGTAAAACACTTCAAATTCAGTTCAGTTGTAGTTCAAAATGCATTTCAATTTTATATTCCAAATTCAATTCATATGCTATTTAGAAAAGTGACAAAAATGTAGTTCAAAATGTTCACAATTCAAATACATATAAAATGAAATTCAAAAGCAATTCAATTATAGTTCAAATGCACATGAAATGCACTTCAAATGCGCATCAAATACACATTAAATTCACACGTAATGCACTTCAAATGTACACCAAATACACTTCAAATTTGAAATGCAAAATTATTTGTTCTTATAAACCCCTTTCATTTTCGTCTTCATTAAAGAAATTTAGTTTCATATACTAATAACCCATGTCCATACAAAAAAATATGATTAACAATTTATAAGGACCACAAAACTAAAAAAAACTTTCAACTTTCATAGGGTTCGGTTTGGTAGATTCCAAAAAACAAGTATTAAAGCACATGTTGGTCTAATAAAAGAAACAAGAAACCATAAAAAACCCTAAATAACACCAAATAGAAAGAATGTTACCATAGTTTGGTGGTCCCCTATTGATTTGCACAACAAATTTGTCCTTTACTTATGAATCTAACATTTTGTTTTTGTGCTTCTCGATTCCAACCTTTAATATGATAACACAATCAATTCGAATATTTCAATGAGATTCAATTTTTCTAGAGGGTTTCATTGAGGAAAGTTTAGATCTTTGTGTGTTCGTGTATTTCTTTGTATGTTTCTGTGTCAGAAGCTAGAAAGGCGTAGAGGCATAAAAGGCTTTAGTTTTCTAGTTTTATGATTTTTTTTATCCTAATTCATGTATACAATCACTAAAATATCCTCACACCTATTAGCTAATACAAGCCAAGTGGTATTCAGATGTACTCTATTTTAATTTTAACATCTATTTGTAACATTTGATACATGAATAGACTAAATTGATTCATCCCTTAAAATTATAGAACTTATTGTGCTTGACTCTATAATAACAAGACAAATATGCATTTTTTTCACAAAATTGTAGGACTTTCAGAGCTATTTTTCCTAAATTAATGTAGGTTTTTAATTTGAACTTTTTTGATCAAATAAATTTGCTTAATAATACTACGCGAACTTCATATATATTAAGTATTATTGATAATTTAGTAATTATTATGTGAGAAATTATTAATTCCACTTGGAATATATGATAATGTACATGATATTTTAAGCTAATGAAATTTAAGATTAATGTAACTTTTTTTTAAAATAAAATAAAATACTCAATAGAAAGTGGATAAAGAAAATAATATAATTATTGAGGAGTATATTCCAAGAGTAATTAATAATACTGTAATTATTCTCACATATATATGTTTCAATGTACTTTAGTTATCGTTATAAAAAAACACTTTGGTTATTATTTAACTTCGTTTAATGATCGTTAATTAACTTTAAGATAATTATTTAACTTCGTTTAATGATGTTAATTAATTTTAAGATAATTATTACATTATTTAACTTTGTTTAATAACCATTTAACTTGACAACGTTGTTGCTTTAAAAAAAACTTTAACAACATTATTAGACTTTATTGTGGAAATTTATAAAGCATCTCATATTAGCATATAATGAGTATGACATGTCATTGTTTTATTTTTATAATTTTACTGTCTAAAGTTTTAAGGTAGAATTATATCGTAGTGATGCAAAAAATTTGGTTATTTTTTTAATTATATTTTAGCAAATACAATGACCTTTGAGGTAACACAAACCTTTCCCTTGCATCTTGTATTTTGTACAATTTTATAATTTTGTAATAAATTTTGCTTTGGAATGAGACTATGAGAATACTAACAAGTATTAAGTTTAAGTTCAAATTCTGATCATAAATTAATTTTATTACGTTGAATTTAAATATTTTAAAGTTTCTCATTCAAATGTCATTCTTACAAGAAATACATATTACATCTCATTATCTAAACTCTCGTGTTAGTATCAAATATAATTTTAAGTACTCTAACATTAATATTCTAATTAATTAATAAATTGTACTAACTCATGTGTATAGCATGTGCATGTTTGCTAGTTTTTAAAAAAACGTTTAAGTTATATCTTCAATGTTGACGCCAAAAGGCATGGAATGATTTAAGTATTAAATTTTGAAACTTATGAAAATTAGGAATAAGCATTTAAGAGGTAGCAAGGATGAACAAATGAGAGTTAATTATACAGTTAATATTAATAAGGATATAGTACTAATTTTATATATAGTTATTTTAGAAATTAATTCTTTACTGAATAATGTATGCCTTGAGATAAAATGTAGTGTGACTTTACTTTTAATCTTAACTATATATCCATTATATTGAAGGGTTATTAATAAAAGTTATTTTTTTAATATTTATTAAACTATTTAAATATATATTTATAATATGTATTTATATCATCTTAACTCTAGTTTTTCCTCTTAGTAAACTCGTTCTGTTATGTTTTATTTGAATATTTGTTTGTTTTTGTGTCTTTAATATGTGTTTTTAAACCTATATTTCTTTTTTTGTAAAAATAAATTATATAGTGGAATCTCTTACATCTTGATCCAATCTAAGGTATTTTGTAGAGTATTAATATTTTATTATGTTTTGAGTCAATTTACCCATAAAGTTTCTTTTTTATAAATACATGCATTTATTTTTGTGTGGACTCTAAATTTGAAAAAAATTGACACTATTCAAATTAATCTGTTCAATTTTGAATTCTTTTGATGTATCTATTTAAATAGTTGTGGATGGTGGCAGAAACTATTAAAAAAAACAAGAATAAGTTGATAACTCTATAGTTTAGAGTTATTTTTGTCTATTTTATTAAGTATAATTGTTATATTTTTATTGTTTTTAGTTAATTTTAATTAAATAAATTAATATTTACTATTAGTTTTTTAATAAATATATTTTTAAGAAAATTAATAAATTTGAATAAAAAAAGACTTAATTACAATTAATAAAAACTAAAAATATAATTTGAATTAAAAGTTGGTGAAATTGCAAATATTAAAAGATTAGAAGTTAATTTCAATTAAATTTGAGGGTCAAAATGCAATTAAGGAAATAGAGAGAAAGAAGATAGCGAAGAAAAATAAAAAAGTAGAAATTTATTTTTCATTGAGGAATCGTGAAATAGTTTCTCCTAATCTTTTCTTTTAAATTTTATTTCTCTGAAATGTTTGATTATTGTTGTATTGTAATTTTAATTTCTGCTATGAACTAATTTATTTGTTCTAGGGTTGCAGTGTAGCTTAAATTATGAAACTTGAATTAATTATTTTTGAATGATTTATGAAACAATTTTAAGTTGTTTATTTTATCTGTGCTTAATGTTTTTAATTATTGGAAGATTAATTAATTGATCTGTGACACTTAAATAAACTTGGAAAAAATATTTTTGTATTGCTTGTGATAAAATAACATATATATATAAGGGATATGAATATACCGTTATTGTACGTGTAAATCTTTGAGAACTTAGAACTTAATAAATCTGGTTGAATTTAATTCGTAGGAACATAGTGAATTATTTTAGCGAGATGTGTCTATATGGAGCTCGAAAGAGATATATGGATAAATTAAGAGTTCTTGGTTAACAACTAAAAATATGAGAACATAAATCAAGAGAAAATGATATGATTCAAGTGGATTAATTTGGTGAAACTGCAATCCTAGAATTTTCTTATAAACTGTTATAAAAATTAGTTAGTCAAACTGCATCAAATTATTGACTGTTTGGATAGAATCAGGTTGAAATAATTTTAGTAATTAACAAACACTAGTAACAAATCTCCATGGGAACGATATTTTACTTATCATATTATTACTTGTGACCGTATATACTTGCACGATTTTATGTTCTCCAAAAGAGACAACATAAGTTCATGAGATTATGATATTTTTTTCAATGTAATCATCTTCCTTTCTAGGTGTGATTTATGTTTTTTTTTAATTTTAAATTGATGAATATATGCATGTAATACACTTGTATTTGCCATATATAAAAATTAATGAAATAGTATTAGCTTTTTATCCCCCAAAAAAGGCAATTATCCTTCTCTTTTTCTATAATTTTTCTCGCTTTTAATCCTTTTCCTTTAGACCTTTCATGTTGAAGAAAGCATACCTCCCATACGAATTAGCTATCAACGTTAAGTTTTTATTTGTGTTGCTTTTGTTTTAGTTGAATAATACAATCATGATTATTTTTTACATCAAAATATTCCATTCCACTTAAGTAATTTTTTTCCCAAAAAGTTGAACTCACGTGTTTCACCGAATACAATATTATGTTTCGAATCAAAATCTCACATTTATTTAATAAAATCAAAACCACACATTTAATTAATTCTAAACTACCCACTCTAATAAACCACAAAATATATAATAAAGTAAATAAATATATATTTAACATTTATTCGAATCAAATTAAATTGGACTTTGATTTCAAATTGTTTTGTATGAGATGGATACATGAAAAAATCTCACTAGAATATCCCTAAGTACATTGAGACTTTGCCAATAATCAAATCCAATTGAAGCAAGATTGTAGTTGAATCGAATAAGAGAATTTCAGGGAGTTAACTGCAATTACCAAGGAGGTAACTGGATGATCGTATCTCCTTCGCCAAAGATGATTTAGAATCAATAGTTCATTATTTAATGGATTTTTCCGTTCTAATACTCCATTTGAAAGTTATCAATATTTATCAAAGCTATTCCTATCTAACGGAACGTTATTGGATCAAATAGGCTCTAAATGTGTGCCTGTTGAAGAATGAACCGTTAAGGTAGAGTACGTTTAACCTTTGGATTTGAAATCACTATTTATATATCTGGTATTGCCATAATTTACAAGAACATTTTGTAGTCTTAGTACGAGGGGAAAGGGTTAAGAGTTAAAGATTTACCCGGTATGAGATATCATATTGTTTGAGGACCCCTAGATGTTTTCGGAGTAAATGATCGTAACCAGGGTATTTTGGTACGCTACCCTTAGATGCCGAATGTGTGCTTAGGGTGATCTCATAGAAGTAAGCCAGAAAGATTGAGAAATATAATCATCTTATTTGATTAGTTAATTTAAAATTTTTCTTATAATTTAATCCATAACAATTTTCACATTGAACTCATAAATGTCTATATTTTTTAGTTAGAGTTTTCTCCCTTTTCACCCGACTCTTTGGTCTTAATAATGATGTTTTTAAGATCAATCAATATAATATTTATTAATACATAATTGATCTAACATTACTTGAAAATAAAATATTTTTCTAAGACATGTACATATTCACATGATAATGGTACTTTTTAAAAATAAAACTTTATTGTACATCATTTTGGACTAACCATTCGTCCAGAATTTGATTACTTATTGATTCTTTTTTTACACGCGCCTTTTGTTTTTAAGTTTTTTTATTTTGAAACAATCTTTGATTTCTTTATTAATTTTTGTTATTTAAATTGATTAAATATAGAATTTAAATAAGAATTTCGATTATTCTATAGTTCGACATTCCATCGCTTCACCTAGCAACACGATTTTAACATAAATAAAAACGTATTCATTAAGATTAGATAAGAGAATCATCCTTTGTTTGCACTTTGTTTTTCTTATAATTGTTTTTAAGATATGTATTTATTTATAAAATTTTAAAATTAAATTAAGTTTCTTTGTATCAAAAAATATTTTCATTAATAAATTAATATTTTAATTACAAAATTTTAATATTATAAAATATGTATAATAATTAACATAATTAGTAAAATAATAAAATAAAAAATTTAAATATAACTATAGCTTGTCTTTTAAATTTTAAATTCTTTACGTGTATTACATAAAAAATAAATATATTTAATATTTATAAATATATACTATTTCTTTCAAACGGTTTTACTTTGTTTATTAGAGGAAATCATTAATATCCATTAAATATCTGAAACATCTAACGGAGAATTTTCACTCCAAGTGCCCACAATCTTCTATTTTGTTTAATAGATTTTATTTTAATCTATTTTAAAAATAATATATTTTTATAACGTTATAAAAAACATAAATTCATATTTATCTATAAAAAATAAGTATATATTTCATATAATAAAAAAAAAGTTAAAAATAAAACTTATTTATAAAATTAGTTATATTATATACTTAAAAAATATATTTTTATGGGTAAGAGGATAAGCTCTCCGCCCCGTTCAGATCCCTTCAGTACAGTACATTCGATTTTCCTTCTTAAAACGGTCCGGTGCAGGCTGGTTAAATATAATTTTTTAAACCCGGACCGACCGGACACCACTTTGATTATTGACTCCAGTATTCAGATTTCGGTTTCAGATCCGAAAAGCTGATTTTACTTGAATTTTCTTTCTCTTCCTTACTCTGATTTCTTTCTCATCCGTTGTCGTGTTGGTTCCGATTTCTCTCTTTAGTTTTGGAGGAATCAATCATATCTTGAAGGATAACAATGGATGCTTTGAGAAAACAAGCAAGTAAGCTCAGAGAGCAGGTTGCAAAGCAGCAGCAGGTGATTTGACGACTGCCGGATAATTTATGTTTCTTTGTTGAGTTTTTTTGACAGACTATCTCTAGATTTGTTATTGTAGATCTTTTCTAAGTTCAGAGGTACGTCGTTTAGTTCTCGATAAAATGTGGGGAGAAATAAAAGTGTGACTTTGGATTTTAAACTTTGTGATTTCTGGAATTGTCTAAGAAATGAATGAAATTGGAGTCTGGATTGTTCAGTGCCATTATAGTTTCTTCAAACTCTTCTTTGTTTAATTTGTAAATTTAGTTAATGAAAAAACAAATTAGGAGAGGAAAAAAGAAAAAGTTAATGCTGCAGCTCAGACTCAATATGGTATTAATGAGGTCCTTCAGTAATATGAGCATTTCATTCGTTCATTGTAAGAAAGTTTAGACCTTACATGGTGATGGCTTTTTGACAATTTGCATCATATTTGGGATTTAAAAAGGCGCTCTTAGTTTTTGGTAGCACTTTTGCATTTTATTACGCAACCAATATAGCATTCAGCTAAATGTACTTTGAAGCTATGTTACTTGAACTCTTTATCTTTTGTATAGTAACTCTGTCCAAGCAATATGATACAGACAGTGGTTTGGGAAATCGGAGACTTCAATTTGGTAGAAAGTTACATAAAAATGATAAAAATGGGTGTGTTTGATACCTGGATACTATCCAAAAATCAACGACTCGATATTCTAAAATAATCCTTGTAACGTAGCCTTGAACTGGTTGTTTTCATTCATTTAAATTCATTAAGGGAATTCGGGAATAGCCTTTTTGTTACTTAGAGTTCAGCATTGCAATTTTATTTATTTATTATTTTGCTATCTGATCCTATGCCATTTTGAAAGTTTTTTATTTACCTTTTTGGATAAGGGCATTTAAGTTTTTTAAAATCACTTTGCCTTTACTCTTTGTCTGGTTTTAATTACCTTCTCTCTCAGGCTGTAATAAAGCAATTTAGTGCATCTGGTTATGAAAGCTCAGATGTAATGGTTGTAGATGAGATTGAAATGCAGAGACATCAACAGCTAGAGAAACTTTACAGATGTACTAGAGCAGGAAAGGTAAAAAGGTTATTATGCTATTTTGTACTAGAAAATTGACGTGAGGCTTATTTACTTTGAATTTATTGTGAAGATCCTTTTCTACTTAAAAAGAATTTTAACATATATTTTTTAATACTTTGTTATTGTAATTTATAATAGATGATGAATAAAGGACAGTGCTTGTACTTTTAACTTTATATAATATAGGGGAGTGTCTGAGACTTAAGCTGTGAAATGGAGTGTAGAAGTGGGAAGGTATGCTGATTGTTAGTGTGGATCTGTTGTTATAATTAAGCAATTCCTAATTATCTTATGTGAGTAACTACACTGCGTAGTTCTACTGCTAGGAGATGAATTCCCTCATTGGTTAGCAATATGTTTGGGCGAACTGTTATTATACAAACTAGAAATAATTAATATTAAAGATGCCACTTCTTTGTGTATTGAGCGAATAAATTTTAACAGAATTTAAAGCTGGTGGCTGAAGTTATGTGTAATGTTACAACATTTGTTCTATTTGTAGCTCTCGACAAATCAGTCTTGTTTTTGAATAATGTTGAATCTGTCAGTGCCTTTATATTTCCCTTCCTGATTTCTGATATCCATTGAATGTATTATCTGCTCTTTTCTTATTCCAGGATTTTCAGAGAGAAATTGTAAAAGCAGCAGAATCATTTACAGCTATAGGGTATAAGCACATTGAAACAGGTAAAAATTTATGCCATTATCCACAAGATCATATTTAAACATGGAGTGAAGTGACTGCAGCGGTTTGCTTTTGCAATTACTCTTTTAAAATAATATTAGTTTCTTTAGTTCTTGCACTTATTTGTGATAATCTTTGTGGTAGTCAGGAACCAAGTTGTCTGAGGAGTGTTGCAGATATGGAGCTGAAAACATAAATGACTACATTTTAGCAAAAGCTGCTTCTGTATATGGTGATGCTCGTAAGCATGTAGAAAAGGAACAAGAAGACTTCAATAAGCTTTTATCCTCACAGGTTTACTTGTAGTTGTATTAATTACGATATCTAAACTATTTTGGCTTGTTAGTTTATAATTATGGCACTCTTAAGAAATGTGTAGGTCACTTCTGCTACACTTTTAGTGTTTTTAGGCTTTGCGCAATGCACTATTAGTTTTGTATATCTTAAAATTATCTTCTTTTTAAAATAAAATGATACTTTTAGTGGGACTCGAACTTGTGACTTGAAACAGATAGGGGTGGATCTTACTATCAGGCCACTAGGTGAACTACATATATTAAAATTATTCAAAGAAGACATGATGTCAGAATCTTGTCAAGGTCATATCAATTGTCTTATTCATTTTTCCTCGGCGATTATCAGTTTCCCACTTCCAGCCTTGATGCTGTGGTTATATAGAGCAACTTCTAAATCTCTACTGTAACTTTGCTGTGAAAGGTGAAACTTTACAACCTCTCGGGACATGCTTATTCAAGTAGTATTTTGATGGTTAGGTGTTTGAATATTCTATATCTTTGTTTTGAGTCATGTCATCTAGGTTCTAAGCCTGCCTAATGTATAATCTTGGGTTTTGGGGGGTTTGAGGTGGTTGGGGGGGGTAGTGAAATAATTCATTGTACTATTCTGTTTTAAACTTCCTATTTATGTTAATTTAGTGTTTCCTTTATGAAAATTTGAAAAGAAAACTACTGAATGTACATGATATCTAGTCATGGTTGCTTAGTACTGCACAGACACTCATATTTATGCATTCAAATTTGATCTAACAATCTAGTCATGTTGGAATTTAGACTGGAACTACAATTTTTTCTTTTTATATAAACATGCCCCTATATATGTTTGTATTTATGTGTAAGCATACTCATTTAGCTGTCTAAGGCCTAGACGTAAGTCCTTAGCAAATAACTTTACACTATTCAAATGACGGATTGTGTTAATGAGACGCATAGTCATTGGTATAGCCTTGTGATACAGTTCCAAAATAATTCAAAATGCAGGGTAAGTTACTATCAGCATTTAGTTCCATGTGCTTGAAAAGTGAAGATAATTGAAGCAAACTTATGTGAAGCAGCATGCCATGGAATCATACATGATAATGTGTTTCAGCCTTGTTGCATCATGGAATAAAATCGATAATTGGCTTGTTACTTTGACTGATGTTGCATCAAGTTTATTATTTCTTAAACAATAAACCCATGCTTTATAGCTTGGTTGCCCCCTTTGCGACAGATGAAGTGCAGGTAGTTAGTCTACTTGTAATCAAACAACATGTTTTAGGAGCATGAATTTATTTTTTCTATATGCTTGCAGATTTTAGATCCATTAAGGGCAATGATTAATGGTGCTCCTCTAGAAGATGCTCGTCATCTTGCTCAACGTTATAGTCGAATGAGACAAGAAGCAGAGGCACAGGTATGGAGTCTGTTTTGATGTGTGTTGTTTAGTGACAATGTTGAATACTTTATGAATGCGTAGCATATGCTTTATGAGTTATGAGTGCTTTGTAGTTTGATAATTCATATTGACTATGTGCAAACAGGCCACAGAAGTTTCCAGAAGACAAGCACGAGTGAAGGAGGCCCAAACACATGAACATGTTGCAAAGCTGCATGCAGCAGAAGCCAAGATGCAAGAACTTAGAGCAAACATGGCAGTGCTAGGCAAAGAAGCTGGAGCAGCATTGGCCGCTGTTGAAGCACAGCAACAAAGACTGACATTCCAAAGGCTTGTCACAATGGTCTGTGCTCATGATTCTTTCGTAGGACATAAGTCCAGCTTCCAGGTAGAAGCTCTTCGTGTTTTTGATTTTCAATTATTCTTATTAAGCATACTCTGTTGAAGGTTGAAGGAGAAAAGAATTATCATCTGAGAATAGCTGCCATACTTGGTGAGGTTGAAGCTGAGGTTGGTTCCAGTTTTTATAAGGTTTTCAAAAGTCGAATGTCTTATAGTTAATATTACATACTTATCTTGGTCATGTAATTTGTGTCAGATGGTCTCAGAGAAACAACAGAAAGATTCAGCTCCTCCTGTGATTCCATTTGACAATTTCTCAGGAAAAACATTCTACTTCTTGGCTGAAGTATGCTGCTTCCTTTAACAAATTTGAAACTTCTAAGGCTCTCTTTACGTAAAACTTCAGGAAAAAGTGTGTTATTCCCAGTTAATGGTTTAACTGATAAAAAAGAAAAAAGAAATAAATTAGAATATCAACTAGACTGCATTGTTGATATTGAAAAAAATAATTGTGTTCATAAATAAATTCAAAGTTTCAATTTTTTTTCCTTGTTTCTAAATACAGTTTTTGATGTACCAAAACTTTGACAGAGTTAGGACTTGTGTGAGAGTTTCAAGTAAGCTTTTTGGGTCCTGTGTTTGCCCAACTTCACTTTGGTCCAAGAAATAATTTTATATGCCACATATATGTACATAATGTTCCTATCATAAACTTTTTCTGCACAAGTTCATATGCTAAATTTTTATACAAGTACCTTGCTCAAGTAATTATGCTAATTGTCTTTTGAAATAGCATAAATAGGCATATTCTTTTGTGTGACCATTACATTTAGTCCTTTGGTCGCGAAATGACAACGAAAGAGAATGGACCAAAAATTGCCAAATGATGAAATAATTGACCAATTGACTAAATCTTGTTTTAACTTCTCCTAATAATTGTAATAATAGTGTACTCATTGATTTAGAGGTGTATTTAACCAGATGGTCTAGATGATGCCAATTTTGAATTTCTCTTTGGACAGTTTATGCTATCTAATACATTATCGTGAGAACACACACACACGTGAGAACACACACACACACGTGAGAACACACACACAGATCTATCAACCAAACAAATAGTTGAACTTTAAATTCTTTCAGGCAGTGCATCCTTTTATGGCGGCATCAGAGAAGGAATTAAGCTTGTCAGTGGGTGACTATGTTGTTGTACGAAAGGTATATATATCACCTTGATATCAAAGTCTTTAGTCTTTGTTGCATGAGTACTCAAAGTACCTGGATAGAAAGCTCATCTTGGGGAATGTTCTAGAAATTGAAGGAAATCTTATCGTCGGAAAGATTATATTAATGATGGATTTTCTTAACACGTGTTAGTAAGCAATGAAATTATGGAAGGAAGCTTCCCTTTAATTTTTATTTGTTTTCCTTTCATCTTGCTTATGAGTTCCATGTTACATGACTTTTCATCATGGATCTATAACAAGATCAACTCTCTTTAAAAACTCTATTTAGTTCAAACTTTACTAAACTGATTCCTGTTATTTCAAGCTCAATCTTATTATTTCTACATAGTAATATCGCTTTATTCTTGTCATCTTTACCCTTTTTCTTCATTTCCCCTTTTCTTTTCATTCTTGGGTTCTTCTTGGGTTAAATTTACAACTATTCTATAACAATTTCGTATTTACAACTGTGAATTTTCTTAGCTGTAATAAATTTGCTTGGTCAGTGTAATTACAAGATTTTATATGCACGCAGGTGAGCGAATCAGGATGGTCTGAAGGAGAGTGCAGAGGTAAAGCCGGATGGTTTCCATCAGCTTTTGTTGAGAAGCGCCAGAGAATTCCCACAAACAATGGTGGTGCTGAAGTTTGTTGACTGTGTGTCTGCTATTAGGATCATCGTTTACTTTGTTCTTCAGGCTCTGTTTTGTCTCTGTTATATGAACTATGAGCTTAAGTCTATATCATTGCTGATGATGCATGTGAATGTTGTTCTGCCCCCATTGAAAGGATAAAATACTCAAGGGATGTCTCTGTACCCTCTATGGCCTTTACCTTAAAGTAATGAGATTATTGTCTTGAATTCAGAATGATATCTGTTGATGGCAAGAAAAACTGCGAATTTGTATATCTAACTTACAGGAAAATAGATACAGTGATTTTTCGGCCCCTTAAGAGGTATGCTTCCTCGGAGCATATATTTTGCATGCTGGCTATAACAGAAGGAATGGAGATGAGTTTAAGTAATGAAGCAGATCATGTTATGGTTGAAACTAACTCGTTAGCATGCTCGATGGCTGGTGAGCACTAGGGGATGTGTTGGGAGCTTGAAGCCCTGGTGGAGGACGAGAGTGTGGAGGTCTTTCTTCTTTACTTGCCAGATCTTATGGGTGCAAAGGGAAGCCAACAAAACTATAGATTTAGAGGGTTTCTCAAGTTTGATTCTTCAAGTCGAGATAATCTTCATTGGCTTAAAGTTAGTAGTGGGGTCCTTAGGTTTTCCATTTGCCGATGATTCTCTAATATTTTGCAAGGCTGTTGGAGGAAGTGGATAGTTTTAAAGAGGTAATTGGGAAGTAGGAAGAAACTTCGAGTCATTGTTTAATTGATGCGGTAATGTTCTCTTTGGGTATTAGTTGCATTCGAGGGGTGACGTAATGCCTGCTCTTAAAACTTAAAACTTAAACCATGTAGAAATAAATTGGGAAAACATCAACTTTAAAACTTATAATTACAAAAATTGTACATCTCTAATTTATATATTTTTTATTAAAAAAGTATAAGTTATTATTTTTGGATACTATTTAAGTTGAATTATGATTATTTATATCCATCAATGTTAAATTTTATTTAATTTAATCTCGTTCAATATTATTAGATGAATTTTTTATTTTTATAAGTTTTAAGAGTATTTTTTTTATATAATTTCTCAAATAAATATGATCGTGTGGTCCTTCATTGATTTTTTTATATTGATGTTCGCTTAATTTTAAATCTCAATCTTTAAAACACATTAAAAGTCTATATCAGTTTAAATTATTAAATAATATTTTTTATTATAAATAAAAAATATCAATAGTTTATAAAGATAGTAAAAAAATTTAGAATCCTCTCATTAGTTTTTCCCAAGGAGACAAGGGGAGGCTATTTTACTTTTCAATGCAAATAGACATTTCCCACCGAGGCTATTTTACTTTTCAATGCAAATAGACATTTCCCACATATCCATTGACACATCTTAATATCGTTGTGCAAAAAGTGCCATACCGATGATGTTATTCCAATTCTATTGCAAAACCGATTACTTAGAGATAGAGGCATATTTAGTAGCCAATGCAAAAATAAAAAATCACAATATAATGAGAAAAGTTTATTAGGAGAAAAAAATAATTCCTAAATCTATTTTACACTAAAAAACAAATGTCCCATTAATTGGGAATAATGGAATGGTGGATCTATCACCCTTTTATTAATGTTATACACGTTAACTTGATGGAGCCTCTGAAGCTACCAGTGAACTTGTTCATAGTATTTTTAGAGTCATCAAAAAGAAAACGATTTATCGTGATAGAAAAAACTTGAAAATAATTGTTTTTCTTTAGACTATTTATGAAGAAGCTGTATTAAGTGCTACCAGAGAGGCATAATTTCCATCAGTGATCTTCATAAGGAAATCATGAGTACCCTTTTCAAAAATCACACCATTCTTCACCACTGCAATTATATCAGCTCCTTTTATTGTGGTAAGACGATGAGCAACAACAACAGTTGTTCTATTTACCATAACTCTGTCTAATGCATCTTGTACTACTCGCTCTGACTCTGCATCAAGTGCACTTGTAGCTTCATCAAGCAATAATATTTTTGGATTTTTTAGAATAGCCCTTGCAATAGCTATCCTTTGCTTTTGTCCTCCCGATAATTGTACCCCTCTTTCTCCTACAGATGTATCATAACCTTGAGGGAGTGAAGATATGAAGTTGTGTGCATTTGCTGCTTTTGTGGCTGCAATTATCTCTTCCTCTTTAATATCTCCTTCTTTGCTGTATGCTATGTTTTCTCTAATTGTTTCATTGAAGAGAATTGGTTCTTGACTAACCAACCCCATTTGTTGCCTTAACCATCTTAACTTGAGCTTTTGGATTTCAACTCCATCTAATGTAATGCGGCCTGAATCAGGATCATAAAATCTCTCTATGAGGCTAATTACGGTTGATTTTCCGCTACCACTCTCTCCCACCAAAGCAACAGTCTGCATGAAATGTTCATAGGTAAGCATGTCAATTGAAGTTTGTAATAGAAAAGGAAGATAGCGTCATATCATGAGGGATGGGAGATGGCAACAAAATATACCTTTCCAGAGGGAATACTCAGACACAAGTCTCTGAAGATTTGAATATCAGGCCTTGTGGGATATTTAAAACTGACATGCTCAAATTCAATATCTCCAGTTATACTTGAGAGTATGACACCTTCGCTGCTGCTTGAATCAATTTTAGGCTTGCTATCAAGAATTTTAAATATTGATGCGGCTGAATCCTTGGCTTTGGTGGTGTCAGGAGCCATGGCACTAGTTTGGGAAACTCCCATTGCTGCAATTGTCAAAGCAAAGAAAACCTGCAAAGGATAAAAAAGAAGATGGTTAGTCGGTTGGAACTAGAGCTAATGCAATTTAAACAAATGATTGAAGATCATGAAAAAATAAATAAAAATCTCACTTATTTACCTTGAAAACTTCTCCGAATGTTGCTTTCCCATGTTTTACTAGCACAGCTCCAATGTAGAAAATGAAAGCATTTATGCAGAAGAGTGCAAAGAAAGAAAAGCCAAAACCGGAGCCACTTACTAGTCCTAATCTTACTCCTTGAGTCATGGAGGCCTCACATTTCTTTTGGTACATATCCATGACCTTCTCTTCTGCACAAAATGATGCAACAGTTCTAATGCCTCCTACTGCATCATTTGCCACTTGACTAGCTTCTTCATACATAACCTGTGCATTCAAAAGGATTATTTATTCTATATGAAGAAGCAATTCATTATAAGAAATAAGGAACATTTGGTGTAAGATTGACCTTTGAATCAGCACTGAACCCCTTCAAAAATTTGGCCTGGAGGTATCCCTGCATGAGCATTATGGGCGACAAAGCTAGGATTATGAATGCCAGTATCCAATTAGCCGTAAATGATATGAGTAGCCCTGCCACAATAGTTGCTACATTCTGAGACACCAAAGCCAATGCATCACCAACAAGACCTTTCACTGTCGAAGCATCAGAAGACAATCTTGCACCAACTGCTCCACTAAAGAGTAGAAAATTTCAGTTTCAAATATCAAAACTTGAACTTCATAAAATAGTTATTACTGCAAAAAACTCACCTAGAATTTGAAGGATGATCAAACCAACTAATTTCTTGGTGCACAACCTTCTCAAAAGTCAAGCAACGAATTCGTTGTACCAGTTTTCCACCAGCAACCCCAAATAAAAAGTTTTGCACTGGAATTGCAAACAAAGCAATGCAACCCAAACCCAGATAAACAAGTGCCCAAAACTTAGAGTCTTTACGTAGTTTACTTGGAGTTTCATAGAACATGCTAATGGCACTTGAGAGTAACAGGCCAAATATGGGAAAGAGTACACCATGTATGGCTGCAGCTATGGCTCCCAACAGTAAAACTGAAACCTCAGGCTTATTCAAATAGGCAAGCCTTTTGAGGGAAACTTTTTGACTCTTTTCAGGATCCATTTCATTACTGGTGGAACTATCCTCTGTTATTCCTTCTTTGGTTTCATGAATGTCAATATGACCACGAAGACCAAAGCTTAGGGTAAAAGAATGTCGGCTGCTTGATGAATGCCTACTTAAGGATCTCCTTGTTAATAATCTGTGACTACCAGACCTTAAAAAGGTCTTATCACCCATATCACTAATGTCTGCATCAGAGCTTTTGGCGTCTTCTGCTTCATGAGCACCTTCTTGCAAGCGAACTAATTGTGAGTAAGCTCCTTCTGGATCTGTGATCAATTCCGTATGAGTTCCTACAAAATGATTTTTTTGAGTAAAAAAGATTAGCTTGCTGAGCAGTTTGGAAACTTAGTGAAACTTGGTGTTTACTAATACCTTTCTCCACTACTTTCCCTTGATGCACCATGGCTATAACGTCAGCATTCCTGATAGTGGTCAAACGATGAGCAACAACAAGAGTTGTCCTATTTTCCATTATCCTGTCCAATGCATCTTGAACAACGCGTTCAGATTCAGTATCCAAGGCACTTGTTGCTTCATCAAGAAGGAGAATTTTTGGGTTCTTCAAGATGGCCCTTGCAATTGCTATTCTTTGCTTCTGTCCACCAGATAGCTGAGTTCCATGCTCACCTGCCAGTGTATCCAATCCCTGTAAAGTAAAGAAATTACATCTTTCTTCATTACTCAAACAAAATTTTGGAGAAGAAAAGGATGGATTTGGTTGACTTGAACATTGTCATTTAACTTATGAACAACCAAAAAAATGTATGTCATAATAGAGGAATGTTTTCACCTGGGGAAGCTTGTCAATAAATTTTGCTGCATTAGCAAGCTCTATTGCCCTTCTAATCTCCTCTTCTGTAGCATTATCCTTACCATATGCTATATTTCCCCTTATAGTAGTTGCAAATAAAACTGGTTCCTGACCAACTAGTCCAATCTTTTCCCTTATCCATTTAAGTTGCAAACTTCTCAAATTAACACCATCTATAAGTATTTCACCAGAATCAGGGTCATAGAATCTTTCTAATAGGCTAATTACTGTTGATTTTCCACTTCCACTTTGCCCAACTAAAGCAGTTGTTACTCCACTCGAAACATGCAATGAGAATCCAGCAAATACATGCACGTCTGGCCTGGCAGGGTATCTAAAGTAAACGTCCTTGAGCTCAATTTCACCTCTTAAGCCCTCTAGTACAATTCCACTAGTATCATAAGCATCAATTTTTGGTTTTCTTTTGATAGTCTCAAACATTTTATATGCAGCAGCTTGCCCTGCAGCAAATGCATTTAAATTAGGAGATGCCTGGCCCAGTGACCTAAACCAACAAAACAATACCAATCAGATATTTCAAAGAGTAAAATAATAAATAAATAATCCGCAAAAGCCAAGAGAGCTACACAAAAATTGAATTTAAAAACTAAAGTGCTCTGCTTACATTCCTCCCGTCATGATTGAAAATATAACATTTATAACACGGCCACCATTGTATCCTTTTTCAATGATCAATTTGGAACCGTACCAAACAGCAAGTCCATAACTTCCAAAGACAATTAGCAAAAGCACACCAAGTCCAAGACCCGAGGTTAGTCCTTGTTGAGCCATCACTTTGTAAGCAATCTGTGTCTTGCTGTTATATTTCTCAATTGCTCGATTTTCCCCAGTGAAGGATGCAACCTAGGTCATACGAAAAACATGTTTAATTCTCTCAGGTAAAAAAACAAACACACAATGTGCATAAGGATAATGAAACTTGATATTCATTTTCTTACGGTTCTAATAGCTCCAACTGTTTGTTCTACTACATTACCAGCCTCCACATAGGCAAGTTGAGCTCGGCTAGACATTTTGGACATGAGGGTTGCAATGATTCCACCAACAATGACAATTGCAGGAATACATGAAAGTAAAACAAGGGCAAGTTGCCACCCTTTCACAAATGCAATTACAAAACCACCTACAAAAGTTGATGCAAGCTGTATGAATTTCCCAACCTGCCATAAATTGTTGAATATCATAACATTATCTTTGTAGCATACATGTAATTAATAGTGTTATTATTATTATTATTATATAAATATTAGATAGTAATTTTATTAATTACCTTTTCACCCATGGCTTCTTGAATGAGAATGGTGTCCCCAGACATTCTCCCAATGACCTCTCCACTGGTGGTTTCAGTGTCAAAGAAGGCAATATCTTGTCTTAATATTGTTCTTAAATAAAGACCTCTAATTCTAGCTGCTTGTCTCTCTCCAGTTACCATCCAACATGAAACCTCTGTTATTTAATATTTAATTAGACAATTCACATAATTTATCAAATCACAATATTTTAAATTAAGGATTAATTAATTCATATAAACTTACGAAAAAATGAAGCAATTCCTGTACCAATCGCCAAGTATACAAAATTCAAAGAAACCTGAAATGATAAAGTCACAATATTAGGGGAAAAAGACGATTGCGATTCACGAGATACATAGTGATATTATCACTATCACGTGTAAGTAGTGATTGTTAGAGAAGAATGGACAATTATAATAAATAAAGTTAAGCTTAATTTTATACTATTATTCTATTTAGAATTAAATTAAATGGATTGATTATTAATACATCCAAATACAAAATATAGATATATATATATATATATTTATTAATACAAAAATATAGATATATATATTTATTAATACATGCATATAAAAATATAGTTTTATATATTTATCTTTCGTTAAATAAAGATATTAAATTATTAAATTATTTAAATGATATAATTATTTTTTATATTTATATTATATGTGATAGATTTTTTAATTTAAAATGTAAAATTAAATTATTTTAAAGTAAATAAACTTGTATCTTATTATTTTAAAAATATAAATAATATGAGGAACTTTTAGATTAAAAAATAACAATAAAATATGAAACGCAAACATTTTGTATCCCAAAACCCAATACAGAGAATATTTTGTATCCCAAAACCCAATACAAACTCCTCTTCACTCAATATGAAATATATTTTTATCTGATGGTTTTAAGTTTCCTCAGCCATCCTCTATTTATAGAGAAGTGAGCAGTGAATAGAGAATAAAATATTAATTAGTTCCCATTTGTTACTGGCTATCAATCACATATATATTTAAAGTAAATATTTTTACCAAAATTGTGTAATATACAGTCAAATTTATAGAATAAGACACTCTATTTATTTTTATTTTTATTTATTAAAACTAAAAATATATTTTTAATCTAAAATTTAAAATATTATTATTTTTATTAATAACTTTAAATCGTCATATACATTAAATATAAAATAAACAGTAAATATTTTAAAACAAATAAAATAAAATAAAAAACGTATACATTATTAGTCCCAAATTTATTCGCAATATTAGAGTATATGAGAGTAATTCTATATGAACACAAAAATCTCTAACACGTATAAGTCTATTTTCACAGTATGCAGATCGCTTAATTAAAAAGGCTGCATCTATTTTTGATTTTTATTTACATTTTCTTTTTTTGGCTAAACTAAATGTTTTTTTTCTTTTAATTAGGTTTAAAAAAGAAAAAATAGAAATATTTCTAATTAAAGAGAAAGTTCTTCTGTTTTCGTATTCTTGAATCAATGAGATCTCGATATTTCTTTTCCTACGAGCAATATAACATCTAGAATATTCTTCAAATCGAGAAAAAAAAATTGAAAAAAATAAAGGATAGATCGATCGATCGATGATTGTTATACCTTGGTAACGTTGTTAAGAACATGAGATTTATCAGAAGAACCAAAGGAGTTAACAAGTTGGCCAAAAATGAGAGTCATAAGAGGCTGCGACAAGCCGTTTCCAATGGCACAAATGGTCCCTACGATCATCAAAACTACGTCGAGTCTATCTGCAAATGTGAAGAGTTTATAGAATGAAACCTTCTGATCCTCTGATGATCGTTTTCCAACTCCATGTCGTTCATCTTCCATATGTTTGGTTTCAGCCTTGCTCATAGTGGTTGTTGTGTGTGTCCCTTCTCCTCCTTCTTTCATGGCTGTGTAGCAATGACTTAAAGAGAACAGAGAACTCAAAAAGGAAATAGGACAGCGAATTCAAACTTATTCTTATTTGTTTTTTTTCGTGGGACAGAAATAGAAAATGCGAATTAATTGCTTCTTTTCTTCTTCTTTTTGATTGCTTTGTCAATGCAAGGTGGAACACTGTTTTCGTACGTTAAGGAAAAAGGAAACGAAGTTAGTTCCTCTACATTTATATATATATATACTGAGATTATATTTACACCTACTTTTTTATTTTAAAATTTTAATACATTGCATCAAAAGTTTATACATTGATAATAATATTAAATCATATATATTAGCGTGAGTTTTTTTTAAATTAAAAAAATATATTTATTCGTTATTTTATTTATAAAAATATATTTCTTAGTGATTTTAGAGAATAACATAAGGATTTTTAAAAATATTAATAAATATTTTATTTACAAATTTTTTTTTAAAATATAATTAAATAATTTTACATAATAAACAATGAAATGACACGAATTTTCATGTTATATATATATATATATATATATATATATATATATATATTTATAATATTATATCACTATCCTTTAAAATTCAAGATGCTTTTATGGAGTAATTTTTAAATATGGAGTCAGTATGACTCATAGTGGTTGTTGCGTTTTGTCCCTCCTCCTCCTCTCATGGATGTGTGGCAATGAACTAAATAAAACTTGTTTTGTTTTTTTGGGACAGCAAAGAAAAGGCCAAGTTAGTTTTTTTTTTTTGTGTTAAATTGCTGCAAAGTGGAACTCTGTTTGCAAATTAACGTCGAGGAAAAGGAAAGCCAAGTTCGTTCCTCTACATTTATATAATGAGATGAGATCTACAACCAACTTTTTTTTATTTTAAAATTTTAATATAATACGTAAAAACTTTATACATTAATAATAAGATTAGACTTTATACATTATTTAAATACTACTATTTAATATGTAAGTTTTTAAAAGCTCACACACATTTATATATCTCAAAATTTTAAATTTTAAGTATATATTTAATTAAACTACATTAATAATTAAATTTTCTTAAATTCTACATTTTAATTTATAAGCTTTTTTCTTCGTATTATTACTTCCAATATCTTTTAAAATTTAACACACTTATTTAATCATTTAATTTTAAAAAATTAAATTATTTAAATCAAAATTTGACATAAAAATAGAGTTCAATGATTCAAAACCTGCATAGGATAGGTCGGTGTTAACCTTTGAACCTTCACCTATAAAAATATATTTACCTTATTGATTAACCAGTAAACACAACGTTCTTAAACTATTTTACCCTTTATGTAAGAAACAACGTGCTTCATATAATAGTCTTTCCTAACACAATTCAATTCTCATTAATTAAAGAATTAAGTCACATACAAATCTCTTTCGAAATGGTCATACTCTATCTTCACATAGGTGATCTCTTATCTTTAAAAGCAACATGCATACTCCACTCGGTATTCTCTTCATAAGAATCATTAAAAACCTTAACTTATCTTGTATCTTACGGGTATCACTGTTTTCATCATAAGAATAGACTTGATTATAAATCCCCCACAATGATCTCACTAAGTCTTTAGGCTGTCCCTGTGAACCTAGATTTTAAGATCTCTGGTCAAATAGGTTAGATTTCTTTTACAAATCTTTAGATTTTAAGATCTCTGGTCAAATAGGTTAGATTTCTTTTACAAATCTTTATTCATTCATGGGCTTCAGTCTCATTCCCCTCGATGATTTATCAACTAACTTTCAATTTAATCATTTAGTTAAGGGATCCGCTATGTTATCTTTTGACTTCACATAGTCAATAGAGATAATCCCAACTAAGAGTAGTTGTATAATGGTATTGTGTCTATGACGTATATATCGAGACTTTTCATTATACATATTGCTTTGTGCCCTGCCAATGGTAGATTGACTAGTATGCATATTGTACGTACATGCTTCACCCATTTAGGAATATCCTTTAAAAAATTACATAGTCATTTAATTTCTTCATCACATTTATCTAAAGCAATGAATTCAGATTCCATTGTTGATATAGTAATGTACATCTATTTAGAGAACTTCTATGAAATAGCCGCACTACCCTAGATTATTGGTATATCTACTTAATTTACTTACAGAGTAAGCTATGTCTGGTCTTGTACAATTTATTGAGTACATAAGACTTCTTATCATTCTAGGATATTCTAATTTAGACACACTCTCACTTTTATTCTTAGATAGATGTGGATTTGCATATACTGGTGTTCTCACAATTCTAGAATTATCATTGTTGAATTTATCAAGTATTTTGTCAACATAATGACATTGATTTAGAATAAGACCGTTTGATATCCTTGATATCTTAATTCCTACAATTACATCAATAGGCCCTCATGTCCTTTATATAAAACCTTGAATTCAATATAGTCTTAGTATATTTGATCATTTGATCATTATTACCCACAATTAGCACATCATCAATGTAAAGATACAAGATAACATAACCATCTTCTTTGTCCTTGACTTATACACATTTGTCACATTCATTGATTTTAAAGTCATTTGTCTTCATGACATTATATAACTTTTTATGCCACTATTTTGGTGCTTGTTTCAAGCCATATAAAGACTTCAATAATTTATAGACCTTTCTTTCTTACCCTAGGTATAAAAAAACCCTTGGGTTGGTCCATATAGATTTCTTCATCAAACTCTCCATTTAGAAAGAATGTCTTTACATCCATTTGATGTATTTCAATATTTTGTAGAGCGGTGATTGCAATTATCATCCTTATGGATGTTATTCTCATCACAGGAGAATAAGTATCAAAGTAACCAAGGTCATGTCATTGTCTGTATCCCTTAATTGCAAGCATTGTATCCCTTAATTGCAAGCATAGCCTTGTACTTTTCAATTGATCCATCTTATTTATGTTTTCTCATGAAAATCCAATTGGATTATAGTGTTTTACTACTTAGAGATAAATCAACTAGTTTCCAAATGTCATTTTGCATATTGGACTCAATTTCACTATTAATGGCTTCTTGCCATTAAGGACCTTTAGAAGAATCCATAACCTCTTCATAGGATTAAGGTTTAATTTCTAGCAACTAGGTCAAAAAATCTGGACCATAGGATGTTTCTGTCCTAATCCTCTTGCTATGTTTGGATTCAACCATAATCTTATCCTCCACCTCTTGTTCAGGTTCTTTTTTTTTTAATATCTTCATTCATAGTCTCATACATTCGTTTAGAATAACTTGATTTTCCTTGAGATTTACCTATAAATATATATTCAAAGAACAATGCATTCCTTGATTCCATTATCGTGTTCTTATATATGTCTGGGATTTTTGACTCATGCATAAGAAAATGATAAGCACTACTATTATGTGCATATCTAATGAAGATGCAATCTATCATTTTTGGACCTATCTTTACCTTCTTAGATATAAATACGACTACTTTAGAAAGACACTCCCACATTCATAAATATTTATATGAAGGTACCCTTCCTTTAAATAATTCTCACAATGTCTTATGTATATTTTTGTCTCATACTTATACTTTGGATCTATTTGGAATGCGGGTATGTGTTCCATGTTAATTAGTCTATGTAATATATTGTAATTAATATGACCTAGCCTACCATCCCACAGGTTGGAAGACTCGAGTAAATAAGCAAAATAATTAATCTTATTAATATTCTTAGCTTTTACAGTCATTACATTGAGCTTAGATAGCATATCAGATACATACCATTTTCCTACAAACATCTATTTTTTGGTCAAAATGACCTTATCAGATTCAAACACTATCTGAAAGCCATGCTTGTTTAGCAATAAGCCAAAAATAAGATTCTTACGGATGTCTGGCACATAGAGTATATTTTTAATGTAAGCTCTTTCTTAAAGGTCATCTTCAGTTTGATCTGACTTTTCCCTTGAATAATTGATGTGGCATAATTTCATATGAAGAGTTTCTCTTCATCTTTCACTGATTCAAAAGTAGTGAATATCTCTTTATTTAAGGATACGTGTCTTGTTGCACCAGTATCAATCCCCCACTCCTTTGGATTTTATCCCACCAAGTTACCTCAAAAATGATTGCACACAAGTCAATATCAGAGATATCATTATTGTTGTCATCAATTATGTTTGCCTCACGGTTCTTATTTCTTTTTGGAAACTTACGGTCTAGGCCTTTATGCCCTATCCTCTGACAGTTAAAACAAATCTCTCTAAAGCTTGACTTCTTAAAAGTTGATTCTCTAGATCTCAATTTAGACCCTTTACCCAACTTTCTCTTGTGCTTATTTTATTGTGCTTGGAACTTTGACCATGCTCCATTAAATTAGCCTTGGGTGTTGAGGGATATACCTTCTTTCAGAAGAAGCTTTTTTGTCTTCTTCCACTTTGAATCTTATCAGTAAGTCTTTCAAAGGCATTTTACCTTCACTTGTGCTTAAGGTAGGCTTTGAACTCTAACCATGAAACAAGCAACTTTTCAATAATAGTTACAACTTGGAAGGTTTCACTAAGTATCATTCATTCATCATATATCTCTGTTAAGATATCTTAGATATTATGTACTTGACTGCATACAGGTTTAAAGTCTACCATCTTATAATCAAGAAAACGACCAATAAAAAATTTCTTGGCATCAACATTTTCAATTTCATTTATGGTCCAATGATTTCCACAAGCCTTTAGTCGTTTCTCCTTATTGTATTTATTGTACAAAGAATCGGTTAGACTATTCAGAATATAGTTATAATATAGATAATCAAGATACTTTCATGCTTCGATAGCATTAACAGGCTGAAAAACTTGTTTATCTTCAAGTTGATTGAGAACTTTTTAGTCAAGAAGCTTGTCAAATTCAAGGTGATAAGATATAACATCATCTTATTCTTCTATCTCTTGAAAATCAAGTCATTATACTTTTTTGATTTCTCTACTATAACATGGTTTATAGGAACAAAAATCGGTAACATTGGGGTTATTCTACTAGGTACTTAGGGTTTCATTTTTTGGTTCACAATGTAACAATAATTTACTGATTAAATCATCTATCTGTTACCGGTTGTTTAAATTTCATGCTTGGATGGTGTATTCACTTGTTATCATACAACCTTAATTGTTGTGTAGTGTTTACGGTACTTTTTCCTGGCTTCTAAGATTTGTTTCACCTACTGAGATTTAATTATTTTTAATTTTCAAACTTCACTCTTAGTTATTGTTTTCATATATGATTGTTAATTGATTAATATTAATTTTCATTTTTTCGGTACTTTTTTTTTGTTTCCTTACTTCTCAAATCTTAATTTCGTTATTTGTTAATTAGCACTCTTACTAAATGTTCATTTTAAATTTTCTTTTAGTATTGTTATTGTTCTTGCTGTTATCCCTTATTGTTTTATATAATTTTTGTATTGCTTTGTTTCTTTAATATCGTTACTTTCATATTAATTATGTTTATATTTTGTACTTGGTTTGTGTGATGTTAATCTTAATTAATTTTCCTACACTTTTATGACAAAAAAATTTAAATTACCATTTAAAGTTATATATTTTTAATGCTACTAATTACGATAAGTAAGTTTATGTTTCTTTCTATAAAAGCTTCATAAAGGTAGTAGTTATAAGATTTTGTTCTTAATCGCATATTTTTTAAAAAGAAAAGGTAAGAAGAAATAATGTATGTACAAATAAGTTAATAAGAAAATTATTTTATTAAAATTAAAAATACATAAATATAAATATACATACAGATTAAATAATCGATCATACATACAGTTGTCATCAGCCGACAAAATGCCTATTTGTTTTACAAGGATTGCACAACTTGGTGCGTATATATAATTATTTGTCAATTATCATTGTTGTCATATATTTACTTGCTAAAAAATTTCAACAATATTTTGTTTGTTATTTTAGTGTTTTTAATTTTACTTTATAGCTTCTGAAATTTCACGAGTAAACCAGTATACTATTTGTATAATTTTAATTAAAATGTTTGTGATTTTCTCAAAATGTTTGTTAAAATTGGATATATAATGGATATTGATGCTTATAATGATGTGTTATTTTAGAATATTAAAATAAGTAAATTATATGTGCTAAAATATTTTAATACTCAAAATGACATTAAAATGAATGAAAAATTGAGTATTGAAAACCACTCATTAATATAGAAGAATAGATTTTTTTAATTTTCCATTATATACCTTTAGTTAGTTTTGTAACAATTATGATCATTTTTACATTTATGTTTACATCATCACAAAATGGTTATCATATTTATGTTTATAATATAACAAAAACATCTATAACTATTATGATAAAACGATCATGATATTTATTTTTATATCATTACAAAAACATTTATAATTATTATGACAAAAAAGTCATGGTATTTGTGTTTATATTATAACAAAACATTTATAATCTTTTTGAACAATGATTATGATTTATTTATTTTTGAAATCCATTGTAGTTATTTTGCATATATATTTGATTAGTGAGGTCTTATCCGAACATTGATCAAGATCTATTCATATCAATCTTGAAGACTGTGAAAATAGAACAAAGACTCGTAAATAAGATACAATGAAGAAATATCCATGTAAGTTAGTATAAGACTTGTTTTATACTTGAACATTAAATTTTTTAAGTGTATAGATTAAGTGGTTTGATAGACTAATGATTTTTCTCTTTGTTTATTATTGTGAACTAGGTTCTTCCCCCTAAACATTTCTTGTGTCATTTTTTAAATTTTCGTATTTATTTTTAATTCGCAATTGCATATATGGTTGCTATGTTCAGGTTTTGTATTCAAAATAATTAATTTTTAAAATATCTTATTCACCCATTTTAAGTTTATTTAATCTGTTTGAGAACTTTTAGAAAGTAAAATGTAAAATAAATATGCATATTAAAGGCAGATTTTGTTCGATTGTGCTTAATGAATTGTCAAAACCCACAGCCCCCAAGTTTCCTAGTACTTAAGGACGTCCTAGCACATTTTAGTATCTACTTGTTCACGATATTCAAAACTCATCGTTCATAGAGTTAGTTATAAAGAAAAGAAATAATAATACTAATTAATAAGTTACAATGGTTTGTTATAGAAGAGTGGCCTAACAGTCTAACCTAATTAGATCATCAACAAAATAGAAATATCTTCTAATAACTTCAAAGAATGATAAATCATACAAGGTAAAATCGAGGAACTCATTTAAGACTACTTCAAAGATAGTACTCAAGTCTTGGACAAAATAGCACTTACAAAATATATCTATTTAACTTTTGATAATTCAACTTTGAAATAAATAAGAAATGAATGTAATAGGGAATATATTTATGTATGTAAAATAATTATAAGTAACGTACATGTAATAAATTACGAAAAGAAAAGAAAAATCTTACCAAATTTGCATAAGGAAAAAGGTTGATAATACATATATAGAGCTTGTTGCACACTAAGACATAAGAAGTATTGATTTGATGTGTTATAGTTAGTAGATAAGGACACATTAATTAATTATTATGATATTAATTTTTAAATTTAGTTGAGATGTTTATTTGATGGTTTAAAAGAAATACATAATAATATGTATACTATGCTAAAAAATTATTAAGATATCAAGTTATATGTTTTAATCAAAATCTTTATCATGCTATAAACCTAATAAAAGCTTTTGATCTTACATTTATGGTGAGATTCATTATCTACTTTTTTAATAAAATACACATTTTTTAATAAAAAAGTACTAAATTTGTAAAAATTTAAGAGAATAAAGTTAAATATTATGAAAATATTTTAAGTTAATAATAAAAAAATACTTATAAAAATTTAATAAGATATATATACTCAAAGAATCAAATGAGCTATCACTGCTCAAGATTAATCAATATGTTTCGTTGAATTATCACTTTTTATTAATTTCACATTAATAAAATTATATAATTTACAATATCTAAACAATTAAACTATTCAAACAAGACAACTCACCCGTTTTAAAATAATGTTCCATAATCTTTTTTAAATTCGTATAAACCTAAAACCATTTATATAATTTCTAGTTACCCAAAGCCACCAAATTAATGAAAGACTAAAAATCATCAAAAATAATCAATTTATATAAAGATGGTTAATAAAATAAGTACTTTTTTTTAAATACTACTCAAAGTTGTTAAGGCTCAGAAAAATTAAATTTAAAGTTTTCCGTTAAAAAAATTTATATCCCAAATAACTCTCAAGTAATGATAATATATAAGTGAGAATATCAAATTCATACTAATATATGAATAGAAACTGTCAAAACAAATGTTAATGTAAATAAAGGTATAAATTAGCTAGGTTGGCTTAACTCGTTAAAGTTTAACTCATTTTAAATGAGCTATAACTCAGTTCATTTAATTTTTAAATAAGTTGTATTAGGCAATTCATAAGTAACTTATTTAAATTTTTTATTGAATTTATTTAAATTATTTTAAATATTTAAATCATATTTGATAACCATTTTCATTTATAATTTATAATTTTTAAGTTTTAGAATTAAATTTTCAATTGAAAAATATTTAAAAACAATCAATTTCTAATTTTCAATTCTTCATCTTTTAAATTGAGCTTAGTATAACTTTTTATAGAAAACCCCAAGTTTCTAAAACTTTCTAGTAGTATATAAAATGATTCATAATATTTTATAAGATGCTACAATTTATATTTCACAAATTAGTCAAAAAACAATTACTAAATCTAAAAACTCATTAATAAAATGAGCATAATTTTCTATAGAAAACTCAAAATGATAAACCTTAAATTTTTTTAGAAACTAGACTTTTAAAATTTCTAATGGTATATAAAATAATTAATAAAATTTTATGATTTAGTATAGGTTATATTTTAAAAAGAATAAAAAATGTTCTTCTGAATTTAAATTATCATTAATAAAATGCGTATATTTTTTTATATAAAACACGAAATTACGAACCGTAAAATTTATTAGAAACTAGACTTCTAAGTTTTTTTAATGTTATATGAAATGATTCATAAAATTTTGTGAATTAGTACCGTTTGTATGTTAAAATGGGTAAGATATGTTTTTTTTATTCTAAATAATCGTTAATAAAATATTCATAACTTTTTAAAGAAAGCTCGAAATCACAAATAGTAAAATTTCATAGAATCTAGACTTCTAGAGATTTCTAATGATATATGAAATGAATCATAATACTTTTGAGATTAATACATTTTATATTTCCAAAATGTTTAATAAAATATGAACATTATTCAATAAAATGAGCATAACTTATCTAAAAAACACAAAATTTTAAAATGTAATATTTCTTATCAAATAAACTATTTGATACTTTCAATGGTATATGAATTTAATTATAAATCATATAAATAATACAATTTAAATTTTAAAATTAAGTTAAATATTATCTTTTTAACCTCAATTATAATTTGTATGTTTTTTAAGTTATTATTTATTTTTAAATTTTATATTTATTGAAATATTTTAATATAAATTTAATTTAATTTATCTTTTATTTTATTTTAAAAAATCAACTGTTATTTATTTATTTATTTGAATAATATTAATATTTTTGTTAATTTTATAGTGATAATTAATAATTATATTTTGATAAATTTTTATTTTTTATTGGTTAGTATTTTAATTCAACATATTTTTGTCAAATGAGTTAGTGAGTTGTTAATTTAAGTTTGTAAATTAATTGAGTTGTACTTTTGACTTAATTAAGTTAACTTGTTTGATATCTTTAATTGTAACATAAGTTTTAGAGAATTATTTAAAATAATGTATTAGAAAGAAAAAAAAATAGAAATAATGAAAGAGAATATAAATAAATTTAACTTGTGAAAAATTGTGAAAAATAATTAAACATTTATGATATAAATTGCGACAAGAACATGGGCTCTCAAGAGACCTATTTACTCGTTATTTATGAGTGTGGGATTATATAAGTCTTATTTATAATTAAGAATAAAATAAAAAAAATTGAATTACTTATAATATTCTTTATTAATAGTTAAACTATACATCTTAAACTATAAATTATAAATTTTAAACTCTGAAATTATTAAGTTTAGAGTTATTATATATATATATATATATATAATTTTTTAAATATATATTTTATTTATTAAATATTTTATTTTTATAATTTTTATTATTAAATATAAACACTTAATATATTACATCTTTTGTTCCTTTATTTATCCATTAGGTTCTTCTCGTAGTTTCCAGAATGGCCTAATGGCTAATGCCTAGAAGTGAAGAGGCATATCAATGATGCCCCACGTGTACGGCCAAATGACATCTTAAGCTATCTCATTTCTTTTTAATTTTTAATTTTTTTATGCAATGCCCACTAAACCTCTTTGTTATATTAAGGTGTATTAAGTCCACTAATTATATTAAGGCATATTAAATCCATTAATTATAAATATTATTATAATACTTATTAAGTCCAAATATTGACTAAAAACCAATATTAGCATTTTTAAAATTAGAAGAAATACGTATTAGTTTGTAAACAATATCACAATATTTAATTATAATTATAATTATAAAATAAAATCTAATTAATAGACCCATATAAAATAATTTATAAAAAAGTAAGGTCACACACAGTTGAATTCAACAAACACTGCAACACAATTCAACAAACACTGCACCGACGTCAAACATTTCTTCTAATATCTGGCGCTACTTACCAAGTACGCGTAGAACTATGCAATTCAATCATGGTGGTTGGTGAAATAGTAATCGATATTTGTCTTCATATAAACAATGTAAATATCCGATACAAATTAAGAAAAATATACTTTCATAAAACATTGATTTTCTTCTCGATTATTTCTTCAAATATTGATTTCTTCACAGATCGAACCCAAGTCGTTGCTTTATACAAATTTAAAACTCTTGTTCTCTAAAACAGTAGATTTCTTCTATACGAAAATCCTTACTCTCTCGAAAAAAAAATCTCAAACACCCGCATAAATATTAATTACAAACATCATTTTTTGAAGCAATATTTGTCCCACCTAATTTTACCAGTTATACAAACACAATTATGAACATTTTGGTAAAATTGCAGGTAAGAGAAACCTCCATACGCGCCTTCACGCACGTCAAGTGTAGGGTCAATTGTCCACGCGCTACCACGCTACCGCCTGGAGGTCATGACGAAGATCGGCTCGGTCATCCGGGTTTCGTCACTTCCGCCTGATGGCTCGCTCGATCCTGGTCGTAGGCGTGGCCCAGCCTTCTGCTCTCCAGTCACCTGTCATTTCCAAAGTTAGTCCTGGCCAATGCTTATCGAACCCTTTCGGTTTCTTGCCACAATTTTCCTATTTTTGGCCGGTTTGGTCCATTTTAAAGGTTTGAACCCGGTTTTTTTCCCGGTTCTGGATTTCTAAAACCGTTTTGGTTCATTTTTTCAAGTTTTTAATCCAATTTTGAACCAGTTTACTGGTTTTTTATCCGGTTTAGTATAAATATATATTAAAAAAAATAGAAAAAAAAAATTTATTTCTAAAATTATTACACCATTTTCTAGTTTGTTATCATAATATCATGACAGAGAGTATAATTTCATTACCTATGGAGAAATCAAATCCAACTGTTGTCTGAATAACTTCGGTCACCAAGGTGTGTTTAACGTCGAAATTGTTCTTATCGATACTAATTATGATGTTTGGTCTCAAATAATGGAAATGCATATTGCGATAGAGAAAAACTCTCTTATATTCATGATAAAAAATTTGCAACCTTGAAAAACATCAAACAATTATAATAAGTAGACGTTAGAAATCAAAAGTGAAGAGATGGATCCTTATACAACGAAGTCCGTAAATCACGTGACGATATTTACGCATACCTAACGCTATAACGAAATTGGGGTGCTTTGGCAAAAGCATTCTATGATCATGACTAATTACGTATTTGTCTTAAACCAAAAAGCATTTACTTCAGACAAAATGGAAAATCACTTTCAAAGTATTACAGAGTTGACCAAAATTTTCAAGAGTTGCACTATCGTGATAAGCGGTCACGAAAGCACTTAATGATCTAATATCATATCAAAAGTCCATTGAAAGACTAAGGATACATATTTTTCTTCACCGGATTAGATGATGAATTTGAGTTGCGTTCGTGGAGAAATTTTGCGAAAAGAAACTATACGATTTAGAAGGTTGTTATTCCTTGATTCGACGAGGTAAGTGACGTCAATCTCATCAAGGAAAAAATACGGAGACGCTGACGCTTAAATATGATTTCTAAAAATCGTTCTTTTTCCAATCAGCAAGAACGAAGGGTGACTGATAAATCATCATTTAAATGTACCCATTGTCATCAAAAGGGTCATACTAAAGAACGATGTTTTGAACTTTTGGGATATCCTTCTAAAGAATCAATTAAGTTATTTTGTGACAATAACAGCGTGATGTGATATTGTTTCATAATCGATTGGCTCAACACAATCGTACAAAACATGTTGAAGTTGGATCGGTTCTTTATTAAGGAAAAGTTAGAAGAAAATTCATTGGAATTGCCAAAAATTAAGTCAAGATCAATCGGGTCAAGATCCTCACTAAAGCGCTTTCATCGAATATTCACATGGTTTCAATCAAGTTAGGCACGAAAGACATCTATGCACTAACTCGAGGAGTGTTGAATTCAACAAACACCGCAACACAATTCAACAAACATCAGACCGACGCCAAACATTTCTTCCAATATACACGCAGGCGCTACTACCATGCTTTGTAAACCATGCAATTCAATCATGGTGGTTGGTGAAATAGTAATTGATATTTGTCTATATAAACAATGTAAATATCCGATACAAATTAAGAAAATATACTCAGAAAACATTGATTTTCTCTTCTGATTATTTCTTCAAATATTGATTTCTTCACACACGAATTGACATTGAATAAGATTTCAAGATTTGGTTGTTTAGTGTCACTAGCTACTGGTGTTTGATGATCTTGGGTTGGTGAATGCTAGTGTGATTGTTTTTTTTTTCATATCGTTTTATCAGTGTTTATACTGGATTTTGTTTATGTTTTCTCTTAGCTGTTATATTTAGTTTTGAAAATATGATTTATATCTTTCAAGTTTATTATTCCTTTTAAATTTTGTTGCTTTTGTACGAGCCTTTCTTTGTTATCTTATGTTTACTTATTTGTAGAGCTTTACTTTTGTGTGTTGTTTATTCATGAAGATATTTTATTTGTATTCTCTTTCTTTAGCTTGATAAAATGGTGAGCTTATTAATTCCTTATTGAGTGGTTCTCGCTAGCCATGGTGCTAGATATTGTTGGTATATGATTCCTTGGGAATTTAATATAGCTACTAAAAATGGAACCTGTTTAGGTACATGAGATTATTGAGCACTTAAGGTGTGGACTCAAAAAGAGCCGAAGGAAAAAAAAAGAAAAAAAAAGAAGAATGTTTTCTATTTTTGAATTAATATCATTAATGTTCTTGAATAGTTAACGACGTTAACTTTCCATCAAATGAAATATTTTTCATTCTTATGACTCTAATATCAAATTATTTCTAACTGTTCTATAATACTAATTTTTACTTTATGTATATTATTATTTAAAAACAAACATTTAAGTTTCTTATCAAAATATTGTTTTATTTTTATAATTTCTTATTGTTAATATTCATACAGACTTATGACTAATTTCTTTGTATTTATTTTTTTATTTATCATTTTATTAATGCTATAAACAAATATTTAATCACTCAAGATCCTTAATTGACTTAGAATTATAATTATTACACTTGAATTTAATAGGTCCATCACGGCCTTTCCTTTCGTTATTTGTCTTCTTTTATTACACCTTATATGCCTCAGCTTGCTTAAACCTTAATATACTCCTGATAATGATGAATCTTTTACATTCGTACATAATATGGTGTCCAAATTATACTTTTTAGAAAATAGAAAAAGAATGAATGCACTCTAATTGATTAAATATATTAATAATTATTACAATTCTAAAAACTAACTAAAAACTTTGAAGAGATTCTTAACCGCTCATAGTTTATAGATACATAATTGCTAGAGGAATAATTTTTTAGAGTATAGATGTTGCTATTGTTGAGGTTGTATCCAACTAATAAAAATAAGAGTTCTTTTTATAGGACAAAGAATCCATATTTACAATAGTAAAAAATCACTATTTTACCTGTACGTACTTTAATAATTCACCTAACTTTCTACTTTTGACTTTTGAATCTAAGTCTTTCATTTTGGCATGATGTACTCACTGAAGATATGAGTTCTATATCTTTATTTTGTCGTTTTCTACCCACAATCCTTTTGATGATATAGACGATGATGCATCTTCATCTTCTTTATATCTAATGTAGTAAATGAGTTTGTGACCCTTATTAGTCCTTTTGGGGTAAAAACAAAACACTTTTCTTATTTTTTGATAAATTTTTAGATTATTATTATTAAAATTTCTTTAAAACTTAGTGAATTTCTCACAATCATCTTCAACGAGAGTCATATTGTTATGGGATGTGATTATAACCTTAAGTAAATTACTTTGATTTTAGAAGAATTATCAATTTTTATGATTTCATAGTAAATTTGACTTAACATATGTCCTCTAAAAATACAAAGTTTACATGTATTGAATTACTTTTTTGAAAATACCCTTGGTTTTGTGATTTCCCTATTAGTGTTAGAAATTCCTAATTTGATAAAATGATAGAGATTAGCATAACCTTCTTCATTACAATCTATAAATAAACTAAAAAAATTGAGATAGATAGATTTATCACCTACTCTGATCTTCTTCCTGAAATTCTGATATTCTTCCAGAAGTTCTTGATAGTCTTATTGAAATTTTCAAGAAAATAATTTAATTCATTTAAATTAATTCCTGGATATAAACTCTCAATTAAACATGCATGGAAAGCCTTATAAACTGCTATTGGATAAACTCTTTCAAGAATATTAAATTTACTGCTCGTAGATAATTCTTTTTTTGTGGTGTTTTCGTGTCTTTGATATATTCTTGAGTAGATTTTATGGCTAAGTTATATAGACTTAAGTATTGCGGTTTACTTAAATTTATGTATTGGTCTTTTTCATCTTTAATGACCAATGTATTCATGGGGGTATTTTTTTGAATAACATTGGTGATCATAATATCCTTATTGTCTCTATAAGAGGCATTTCTCTAAATAGTATAAGTGGTTGTATTATATTTCCTAGGATCTTCAACCTTCTTACTGGCGATGATTGTTGTTGTAATGCTACATATTAGTTTTTAGCTATGTCCTCCGGAGTTAATAGTTTTAGTACTCTATAGTTGATGTAACTACCTTTATCTTCTATTATATTAGTAAAAGCTTGGTGAGTTATTCTATTAAATCTGATAATAGTTTTACTTGTTTTAGGCTAGTTGTTGTAAATTCTTAATGTTGGACCATCACAAATCACATAAGTTTTTTTATGGTTTTCTTTTTTCTACTTCTTCAGTCGAATTGAGCTTTTTCTTTTTCTTTATAGAGATGTTACTCTTTTTTTAACTGTTAGGTTTTTCCTTTCCATTTTGAATTCCTTCTTCAGAAGTTTTACTTTCCTTTGAATGAATCTCTGATGAAGATTCATCTTTAGAGTTTTGGACTCCAATGATCATTTTGAATTGTTAAGTTCTTTCTGTTTAATTCCTATATCCAAAAGTGACTTCTCTAAGATTAAAACTTTGAGTTCTTGAAGGATTATTATCTCATTTTTCCTTTATCTTGATCTTGATATCAAAATGTTTTATTCTTGTAACAACAAAAATAGTTAAAGGTGATAATTCTCTTGTAAGAACAATTGCTAAACTATTCTTGGTTTTTGAAAAATGTTCAACATCAAAATTGTAATGGTAGACAAATATTTTCATGTGAATAATATTTCTTATTTATAATAATCTGCAATCTTAGTTCTTAAAAATAACAAAATTTCTTGTTATCAGTTCTAAAAATGAGTATAAAACTTATTACATATATTGTAAATTTCTCAATAGCTTTTTTGACATCTAAATATTCTTTTTCATTACTGTGATAATTTAATCTGGACCATGAAAATATCTCGATATATATATCTACAAAGATATTCATCTTTCTCATCTACTTTTATTTTAAAAACTGTTTTTCAATATTTATGTGAAGTATATGTTTCAATTATCATTTTATTATTTGGACCTAGATGGTATAAAGTTGATAATTTTTTACTTATACTTTTACCTTATCTATGTACAAAGTATGTTGTTTGGTCCATTTTCAAACAAGATATTTTTTTTAATTTTATTCGTAAAAGTTTTCACATTTCTGCAAATTTATTAATATATGCTTCAACATGCGTTAAACATCTTAAGAAACTTTGTTATTGATTTTTATCTTTTAATTCACTAAAAAATCATTGAATATTATTTAATATAGAAGACTGTAGATTATGTTTTTCATCTTCAATTTATAACGCAAAATACTTAATTTTTTACTGAGCAATTAAGACACATTTTTGTAAAATATTTATAATATTCAAATAATTTTATTTAATTCAACATTAAAAATAAAAATATCGTCTCTGTAAACCCAAAAAAATATTTTTTTAATTTCTTAAAGATGTTGTCTATATATCTTTGAAAAATAAATGAAGCTTGTTTTACTTCGAATGGTACAATAGTTCATTGAAATTGTCTTTTATGGCAACTAAATGCATTTAGTTTTTGAAATTCTTCATCTATTTTTATTTAACTTAAAAAATATTTTTTTATTAATAATAATAATTCTTCTTTCTTTATAATAAATTATTAATCATCAATGGTTTTCTTATTCAATGCTTTATAGTTTATTGTTATTCTATTTTTTTTCTTTTGTTTTCAACTTCTTTTTTGGCTAAAAATGCTGAACTATAGTGTGATCAATTATTTAGTATTATGACTTTTAGTTTTAAAAATTCTTGAATTTATTTTTCAAACTCAATCATGTCTTATAGATTATAAATCATAGGTTTTACTCTAATGATTTTTTTAGATTCTCTTATTTTTATTTTAGCAATCATTTTAAATATATTTAATTTTGGATCTAAAGGATTTTATGAGTTTATTGTTTTTCAAAATGTTTTGATACATATTAAGGCTTTATCTTCATATATTTTATTAAGAAAAGAGTTTTGTTTCTCTTGTATATCTAATGAAATATTTTCTAAATAAAATGTTTGTTACTTTTTTGTGTCTATCTCACAATGTTTTCACGTTTTATGTTGTTGCATAAAAGTTGGGTTTGATATAGTGAATTTTTTTCTTATTTTGGGCACATAAATGGTTTTACCATCTAGTATTGTTAAACTTATTTTGTCTAAATATTATGTAAAAAGTTGATATAAGTTTAAAAAATTATTTTCAATTAATAAATCAACTCTGATTTCTTGTTTCTATATAATAGAAATATAAAATTTCTCTTCTCCTATCATTATATCTGTATATTTTAAGATTTTATTAAAATTTATTGTTATATTGTTAATAATTCTTACAATTAAATATTTTAGTACTTGTTTTCAGAGTTCTTATAAGAATACATATTTACTAGCTACACATGTATTAGCTTTAGTATCTATATATACATATAGATAGTAACTTGTGTATACTTTAAATTTAAATCTTACCTTATTATAAGTACTATTTGAATTTGTAATACTATATTAATTATTCATCTTCTCATGAAGAGTATTCATATTCTGAGCATTCATATTATGAGTCAATTATTTCTTTCTAAAATTCTTTAATTAAGTAAATACTATAAGTATCATCTATATCTTATTCCTTAATTAATTATAATTCAATGTTAAAAGTTTCTTCTAAAATTTTTGCTTTTTGTAGAAATTTTTTTTAAATTTTTTTTTTATGTTGAAGTTTGTTAGGAAAGTTATTAACATAATATCTTTCCTTATTGTATATCCAACATTTGCATTTATTTTTTCCTTATAGACAATAATTTTTGTTTTATGATGGTTTATACATTTTGCTCCTAAAATATCTTTTTTTGTGAGGTTCTTTGTTATACATTATGTTATATTTTTGAAAGTCTTGTTTTCTAGATTTATATCTTTTGAATGTTAAGTATTTTTATATTTTTTATACTTTTACTTGTAAAATTTTATGTTACATCCATATTTTTCTAACATTTTAAAATTTTTAGTATCACAATAGATTTTATCATCTCTTCTTATTTATTTATATTCATGTTTTTCTTAACATTTAATGATTATCTAATTTTTAAGGCTTCTTATTTTTCCTCCTAAGATATCTAGTATAGTTTTCTATTTATTTTATTCCATCCTTTTGTTACGATTTTATGTAATATTTCAAGTAATTTATGAAAAAAAAGTATTTCCTTAGGTTTATCGCATCGGTGTGGTAACTTATGATAATATATTTCATATTCATAAATAAATGAATCTATATAAAGTATGTTACATATTTTCATATTTGTTAAATGTCATTTGGTTTTCTCAATATTATTTTCCCTGGATTCAGGTATATGTATGTCTTTGTCTTCTCTAATAAATTCCTTGTATATTTTGTTTACTATAGTATCTAAGTATTCCCACTTGTGGAAGCTTTCCTATGTATTTGTAAATGTTGTTGTTCTACAAAATTTGTGAACCAATTTTTAAATTTCTTATCATTTTGTAAGCTATTAGGACTCTACTAGTTGAAAAGTTTGATTGTATGGTTGGAGAAGTTTGTATGATTACACAAATACTACTAAATCATTTGTCTAAGGATTTTTGTCTCTTATGTAATTTAAATCTAAAAGATCATATCTATAATTTTGACGAAGTTTGAATTATGGTGGGATACTAACTCTAGTTTTCCAATATAATCATTCTTTCATTTTGAGTGGTTGTTTTCTTTTATAGGAAAAACTAGGTTCTTCCAGCCTTTACATATTTCTTTATTCTCTATGTGGGTCAAATGTTCCTTCTTAATAATGATATGGTAATAAAATTAATTTTATATGATTTTTTCATATCATATGTTATGGTTCTAAAATAACTTCATTGATTATTGTCATATCATCTTCTTCTTTGTTTGTACAAAAATTTTCATCATAATGTCTTCCTAGTTTTTCATCTATTAAGATAACAAACTAACTATTTTTTCATGTTCTTATCCTCAGGGTTCATAAACTTTTCTTTTAATTCTTTTCTATCTGGAATTATAACTTCTTTTTTAACTTTAGGTTTTTCTTCATTCTTTTTTTCTCATTTCTAGGTATCAATGCATCTAATCTTCTAAGTGGTTCTTCTTTTAATCCTATAAATGAATCAAACTTGTAACCTATGATTTCATTATCACTGAGTATGTTATTTACATCCATTCTTAATTCTGTAAATTTCTTATTTATATATCTTGTTGTAGTTTTTTATTATAACCATATTCTTTTAGTTCTTTTAAGAGTTTCTTTTGTGTTTCATGTATATCTTATAAAGACTTTGTTTTATTATTGTATTAAATCTAGTTCTTATACTATAAGAATTAAAGCTTTTATTATTGTAATTTTGTTTATTGATATACCTATTAGGTTTTCATCATAATCTAATTCTATATTATGTAGTTTATTTTTGAATATTACTAAGATAACAATGATATCATTCCTTTCATAATATTAAATCATTAACTAATGCTTTCATTATTTTAACTTCTTGTTTTAGATTTGTAATCTCTCTTTCTTTATTAAAAGTTTCTCATTCAGGAACTATAAACGTAAATCTTAATATATTATTATTTTTTATTGCATTATTTTTTTTTCTTAGTATCATAAATTTTTCTTTAATATCTAAGTTTTATTCTTCTAGTATTTTGAAGTCTGTTAATATATCTGGTTTTGTTATTTGTCCAATTCCTTGAAATTTTTTATCTATTTTTATGAATTCATTTTGTATATGTATTGAACTATTATGACTATTTGTTAATGAATATCTTATTATGTAGTGTATTAAAAATGAATGATTTCATTATTTCTTTAAATTTTATCTTTTGAATTCATATGTTAAACTTAATACTTAGTTTAAATACTTAATTTAAATTATTATCATTAATATTAATGGAAAACTAGGGGCATGCCATGAATTTTAATTTTTAGTATCTTAGGTTTTCATGGATAATTTATAATAAATTATAATTTTTATTTATTATTTTATTATCTAGCAATACTAGTTTTATTGGATATATTAATTTTTTCTCAAAATTTGCTATTATTAATATTTAGATTCTTTTTAAATAGATTTATCTAACTTTTACTTTGTCATCTTTAAGGACTTTCGATAGTTTATCTATAATAGTTTTTTTGTTAATTGATTGTATATTATACATTCCGTTTGTATCTATAATTTTAATACTCATTTCTTTACTAATTATTTTATAATAAATTATATATTTTTCAAAATACTTTCCTTATTTTTGAGAATGATGAATATTTAAACGCATAGTTTTTCTTGAGATTTAATCTTACTTTTTATATTTTTTAAATTTTTTTTACTAATTATTTTTTCTTATGAAAAATATCATAAGATGTCTTGTATCTTTGATTTCTTATTATTTCTTAATTGTTTAGTATTTTTATCATTTTTATGTATAAAAGATTAACATTCAATTCAACTACCTTTGCTTATGTTAAATTTTGAGAATATTTATGATATTTTTAAATTTTTAAAGATATTTATGATATTACATTAAAACTTGAAAATATTATTGATATTATCCCAAAAAAAGAGATGTATGATTTTTGTTTGAACATTTTTATATATCACAGTTATATTATAATAATAATTGATGTAATAATTTTTCATTAAATATAATTATATGAGTATGATTATATTTATGAATAATATTATCTTATATTATTTATAAATTATTACAAATTTATCATAAATAAATTTTTTTCTTTTAATTTAGTTTGTTTATATCTTTAGGTTTGTAAGCTTAATGGATGTTAGTTATATAATAAAATTTATTTCTTTATCTTTAAAATTTACATAAATAGTATTTGGTTGTTTTGTTGCTATTTTGTTTTAACTTTCCGTTAATTTTTTAATATTATTAAATATTAAAATATTTATATTATATTTTTTTATAAATAATTGTTTTTATTGTATTAAAGATGATAATTTATATTATTCGTGATTATTTATTTAATAAATATTCGATTAATTCAATTATGAACAATTCATAATTTTATTACTTTTTGTTAGTTTTTACACTATTAAATACTAAAATGTTTATATAGTAAATACATTTTTTTACACAAAAAAATATCAAATGTTAATATAATAAATATATTTTTATGAATAGTTATTTACATAATGCAATTAAGGGTAACAATTCATACAATCATGAACACCAAAATGTCCATATAATAAATACAATTTATGAATAATTATTTTATACAATTCAATTATTTTTATTATATTAAAGGTAATAAATCATACATATTATAATTATCCATTTAGTGAGTGTTCGATCAATTAATTTATGAAGATATCATATTTTTATTAAACTATAAATTTTCATATCGAGATAATAGTATATGTCATATTAATTTAAAAATTATATTCATTTAATATAAATTATTTTGAAGTAAAAAATGTTATTATTTATGTATGATTAATTTCTTAAATAATAAAATATTAATTGAATAAGTTTATATATTGTTATGTTATATTTGAATTATTTATTAAATAAAGTTGTATAATTTAATCAATATCATGATAAATTAATTATGTTTATATTATATTTGGATTTATTCTTAATAAAATAGTTAATATTATATATTTATTCATAACTAAAGTAAGAAATTAATGAAATATTTATTTTAAAAATATCTATACAAATCACGTTATAAAATATTTTAACATCAATTGTTCAATTACAATAAAGTAAGGGATAAAAACATTGGGTCCCTTTTCTTCGAATAAAAAATAAATATACTCATTAATCTTTTTAATAATAAAAAACATGTTTATTAATCATTTTACTTATAAAAAAAGTCATACGAAGACTTTTAATAATATTAATAATTTTTTAAATAAATAGTATTAAGTGTATTAATGAATAATGAAAAGATGAAATATTTATGATAATTTTTTTATAAAATAATTTTAAAATTATTAAATATTTTTTTGTATCTTTTATAAAAAAACTATTAAAATGACACATTATATAACTTAGTGGATTAAATGATAATTTTTATATAAATAAAATGATTAAATTGGCCTTAATCTTAAGAGTAATATGAAAATTTATATTTAAAGACTTATTTTTTTATTTTATAAAATAAAATAATTTAAATAATAATGATTATTACTTAATAATTAATACCATTTTATATTTATCGAATCTAAATCATCAATATATATATATATTAATATGAATTTAAAATTAATTTTAATTAAAAAATAAATAGTACTAATTTGCAAAACACGTAGATAATTTGTGAGATGCAGCAGTAATTCTCCATCGTTTCTGCTAAATGCACGATAGGACTAAAAACATTATTTAATTAATTTATTATTTATTTATAATAATAAAAAATAATAAAATTATTAAACAATTACGATTGAATTTTTTATCAGTATGATATTATGTTCTTGTTATTCTTACAAATTTTTTTTATTACAAATTATAATATTATTATAATTAATATAACAATTAATTATATATTAAATAATATTTTAATTAACGATATCAACTCTAATTTTACTCGAATGATAAAATTCCTCTTTTCTCACTCCTTATCCATGTCTCTTTTTAATTTTTTTATATTTTATTTTTTGTTGTCCGCAAGTTCAAAGAGAGGGACTAGGGTTTAAGCTGAGCGAACCCAGCTAAAACCTTACACCTCCAGAAATGGAATTTCAATCCGTTTATCGTGGCCTTTCCGCACCAAGTTTCACGTTTCCCCATCTTCGCGTAAGTCTCTTTGGATTACTTCTTCAAAATCTAAACTTTCTCGCATTTGCTCTAATCATTTTGAAATTAGTTATTGATTTATATATGCTAATTTTTTAAGGTTTCTGCAAACTACAATGGGTTGAGGAATCAAAGATTCCTTAATGGAGTTTCGTTCGCGTCTTCATGTACGTTGTTCTTCGTCTCAATTGTATCATAATCTTTTGTGTATTCAAACATTTATCCTCTGTTTTTTGAAAATTGAGTTTAGAGTAACATATATGACATTCAACTCTTATGCTTTAAAAAATACACTCCTGCTAGTTCGCTATTAACAAAATTGTTTTCAGTAAATTTTATGACAGGCTTGAAGAGATCTGTAAGGGAATTTTCATTCTCAAACTTGAACCGTGGAGCTGTTTTATGTGCTTCTGATTCCAGTTCGGATGCCACGTTGGAAACTTTGGGCAGGCAAAATTCTGGGTTGTTTGTAAAAGCAGATGATGGGTTAGAGCCATTTCGTGGAAAATCAGGGGCTGTTTCATTTCATGGGCTGACTCATCAATTGATGGAAGAAGGGAAATTAGTGTCTGCACCTTTTAATGAAGAAAAGGGCTCCTTGTTTTGGGTTTTGGCACCTGTTGCACTGTTATCGTCTTTGCTTCTTCCTCAGTTCTTCCTTGGCGATGCTATTGAAGCTCTATTGAAGGATGAGATTCTCATAGGTATTAGTTGTTCTCGATTCCTTCTTATTTCATTATATGTAGGATTATTCTTTGATACCATGAGTGAAAGTGCAATAATTGATTGATATAATTGCATAAATTCTTTGTCCAAACTACTAACACCTGTTAGTCTGAGTGAATGTACGACAATGCTGTTCAATTTATGTGAATTTGCAAAAGGCCTTTACTGAAATCAACTATCTCTATTTGAATATTTGCTTTGTGGTTTTGCAATTTGTGTCTAATAGCTTCTAATCGCAGTTCTCATGTTTAGTAGTTTTTTTTAATTATATATTTTTTATGTTCTACATTTATGGGCTTATGCAAAAAGTTTAATTGTTCATAGCATCTGGTGAAAGCCGTCTAGTATTAAAATTTAAATATTGATTACCCTTCTCCTAAGCTTGATTATTATGTCTATTCTTTAATGGAGACAACGAAGGAAATTCTTCTGGTCAAATCAGACAAGAAAGTTTTTTTTTCTTAAATCATTTCTTCTCTTTCCCTCTATTTGCCTGTGATTAATTGGATATTGTGTGTGACGAAACATAACATAATATTCTCGTCCTTGTCCTTGTAGAAATTGTGACCACTTTATCTTTTGAGATTATATTTTATATTGGTCTTGCAACATTTTTGTGGGTGGCTGATCGCGTTCAAAGGCCTTATATACAGTTCAGTGCAAAGAGATGGGGTCTCATTACAGGCCTGAGAGGGTACTTAGCGTCTGCCTTTTTCACAATGGGATTAAAGATCATTACTCCTCTGTTTGCTGTTTCTGTAACCTGGCCAGTGGTTGGCCTGCCAGCGTTGGTCTCTGTGGTTCCTTTTCTGTTCGGCTGTTTTGCACAATTTGCATTTGAAAGGATACTTGACAAACGTGGGTCATCTTGTTGGCCTCTAGTTCCCATTATTTTTGAGGTATGTATAAATTCTGATAGATGCAAATCCATTGCCATAAGTTGAACTTCACGATTTTGATAAATTTAAATTTGTTTTGTAGGTCTATCGAATATATCAGTTGACGAAAGCTGCCTCGTTCATGGAGAGATTAATGTTGCCTATGAAAGGGATTCCTGCAACCCCTGAAGTATTAGAAAGAGGTGGTGCAATCTTTGCTATGATAATGACCTTCAATGGCCTCGGCATGGTGTGCCTGTGGTCATTGATGACATTTCTACTAAGACTCTTTCCATCAAGACCCGTAGCGGAGAATTACTAATTTTTTGTGTCTGTACTGTAATATTAAGGTATGAGTTTATACCCTTTTAAGATCTGTACTGTATGATCAGATCCCAAAGGTTCTAAAATCCAGCTGTAGAATGTCAATGTCTTTTTAGTAACATGGTGCAAGCCGAGAAAGGAATGAGAATTCAATCTGATACGAGGGTCTTTGCATCAGTTACTATACTGTATTTTCTACCCTTTAATAACAACTTAGATAATGAGTAACAAGTGGCAATAACCCATATCACCTTTTCAATCAGTAGAGTGTAATAAATGGTTACTCCAGAACAAAAGAAACGGGAATCCAACATGTTATTAGAAGAGCGCTAATGTTTTCAGGAACATACTTTTGATGGGAATAAAGAATAAATAATTTAGGGTATTCAGATATAATTAAAGTAGATATTGTTATGATTTTAAAAATTGAAATAATATTAGGATTTTATTTATAAATATTTATGTATTCAAGTTTTAATTAGATTTTAAAATATTTTTGTTATCATAAAAATACTAAATAGGATCTATGATTATACTTTATTTTTGGACTAGATGAATATGAATTAAATTTATTGCTACATATTCTTTAAAATCCATAACCTTAAATCCTTTCATTTCTCTCTTTACCTAATTTTCTTTCTTTTCCGCATCAACTTTTTATTACAACTTACATGTACCTAGGTGAGATGATATAAAGGTGTATGAGTAGATTTATATCAATTGTATATTATATAAAATGTGTTATTTAATCCTTTATATTTTGTAAAAGATATTAAAGAATAATAAATTTTATAAGATAATAAAATAAATGAAATTTTATGGCTTGTAATTATAAGTGTGCTTAGGACGTATAGATATGATTATACTAATAATCATAACTATTTTGTATTAATTTTGAATATATTTAATTAATAATCATTGGTTTACCTACATTTTTAGTTTTTAATATTTATTCAATTTAATTCTTATTTTACTATATTATTTAAAATATTAACATTAATTTTTATTTTTAACTATTTAGCATATATTTTTAACTAAAATAAAAAAATATAAAATAAGAATAAATAAAATTTAATTTAATTATATAAAATATTATATGTTTTATTATTAAAGTTATAGTTTTTATGTGATTATATGTATATAAAATAATAATATTAATATATGTTTGATTTTGGTTAATCACTTTTTCAACATTGTACCAACTATTTATATCTCACGTTTTATACGTTACGATTATTTTTGGAAAAAAAATTATTAAACTTTTACAAATAATCATAATTTTAATTATCTACCGTTAAAATCTCACGTCAAAATTAAGAAAGAGTAATTATCCACTATACACAATTTCAATAGCTAGTTTCTTTTAAAACCGAGGGTAATCCTATGCTAAGAAAAACTATTTTTGAAATACTAAAGTTAATTTAGAACAAATTAAAAACAAATTTTTTAATTGTAATTAAAAATTTCAAATAAATTAGATTATCTTAGTTCACTCAAGTTCAATTTATTTTAAGTGAATCATAATTCAGTTTAATTTATCTAATTTTTTTAATTGAGTTGAGTTAAATTTAGTTCAAATATATATGAGTTAGAGTTGGAAAACTCATTTAAATTTTTTATTAAACTCATTTAGATTATTTTATTGAACAACTCATTTAAATATTTTTATTGAACTCATTTAAATTATTTTAAGTATTTAGGTCATATTTGATGACTATTTTAATTTTTAATTTTTAATTCTCGAGTTATAGAAGTAAAATTTTTAATTGTAAAATATTTTGGAAAAAAATCAATTTATAGTTTCAATATGAAAAAATAGAAATTAAAAATTAAAAATTAATTATTTGATAACTAATTCCTAATTTTCAATTTTCAATTTTTTAAATTGGGTTAAACTAAAGCATTAATTTCTATAAAAAAATCGATATAATGAACCGTACAATATTTTAGAAACTAGATTTTTATAACTTTTTAATAGTATATGAAATAATTTATAATATTTTGTGAGATACTACAATTTATATTTCAAAAACAAGTTAAAAATATTTTATCAGATATGAACAAACATTAGTAAAATGAGCATAATATTTTATAAAAATTTTGAAATCACAAATTATAAAATTTATTAGAAAATAGACTTAGAAAAATTTCTATTAATATATGAAATAATTCATAAAATTTTGTAACTTATTACAGTTTATATTTAAAAATAAATAAAAAATATTCTTTTAAATATGAACAATCATTAATAAAATATGCATAATTTTTTATAGAAAATTTGAATTATAAACTGAAAAATTTATTAAAAATAAGTCTTCTAGAAATTTTTAATGGTATATTAAATGATTCATAAAATTTTGTAACTTAGTATAATTTATATTTTAAAAATGAGTAAAAAATATTCTTTTGAATTTGAACAATCATTAGTAAAATATTTATAATTTTCTATAAAAATCTTGAAATCACAAAGTATAAAATTTATTTAAAATTATACTTTTAGAGATTTTGAATGATATATGAAATGAATCATAATATTTTATAAATTAGTATTGTTTATATTTCAAATAATCAATATATTTTGTCAAATGAGCTATTTATTTAAGTTTATGAGTTAAAGTTGAATTTTTAGCTCATTAATTCAATCTATCAACTTTAAATGAGTTGAGTTGGGTTGAATATTTCATTTGATATCTTTAACTTTAACTAATAATTTGTTAAGACTTTTTTTCTTTCTTGAAAAAACAATTGGCCCCACACATATAAAGTCCATTTAATAAGATTGTAATAATCTTAGCAAATTATGTAGGTTTAAATTTCGAATTACATCTTACAATCAAAATTAATGTTATTTTTGAATTAAGTTTATGTTTGATTGGTAAAATAAAAACATAATGTGAATGATAATAGAAATATAATTAAATAAAAATAATATTACTATTATTATGTTTGTTTAATCATTGAAATCAAAATAATAATAAAGATTAAAATAAAATTATAAATGAGGTAAAATAAAAAAAATAAGATTTTTTTAAAATTTTTAAATGAGATAAAATAATAAAATAATAAATGATTATACAAATATGTGAAAAAATAGACTATTTCAACATATTTTTAGAGGATGTAAAAGGAATGAACATTCTTGATACTTTTTAAATGCTTTATATTCCATTTTTAGATCAAAAATCAAATCAAACACAAAAATATTTTGAATTATTTTCATTATTATTCTTATTAATGTGAACCAAACATAAATTAAGAATAATTTGTCAAAAAAACATTATATATATGTATATTGATTTTAATTATTTAGATTTAATCTAATCATTTATTTTTTTATTTTCAAGAAGAATACAGTAATTCATATAAGAAACCAAGCTGCTACAAACCTAATTAGCTTAACTAGACTAAATAAGAAAAAGATATAAAAGAACAAAATTATATACAAAGCGATGACTCCATCATCATCAGCACATAGCTTTCTCATGAATTAAACACCTACCAATTATAGCCCAAGAGCTAGTATAATATGTGCAAGGAGAAAGCAAACAAAGCCCTAACAACAATCCAGCTAGCATTAGGCAAAAAACATCTCTCAACACAATACATATCCTGCAAATCCAACCCATATGAACAAAAAAAAAATCCACAAAACAGACCAAAACCAAACAAAAATGAAGCAAGTAAAGGGGGAAAAAACCCATCAAGCTTAGGAAACAAAATCAAAACTCCAAATCCAATACTCAAATCTAGTTCAAAATCAAAAACAATGACTAAAAGTTGCCACTTATTTAGGTAACTAAAGTTAGGATAGAGTATTATCCAAAGAAAACACCATTCTTTTAAACTATATTAGTCAGCTAAGTTTGCAAACATTTTTTTTTCACATCTGCGGTATCATCTTCCTCTGAAGTTGCCTTAATCCTCGACCTAACAGTCTCACCTGAAGGTTGTGAAAATAAGTAACTGTTGAAAAAACAAGAAATAACTCTACACAAAAGAGCTCTTATTATTTTCTTCATGTTTTCATTACAATTGTATAGCTATTTATAAGGAAATTTTACTCCTTCAATTACTCTTTTGAATTAAGCATCCCTTGATTTACTCCTTGAATTAAGGATTCCTTGTTTTACTCCTTGAATTAAGGATTCCTTGTTTTGCTCCTCGAATTAAGGATTCCTTGTTTTGCTCCTCGAATTAAGGATTCCTTGTTTTACTCCTTGAATTAAGCTCTTTGTTTTGCTTCTTGAATTAAGGTCATTGTTTTATTTCTTGAATTAAGAACTAATATTCAATACTCCCCCTCAAGCTGGATCCAAAAGGTTTATGGATCCAAGCTTGGACAAAAGTCATTGAAACTGATGAGAAGCCAAGGGCTTGGTGAAGATGTCATTAATTGCGGCTTCTTGTATAACGTGTCCGAATCACTGTGATTGAACTTGTTCACGAATGTAATGACAATCAACTTCAATGTGTTTCGTCCTCGCGTGAAACTCTGGGTTTGATGCTATATGCATGGCTGCATCGATTGTCGCAAAAATAAGGACATAGAAGAGTTGTAGAACGCACTAAATCACGTAGAAGACCTTTAAGCCATATCAACTCACACGAGTTGAAGCCATTGCACGATACTCGGCTTAGGCACTTGATCCGGCGATGACGGTTGCTTCTTACTCTTCCATGTGACCAAGTTTCCACCGAAAAATGTACAAGTGTGGTGGTGGACTTGCGATCGGCGCATTCCACGCCTAATCGGCATCACAATACCCATGATTTATGTGTTGTCATTCTTCTTCATGATGATACCACGACCCACCGATCCTTTTAAGTAGCGTAAGATCCTTTAACAAGGGTCAAATTCTCAAGTTTCGGGGAGTTGCATGAATTGGCTCATAATACTTACGTAATATGTGATGTCGTGGTGGTGATTGTTAGGTAGATCAACTTACCAACCACCACCGGATCGCGGTAACTTATATCCGTGGATGGCGTGCCCTTCAAGCCAGGTTTGAGCTTGTTGTCGAAGAGGATAATGGCTGGTTTAGCATCACTCATGTTAGCTTCTCGAGCAAATCTAGGACATATTCCTTTGGTTAAGAAAGAGTCCCTTATGCGAGGTTGCCATTTCTATACCAAGAAAGTACTTGATATCCCAAGGTCTTTAATTGCAAACATTTGTCTCGAGGAATTGTTTGAGGTTGAAAATCTCGTCGGTATTATCACACAGTAATTATCATATCATCTACATAAATCAGCCTGACCAATTTTTCCATAGTTCCCTGCGTGCGAACAAATAGTGAAGAATCGGCATTACTGCTTTGAAACCAACCTTAGTGAGAGCTGAGCTTAGTTTGGCATACCAAGTTCGTGGGGACTGTTTCAAACCATAAATGGATTTGTGCAAATTGCACACTAAATCAGTTCATTTGCTGAGGATGCTCGGGTGGTAATTTCATATAGACTTCTTCTTTGAGATCACCATGCAAGAATGCATTCTTCACATCCATTTGGTACATGGACCACCCCTTGTTTACGACCAGACGTAGTAGCACTCTTATTGTGTTCATTTTTGCAACAGGTGGAAATGTTTCTTTGTAATCCACCTCGAATGTTTGAGTGAATCACGAGCCACCAATCTTGCTTTATACCTCTCGATTGATCCATCCGACTTGAATTTGAGCTTATAAATCCATTTGTAACCCGTGACTTTCTTGCCTTTTGGAAGTTTGGTGACATCTACGTGTTGTGTTGATCTAGTGGCTTTAAGTTCTTCTTGCATGGCTTCCTTCCACACCTCTTGGCTATTGGCCTCATGAAAGTTTTCGAGGCCTATGTAACTCGATATAGTCTTTGAGAATGCAACATGAGTTGATGTCACTCTCTTATGACACATAATTTGAGATGGGATGTGTGGGTTTATAGGTGACAAAGTCTTGAAGTCTTGTGGGAGGTTGCTAACACGCATTGATTACGTGCGTGGAGCGGAGGAGTTATCTCACACTCGTTTCACATCTTGTACCATATGTGTGAGGATCATTTTGATTATCACCATCTTCTGGTAAGTGTACCATTAAGAAGAGACTTCATTTGTTACTTTCGGTGAGATGTATCAATGTTGACATGGCTGGGATCTTGTTGTTGTAGAGCCTCAAGTTCGATTCTTGGTAATGGAAACACATCCAAGATGTCATCCCTTGACTTGTGATTTCATGTGACTTGCTGAAAAAAGGGTTAGTTTCATAAAATCGAACATCTTTAGACACAATTAATCTCCATAACTTCATTCTTAGACTTTAAAAGATATAACCATGTGACTCGAGAAAAATCATCAACAAAAATCACAAAATACTTATAACCATCAAAAGATTCATTAGTTGGTCCCCATACATCTGAATGAACTAGTTCAAAACACTTACTAGCCCTAAATAAGGAAGAATTAAAAGGAAATCTAGTGGCCTTAGACAAGTGGCAAGTTTCACATGCAATTGCATCATTTCCTAAGTTTGGAAATAAAGTTGACAAAATTGGTGGAGAAGAGTGAGCTAAACGTTGATGCCACAATTGATTATCTTGGATAGGGTTAAACTTGGCTTGAAACCCTCTAGGATTGCTCTTGGATATATAATAGAGACCATCTAAGTAAAACCCTTCACCAATCGTATTTTTGGTGGCACAATCATGAAAAATGACATTATGTGGAGAAAAAATGGCTAAGAAATTCAAGGTATTTGTGATTTTTCCTACAGACAGAAGTTGGAAAGGAAAGGAAGGTACATATAAAACCACCGACTCGATTTCATCTGACATTAATTTTATTTTTTCCTTTCCTAAAACCTTTACATTCTCACCATTTGCAATTGAAACTTGAGAAGGATTTGCTAATTTTTCAAACTTATGAGATTTTGACACATGGTTTGTCATATGATCTGTGGCACCTGAATCTACAACCCAAAAATCATGCAACATATTTATTTTAAGAGCAGTTTTAAAGGCTTTTATGATACCTTGCATGTCCTCTTGTGGTATGAGTTTTGTATCGCCAAGAAACCCTGCAAACTTGCCTAGTAATGTCGTAGTTTTCTTCTTCTATGCTATCCACATATGATCAATTCTAGCTCCTGCCTTGCTTTGAAGATACAACATAAACTCATTCATAAGTTCGATTGGATTCGATGTGAAGTTTTTGAATGGATCGGATCCATTAGAGGTAGAAGCGAAACATGATTTGTGCGGTGTGTTGAGTACGATTCACTTTACGTAAACCTTATCCTTTATAAAATCGGGTTTTAATTAGGATGTAGAATCCAACGTGTGTCCTTAATATGGGCCCGTATAGTTTCGGTGTTGACACTTCAAGTTTGGATGCTTCCTTTGAACTTTCTCTCGTTGGTTAGATGAGCTCTTTGCGTGTGCACTAGCCATATGTATCCTTTGTTCGCTGACTTTCCTCCTTACTTCTTCACGTTGAATTGTCACACATACATTGGTGAATGAAGGAAGTTCGATATTCATGAGTATGTGGCATCGTATATCTTCGTATGTTGAATCGAGACGAAGTTGAAATATCTTATCTTCTTCCGCTCTTTTCGTGTGAGCTATATCGGTTATAATGAGGACGATATATTTCTAACTCATTCCACGCTTTCATGCTTCTAAGAGTTGTACAAAAGGCTTACCATCTTGTTGTAGATTTGAGATGTCCTTCTTTAATTGAAAAACTCGTGCAGGCGTTGTTTGGCCCGCCATACATTTCCTTGACCGTCTCCCGTAGTTGGTATGCAGATTCGAATGGCGAATATTTCACTAATTTACGTTCCATGGAATTTAGAACGCTGACATAACGGTTGATCCTTACTAAGCCGGATTCATAGATTAGTGAGGAAACGTGTACTTGATGCTTCCATTTATGAACCCCAACTTGGACCTTCCACAGAGCCGAGACACGCTTTTGACCAAGGAAAGTAATTAAACTCATTCAACAAGACCGAGCTTAATCTTTGATTGGGTTGACATCTACCTCATGCATATTCATGAAGTAAAGACCGATGAACTTTAGACACTTCGATCCTGTGGCTTGCCTTCCATCATTTCAAAGATTGAAGATGCTAAGATAATAATAAAGCGAAGCAAGTTAATTTTCTGCTACGATACCATGTTGAAAACAAGAATAACTTCTCCACAAAAGAGCTCTTATTATTTTTTTCATGTTTTCATTACAATTGTATAGCTATTTATAAGGAAATTTTACTCCTTCAATTACTCTTTTGAATTAAGCTTCCCTTGATTTACTCCTTGAATTAAGGATTCCTTGTTTTACTCCTTGAATTAAGGATTCCTTGTTTTACTCCTTGAATTAAGGATTCCTTGTTTTACTCCTTGAATTAAGCTCTTTGTTTTGCTCCTTGAATTAAGATCCTTGTTTTATTCCTTGAATTAAGAACTAATATCCAATAGTAACCTTATCTAAACCATGCCTCAAATGCTTCCCAGTCTTCACACTTTGTCCATCACCAGCCTTCCCACTAGCTCTACCTTTGCCACTACCAGATACACCATTTTTCTTTCCTCACTAGCTATTCTCAGAATAGAAGTCTTCCCGTTCGACCAAGCACTAGATCCAAAATAAAACCATCAATCTCTTTCTTCTTTAATCCATCATTCTTAACATGTTTAGGAACTTTCAAGTTCATATTAGCATGCAACCATTCCCCAAATTGAACATACTTGTCCCCAAATTTGATGCATACATTGCTATAGTAGCATCACAAAAACGACTCTAGTGTATGATTTTGCTACAATAGTTGCATAAACTAGGAAGTCTTTCATGTTAGGAAATTTGGATAAAATGGTATAATTACAAATTCTCCCTCCCAAGATCTTCCTTTGAAGAATATCAAATAACAGAGAAATAAATAATACACAACACAAGAATTATAGTGAAAACTCCAAATTAGAGAAAAACCACTTTCGTTGTCAAAATACAACCAGAGAAAAATTCACTATGTGGAAAATTGTTACAACCACACTCTTAGTAATTTTCTCACACACCCAAAAGACAAGCGATTACAAGCCCAAGAGAATTTTCCCATGAAAATTCTCACTCAAAAAACTTCTCATACAAGCTTTTCTCTATTTTTGGGATGTTTATCCACTAAGATATGAAGTCATATTTATAGCCTTCACGTTCTCATTTCATATGCCAAACATTTCTTCATTCAACAAAATTAGGCTACCTAATTTTCCTATTCTTTATTCAAACAAGGTTAGCACTCATCTTTGACAATATTGTAGTAGCCCCAATGAATTTTCTTCTAAATTAGGCAACTCCTATTTTGACTAACAAACTTAATATTATTTTTAATCAATAATAACAATCTCCACCTTAATTAAAAAATAAACATGGTTACCACTACTGTGTCTATTCCAACTGATTGTAATTCTCTACACCGAGAATTATCATACTCCGCACCGTAAAGAGTACAACCACTTAGAATTAATCACCAATTCTAAGAATTTCACATCTAAACATGTCGAAAAAAAAACTTGTTGAAATTTATGTGCAACTCTCACACTTGGTTTTCGAGAGTTCATCGACCATCGACATCCTTTCCGCCCACGCATCTTGCATCTATACCAAGCCAATGGTGTGCGAAACTTGTGGACCCATTACCGAACACACCCTCTTTCATGGCAATATTTAGAGACTAGCGGCATGCCATAAGGATGTACACGCTCTTTTCAAAGAGCATCACTATAGTCTTTGAAAACAGACATACTATTAGTGTCATCGTCGATATTTGAGCTTCTTGTAGGATCAGCTCTACCTTTTGGACAATTTCTTTTGAGGTGCCCAGATTGTCCATACCCCCATCACACTATCTTTTTTTTCATGAAATTGTTTTTCTTTCGGTTGTCAGCTACCAATGTTGAGTTTTCAGGCGAAACATTTCTTTCACCACTCAGCCTTTTTTCTTCAGAAAACAACTTGCTACTAGTAACTTCTGGAAAAAAATATTTTCTCCTTTTCATGAATCAAGATAGGTTTCATGTGATCATAAGAAGATGGAAGAGACCAAATGAGCCTTAAAGCTATATCTTCATCATCAAGTTTAACTCCAATGGTTTCCAGTTCAGAGACAATACCATTGAGAACACTTAGATGGTCGACGTAATAGTTCCTTCATTCATACGCAAAAGTATGAAGCGCTCTTTCAAATACACCCGATTTGAAACGCCTTTTTGTCTGATACAATTCTTGACTTTTCCTAGAGTTCTTTGGCCATAGATATTCCATGCACGTTTGCGAGAATAATTTTTGGCCAAAAAAACCAAATTGCACTTGCGACTCTTAGATCAAGATCTTCCCAATCTTCATCACTTATATTGGTTTTTCACCGAACTCAATACCGAGTAACAAGTTTTTCCCGCTTTAACGCCTTGTGCTGTAACCCATATTGGATCAATAAATCTTTGACTTGTACTTGCCACTGAAGCCAAAATTGATTCTCGTAAATTTCTCAATGTCAATCTTGACTCTTGACATTTTTCCTTCTTTCTTTGAAATTGGCTCTGATACCAGTTATTAGGAAATTTGGATAAAATGGTATAATCACAAATTCTCCCTCCCAAGATCTTCCTTTGAAGAATATCAAATAAAATAGAAATAGATAATACACAACACAAGAATTATAGTAGAAACTCCAAATTAGAGAAAAACCACTTTCGTTGTCAAAAGACAACCAGAGAAAAAATCACTATGTGGAAAATTGTTACAACCACACTCTTAGTAATTTTCTCACACACCCAAAATACAAGAGCAATTACAAGCCCAAGAGTATTTTTCCACAAAATTCTCACTCAAGAACTTTTCATATAAGTTTTTCTATATTTTTGTGATGATTATCAACGAAGAAATGAAGCCATATTTATAGTCTTCAAGTTCTCATTTCATATGCCAAACATTTCTTCATTCAACAAAATTAAGCTACCTAATTTTCCTATTCTTTAGTCAAAAAAGAGTTAGTGGCTGCATGTTTAATGATATGGTAAAGACGCTTCCATTTAATTTTCTTCTAAATTAAGTACCTTCTATTTTGACTAACAAAACTAATATTATTTTTAATCTATAATAACATTTCATATTTGAATTTAATCCAAATATACCTGCTCTAAATGGAATCCAGGCCCCTGGTGCAAGAGTCTTAGCAAACTTGAAGCACACTCTAGCTCCAACAGATCTCAGCGAACCACTAGAGAATGAGAATTTATATATTTCCAGCACAATACCAACAAAACTAACAATCTTCCTAACAATAGCATCATTTCTTCGATCCATTAGAAAATCTCGAATTTGAATCCAGATACGAATGGTATCAAAAGTGAGATTGGATGGGGATATACCTGGAGATGAGCATTGCACCACCATAGGACAATTCTCAAAACATCATGAAGCTTTCAGGGGTGGAACTTCTCGGGGGAGTGTAACTTCGATTTAAATTTGTAGAAAAAATAAATTATGCCTTTAATAAATATATTTTGTTTGTAGTGTTATATATTGTATCTAATTCTTCTCTTTATTTCATAAAATGTAAGTGTATGTATTCAAAGAAAAACGCTGGAAAAAAAGTTTATTGTTTTTCATTAACAATCACTTAAATATTGCTTTACTTAAGCATATTATTTCATAACAAAAATAAATAAAGATTTAACTATTTTATTAATTCCAAAAATTTGAGCAGCTTTATACATATGCGGTTAAAATCTTAAAAAAATTTAATTTGTATAATTTTGTTAATAAATTTTTTAAAGTTTAATCAGTCATAACTTAACATGTAAATTGTGATTTAATTTTTTTAAGTAATATGATTAAACTCTAAATTTTTAGAACTTTGATAAATCATAAATTAACAACATATAAATTTGTGATTAACGACTAAAACACATGAATTAAAAACATACGAATATATTTAATAATTTTAAAAATTTAAGAATTAAATAAAATATTTAACCACCGATATGTTGATAGTTTTGAAAGAATAATATATTTTAATTAATTTAATGAGTCATTTGGTTAGAGAAAATGGGTACGATTATCATTATTCTAAATAAAATCATAATTTTATAAATTTGTACATGATAATATGTGTAAATATGATTGAAAAAGGTGAATTATTTATCCAATGTTCAAAGAAAATATTAAAGAATTTTAATAAAATGAAATCAAAATAAGATTTTATTATTTATCTGAAGATCACTAATGTTGATCTCACTGGAACTCTGATCTCACAAGAGCTCCAAAGACAAAGCTTAAAAAAGCTCCAAAGAGTTCCAAAGACAAAGCTTAAAAAAGCTCGAAAGAGCTCCGATCACTTATCTAACATATTATATCCAAAAATAGATGTTATGTAATGTATACAAATCAAATTAAGTTTAAATCAAATATAAGTCGGCTCAAAAAGCTTAAAAAATAATGAATTAAATTCAAGATAAGTTTGAGCTAATTCTTTAATCTGAAGTCAAATTAAAAATATTATGATTTTATAATACATATCTAAATAATGTTGATAATATTATAGCTTAAAATTATTGAATTTAAACATAATATAGATTATTTTGAATCTTAATGTTTGAACAATGATGTAATTGGATGTTATTAGCACGTACTTTTTTAAAATTAATTAATTGTTGTAACATTATTTTTTTTTCATTTTTATTATTTCATGTAATAATATTTGTATTAATAAGTTTTAATATTATTAAAAATATTTTTTTAATCTATAAAAAAAATTAATTAACTAAAAAAAATAGAAAATTAACAATTTAGATTAATTTTAGCCAATTTATTTATATTTAATTTGAATTAAACCTACTTTTATTAGTTTGAATTTAATTAGATTTCATTTGGAGTTAGATAAACCGTCGGCATGATATAGAGCATTATGACTTTTATTCAACTTGACATATATAGCTTTACTATGTTGTTTTGGGAGCATTATTTTACCTTTATACCCTTTGTCTTTTATGAGTCTTTTTGCATAATACAAATGGTTTGCTATCATCAAATTATCGCTTATATTTCTCTCTTATCTTTAATCTCTTTTCCTATTCTTATGGTTCTGATTTTTTGACGACGACGAGTAACGTTATTGACCATACCAGTATTCTTTGTGAGTCTCGTGGTAGTTATACTAAGGTAAAAATTTGATGGCATTTCATCATTTTGTTTCTTCCTTTGTGTGTCTTGATTTGAATTCTGATTGTGCTTTTTTAGCTCTCAATGTTTGTAGATGTTTCGTGTTTCATGTGTTTTTGATTTTAAAATAGATATTTGTTTTGAAGAATTTGTTTGGAGAATTTATCTGATGGTTTTTGAGATTAGATCTGTATTGATAAAGTTATAAAATAACTTCATTGCTGTTTTGAGCTTACTGCTAAGAGGACGGGGATAATGGTTAATTTAGAAAATTCATCAAATGAGATTATGATGACCAATGTAACTCAAGACTTTATAATATAATTATGGATAACTATTCATTAATTATCAACCAAAAAAAAAAAATCTATATTTTGTGGGTTATATTGGATATAATCTGGAGTTCATTATTGATAGGTTACAGAGGAATATGAATAAAATGTATATATATGAAATGTATTAAATATGTATATAACATGTTATATTTATATTTATTTTATTATGTAATGCGTTATATTCACTTCTATTTTTGTATATAATGTGTTACATTTACATCTATATTTTATACTTAACGTGTAACATCTATTATAATTTCGATGACTTACCATATACAACATGTTATATATATATATATATCTTTGTATATAACATGTCTTTTAAGTATAAGATCATTTTTTAATATAATATAATTTTTTTATTTTTGTGATCTATCATATATATAATGTTAATTTTATCTCTATTTTTATATATATTTGTATTGAAAGAGTTACATGAGTATTTATTTTTACATGTAACATGTTATATCTACATTTATCTTTTTATATAATATATGACATATATTATATTTTTTATATAACATATTATATTCATCTTTATTTTTATATGTAATAATTATTCCATTGTTATCGTGTGATCCAAGCAAATATCCACTAAAAAAACAAGTTAATAATAATGAGAAAAATTAACAAGTCTTATCAATTTAATAATAATTGAATAATATATTAAAATCAATCATGATTAATATTTAACAAGATACATTTATTTATATTTTTGTATATAATATATTATAATTACCTATATATTTATATATTCAAAAATTAAAGTGAACGTGATATATTATATAATTTTTATCTTTGTATGTATTTAATGATATACATTTATTTATATTTTTATATGAAATATATTATTTTTATCTATATCTTTGTGTATACAAAAATGAAGATAAATGTGATATATTAGGTAAATTTTATATACGTATATAATATATTATATATATATATTTATCTTTATATGTTATATATTATATATAATGAAATTTTGATGAGATAACTTACATGTAACCAAAATCCCATGAGATCGTTGATTAGTCACTATTAAATCTTACATTGATATTTGTTGTATCGAAGTTATAAAATAAAATTATTTTAATCCAAATAATTTAATTTAAAATTATTAATTATTTTGAAAGAAATTATTGTTACTTAAAAAAAGGATTAATTTATTAAAATAAAAATATATACAATATTAAACTAATTTAAATCAGGTTAATTCGGCCGGTTGAAGTCACATCACGCCTGTAAACCTAACGGTGCATTTCGATTGTTATCTCAAAATATTTGAGGCGGTCCTCTTTTTCAAGAAAATATAAAAACGTCTTTCTATTGGTTTCATGTCCAGTAAATCGTTGGAACCTCAATTCTCTTCCCAATCTTGGAACGTCTTAACAAGCAAGAAGTTAAGAAGAGACCTAAGAAACGTCGTAAAAGAGCGAGGGAAAGTAGAAGATGGTGGTAGAAGAGGACACTAAAGGTTCGATTTCTGAAGACAAAGCCAGCATTATCTCAACCACAAACACAAACCCTAGATTACCTCGAGATGGCGATGAGGTAGACGACGAGCCCGAGGAGGGAGAGATCGTTGGAGAAGTTGATTCGGCGTCTTTGAATCCATCGAAGGGGTTAGTGTCTCATCCGTTGGAGCATTCATGGACCTTTTGGTTTGACAATCCCTCTGCAAAGTCCAAGCAAGCCGCTTGGGGTAGCTCTATTCGCCCGATCTATACTTTCACTACTGTCGAGGAGTTCTGGAGGTATATTGTCTGTTTTATTGCTTTTCTTCGTCTTTTTTTGTGTGTTTTGGTTGGTCAGATAATTGGGACGGAAGAAAACGAATTTAAAGATTTTCTTTTCACTTTAAAGTATTTTCAAGACTCAAATTATTTTTTTTCATCTAATATTATATTCTTTTTATTGGGTATTTGTCGGAAAATATATAGAAATAAAAGAGTGTAATTTTGTATGTTCTAGTACTCATCTTCGATTTTCTTGGGTTTATTTGTTTCTTTCGATTGTATTTATCTGAACGTTTCTTTGGTTAGATTACTTGAAAATAAGAAAGCGAGTCTTAAGGTTTCTTCTTTGTATATATTTGAAAGTTAAACCAGACGGAAATTTGGGTTTATTCTCTTTTCGTTTTTCCTGGCATCAAACGCCATGAATTTGGCTGAGTTGGAAATGAACACAGAGAGTTGCAATATTGCTATGTTTGAAACTCTATTTGTTCTATTAAGACCTTGTTCGTAATTCACACTTTTCAGTTCACAGCCCATTCATTTGCATTTAGATTTTAATTATAATGCTACGAAGTGGGAATTGGGATGACTGTCTCACGTGTCAGACTGATAGATTGTTCTGTAATGTTTTTTCTGTGTTACTGCGACCGTTCTTTGAAACTTATCTGCTTTAATAGAATAAACATTATATATCATTTGTAATTTGAGTTTAGTGCTGGATGGGAACCACCTCAGTTTGTTAAAGAAATGCAAATATCACCTAATTTTGCACATATAACTTTTATATAATGCCATGTGTCATAATTGTTTTGAAAATTGGAGAAATGATTTAATTTGTTGGATAATATTGACACGTGATAAAATTTAATTGGTACGGTGTAAAATGGGGTGCAAATTTATGTGTTAGTAGCATTACTCCAGTCTGTTAATCCTGGTAGAACAATATCAGGAATATTTTGATAATGATTGAATGTTAATGTATAAATTTTTAGCTGGAGTAGTGCTATTATCTTTTTAACTTTATCCCTTTACTAAAGTATCCATCGAACACAATACACTGGCAATGATTAATATTCAATGAAGCTGCAAGGTATTGCATCTTTATTCTGTCCCTTTTGCATATTTGAAAGTCAATTGGTTCTTTTATATCCTCACTTAAACGGAGTTGGAGGGGATAATGATTAGTTCTAATTGAATGATGAGTGCGCTCCTAACATTTCATTTTAAGCCAATTTAAGCCTTTATTTGGCAGCTTTAGGCACTTTGGGGTGTCTTTTTCATCAGAGAAACACCAATATCCTCATTTTTAACCTTGTAAAATTCCTTGCTGGACCTTAAGGGTGGAATTATGTGTATTTTATTGTGGTGGTTGGGTGGCTGGATGACTGATTTCTGTACTATTGCTTGCTTGGATTATCTGTTCTTTTTATCTCCTTTTCGTTACATGGCTCTCATGTATCCCTCTTTGGTATTTGTTTTCCATTCAGCATTTACAATAACATTCATTGTCCGAGTAAATTGGCCGTGGGAGCAGATTTTCATTGTTTCAAATACAAAATTGAACCAAAATGGGAGGATCCCATTTGTGCTAATGGAGGGAAATGGACTATGAATTTTCCCAAAGTAAAATCAGACACACCCTGGCTTTACACGGTATGCTTTGAAGTGGATTTGTTGGATAGAATATTAAATCATGAAACATGTGGCATCTGAATGTCCTTTCTCTGTACTAGTTGCTGGCAATGATTGGAGAGCAGTTTGAACATGGAGATGATATTTGTGGTGCAGTTGTCAACGTCAGAGCTAGGCAGGATAAGATAGCTATATGGACCAAGAATGCATCAAATGAATCTGCTCAGGTAATTCTTATTCATCAGATTATAATATGAGATTGCATGAACCTTACTATAACATAAATTTACAGATAATCTATTGTTGTCTGGATACTGAATAATCTTTCATTTTCACGTGGTTGCTATTACAAAGTAACCTATTTTCATTTATTTTTTAAACAATTATGGTGCCATATGGGATATTGTGTTTTTTTTGTACTTGCTTGTTTATTTAGCCAAGGTTGACCCCTTACAAATTTAAAGAAATGGAAAGGAAATAGTTTGTCTTTAGTATTAGTCGTTATTATCTCTTATTTAATTGCATATGTGAAAATAAGGTTTTTTTTTGGACTAAAGGGTGACGTAACTACCACAGCAACTTTTTGTTGCTTCAGCAGTCAGTTTGAGTTTATTGGCATTTTTATACTTGTTTTCACCTTGACATTTTTCCCCCCAAGTTTTTTACCTTTTCCTTCCAATCTATTACGTTAGTCATTTTGGTTATTTTCGAGCTTATATTACTTCTCTCCTTTAAAATAATGTATTTAAAAACGCTAACTTAATTTGAATTGAAAGAAGCCAAATATGATCATTTATGTGATAAATTATTCATCATCCATATATTCATATCCATTCGAGCATTTTCCCTCTATATTTCAAAGCAAAATATTGTTCATATTTTTGCTAATCTTCAGTTCCAATACTTGAAAGAAATTATTGTTCTTATATTCCACCCCTTCCATCCTTTTTTTTCCTACTGCCTAGATTTACCTATTGCCTAAGAATGGTTGTTTACAAAATGTAAATGGTTTAATTCTGAACTAGTCAATATGAGGACTGATGAGAGGTATTTCTTAATTCTTACCTATTCCACCAATTCGTATTTAAGGCGATCTCTTTATTTTCTTTATTTGAGATCCCTCATACCCGTATACTCTATATATGAGGACTGATGAGAGGTATTTCTTAATTCTTACCTATTCCACCAATTCGTATTTAAGGCGATCTGTTTATTTTCTTTATTTGAGTTCCCTCTAACCCGTATACTCTATGTATAGAAGAAACATTTTAATTTGGAAAATTCTAATGTTCACTTTGCTGATGCAGATAAGCATTGGGAAAGAATGGAAAGAAATCCTTGATTACAATGATACCATAGGGTTTATAATTCATGTAAGGATTTTGATTTAGGGTTTTATGTACATTTGTAGTCTCTGCTTCTTAATGATCCATTACTTTGTCCCTTTTGTTTCAGGAGGATGCAAAGAAATGTGACAGAGGTGGTGCCAAGAATAAATACACAGTATGATATGTTTCAAGTGTTCTCTTAGTGATTATGCCAGGACTAGTTCACAATGTACTGCAGCTATCAGGGACCTGCTTTTAATCACTTTTTTCTTTTGCCAAGAATAAATACACAGTACGAGGATTTTAAAGTTGACAGTTTTCTATTAATATTGTCACAACGTTTGGGTATCGTAGTTGTATTTCTTTGTTAGCTGAGTATCTCATCAGTCAGTTTACTTCATGTTTATGGTTAGATTTTGTCAGTCGTGTCTTCTTAGGCAGACTGAATATTTACTGCAAATTTGAATCCAAATTTTCTATGTTTAATGGAATCAGGTAATTAAGATAACATATGTTTAGGGCACCTCATCACTATAATTAAGGTAATTTTCTATGTTTAATGGAATCAGGTAATTAAGATAACATATGTTTAGGGCACCTCATCACTATAATTACCATTCTTTTTTATTCGTCAAGGCAAGCTAACCTATGTGTTTTAATTCCATTGGATTGAAACGGTTGAGATATAAACATCTTAATCTGCAATTAATCTGATTACTTTTTAAATTCGATCTGTAATATATTAAGATTGTATTAATTGAATTCGATCAATAATAAATCTTTAAGCTATTATTACCTTGAATGATATTTAAGTACTAAAAAAAGGAGGTGATTTTAGATTTTCGAAGTTGTAAATATTTAATTGTCCAATTCTTATTACAGATTTTAAAAATAAAAAATTCAGAGGTTGCTGGCTATTGTTAAGGGAAAATAATAATAAAAGATAAAAAACATAGAAGTACGGAAGTAAACAAAAACAAATAGCCTTTGTAGCCAAATATTAAAAACTTCCCGCCATTGTTGGCGATTTTGATGTTTTTTCTTCGTTAAACCCCTCTGTTCCCAATAAAAATCCACTCTATACCTTATAAAAAAGAAGAAGATAATTATTGAAAACATAATTTATAAACATCCGAGCTTAAAAGCTGAAGCCTTCGACCGAGCTTGTACATTTTATACATTTTGAGGAGATAATTTGGCGATAATTTGTACATAGAAGTATGTGTGTAATTTATTCTGTTGTTTCTCTTTTGCAATGATTCAGGCACATTGAGTATTGCATGCACAGAGTTGATCTACTCCGGCATTATGGACTCAAACCTATTCTCGTCTTCAACGGAGGTTTCCTACCAACGTGCTAGGTATCATCATTGTCTTCTGTTCTAGTTGATTGGAATTTGTAGACTGTCCATAAACCTAAATTCCAATTACTTGGAGGAGTAGTTATATATATTATATATTATTCTTAGAGTATATTTTCATTAATTACGTTATTTTTTTCTCTATATTAAACATTGAGTATCTATTTTGTTTTTCAAGAATAAAATTACATTGATCTAGAATAACATATTGTTACGTAATTCAAGAAAACTTAATAATTTCACCCACACTTTGAGTGAGCTGTACTGTAATTGCAACATTTAAGAAATAATTTTCCCCTTTTGATACTACTGCATTTTGTTTTGTAATTGTAAATTTTAGTAGGCCAGTTTATCGAATCTTGTGCTTGGATATGTAGGCCTTCACATATGTGCATTATTTGGTGAGAGATGATGTATTCATGCAAGTATTCTTGCCTTTGTGCATGTATTCATGTCTATATCTTTGAGTACATATACATGGCATGTCTCCGTGTGCATATTTCAACAAGCACATGGGTAGCTAAATATATTTCAACAAGCACATATTCAGTAGCTAATTAAATTTTGTACGTGTAATTGAGAATGAGTCAAAAGAAAATTCTACTCCAGCAAATGAGTGTTATCAAAAAGTCGTTGATATTTCGCCTTTTATTGTATTGTGCATGAACTTATCCAGGTAAGAAACAGATAACATATGAATTATACTATCTTCTAGAATAGACCAGAAATCAACTATCTTTTTGTACAAAAATAATCTAATTACTTTCCTTTTTATGAATGTATTAAACGAGAATATCAAAAAATTAAACAGATGCACAAATGATCTTCTTGGCTCCCACCAAAAAATTAAAGTTAGGAAAAAACTAGCATTTATTAGTGAAATTGTTAAATCAATCATTGATAATGGTCTCAAAAACATGACACGATTGAAAACATGTAAGTATATATGATTATGTATAAGTGATAAATAATTTTAAAAACTACGAAGATTAATAACAATATCTATTTTTAATTACTGATTTTTTAGTGAATTAATTAAAATTAAAAATAAAGGGATTTTGAATTATGTTAGAGAAAAATAACATAAAGTAGTATAATAAATTGTGAAAGGATTTTGAGAAATATATTATTATGAGATACTCCTCACCATTTTAGTATAATTTCATTAACCATGAATATAAATTAATTTCTTAAGTTTTAAATCACTTTTATAATTTTAAAATCATTCTTGAGTTTTTAACTTTAATTTTAGAAGTTCAAATTCGCTTAAGACTTCTTATATTTTTTTACTGTGTAATTGATTAAAGATCTACTTATTAATTTTTCTAGATCTTGAACAACTTAGAGATTTAGTTCATTCATTGTATTAATATTTTAAAAGATGATAATTAGATTAGGTAAGATTAGAACAATTATTTAATTTTTAGTTAGCGAATGTATTTAACTTTACTTGTAAAAGCGGTCATATGGTACCACTTTAAATAAGAATATTATAGCAATTATGTACTAAATCTTAGATTTGATGTAAATATATTTGTACAACAAACTAGTTAATTACTCTAATCTATACATGTATAATTTTGACATTCAAACATATAATTGAACACATCAAAATCAAGAATTAAAATTAAAATTATCTTGATATTACATTAATTAAACCATAGTCTAGTGATTGAAATTACCCACGATCATATTATTAAATTAGTTAGTTTCCATAAGAATTAACTTTATTATCATAGAAAACTAAAGAGGAGAATTAAGAAAAGCTTATGAAGATTTTCAAAATCCCCTCCAAAAGTTACCCTAGGTGTGCTTTTTCATTTTTTTGCTCCTTGTAGCAATTATTATATTGAATTTGTTAATGCTAATGCTCTCTTTAATTTAAAGGATGTTGTTTCATATTTATAAGAGAAAAATTGAATCAAGAGGTAATTACGATTGTTGATATTTTGTGGAGATAGAATTAGTAGGCACCACGTATCAAAATGATAGGATAAGTTATGATGAGAATAAGCTGTAATGGGGATAAGTTGCAAAATACATCAAATTCTTGTTTAAGTTAATCTACCTATCAAATAAAAATATAAAAAATTCATAAAAATCATAGAAAAATCCTAAAAACTAATATTTTTCAATAAATGTATTTAGCTCATTATAATAATAAAAAAATATATAAATGTAAATGAGTTGATATATAAAAATGTGTATAAAAAAATACTTACTAAATGTCTCACGATAACTAATCTAGAAATTACGACATAATACTCTGTATTAGAAGGTTCACATTCCTAATATCACACACTAGTTTATAATTGGTTTCTTCAATTTTTTTAAAAACACGAATTATTTTCAAAATAGACAAGTTTAGGGAAGGTCTTGAGTTTCGATATTCCATGCTACAACAGAACAAGAAGTTGAAATTTACAGAATTTACAAAACAAATGCTACTTGAGATGTGTATTCTGAATGGTTGTGATTATTTGGTTTCAAGAATGGTAGTAATAAAGGCGCATGCATTCATTAAAAGGTCCACGAATTATGAAAAGTTTAACTTTTGTTGTCCATGCATTCATACTTATGTCCTTTAAGTATCAAGCATAACCTTCTATTTTTTCCCTTACATGTGTTCTGTCATTGTTTATTACTTGGATTTACTTTCATAAATATGTCATGTGACAATTGACTTATGGTACTATGGTCCCATTTAGGCGAATAAACATTTGAGGTACAATACAATTTCAGTTCCTTCACTTGATGAAGAATCGCTTAAAAAGTCAATCTTGACTTTCTGACGTGAACATGTTTATGATCCTGTTACTGGAAAGAGTGTCCATTCGTCTAGCATAGCTAATGATATTGAGAATGATTTGGAATTCTTAGGCCTATATCCATTATAGCGTGAACCCCGATTTTTTTATATGAGGACTTCACAAATTTAGAACTTTGTAATGTGTATTGATGTGTTTGGCGGATGGTTTGAGATCCCTTAACTTGAGTTACATTCATAGTTTCAAAGAACACACTGAGGTGGCGTCTTAAGGCAGGCCTTGAGGTGAGGTAGTTGATGGAAGTCTTGAGGCTTACCCCTTTTATAGTGAAGCGTATGCCTTAAGGTACCATGAGATTTAAGCCTCTTTCATGAAATAATAAAATGGTCAAATTGTGTTGTTTTTAAGTTAGACTCTAATCTTTTATAAAAACCCAATAACCATTAAATTAAAAATAATGAAATAAAAAGAAAAAGAAGAAATGAAAGGACTCTTAGAGTTTTGAGTCCTTTCAAAAAATCGATTAAGTACACTTAGGATGAATTTTTTAGTTTATATTATGTAGAACAAGAAATTTAAGGCATTTAAAAAAATGAAGATCTTTTGGTACTTGATAATATGCCATTAGATGATGAATGATGTGTTGGTGATAGAGACTTAGAAAACCTACAACTAAAGGACACAAATGAACTTGATAATGAGTCTTTGATTGGAAGGAAAGAAGGAATAACACATCAAAAATTTGAAGGATCTTCTAGATCTAAATGAAAAAAATCCACCAACAAATACTAAGGGTAAAAGTAAGTAATGATGTTGGTGAAGATGAACAAGACATTAGAATTAGATATGATGATGATTAAATGAATGATAAAACCAGTAGTAACGAGGATGTTGATGAGTGATGAGTTATGAGTGGTGATTTAAATTAGTAAAATCAAAGGAATAAGAAGAAGAAGAAGAAACTAACAATGATCAACATATTAAAACATATTTTGTGTGTTATTTGTGGTTCATTTTGAAACTTGTTTTGTGACTTTATTTGAATCTTAATTTGCATTTTAGACGTTTATTAAATGGTTTTTGATTTTATATATAAACTACTTATGCTATTCTTACATTTTATGATTTGTGTCTTAACTTATTGAAAGGAAAATACATAAGAACAAATGTGTTCTTTTTTTATTTCTATATATTTTCATCATTGTTCTAAGTACAAATTTATAGGAAAAAAGAGCACGAAAATAAGGAAATCAAATATCCTAATTATTATAGAATAAATTATAAATGAAAACTTCTAATAAATCTCAAATCTCCTAATTATGTCTCTAATAATAGCTAAATAATTATACAATCAAAATCTCAAATATTTTGAGATTTCAACATTCCCACTCAAGTTGGTGAAGATATCAGCAATTTGTTCTTTTGTTGGAACATAAGTCATAAAAATAGTTCTATTTTTTTACCTTTTCTTTGATGAAGTATCTATCTACTTTCACATGTTTTGTTCTCTCTTGTTGAACTAGATTAAGAGACATATTGATGGCTGCTTTATTATTTCAAAATTTGAAGTTTCATCAATAGTTTTCTTTATCATAATGTCTCACAAGTTTCTTGTGCAATTGTCCTAAATTTAGCTTTAGCATTACTCTTGGTGATTACATTTGCTTCTTATTTCTTCATGTCACTAAGTTTTCAAAGACAAAGGTACATTATTTTGTAGTGGATTGCTCGTCTTCTATTGAGCCAGCCCAATCTGCATCGGTGTTGATATCTATATCTTTGGTTTCATTTTTTTTAAATAAACTTTTGTCAGGTGACCTTTTAAAGTATCTAAGAATTTTGTAAACTGCTTTAAGGTGACATTCCTTTGGGATATGCCTGAGTTAATTTATTAAACTCATTACAAATGTTATGTCAAGTCTCGTGTGAGACAAGTTCTTACTAGTTCTGATATCTTTCTCAGTCTACTAATTTTCGTAAGTCTTATATTTTTCTTCCAACTTTAATTGGAGTACCACTCTGTTTGCATCCAAGCATACATGTTTCAGTAAAGAGGTCAAACATGTATTTATGTTAAGAGAGACTAATTCCTCTTTTTGATCTTGTAACTTCCATTCCTAAGAAGTATTACATTTGTTCCAAATTTTTGATTTCAAATTCTATAGCTAAGTTTGTTTTTAGTTTCTCGATTTTTTTCTAGGTTATCTCCAATCAAGATTATATTATTAACATACATAGTTAATTTTTTTTCCATTTCTAGTTTGTTAGGAAAACATTGTATAGTCTCATTACCTCTGTTACTATCGTTGTTTCCTCATCACTTTTGCAAATCAATTAAATCAAGCTCTCGATGATTGTTTGAAACCATAAAGAGATTTTTTAGTTTACACATAATGTTTTCGTCTTTACAAAATCTTAGGGGAATGGTCATGAACACTCATTATTCTAATTCTTTATTTAGGAATGCATTTTTTATGTCTAATTGGTGAAGTGGTCAATCTAAATTTGCTGTTAGTGACAGAAGAACTCAGATTATATTTAATTTAGCCACTAGAGAAAATGTTTTATTGTAGTCAATTCTATAGATTTGTTTGAATCCTTTTACAACCAGACGGGCTTTATACCATTCTATTGTCTCATAAACTTTATATTTTATTATGAAAATCCACTTACAATCAATTGATATATTTCCTTTTGGTAGTTATATAATATCCTAGGTTCTATTTTTTTTCAAGTACCCTTATTTCTTCTATAACAACTTCTCTTCATTTTGGAATTTTCAAGACCTCAAAGATATCCTTTGGAATATTGGTTTTGTTAAGGTTAGTAGTAAAGACATGAAATCTAAGAGACAAAGTCCTATACAAAACAATCTAGAGATAGGATGGAGAGTATAAGATCATTTCTATTTTCTCAAAGCAATAGGTAACTCATGAGACAAAAGTGTCATAAGTACCTGGATTCCTTGTAGGTTCATGGATATTGGGATCTACTATCGTTTTTGACTCTCTTGGTGTGTTAAGTGTTAAATTCTCATTGGCTTTTAATTTTGACCTCCGTAAGTATGTAATTGTCTTTTTGTTTCTCCGCTTGATTTCAAGTTATTCTCTATAGATGATAGAGTAGTACGAGATAGTGTGGTCGGTTCGATATCTTTATAGGACTCATTACTCTGTTCATGAGTAATATTGAGTGGAGTAAGTTTGGGTAGAGTGAAATCAACTTTGAAGTCATGGTTCAAGTATTGATTCAAGAGCATCAGATTATATGAGACAATCTCATTTCTTGGTCATCATCTAAGCAACGAGTAGTGTCTCGATACCTAACATAATTAGAGTATAGGGCTCTTGCTTCCCTAGCTTTTGAGATCAAATGGATTGTCTCATTTCTCTTAGAGATTGAAATCAATCTCAAGCAACCACCCTTGATGTTTTGTGACAATGTTAGTGCCAAGTGCTTGGCTCAAAACCCAATATTTTATGAACGTACTAAACATGTTGAAATATACATACATTTCACACAAAAAAATTGATGGTGGAGTTTTACCCTTTAGAATGTCAACTTACAGACATGCTTAGTAAGGCTCTTGCAAGAACAAGATTCATACATTTAATAAGCAAACTTACGGTGAACAAGCCACTTTTAAGTTTCGGGGGAGTGCTAAACAAACTATGCTTAGTTAGTTACAATGTATAGCTGTTATTAATGGATTGACTAGGTTATAATATTCACTCTATAAATAGAGTCTCCAACTGTTTTATTACTTTTAATGATGATATATTTTTTTCAGCTCATCATCATTTCCCTTCTCTTCTTCTGAAGTTCAGTGCTAATTCAACTAAAATTGTAAATCCCTTAATTTAGAACTTACTCAGGGTGGGCCGATGAAGTGTAGGAAGGCTTACATGGGAGTCGAGTTCAAGAGAGGGAGTTGGGTGTAGGTAAGGTGGTTCTGGACAGGTAGCGAAAGGTTACGGGTGTTGGGTAGTTCATGGAATGATGAATATGGTAACTACGAGGGTTGCAATTGGTGATTCGAAGAGAAATTTGGGTGACATCTTGTCGAATGAGAAATAACAGGTTGGGGAGCTGGGTTTTGGGTTGGACAGTTTCACAAAGGTGGCGAAGGGGTCAGGTGAGTGCCGCGGCTGGGATTACTGGGTGATGGATTTTGGTAGTGGGATGCGATGTCAATGGGGCTTGTGATGTTGAAGGAAGAAAGGAAATGGGCTCTTTTTTGTCGCGATTGAAAGGGGATGGTTCTGTTGGGTGTCGTGATGGCTCACTGAGCTTGGGGAAGCTTTGGATATGTGATGGTAGGGTCTAGGAAAGTGGCAAGGGATGGAGGAGTTGTAAAAAACGGTTTGGGTTTCGTTATGGGTCGCGAAGTTGATTGGGTTTGAAGGCAGTAGAACTGGCGAGGGTTGGTTTGATGGCAGTAGAAGTGTGTTGCGAGGTTGATGGAGGTTGGATAATTATGTTCTGGGTAGTAAACAACGATGGGTGTAGTTGAGATGGGTTCTGTAATTTCAGTTCTTCTAAACTAGGTTTGAGTGTTTTTCGTTCAGTAGCCAAATCCTTGTAAATTTGTGACAAAGATTGACGAAAATCTAACGAAACCCTTGAAGGAAAGCTTGTAATCTATCGTACGTACGCTTTACTACTACAAAAAAGGGTATATAAGTCGTTGTGTAAAGTCGGTTTTTGAAAAAAAAACGACTTATAATGAATTTAAAGTCGGTTCTTCACGTCAACCGACGCTACCTCACGTGGATAGCGTCGATTGACGTGAAGAACCGACGCTATCTCACGTGGATAGCGTCGGTTGATGTGGAGAACCAACACTACCTCACGTGGATAGCGTCGGTTGACGTGGAGAACCGACGCTATCCACCTAATATATTCACCTCCGACCACCCTTTGTAACGTCGTTTTGTAAGTTATATTTCTCTTCTCACATTATCTGTCAGTTCTTTTATTTTTTTGAGCAAAATATTAAAAAAAAAATTATACCCATTTTTTGTTATTGATTTAGGTATATATCTTGTTTGTTATCATGTCTGAATGATAGTTTATGCAAAATGCATGCATCTAGCTTATTATTCGATCAGTTTGTTTTATATTTTGTATAAATTTTTGATTTAGTTATGTTTTTAGTTTGCTTGTAATAATAATGTTTGACTTATTGTATGTATTCAATAATATCTGAAATGTTGTGTGGGTTTGCGTGGATAAATTTATTTATATACGTATAATTAATATTAATTTTTAATTATGATATAGTAACATGCTTAGAAATTAGAATCAACCGCGTGATTGGTTGCTTATTTTTTAATTTGTGGTTTTGTAAAATGATTAAAATGATAACTGTTTTGCATTATGTATGTTTTTGACATTTATTCTAATAATTAGGAAATTTATATATAATAATACTTGAAATATATTCATTGTATACATAATTAAGTAATATGTTTAATTAATGTCATTAATAGAAAATGAACAAATCTTGGATGTCAAATTGTAGAATTGAGCAAGACTATATTTCTGGAGTTAAAAGTTTCATGGAATTTGCTTGTAGAACTAGTAATACTGGAAGTAGTATGATTAGATGCCCATGCGTTAAATGTAAAAATGAGCAATTTCATGAATTTGATGAGGTTAAGTATCACCTTATCCGTAATGGTATTCTATTGAGCTATAAATGTTGGTATTATCATGAAGAAAATATTGATAATACTCATGGGGAAAAGTATAATAAGAATGTGAGTGGATTACATACATCTTATCATAATGTACAGACAGAAAATATGTTTCATGGTGTTGAAGATGAATTACGCGAGGATGATCCCGAAACCTTTAATAAACTTATAGAAGATGCGGAAAAACCGTTGTATCCAAAATGCAAAAAATACACTAAAATGTCGGGATTGGTTCATTTGTACAATTTGAAGGCAAAACATGGTTTTTCTGACAAGGGATTCACAGAATTACTAAATCTACTAGTCGATATGTTTCCTGAGGGTATTGAATTGCCATCTTCAATGTATGAAGTGAAGAAATCTCTTAGTCGATTTGGCATGGAACATCATAAGATTCACGCTTGTCCTAATGATTGCATTCTTTATAGACAAGAATATGAGACATTACATGATTGTCTTATGTGTAAAGAATCGAGATGTTAGCATGGTACAAATGAGAGTACAACACATAAGAAAGGGGTGCTTGCAAAGGTTATTTGGTACTTTCTTTCGATTCCTCGCTTTCAAAGGTTGTTCAATAGTAAATATACATCAAAGATGTTGACTTGGCATTCATATAATCGATCTGATGATGGGGTGCTACGTCATCCTTGTGATTCTCCAAATTGGAAAGTAGTAGATAATTTATCTCCTCAATTTTCATATGATCCGCGCAATCTTTGTCTTTCCATTGCTGCTTATGGAATTAATCCATATAGTTCCCTCAGTAGTAGATATAGCTGTTGGCCAGTAATTATGGTAACATACAACCTTACTCCCTAGTTGTGTATGAAAAGAAAATTCATGATGTTAACATTATTGATCTCAGGACCGAAACAACCCGGTGTTGATATTGATGTATATTTGCAGCCTCTGATAGATGATTTAAAGATGTTGTGGAATGATGTTGTAAATGTTTACGATGCACATAAAGAAGAATACTTTAACTTGAAGGGGGTCCTTTTATAGACAATTAATGATTTTCCTACCTATGGAAACTTATCAGGACATGCAACAAAAGGTTACAAGGGGTGTCCTATATGTAGTGATGGAACTTCTGCAAATTATCTTGTTTACGGCCGAAAGATGTCTTATAGAAGACATAGGAGATTTTTTCCATCTGGACACAAGTTTAGATACCAAAAGAAACCGTTCGATGGTGAAGAAGATCATGATCATGTAACTCGACCTTTGCGAGGTATTGAGATATTAAGGCAATTGAATGGGATGACATTCAAACGATATGGAAAGATGAAAAACAAAACTCACCAAGGTAGGGAAACGAAAGAGGTCAACTAATGAAATGGGTGAAAATGAAATAGAGTTTTAACTGAATTACCATGGTTGTTGAAAAAAAAATCAATATTTTGGGAATTACCTTATTAGAAAGACCTATACATTCGTCACATCTTAGATGTCATGCACATTGAGAAGAATATATGTGAGACCTTGATTGGAACTTTACTTAATATATCTGGAAAAACAAAGGATGGCATTAAAGAAAGATTGGATTTAAAGAAACTAGGCATACGACTTGAATTGGAACCAAGGGTGAAAAATGATAAGAATCGAACATACTTACTACCAGCATCATATACAATGTTAACAAAAGAGAAGGATGTGTTTTGTAAATGTTTGGAAGTTGTGAAAGTTCCTGATGGTTACTCATCCAACTTAAGAAATTTTGTGTCTATCACCGATAAGAGACTGTATGGATTGAAATCACATGACTGTCATAACTTAATGCAACAGTTATTACCAGTTGCTATTAGATCAATTCTTTCAAAACATGTTCGAATATCAATAATTCGACTTTGTTCATTCTTCAATACAATATGCAAGAAATCTATATCAATTGGCGAGTTAAATTCTTTACAGAAAGAAATTGTAGAAACTTTGTGTCTAATTGAAAAATATTTTCCTCCTTCTTTCTTCGATATAATGATTCACTTATGTGTTCATTTAGTTCGAGAGGTTCAATTATGTAGTCCTACTTACTTAAGTTGGATGTATCCTTTTGAGAGATATATGCAAGTCCTTAAAGGATATGTAAATAATAGATATCGACCTGAAGGATGCATGGTGGAATGCTACACTGCTGAAGAGGCCATTGAGTTTTGTTCTGAATCCTTTAGTGGTTGCAGTGAAATTGGGAATCCTAAGAACAAGTTGTTCTTAGAAAGTCACATGATCTAAGTAGGTAACCCTATGCTTGGTGGAAGTAAGAAATTATTTATTGATCGCACTCGATGGGAAAAAGCACACCGAATCATTTTGGTAAATAATAATGAGGCACAACCGTACATAGAGTAAGTGATGTTCATTGTTTCATGATTGCAAAAATTATTTTTTATTTAACTATTAATGAAGATATATAACTTAATATATATTTAATAACATTACAGGATGCATTTAAACTAATTGAAGATCGATCCTCGTTATAAAAAAAATGAGGAGAAAAATGGTTGTATATTGAACATAAGCGAGAGCTTATTAATTGGTTTCGCAACCACGTAAGTGTCACAAACAAAAATTCATGCATTTATCTTCCTAGATCTATTCAATGTTTTAAAACTTTGCTCTAAACACATTTTGTGTTTTTGTATACATATATTCGAGATGAACTCAAGAAACCCAATCATAAAATATCAGAAAGTTTACAATGGCTTACACATGGGCCAAAATTCGATGTCAAATCATTTCATAGTTTCACAATAAATGGATCAAGGTTTACGACTCAAGCTAAGGACAAAGTCCGAGTAAATCAAAATAGTGGGGTGAAGATGGTTGCACAAACTATGCAATTTTCCAGTTCAAAAGATACTAATCTTGTACTTTCTGATAGAACATATTATGGTATAATACAATAGATTTGGGAATTGGATTATGAGGTCTTCCATGAAACAGTTTTCTTGTGTGATTGGGTAGAAAATGTTATCAATGTTGGATATAAAATAGATGATTTTGGATTTACCCTTGTAAATTTATCCAGGATAAGTCACACTGATGATCCTTTCACGTTAGCACTTCATTCAAAACAAGTATTTTACGTGAGTGGTCAAATTGATCCAAGATGGTCTGTTGTGTTAACGCCTCCACAAAAAGAGTTTTACCATTGTGATGTTGTAGAAGATGATGACTCTATGCTTGATACATTAACCAATATTAGTAATTTCTCAAATAAATTGCCTAATGTACGTGATGATCTAATTGATGATGATGATTCTTCGACATGGACTCGAAGTGATTGTGAAGGAATATATGTATATGATCAACAACCCAATTAAACATAATGTATGTTCTATATTGTTGTAATAACTCTTGTATATATGTGTGTTCCTAAAATTGTCAATTAATTTATATTTCTTCATTGTTTGCAGATATTTCATGGATATTCAGCTTGTAGATCCAAATGATCCATTGGGGTATTTGAAAAGAAGGGGTTGGGCGAATATACCTGATGCTCCACTTAACCCAGATGATAGAATACCCGTTCTATTTGATGCTACTGGTAATCCGATAAGGGGAAAATGGTCAACAATTGAAATCCTCTATTGGTCGACTAGCAAAGTCCAGTATACCAATCAATATAAATCATTGGTCTGAGGTTGACGATGCAGAAAATTTCAAAATGTGGATAACCATTTATGTAAGTCTCTTATATTTTATAATCAATATATATATTATATTAGGTGTATTATATCTAATCTTTTGTACTGTGTTTTTACAGAATCGTTACAAAGTCGATTTACGGTTAGCTAAGGTGGCAAGTGTTATAAGATTGCAAATAAGACGTGGAAGGAATACAAGACTTCCAGATTGGCAAAAAATTATGTGTTTCCATATTTGGAAACACTTGATGAGAATGTGATCTACAAAATCCCTGAAGGACACCCCTGGATTACACCTCAAGTTTGGGAAGACTTTGTGGATTATAGACGTTCAGATGAATTTCAAATTATTAGAGAAGATGATTAGAATGTCCAAATGCATAACATTCTTCTTAACCTTATTGGGAGGTCTTCAAATCCTGAAATTAGATATAGAATGCTATTATTAATTTGTCTTAATATTATAAATGTTGGATACATTAATTTTTCTTAATTTAATTTCATGTCATTGTTAATAAAATTTTCCTAATTTATGTAGGAAGTTGAATTGGGTAGACCTGTTACCCGAATTGAATTGTACATAGAAACAAAGACTCCCAAAACGAAGAATGCAAGACCAATGAGTCAACGAGGAGAAGAACAATTAAATAAGTTGGTTAGTAATTTCGGTTGATAAAAAGTCTGAATGATATTTAATAATTGATGTAATAATGAATGATATGTTTGTGTGCTTTATTATTTGTAGAAAGTTGTTCAAGAAAAAATATCCAGGGGTGAAATAATCGAAGAGCATAGGAGAGATGCTTTATATCATGCATTCAGACGCGAGCATCCTGGTCGTGTTAGGGGATGTAGCCAATATGATGGTTCTATGAAGTATTTTAAAATTCCAAAACATAAGCCTCAGACGGTAAGTAAGACGAAATACACTAAAATTGAAGAAGAATTCAGCTCCTTTAAGGCCTCAGTGATGAGTGAGATTGTCACTCTAAAAGAACATCAATCAGAACAACTGTCAGCCATGGCATCATGCTACAACCAGGGCATGCCATATTGGCCAAGCATGCAACCATCCATGCCAGACATACCACCTTCCATGACAGGCATGCCACCATCCATGCCAGGCATGCCACCCACATAATCTCATTGCGCTCAAACTTCATCCAGTATGGGATATAGCCATCCTATTGGTCCTCACTATATGCCAAGAATGCATATGAAATCAAGTAGTGGTTCATTTTCTCCAATGCAATCTGCACATTCTTACCATAAATCAAACCAAGATGAACATTTTGGTGAGAATGTACATCTAATAGCTACCCCACATGAGAATCCTCCTCTATTTGATGAATCATATGTGGTAAGATTTTAATTTCTGGTGTATATAATCTATTATTTTTAAATTTTTATTATATGTTTTATTTTTTATATATAACACTTAAATTTTTTACAGAATATGAAATGTTTGTTGAAACATCCTTCGTCAACGGACTATATTGCTATTAGAACGGTACAACAATTGAGCGATGATCGGATGATTCATAATCAATATTTGCCTAATCATTGGCCAATAGTAATTTATTAATCATTATTTCATGATTGTCCACTACCTGTGCCTTCTGATGCTACCATAGTCCAAGAGGCGGTTGGACAGTATGTGGCTTGGCCATCAATTCAAGTTGTTCTAAATTTTGACATGGTACTATTTTTTAACTTAAAAAATAACACTTGTTTACTACTATTATTTAATTATATCTTATATTATTACTAAAAATACATATATGATACTTTTTTGTTAGTCTATTATACCAAAACTCTTAAATGCGGCACATTTAAGAGATACGAAGCAAGTATCTCGTGCTAAATCTATGACTAGTGGCCAATCATCATGCACCAAGTCATTCAAGAAGAAGCCTTGGAAAAAGTATAGTCATACTTATGCGTTAAAGTTCAGTAGAAATCTTGGCACTTTGATGACTATTGTTGGGAGGGCATCTAGCATAAATGATGGATGGACTGTGCCACTTCCTATTGAAATTTCTGGTGTAAACCTCGGCCAAACTTATATATCGATCGAGTGCTTATTGCAAATATTTGAATATCAAATGATCGATTTAAGTATAATTCAAGTGTGGACAAGGTGAGTCCTCAATGTAGTTAGTTTTCTTTTTATTTATGCAAAACATATATAATTATATTTATATTATATAATTATATATATATATATATATATATATATATATATATATCTTTTATATAGGGCGTTCTATTATCGACTTCAACATAATCACTCATCACATTTAGTAATGTTCTATGATTCTTCATATGTCAATCAATATCAAGAGAATGATGTTAGCATTAGAGCTAAACAATTATGTGATAGAGCATTAACGCTTAACAGAAATCAAAAGTTGATAATCCCTTGGCCATTAAGGTTTGAACAAGGCCAAGATCATTGGATGTTGGTAATCATTGATATGTTCAATAATCATGCTTGGTACTGTGACTCAACTTCCATAGAACTGAGTAAAGATACAAAAGCAGTTGTTGAAATGTAAGAGTTATATATAGTTACATATTAGTTTCTTTTATTATTTTTTGTAATATTTAATAAAAACTAATCATTTTATACCTTGATAGGGCATGTAAGTTGTGGAACAAGTTTAGGGGTATTGCTCTTAAAAAATCTCATAAGCTTATATGGACAAAATTTATGGTATGCACAATTCAATATTAATAATTTTATTAATTTTACAATTAAATAATAAGGATGCTCGAATATGAAAATTCATGTATATATGCATTTTTTTGTAGGTTCCACAACAAAATAATGGAGTCATGTGTGGTTATTATGTCATGAAGTTTATGAGCGAAATCATCACAAATATCAAAATTCTAATTGATGATATGGTAATATATTTTACCCATATACATACAAGTTTTTAACATATTTGAGTTTGTTTTTGTAAATAAATGAAATTATATTCTTATTTTGATTTTGAATACATGTAGTTCTTTGGTTGGAACAAGACGGGTTACGACCAGCAAATTTTTGATGATTTACGAGAGGAATGGGCAGAACACATGGTTCAAATTATATCATCACAAGAAGAATCAGGAGAAGATTCTGATGATCTTGAATAGCATATGACAACATAACAGTAAATTTTTTAATGATTTAATTTCTCTATCTATTCATGTGTCTGAAATCACTTGTTTGATGATGATTAATCATATGCTCATGTATTTAGGGGAATGCATTGTTTTATGGACCTATTTTTGGCCCAAACTACATCTCATCTCTCTTTCCTACTTTCCTTACGAACTCATATTAGCACTTTATTAATCATTTGTTTATAAATATGAATTTATCTGGAATCTATGCTAGTATTTTTAATGATATAATGAGCTCTAAATGTACAAATCAAGTGTACGTAACTCCGATTTGTTTCTTGGTTTGTATGAGTTTTGGTGCCCATGAACGTGTTTTATATGTTTAAGGGCACCAAAACTCACACAAGCCAAGTAAGAAATTGAAGTTACAATTGATTTCATATTTAGAGTTCATTATATATAGTATTATAAAATACTAGTAGAGATTCCAGATAATTTCATATATATAGACAAATGATTAATAAAGTGTTACTATGAGTTAGTCAAATGTCATTGTACGTGGTAATATCTTTTTTATGGTAATATTTATAATAATTTAATTTCTTCATTCGTATGTCTGAAGTTTAGACTGTTGTTTTGATGGATATTTTACGTGCTCATGTATATAGGAGAATATTTGTTATATAGATCAGCTGTTTTTTTGTCATAATGCTTGTGAAGGTCAATCAAGATTCTAAACCAACCAAGTTTACTCGATCGCATAATAATTATACTTTGACGACATTATTTTATTTGTAATTTAAGTTAACTATACGTATTATTTATGTATTATTGGTTTTTGTAATAAATTTAATTATCAAGTAATTAAATATATTTAAAATTTTAATTATTTGTATTATTATTTATATTTTAGTTTTTTTATGTTATATATATATATATATATATATATATATATATATATATATATATATATATATATGAATAATACGAAAACTGAAAATAAAAATAAAAACAAATATAAAAATGTTGCCTGTAAAGTTGGTTCATGCCGTGAACCGACTTTATATTTTAAGTCTCTAAATTTAAAGTCGGTTCAAAGAATCGAATTTAATACCTGTTTATGTAACAATGCTTTTAGATAAGCTAATAAAGCTTTCATGCATGAGGAGCTTCTTAATTACACAATAAAGACCCAAGTTCTGATTTACAGCAGTTGTAAAACACTTGTACAAGTATAATGTAGGTTTAATTTTAACAAATTATAATTTTTAATTCAAAAATATTTTATTAAAATTAAGAGAAAATTTTCAATATAAAATTTCATATAATATTCAATCTGAATTTCTCTGCTCAAAAATAACTACAACCAACATAATAATAATGGTAATAATAAATATGATACTGAAATTTCTTAAATAATCACTCCAAGATAATAATAAAATTAAGAAATTGATATTACATTAATTATATTTTTATCTATAAATATTAAAATTAATACTTATAAAATATTGTATCAGTATAGATTTAATTAAATAATAATAATATAATTTTTTAAGCCATTAATCACTAATTTAATCAGGTATCAATTTAATGTAATTTTAAGTTAAAAAACGATAATTAGATTTTTTTTTGAGTTAAGTAACCAAAATTGTATACTTTTATGAGAGAAATTTTGACTATTTTTATTATAGTAATGCATGTTAAATGAAAGTATGAAATCTACGACAAAAAAAAAACTTCCAATATTTAGAAAGAAATTTCCGATAGTGAAGAAAATAATTACCACAAAAACAAAAAGGAGTAGAAATAATTTTTTTAGGTAACTAACGAAAAATTATTAGAAATTGAGGAGGTTAATTGAAATTGAGTCATTATTTTAAATATTATAATATATAAATAAAAAATTAAATAAACAAAAATCAAAAGATATGGCCATTCCTTGGTTCGCAATGCAAGTTGGTAGTCTCAATTGTCTCCTTCAAAATTACTTGGCGATCAAGTACTACACTCTCTATATGAAAAAGAAAAAATAAAATAAAATTAAATACCGATTCTTGCTTCCAGTTCCCAAATAAATTCTCTCTCCATTTTCATTGTCGGTTTCTCTTGAGAGAAACTCTTGAGCAACATTTCCTACTAAACAGGAAACCCCGAACACCGTATCAGAAAAATCATTTCTGAATCATATCTAAATAACTTTATCCTCAATCTTTCATCTTCGGGAACATCTTAGCAGGTAATATCTGATTCTTTTTTTTTCTCTCTCTTTCTCTCCTTCTTTTGATTTTGTTTATGATATTATTAGTTTGATTATTTTGGTTTTTCGATTCTAGGGGTCTTGGTTGATTTTTGTTATTGTATAATTTCTTTTTTCATAGGGAGTAATGAAATTTGTACTGTTTCAAAGCATTGCGTGTTTTTAATTTGGAAAAACCCTATGCTTAGGATGTTATTGTTCTTGTCCCCCCTTTTTTTTATTGTGAAATTTTTCGTTGAATTGCGAATTTCTGTCATCTTCTTTGTTGAAGTTGTAGCAATGTTTCTTTTGGTCTGTTAAATATTCTTATTGCGTTTGTTCGATCCAGTGTTGGCGGGCTTTGTTTCTTATAATATGAGCAATCGCCTCCAAAATGAAAAGAGGAATAGGCCTTCTTTACCTGCCAACTCTGCTCGTCAAGAGTGGGTTCCAAGAGGATCCATTACTACCACTATCTTGAACCCTCCATCAAATTCTAATGCAAGCTCAAGTAAATATGGTGGGGACTCCAATAATAGCTCCACACAATCTGATCGTCGCAGTCGGAGAAGTCATGCTAGTCAGACTTTTCAGAACCAACTTCCGAGCTTCAATTCAAATCCTAATGGAAATATTGGGAATTCAAATTCTATCTCCACACAGTCTGAGAGCCAGAATAAGAGGAATGACAGCTCAATAAGTCGTGTCAATCGGCCAGCAAATTATAGAAGGGAGAGGGAGAAATGTGGGAATCAAGTAGCAAGTGGGTTTGTGGAGAAAAGTGCAAAGCAGGAGAGAACGGGTTATAAGAACTCCAATTTGCCTCAACTTGTACAAGAAATTCAAGAGAAGCTAATTAAGGGGACTGTTGAATGCATGATTTGTTACGATATGGTGCGGAGGTCTGCACCCATATGGTCATGTTCTAGCTGTTACTCGATCTTCCATCTAAATTGTATTAAGAAATGGGCTCGAGCACCTACTTCGATTGATCTGTCTGCTGAGAAGAATCAGGGCTTCAACTGGCGTTGTCCTGGATGTCAATCTGTGCAGCTCACATCCTCAAAGGAGATTAGATATGTTTGCTTTTGTGGTAAGCGCACTGATCCATATACCGACTTGTATTTGACACCACATTCATGTGGAGAGCCATGTGGTAAGCCACTTGCAAAAGACGACTTGGGTTTTGGAGATAACAAGGAGGACCATTGCCCTCATGTTTGTGTGTTGCAGTGTCATCCTGGGCCATGCCCTTCTTGCAAAACGTTTGCCGCACCACGTTTATGCCCTTGTGGAAAGAAAACAATTACAACAAGGTGCTCTGATAGGAAGTCTGCTCTCACATGCGGTCAGCATTGTGATAAACTTCTTAATTGTGGGCGTCACAGATGTGAGCAGGTATGTCATGTGGGTCCCTGTGATCCGTGTCAAATTTCGATTGATGCCTCCTGTTTCTGCAAGAAAAAGTTTGAGGTTGTTGTGTGTGGAGATATGATTGTGAAAGGTGTGATCAAAATTGAAGATGGCATCTTTTCTTGTGACTCCATTTGTGGAAAGGAACTTGGTTGTGGGAATCATTTTTGTACTGAAGTTTGCCATCCAGGCCCTTGTGGAGAGTGTGGCTTAATGCCGGGTAGACTCAGGACATGTCATTGTGGGAAAACACGCTTGCAGGAGGAACGCCATAGTTGTCTAGACCCCATTCCAACTTGTTCACAAATATGTAGCAAGCTTCTCCGCTGTGGTTTGCATTATTGTAAAGAGGTATGCCATACTGGTGATTGTCCACCTTGTTTTGTTGAAGTCCTTCAAAAATGTCGTTGCCAATCAACCTCTCGGACTGTGGAGTGCTACAAGGCAACCCAAGATAAATTTACATGTGATAGGCCTTGTGGGCAAAAGAAGAATTGTGGAAGACACAGGTGTAGTGAACGGTGTTGTCCTCTTTCTAATTCGAGCATTTCTCCCTCAGAGGGGTGGGATCTGCACCTGTGCTCAATGCCTTGTGGTAAAAGGCTTCAGTGTGGACAACATTCTTGTGGATCACTGTGTCACAGTGGCCATTGCCCTCCTTGCCTCGAGACAATTTTCACTGATTTGACATGTGCATGTGGTAGAACATCAATTCCTCCTCCATTGCCCTGTGGTATACCACCACCATCATGTCAACTCCCATGTTCGGTACCTCAGCCTTGTGGTCATTCATCATCTCATAGCTGCCATTTTGGTGACTGCCCTCCATGTTCTGTGCCTGTTCCAAAGGAATGTGTTGGTGGACATGTGGTTCTTAGCAACATTCCTTGTGGGTCAAGGGATATCCGATGCAACAAACTTTGTGGGAAGACAAGGCAATGTGGCATGCATGCCTGTGGAAGAGTTTGTCACCTCTCACCTTGTGATAATTCCCCAGCATCTGAACCAGGTGCAAAATCCTCTTGTGGACAGATATGTGGTGCCCCTAGGAGAGATTGCCAACATACATGTACTGCACATTGTCACCCATCCACTCCTTGTCCTGATGTAAGGTGCGAGTTCCCTGTTAAAATCTCTTGTTCTTGTGGCAGGATAACTGCAACTGTTCCGTGTGGAGCTGGTGGTAACAGTTTTAATTTTAATGCTGACACTATAAAAGAAGCTTTAGTCATCCAAAAGTTGCCGGTATCCCTACAACCAGTTGAAGCTTCTGCAAAGAAGATCCCTCTTAGACAGAGGAAGCTTACATGTGATGAAGAATGTGCAAAGTTAGAGCGTAAGCGTGTCCTTGCAGAAGCATTTGATGTATCTTCTCCTAATCTTGACTCTCTCCATTTTGGTGAGAATTCTGTTGTTTCTGGGTTGCTATCAGACCTGTATAGACGTGATCCCAAGTGGGTATTATCTGTTGAGGAGAGATGCAAGTATCTAGTACTTTGTAAGCGCAGAGGAACCATGGAAGGTCTAAAAGTTCATGTTTTCTGCCCAATGTTGAAGGACAAGAGAGATGCTGTTAGGGTAATCGCTGATAGATGGAAGCTTGCTGTTAATGCTGCTGGCTGGGAGCCAAAACGTTTTATTGTTGTTCATGTTACACCCAAGTCAAAAGTTCCACCTCGAGTTATTGGGGTTAAGGGTTCTGGCACTGTTAACCCTCTTCATCCCCCAGTTTTTGATCCTTTGGTAGATATGGATCCCAGGCTTGTAGTATCTTTCCCAGATTTGCCTAGGGAAGCAGATATAAGTGCATTGGTCTTGAGATTTGGTGGGGAATGTGAGCTAGTTTGGTTGAATGATAGGAATGCACTGGCTGTGTTTCACGATCCTGCCCGAGCAGCAACTGCTATGAGAAGGTTGGATCATGGTTCAATATATCACGGTGCTGTTATACTTGTTAATCCAACTGCTGGTGGGTCCTTGGCATCATCAGGAATGAATGCCTGGTCTGGTTCAGGGATTAACAAGGGTAATCCATGGAAAAAAGCTGTAGTTCAGGACTCAGGTTGGAAGGATGATGCATGGGATGATAGAGAGTTGTCTGTCGGCTCTGTCAATCCTCGTCAATCATTACCAAAGAAAGAAGCTCCTCTAACTGCCTCACCAAATAGATGGAGTCTTCTAGATCATGAAACTGGTCCAAGTTCATCTTTGTCAGCCCGAAGTCAAGTTTCTGGCGAAGTGGCGGGAGCTGGTTCAAGTTCAGTTGGAGGAACAACCATCACTGGAGCAGAAATTTTTGATGTGGTTGATGACTGGGAAAAAGCATATGACAATGCATTATAGAACAATCGATAAAACTTACAAATTTGAAAATCTTTGTATCGTGAGCAGGGATATGATTCTATATTGCCCGCCTTTTCCTCCTCTTCTCTATTTTGATCCTTTTGAGTTAAGGGACTCGGCTTTCCTTTTGTTTTGGATTTTTTTCTTTCCTGGATACATCTTTGATTTTGTATTGACTCGTTTAATTTTAGCTACTGACAATATTTTTATAATGGTTATGATATGATCTGCAGATGAATATGTTATGTAAGTTTTAGTATTAGAGTCGAATAATATGCACGTATAAATTACCTGAATAATCTATCATATCACATGATTGTTTAAAACTGCTGTTAAAACATTTAACGGCACGTCTAAAATAAACAACTGATAGCACTTGTGGCTGTGGGGATCTCCCTGCATAAAACAGGAGCTATACCATCATAAGATTCAATCTTGATATTCAGATGGGGCAACATTTCACTTAGGTGGCGTTTGGAATGGAATGGGATGGGAATCGGAATCGGAATCGGAATGGAATGGAATGTAATGTAATGGAAAGGAAACAATTTTGTTTGGTTTTTAACCATGTCCAATCGCTCGAGAATCGGGATTATAGTGTTTGGTTTCTTATTTGGAATGGAATGAAAAAAAGTAAATGACTTTAATACTCCTACACGTATTTGTAAAGTTTAAATAATATCGTTTAATTATTATTTTTTCGTCGAATACAAAATACGTTATTGAAATCATTATTTTTATAAATAAGTATTACTTAATTAAAAGAAATATATTATTAAAATTATTATTTTTCTAAATAGGGTTTAGGGTTTTGAGGTTTAGGATGTGTGATTTAGGGTTTCGAGGATTTAGGATTTGGGGTTATATTTGTAGGTTAAGGTTTAGGGTTAAAATTATTATTTTTCTAAAAATAGTTTAGGCTTTTAGAATTTTGGATTTAGCGTTTAGGGTTTTAAGGTTTAAGGTCTAGGGTTTATAGTTTTAGGATTTGGAATTTGGGGTTTAAGGTTTTGGGATTTATGTTTTAAGGTTTAAGGTTTAGAGATTTGGAGATTTGGGGTTTAGGGTTTTAGGGTTTAGGGATTTGGGGTTTAGGGTTTTAGGATTTGAAATTTGGGGTTTAGGGTTTAGGGTTTTTGGATTTATGTTTTAGGGTTTTGGGTTTTGGGATTTATGTTTTAAAGGTTTAGGGTTTTAGGGTTTTAGGGTTTAGGGTTTAGGGTTTATGGTTTAGGGATTTGGGGTTTATGGTTTAGGGATTTGGGGTTTAGGATTTAGGGTTTTAGGATTTGAAATTTGGGATTTAGGGTTTAGGGTTTAGGGATTTATGTTTTAGGGTTTTGGGATTTATGTTTTAAGGTTTAGGGTTTTAGGGTTTAGGGTTTAGGGATTTGAGGTTTAGGATTTAGGGTTTTAGGATTTGGAATTTGGGATTTAAGGTTTAGGGATTTGGGATTTATGTGTTAGGATTTTAGGAATAATGTTTTAAGGGTTAGGGTTTAGGGATTTGAGGTTTAGGGTTTTAGGTTTTTAGGATTTGGATTTAGGGTTTTGAAATTTTGGGTTTTGGAATTTTGGGTTTGAGAATTTGGGATTTGAATTTAAGGTTATATTTTAGGTGAGGGTAAAATTGGAAAAAAAAGTTTAGATGGGAATGGAATAATGATTACCAAAGGTGGGAGAAGGAATTGCGATTCCTTCTCTTTTAGTAATGAGATTCCATTCCGCCCTTCATTCCGTCCAACCAAACACACAAAATGGATGGAATCAATTCTGATTCCATTCCATTCCCTCCAACCAAACGTAGGGTTAGATCACTTCATCTACATGGTAGAGGAGTATTCACATCTGAATTTGCTATCCATTGAGCATCAATAGTTTATTCCATCGAACTATGACTCTTGTGACAAACTAGCAGAACCAATGCAGTAATGATGTGGGTATTCAACTATTTATGAGTCAATTACTTTTTCATTTTTGAGTAGACGATAATTGATATGATTCAAATATTTAACTTAAAAAGTAGAAGAGATTGAGTCTTATTACTTACCATCATGAGTTATACTTGCAATATCTTTATGAATAACTTATATAAAAAATGAATAAATAGCTTGTATAAAAAATCAAGGTGTTATACTTGCAATCTACATGAATAACTTATATAAAATATTGCAATCTACATGAATAACTTATATAAAATATTGAATGAATAACTTGTATTAAAAACCATGGTTTGGAAGATCGTGGTTTATAATTATATATATATTAACTTAAAATTTATATTATATATAAAAAATTAAATACTATTTTTTAAATTTTTAGATAAAATTATCTACATATTTTAAAATAAGTATTACTATTACCCACGACTCTTTAGTTATTATATAATTTATTTATGATTTATTTTTTTATCAATTAAATAATAAATTATTAATATTTAAAATATTAATTATTATCTTAAAAGGTATTTAAAATAACACTTGTATGTTTAACTTTTTTAGACAATGATTATTATTGTACTTAGCTCTTTTACATAATTTATTAGAAAATAATAATAATAAAAATAATATCCTTAAATCTTATTATCACAAAAATAACATTTATTATTTCTACTTCATATATTTTAACTAGTGGAAAAAAACAACACATTATTTTATTTTGAACGTTATCAAATTAGATATTGTTTGAATTGAACTATTATTATTTAAACTCATTTAATGTTAAACACAATCTAATTGGATCTCATTTAATATTATTTGAATGTTATTTTTATTGTTATGAGTTTTAGATCTATTATTTTTTATAATTTTCCAAATTTAATTAAAAATCTTCTTTTTTTGTGAATTAAGTAACAAATTATTAGAATTTAAAATACTGTCAATTATCTTAAATGTTATTTAAAATATTAATTATTTATTAAATTTTACTATAGATATAATAACAATATTACAATCTTATTTAAAATAAAATTTAATAATAATTATTTTTAATATTTTAATAAATTACATGTTTATGGTTATTACATTCAAATATAAGAAAATAAAATTTAAAGATTATATAGGACTAAAACAGTAAACTCTAATTATAATTTAAAAAAAAAGAGATAAATTAAAAAATTAATTTACATCTGTTGGTAAGTTATCCATACAACTAATTTATTATCTTATATTTTTAATTTTATATATAATTAAAAACTAATACATCACTTAATATATACTATAAATTCTTTCTTATATCTCTAAGTTATTAATTATGTTTCTCTATACTTGTTAACGTTCCTGTCATCCGTGTCTTGTCTTGTTCTCACTTTATAAACGAACAAACAAGTTAAGTTAAACAGGGGACAAAATAGGAAGAAAAAGAAAAGCTGAGTCGCCTATCTGATCACTATATATATATATATATATATATATATATATATATATATACACGGAACCAGTTAGTAAAAAACAAATCAAACAAATAATACTCTAAAATCAATAAACTTAAGTTGGTTTAAATTGATTATTTTCAATTTTTAGGGTAATTTTTGTAAATATTAAATAAATTTGATGTTACTATTAATAAAAAGTCTCATGTTTCGAAGTGGTCTACTTGTTTTGAAACATTTGTGTTTAAGTCATCTTAGAATTGAAAAATAATCAATTTTGAAGACTTCTTGTTTCATTAATTTGTATCTTACAGTAACCCGCTCAAATTTATAACAAATGAATATTATCATATTTGAAGAAAATTCAAATATCATTTTACATTTTTTCATTTAAGCATAATTTTTCAAGCTCTTTTTTTTTGTCTTCTTTCTTTCTTGGGCCATTATCATCTTCATTTGAATGTATTTTCTTATTTTTGTTTATTATTTCACATTATAAATATTTCTAACAATTCAAGTATATTTTCTTGTTACATTCTCCTACCTTCTTGAAATAATTATTTTTTCTTGACCTTTATATGTACATATATTTGGATCCAGCAATATCATACTTGAATAGTAAAAGTTAGAGAGCGTGATTTTTGGAGTCATCCTCCCAACATTTTCTACACGAAAAATTTGGTGTTATACTTGTAGTACAACTCTTGTGCCAACATATCTAACACTATAAAAAATGCCCTACAAACTCACATAAAACAAAAATCATGCTCTATTAGGGTTTTCATTTTTTCTCAAATCCCCACCATCTTGTTTAATTGCCAACACCATTTATCCTAACCTCTACTCTAGATTTGTAGCTTCTTGAATATTCATTACAATCTAGTTCTTTTCGGTTATTGTTCAAGATGATTGCTCAATTTTTTATCATTTATAGTTCGGCAAATTTCAGCGGTGCAATTCTTGTTCGTCGGTGTAAGGTTTATGAGTATTGGCGATATTCATAAATAAAATAATTAAATATAATTTAGTTTATAGATGAGTATTTCAAGAACATTTTTCAAGATGAAGAAGTTATCTAGCTCAAAACGAAAACATCTCAGGTATATATATGTTTTTATGCACATAGAAACATTTTACATTTAGATTAGTCGATCCATCGAGATAAGTAGATCAATCGAGAATCAGTCTACTTATCTCATGATTTATTTTTTAATATCTTAGACCGATTGAGGATTAGTTAGATCGATCGATCTTTTGGTTCGATTGATCGAGATCGACTTAGATCGATCTATCAACCAGGGTTTCATCTTTAAATTAATTTTTTACTAAAGCCAAACATTTCAACTATCATTTTGTCTCTATTATTTATTGATTTATGAATTGTTTAATGGACAGAAGTATAATTGAAATTTAACCTAGCATTATGGCTATAATCTTTCCCATATAAAGAACCTAATGCTTAATATTTTACTTAACCAGAAGAGCATCAATATTTTTATCTTAAGCTTTCTCTTTTAAATTGCTTTGCAAAAACAAGATTATATTTTTTAGGCTTTTTTCTTTAATTAATCTGTCAAATATTAATGGTTGTGTTTGATTAGTTAATAAGCCTAATTAATTTATGATATTTTGATTAAATGTTCATAGATCTTCTTCTTTATTTTGTTCTTAAATTATTGGATTGAATAATTGTGTGTATGATATCATAATTATTTGGTTTGATTATTTATCTTTAAAGAAGCTATCTTTATTAAATTTGTACTTAATTTGCTTATTCTAGGATTGATAGATGATTTAATATTAACTAATATATTCTTGAATCTTCTAGTTAGGGTTATTCGTTGTTGAATCTGCTCTAAGACATACCTTACACTTATATTATTGTGCTAACTTTTTCAAGTGCCATTTGAATGGTTTAATAAGTCATGTGGCTTGAGTTTTATCGAAACATTGATTCAGATCTGAATACCTTTCTTGTGAAGACTATAAAGGAAAGCAATGGCTTGTAAGTAGATTACTTGGAGGAATTATCTTGGAGGGTAGTTTAAGTCTTGGTCTTGTAATTGGACCTTATGTTCATAATGTATATTTAGATGGTTTGATAGAATGATGGTATTTCTCTTGGATCATTGTTGTAGCTTAGGTTGTTTTTACCTAAAAATCTCGTGTGTTGATTTATATTTTTGCATTATTTTATTTAAATATAATTGCATGTCAAACCGTCTGTGAATTTTAATTTGTCATATTTTTGCTAATTATTTATTCACCCCTATAGCTAAATAGATTCGCAACTAAATAAAATTTCCATTGGTATCAGAGCAGATCACTAAATACACTTAATGTTGCCTAGGACTTTGTTTTGGATCATTTATAGGAGGACTCTTTTATAACCCACACATCTTACTTTGATGGGTCTAATTACCAATATTGAAAGGCTCGTATGGGAGCCTTTCTATGGCCTATATATGATAGTGTCTGGAACTCTGTGTTTTATGGTTCGAAACCATTTATGGTTACCAAAGATAATATATTCATTCTTAAATCTAGGAAATATTGGACCACTAAAGATAAAACTATTAGTAACTGGAATCAGAAAGATAATAATGCTTTCTTTATTGTTGTATGTACGGATGAGTGTAAACGAACAACTTTGTTGTCTATATTTATTTCCATCTATTTTAAGATTTGTTTTCATATTTGTTTCTTATATTTATTTCCATTTATTTTAAAATTTGTTTCTATATTTGTTTCCTTGATTTATGGTTATTTTAATTAACTTAATATTGGACATATTATATAGGGATAATATTAACAGATACGTAGCTTTTTTCCATGTATATAATTCTTTTGTACAATTTATATAATAGAGAGAAATCACAAGGCCAACAATTTGGTTATTTCATACAGTATTTTTGACTTATTTCTGACATGGTATCAAAACAAGGTTGAACTTTTTTTCTCCTCTCTTGGTTTCGGTGTTGCAGGTGTGAATCATTTTCTCTTTTCGGTTTCTTGTGTGTCTTCTAAGTCTCGACAACATATCTTGGCACCTTTTGGTTTTGGTGTATCAAGAACCTATGTCACCGCTTCGCGTTTTTTGGTATTCTGTTTCTGAGAAAATCTTCATTAACATTTTTCTGGGCATTTTTAGGTATTTTTTACTAGAGTGATGTCCTTTGGAAATCTTTTTTTAAGGTCATTCCCTTAGTTCCTTTATATTTTGGATTTTTTTTCTTTGTCTCGGATTCCATTTATTTTGCAATAGACATTATACCAGTGTGTGTCAAGTTAACAGGTAAAAATTACTCTACATGGACTTTTCAGTTTAACTTTTTCTTAAGGGAAAAGACCTGTGGGATCATATTGATGACATAAATGTTTCACTAACATCCAACACTGAAAAATCCAAGGAGGTTATGCCTTCTCCTTCTTGGGCTGTGCTTAATACTCGAATCATGTATTGGCTTCTTGGTTTGGTGTAATCACATATCGTCACCAACTTGTTGGCTCATCGCTCTGCTCAATCCATGTGGAATTATTTGAAGAAGTTTTATCATCAAGATAATGATGCTCATCACTTTCAATTGGAAGATGCAATTTCCATGTTTCAACATGGTAGTCTTTTCATCCAAGACTATTACTCTCCATTTTTTTTTACTCTTTGGCATGAATTTATTGATTTGGTTACAATAGATGTTCTTGTTGATGCTCTTTCAACTATTTAGAATCTTTATAAGACTAGCCACTGTGATCAGTTTCTTGTGAAACTATGCCTTGAATATGAATCGATTTGTTCCTCTCTACTAAACAAATCTCTTGTTCCATCTCTTGATATTTGTCTTGGTAAGTTACTTCATGAAGAACAACGTCTTAGTATTCAAGCTATTCTGGAACAATCTTATAGAAATTTTGAGATGAAAACTATAACATATGCTACCCAAGGACGTGGATCACCTATGACTTTGAAAAATCTGCAATGTTTCTGCTACAAAGAATATGGGCATATTGCTACCAATTGTCCTAAAAATATTGTTCTTATTGCAAGAAAAATGGTCATATTATGAAAGAATGTCGTATCTGCCCCCAGAATCGTCAGGCCCAAGCATTTTAGACTTGTTTTACTATTCCTCCAGCAGCTCCTTCTATAGCACATGACTCTTACTCAAGTACTTCCTCTGATCTTGCACCTTCTGTAGCAACTTACTACACCTCTGAAATGGTGCAACAAATGCTAACTTCAGGATTATATGCGGTGAGGTTTCAAGGTAAAAATTATACTATACTTTGGTATGTAGACTCGAGAGGGTATAATCACATGACGAATGCTCCTACAACTCTGCTTCATGTTTGATCCTATGTCGGCCAATCTGCCATTCAAACTTCCAATGGTAGTTCTTTGCCAATTGTTGCGGTTAGAAATGCCTCTTCTATATTTACTGATATGTTTCTAGCACCTCAACTTTCCACGAATCTCATTTCTATTGGTCAATTAGTTGATAACAATTATGCTATTAATTTTTTTGGTGATGGTTGTGTTACGTAGGACTAGGTAATGGGGGAGCCGATCATGAAGGAACCTAAAGTGGGGTGCTTGTTTCCAATATTTTTACCTGTTCCAACACTTTCTCCAGCTTCTTCTATTAAGCTTTTGCTTGTAATAATGTTCCTGATACAAGTATGGTATGACATCATCATTTAGGCCATCCCAATACTTAAATTTTATCTTATGTATTGAACTTGGGCTTTCTTGGTAATAAAGAACGTTCTTCTTTATCTCTTGAGTGTGATTCCTATAAACTTGGTAAAAGAAAAACTCTTCCATTTCCTTTGCTTGTTAATAGAGCTTCTCACTGCTTTGATCTTATCCATAGTGATGTTTGGGGACCTTCCTCGGTTAGTTCACATGAAAAATTTAAATACTATATGACTTTCATTGATGATTATAAAAAATTCACTTGGGTTTATTTTATTTTCTCTTAATATGAGGTTTTTCATACTTTCACTAAGTTTTAGCGTATATTAAAAATCAATTATCTATGAATATTAAGACATTACACACATATTATTGTGGTAAATATTTGTTTACTAAGGGTCAGACATTCTTCGCTTCTAAAGGTATTATCCATCAACGTTCATGTTCTGTTACTCCCCAACAAAATGGAATAGCCGAATGAAAAAATCATCATCTTCTTGATATGGTATGTACTCTCTTGTTAGAATCTTTTATTCCATCCAAGTTTTGGGTTGAGGCCTTAAAAAATGCTACTCACTTGATTAATCATTTACCTTCCCAAGTTTTACATATATAGTCTCCCTATTTTTGATTGTTTGCTAAGTAGCCTAGTTACTATAATCTTTGTATCTTTGGTTGTGTATGTTTTGTTCATTTACCTCCTCCTAAGTGACATAAATTATCTACTCAATCTGTTAGATGTGCATTCTTAGGATTTAATATGTGTCAAAAGGGATTTGTTTGCTATGATCCTACATTACATTGTACATGTATTTCTAAGAATGTTATTTTTTTTGAAAATCAACATTTCTTTCCTATGTCATTTGTGCCCTCTTATTCTACTATGGCCATCCTCTTCTTTAAGTAATAGTTCTTAAATCCTTTTCAAGTTAGTTCTTACCCACAGTCTCTTTCTATGGCTCACTTTATATCTGATCCTAACATACACCGGAATCAATCAGTTGTAGTGCCTCTAGAACCTTTGGTATGTTACTCTTCTCGAGTGTCTGTACCCCCGGATAGGTATAGGTTTTCTTTTAGAAATTATATTTAAGATCTTACTACTACATTGTCCAATTTTAATATTCCTACATGCTACTCACATACTGTCATGCATGACTATTAGAGACAAGCTATGTAGGAAGAAATTGCTAGTCTAGAGGCCAATCAGACCTGGGATATTAAGCCTTATCCTTCCACTATAGTTCCTCTTGGTTGCAAATGCGTTTACTAAGTTAAGGTTCATGATGAGCGAAAACCGGCATCGCCAATTCTCGCAAATACTTTGGTTTTAATATTTGTAAAACTCTACCATGAAGTGCCGCGAATCATTTCGTAGAAAATGATAAGTATACTCGAGTCGATCTAAGGAAGGAATGTATGTGGTTCTTAATTTATTATTCAAACTTTTAAAAAGCGAAATTAAATCCTAAACATCCTGTCACGATATTTTGGTTTTGTGTTCCTAATCTAATAACATTAAAATAAACATATATACGGATTAATTAAATAAAAAAAATAAACATAGATACAAATTCAATAAATATTTATCTACAAATAAATATAATTACTGATTCAATAAATATTCATGCAAATTTTATCATTTAAATTAGTGGAGTATTTATGGATATAATAACTAAGTTAATTATGCTTGCTTTCATATTATCTAGGCTATTAAAGATATAAATTGATATTTTATTGATTCTCTCTTTTTATATGAATACCACCTTTGGTGAGGTTAGATACTTTCTTTGTTAACTAAACAAATCAATTAACTTTTATGGGTGGGGTTGATAACTAATTTGGTTAATTAAATTAATTCCTTTTTCTAAGAGATTGAAAATGAACCATTTAAATGCCACCTTTGGTGGGTTAGACTGATTTAAACTTTATCGAGGTGTCAAATTAAACCCGAGAATTTAGTTATCAGAGTACTAACTTTCAAGTTTTAAAACCACTTATTGAAAACATGTTGTCGATACATTTCCACATAATAATTCTTATAAAAACTTTTGAAATAGAACACACAACTACGGGCGATTGTACCAACAAATAAAGAAGAGCACTACTCTAGAATTAGGCCAGGATAACTAAACCTTAAAGTCTAACTTTGATTTAAGTTTGTAATGAAAAATAATATATTTCTCTACAACATCGCCCAATATAAAATCTTGAATAAAAATAAACTCAATTCATTTTAGAAATTTTCACCTATTTAATATTTATGGCATAACAACATTATTATTATATCATGATTATAAGCAGCTATACAGTTAAATTTAATCACGGAGACAAATTAAATATAACATGTAAGAATAAAACACAAAAATAGCTGTAAAGAAAAATAAAATCATACGATTACTTGACGCTTTATTCCGTTGCTAGAAAACCTCAGCGGAATTTGCACTTCCATTTATTGAATCAAAAAATCTAAATTATTACAAAAACATTACACGTTCCTCTCAAAAGAGAAGAACTCTAAACCTAAGACAATTGAACTAAAAACTAAGAGAAAAACTAAGAAAAGCTTAGAAACTAAGAAAGAAACTAAAGAAAACTCAAAAACTAAGAAATGAGAGAAAGAAAGAAGAGAGAAGTGAGGTTTTTGAGGTGTGTTTTGAAGTGAATGGAAGGGGGGTATTTATAGGTGAGGATGGAGAGAAAAAATGATTAAAAAAATGTTAAAAAAAATATTAAAAAAATAAAAAACGTATTTTGGGCCTCTTTGAGGTCATCGATAGCGTCAGCGTGACGTAAATGGTAATTGCCTGCACGTGAAAAATGGGTCAACGCGTTGGTATTTGAGCATATCTTATTCTGCCGTGTAGCGAAAGCTTATCATCGGCCTTGTGTGTGACTCTAAACATTGAGCCTTGTATGTGTGGGAAATTGTTGAAATGAGTGTAATTCTGTATGAACGTTTTTTCCAGATCTTTGACATTTTGACCTTACCGACCCATTTGTCCAATTTTTCCATGTTTGTTGACCTTTTTCCACTTATTTATCAATTTATTTGTGATGTATTGCTTAGTATTCTTTGAGTCTTTACATTGCGTTTTTGAAAAATTCGCAATAAAAATAAGTGATTAGAAAAGACAAATTTATATAAATATATGATAAAACATATTAATATATATATTTTTAATCAATTAAAGTGCATAAAATCATGGTTATTTTAGTGCTTTTTGAGCTAAATCCTGACCCGACCGAACTGCTTGCTAGTCCATAGCCCCGAGAAGCGATAAAAACTAAAAATTAAACTATCCTAAATCAACACGGTGGATTGACACGGTTGCATTTAACCTATGCAACAAGCCTTTAAACCCCTAGGTTGCCCTTACTAGTGGGCCGAGTTTGAGTCTCGTGAGGGTTTTGATAATGATACCCTGAAACATTGTACTAAATGTAAAAACAAAAAGAAACAATAAAAACAAACAACTTAAAAATTAAATTTACAACAAAATCACTGGAAATTATCAACATCTCACAAAAATGTCTCATACTTTTTAATCTCCTTTAAGATCATAATTAAAATCTCAACCATAAGTTATTTTAATCTCTTTAAACAATCATGATTTATTATAATAATTAGTCGAAAATCATTTTCATATTTCATATCAAAAATGTATCAATTTAATTTCACCCCGATTTGATTAATAAATGAATCGAGAATTCGCTTCGACTCTATTCCTCACAAGTCAATACTCTCGAAAACACTGAATCCTATGGGTTCGAAACACTCAATACTAATTTGTATGCGAAAGAGTTGATGTATAGAAATGAACTATGTTAGCGTATGTATAAAGAATAAAGGCTCAAAGTGTTATTTTAACATTGATCTCATGAAAGGAATCAAATGTATAAATTATAAAGATATCATATATAAAAATTATTTTCATGCATAAATCAAACTCATTAAGAAAAGAATTTCAAGATATATGCCTTTTACAAATGAAGAAATTGCAATGACTTTTTGAAATTACTTCTTATATCTTTCTTTTGTAATTAGCCTTTACTACATGACTTTGTAGGCAATGCGGGTTATAGTATGTAGATGATACTATTTTTATCTCTCTCTTATTTTTTTTACGTAGATATTTTTTCAATATGTGTATTTTTTAGAGAGTCGACCCATTATACAGTTGTACATTTCTTTGAATTTTGGTGAGTGGTTAATTTTGTGGCTTTTGTTTGATCTTGGTTTAGGTAACCCGGATATGTCTTTTTGTTTTGTAGTAGTCATGCATAAATGAGATATAAGCATATCTTATCAATTTCTACTCAAATCATTTAATCTAAGCAAAAATAATAATCAAAAATATATGATACTCTATTAAGATGAAAAAAAATTCATACGTTCAATGCTTTAATACCTATAGAGATCATCTAAAAATTTGAAGAAATAAGAAATGTGTTTGGAGTAGAAAAAAATATATATTTCACTCTGAATAAAGAAAATTAGGCTCAATTATATCTCTGAAAGGTAGTCTCCCTTTAAAAAAAACTTCATAAACCATAGATTTTGGGTTTGATATAATTTCTACATCTTATCAAATACTAATTATGACAAAAACTAACTAATTATCAAAAATAATTACAAAATATTTCATGATATGTTTTCAAAAATTAATCTAACGGTACAAAGACTTAACTATTTACTTAAATTTGATTTAAAGAAATGATAAACTTTTGTGAAACTTTTTTATATATTATTATTTTTAATTAAGTATGGTAACTTTTCACCACCCCCCGACCTAGAACTTACATTGTCGCCGATGTAACAATTTGTAAATTAAAGATAAAGAGAGAGAGAAGAAAGATTACCCTATTTCACGAGAATGTGCAAGTAGTAATGGAAAATGCGAGGTGCATCCGTCATATTCATCTGTTATAGTGTATACGGTGTCTGAAGACGGTCATTGTAAACTTAACATCTCGACAAATATTTTTAGTTTTAACAATTTAAAAATTATTCACATGTAATTAAAATGAAATAAACAATAAAATTAAGTAAATAAAACAAATAAAATTTTTTTATTTTTTTATTTATTTATTTTTTTTTTGTTTTTTTTTTATTTATTTATTTATTTATTTATTTATTTATTGTTTTTTTTACCTAAAATGATGGGTTGCCTCCCATCCAGCGCTTAGTTTAACGTCTTAGCAAGACGTATCTTTTTTGGTGCTAAGGGTTACTCAGCGAAATGCAATCCATTTGACAATGTTGTTTGGTTCTTCTAAATAAGGCTTGACCACGATGGCCGTTGACTTTGAGCGTTTTTGTGTCTTGGAGTCGAATAGTTCCCTTCTCCGTGTTGAATACTTGAACTATTTTGAATGGTCCATCCACGTCTTGATCTCGGCTTTCACGGAAACAATCTCAAGCGAGAGTTAAATAAAAGAACTTTCATTCCAGGGTGAAGAGTCTTAGGAACTAGCCTCTTGTCATGATAAGCGCTTAAGCGCTCCTTGTATAATTTGGCATTCATGGGCTTCATTCTAATTTCTTCCAACTCGTAAATTTAGATGTCGTTTTTCACGCTTTATCTAAATCCATGTTTAACTCTTTGGTAATTGCCGATAAGGCTTTGTGTTGAAAGTTCAAGGCGGAAGGTGGCGTACTTTCCCAATTAACGGTGGGGCTCGTCCCGATAGGTGTTTTGTAAGCGGTGCGGTATGCCCGTAAGGCATCGTTTAGCTTAAATACCCAATCCTTCCTTGACGGACCTTGATGCGTTCGGTATTCCATAATTTGCCTATTGCTCGCTTCGCTAATAGCGGAAGTTTGAGGATGATATGGAGTAGCTACTTTATGTGTGATGTTGTACTTGTTTAGTATTCCATCAAAGAGGTTTGTTACAAAAATGGCTACCTCGTCACTTATTATAGCTCTACAGGCGTTAGAACCTCTTGAATATGAAATCTTTCAAGAATTTCACAACAACATTAAGCATCATTGGTTTTGGTGGGGATAGCTACTACCCGGCGGACCACGTAATCACGTGACAAAATGTATTGAAAACCATTAGATGGGGGAAAAGGACCCGTGAAGTCAATCCATTACATCGAAAGAGTTGACAACTAAATTAGATGTCAAAGGCATTTCATCTCTTTTGCTTATGTTTCTGTTCTTTGACATACATCACATTGTGCAAAACATATGAGCATCTTTAAAAAGAGAGTGGGCGAAAAGAATCGAGGCGTAATATCTTGCAATTTTGTCTTTCACATCCCCGAAAATGACCCATGATGAAGTTCATGACAAAAAGTCGAGAATGCTCTTGTATTCTTGTACAGGTGCACATCTCGGATGACTTGATCTTGACCAATCTTGTATAAATAAGGGTCGTCGAAATAGTCCTTAATAGTTTTAAAAAACCTTTTCTTGTCACGATATGAAGTGTTAGGTACTTAAAACACCAGTGGCAAGATAGTTTACAATATCGGCAATACCGTAGGGTTCGGACTATGAAAAATAAGCTGTTCATCGGAAAGGTTTCAACTATATCGTCATTACTCTCATCTTTAAGAGAATTGAAGTGAGAAATCAACCTAGACAAATGGTCGGCTACTAGTTTTCACTTGCCTTTCTTATCCTTGATTTCTAGGTCGAAATTCTTGTAAGAGTAAGAACCAGCTTTTGATTAATCTTGGCTTGGCATTTGGTTTACTTAATAGGTATCTTAAAAGCGGCGTGATCAGAATGTCTGATCACTTTAGATCTACTAAATAAGACCGAGAAATTTGTCTAAAGAGAATCTATAGCCAGAATTCCTTTTCGGTGGTGGTGTAATTCATTTGAGCATCGTTAGTGTTTTTGCAGCATAGTAGATGACATGTAAGCGCTTATCCTTCTTTTGTCCCAGGGCTGCTCTATTGCATAATGAGCGTCACCACGTTATCTCGAAAGGTAAAGACGGTTTGGTGCCATTATAAACGAGGGTAGATGTCGGTTTCTCTTTCAAGGTATTAAAGGAAATAAGGCGATCGTTGTTGAAGTCAAATTGACATCTTTGGATAATAAGTTACATAAAGGGCGACTTATTTTAGAGAAATCTTTAATAAATCGTCTATAAAATCTGCGTGTCCCCAGCTTCTTATCCCTTCACGAGATGTAGGGGAGGTAGTTTGGATATCAATTCAACTTTTGCCTTATCAATACCACTTGTTTGAAATTATATGTCCCAAGAAAACTATCCCTTGTTGAACGTAAAATGACTTTTCTCGACTAAGGGTTAGATTGCATTCAATGCATCTTTCTAAAACCAAAGTCAATTTATGTAAGCAATCATCAAATGAGTTCCACGAAAGCGGAAAATCGTCCATGAAAATTTCAATGAACTTACTACGCGTATGTCGAGAAAATGGATATCATGCATCTACGGAAAGTGGCGAGGAAGCGTTACCATAACCAAATGGCATTCTGCGAAAAGCAAATGTCCCAAAAGGACATGTAAATGTGGTCTTTTCACGATCTTAAGTGCTATGGGTACTTGATAATATCCAGAGAGTCCATCAAAAAACGGTAAAATTAGGTACTTGACTAATCTTTCCAACATTTGATCAATGAATGGAAGAGGAAAGTGATCCTTTTAGGTATATAAATTTAGTTTCTAAAATCTATACACATTCTCCATCCGAGTGATTATTCTAGTGGGCTAATTCACTTTTATCATTTTTAACAAGCTGTTATCTGATTTCTTTGGTACCACGTACCTTTGGACTAACCCGAAACTGCTTATCATGATAGGATAGATAATCCCTTCTCCTAACAATTAAGGATTTCCTTTTTAACTACCTCTTGCGTGTTTGGGTTTAGTCTTCTTTGGGCCTCTCGTAAATGCAGGGTTTAGCACCATCCTCCAAGTTGATCTTGTGCGTACACATTGTTGGACTAATGCCTCTTATATCCACATCTCTCAAACCTATAGATTTCTTATTTGTTTAAGCAACTTTGATGAGTTCCTTTTCTTGTGGTTTGGTGAGGTTGAAGAAATTATCCTTTGGATATGTTTCTCCTTCTCCCAAAAACACATATTTTAAGTGCTCGGGTAAGACTTTGAGTTCAAGTTCGGGTGGATTGGCCTCTTTAACGGATGAAGAAGCGGGTAGATTTAAAAGTGCACTAGATTTTGTCATCACTTCATTATTGTCTAGTTGTTCAAGGTACCCTTAATTTCTTCATCTAAATCTTAACTGACCTTTTCAAGTGTAAGAGCAGTTTCGAAGCTTGTCTTACATTACGGTTTGGAAAAAGGTGTTTTGGACAAGATTATCCAAAGGATCGAACTTGAATATTTCATCGATGGCGAGAAATAGAAGGGAAAGGTGAAGAATCAAAAACTTTGAAATGAGCAGTCTCTTTATAAGAGCTGTCATTGTCAAATTTCCATCTTGGACATCGATAATAGTTTTAGTAGTTGCCATAAATGGTCTGCAAGCAATATTGTATGCTCTACGTCCAATCTTAGGGATTTTCTTGCATATCCCGAGAACCCGCAGAAGTCAACGGGTATTATCGGTTTGTCTGTACCAAAACATCTCAACTATTCCTCTGGATATTTAAAGAATCTATACGCAGAGTTGCGGGGGACGTAGTTGTGGGTTTAAATCCCACTAGATTGGTTTGTGAGAATATAGAGTAGGGCATCAAATTTATACTAGCACCTAAATCAAGCATTGCCTTAACAACCTTCCTATCCACGTAGTTATGTTTATAATAAAACTTCAGGTCTTTCAACTTAGGGGTAGTTTGTCTTGAAATCTGTGCTAGAAATTTCGACACTACTACTCGTTCATTCGATTCATACCTCCTTTCTTAGTGTTCAACTCTTTTGAAAAACTTGGCATATGAGGGCACGTTATAATGATCACTTCTAATAATGGTAAATTGATATTTACTTTAGAGAGCATATTAAAAGATCATTGAATTGCTTATCTTGTTTGGACTCTTTCAATTAGGTGGGGAAAAGGTACTTGCATCTGGTGTGGTTCTGTTGTCTTTTGAATTTTGGGAGTGTCGGATGACCCACGATGAGTTTTGAAAGCTTGTGAAGTTTAACACTTGTTTCTCCTTTTGCGATATTAGAATGTCGCCTTCTTTGTTAGGAATTTACGGTACAACTGGTATTGACTACCTTACCACTTGAAGGGTTAACATCTTTTGCTTGTTACAGTTGGTAGGCGACTTTCACAGTTCTTTCTTTTGCATTTGTTATTGAGGTTACTTGACTTTAGATTCAATTCTTTTAGCGAAGCCTCGTGGTGTTCAACCTTTGATTAGTCATCGATTGGTTGTCACGACTAACTTGAATAAAAGCATTCAAGCTATCTTAAGGTTGGTTTAAAAGATTGGCTTGAGTGGTAAGGGTGGTTGTAGGTTGGGTGATTATAGGTGTTTGGATGATACTTTTGAAAATATTGGACTTCTACTATGGCATCGACACTAGAATCACAAGTATTAGAATAATTATGAGTACCATTACCCGATTGAGCAAACCATTTCCACATTACCTCTTGATTTGAAATTTGGTGAGGCGTGAAATTTCACTTGTTTAGTCAATTGACAAGTTGCAAGGTTATCTCATTATCAAAGCCGAGCTTAATTGACCTTTGCTTTCCTTCACCACTGCTTTGTTGGGAATTAGAACGATAGCTCATAGAGATTATAGGTTTCCTCTGCGGTCTTTTCTCTGCACCTCGGTGACATTATCGACCATGTATTGACTACGTAGTGTCAATCCATCGTAAAAAGAATTGGTTTTGTAGGCGTAGTGGAAAGCTATGATTTTGACATTGAATGAAAAGGAGTTTGAATCGTTCCCGAAGCTTCGTGAAAGAGAACTACGTTCATTTGAGAAAATGTTGCTATCTTTGTTCTTAGATCAACTTGATCTTTTGATGGGAATAGAACACACCCGTAAAAATTTCATAGGCGCCTCCCGAGTTTTAAGAGAACATTTGTAGAGTAATGAACCGTGACCCGAGCTTTATCTTTGAGAGTGTAAGGAAAACACCTCGTCCTAAGTTGATCTTCATTAATTGCATGTAGTGGAAAGGTTTGGACAATAGCATAGAATTCTCGAATGAAATGCAAAGGATCTTCGTTAGGGATACCGTAAAGGAAGGCAACAAAGAATAATGAATCTTTTTCAATTCATAATTCCTTGACCTCTTGCAATTGGAATCTTAGGAAGTTACATTGCCAATGATTGGCATTGTATAGTCTTTCATCTTTTTTAGCCTATCTTGACATCTCCCGTATTGTTTATTTGTAGTTGGAAATGATCCTCACTCTATTGTGAATCAACATTTTGCTCTTAAAAACAATAGTAGATATCTACAAAAAAAAAAATGCAAGGAACCTAAACTTTTTTTTTTTAAATTTAATTTAAGCGAAGGGACCGCAAATTTTTGAAACAAGCGAATCTATTTTATTTGAAATATTTTTTTTTACGCCAAAAACTAAAACAAAAGGAAAATACAATAATGGGTGACCTCATGTAGGACTAAAATTTATCGTCTTCTAGTAAGGCGTTGCTTGGAAGATTGCGGAATGAAAAACTCAATGTCTCTCTTCATTGAATTCATCTAAGTTTCAATTTTGCCTTTACTGCAAATGTTGACTAAGCATTCAACTTGAACTTCCACCTTTTGATAGAAGCTTCCTGACGAGTCCAATAGTTGATTGGTTTTTGATTGATTGTCCTACAAACTTGAATAAAAGAATTCAAGTTGTCCTCAGAGTTGGTTTATTTGGAATGCTTCGTGGAATAGGTGGGTGGAATTCTTGGCTTTGCTGGTTTGAGCTTTGAGGGAAAGGAGGGTTGTTTTGCCTCGAGAGAAATTTGGATGACTTCTCCCATCCGGGATTATAGGTATTTGAATTGGGATCAAACCTTGGTCTCTGTTGATATGCTTGACACGTTAACTGCTCGAGGTCGAGTTGTATCTCCCTTGATATGGACCAGGCTTGATTACCTTGTCCCGTATTCTTTAACATCTGAGCCATATTGTTCATTATTTGTGTTGGTTTGTGTAGCGAGAAGAGCTGACTTGCTAATCAGTTGAACAAGTTGTTGTTGAACTTCATTCTTGGAGTCAATCTGAACGCGACTTTTCTCGCTGCGGAGCTTTACTGTGGGGTTAGCTTTTGACAATGCGAAGAGATTATCGTTTACGATGCAGTTTTTCTCTGTGCTCTCTCGCATGGCGTTGTCGACAATGGTGACATTGTTGTGTAAGTCCATCGTAAAAGAATTGGTTACGCAAGGGGAAAGCTATGATGAGGGCGTTGAGTGAGAAACATTTTGAACCTATCTGACTTAATTGGAATGGTTCTCATTTCCATCTGAGAAGAAAGTAGCAATCTTTCTCTCGGTGATGTTTTTGATGGGAATAGAATTTTCCCACCGTGAATTTATGTGTAAATTTGACCCGTGTAATGAGAGAAGGCACGGGGGAAGTGACCAAGCTTTGGCCTTATCGCTTTAAGGTGTAGGAAAACATCTCATTAGTGATCCTCGTTTAGAATCTGAAATGTTTGGGCCGTGGCATAGAAATCTCTCGTAAAGGAAAGAGAATCTTCATTAGGTAGCCCGTAGAAGGAAGGAAGCGTAGAAAAATGAATATTTTTAAGGTCGTAATTCGAAGCGACCTCTCCCTATTGGATAGCGGCGATTCTTGAGTACCCGATCATAGGTCTTGCAAACTCATAGCCATCGTGGTTTCCACGACATGTTGGTTTTCTTCCCATTTCTTTTGGTTCTAATAAAGGATTAAGACTTGATTCATGTTTGGCTCAAAATCGAGGTTGATGGGTAGAATCAGTGTTGTTGACAACATTTAAATTTATGAATATTATTTACGTATGGTGTAAGGGGGTTTCACAGGATCTCTATATAGCGTAGACTATTTTTAAGCGTAAATTTAAAACTCACTGTCGACAAAAATAAAAGAAAATTAGAGAAATTTTCCATGGCATTTAATACAAAACAACTTGGACAAAAATTTTTTTTTTTTTATATTTTTTTTAAATTTTTTTTTTTTTTAAATTTTTTTTTTTTAAATTAAATTTTTTTTTTAAATAACATGTCGGTATTAGAAAGTGTTAGGAAAGAATGGTGGTCTTGTAGGCTAAGCCATTTCTGGCCAGGAAACAGCGTTCGGGAAAAATAGTAGTATGAAGGCAGAAAAATGGTCTCTGAAGGACCTAAGCCCAGATTTTTACTTTTCATGCCTTTTAGTTTTTTTTTTTTTCTGACGGTAATTCTATTTTACTATTCACGCTATCTTATTTCTTATTAACTTAAAATTTTAAAATTTTTTTCTGACGGTAATTTTATTTTACTTATTCAACTAACTTATTTCTTATTAACTTAAATTTTTTTTTTTTTTTAATTTTTTCTGACGGTAATTTTATTTTACTATTCACGCTTAACTTATTTCTTATTAACTTAAAATTTAATTTTTTTTTTTTAAAATTTTTTTTCTGACGGTAATTTTATTTTACTATTAGCTAACTTATTTCTTATTAACTTAAATTTTTTTTTTTTAATTTTTTTTTTAAATTTTTTTTTTTTTTCTGAAACGGTAATTTTATTTTACTTCAAATTTCAAATTTCTAAATTATTTACTTTTTATGCTATAAATTTTTTTTTTTTTTTATTTTATTTTATTTTTATTATTTATTTATTTATTTATTTATTTATTTATTTTTTTATGAAATTTGAAATTTGATTAAAAAAAATGTGATTATTCTAATAAAAATATTTTTAAAATTTTGATAAATAAATTAAAAAAACTACTTTCCGTATTGTCAAAAACGATGGCAAGCGTAAATTCTATAAATACTTTTAGTTTAATATTTGTAAAGCTACCATGAAGTCTGTAGTCATTTAAATGAAAATGATAAGTATCTCGAGTCGATCCCAAGGAAGGAATGTATGTGGTTCTTAATTTATTATTGACTTTTAAAAGCGAAATTAAATCATAGCGTCGCATCGCGATATTTTGGTTTTTGTGTTCTAATCCCAATAACGTTAAAATAAACATATATCTGATTAATTAAATAAAAAAAATAAGCGTAGATCTGAAATTGATAAATATTTATACAAAATAAATATAATTCTGATTGATAAATATTAAATGCAAATTTTATCATTTAAATTAGTGGAGTATTTATGGATATAATAACTTAAGTTAATTATCTTTTTCGTAATTATCTGAAAATTATTAAAGATATAAATTGATATTTTATTGATTCTCTTTTTTTATATGAATACGCGCTTTGGTGAGTTAGATCTTCTTTTAGTTAAGCTAAATCAATTACTTTCTTTATGGGTGGGGTTGATAATAATTTGGTTAATTAAATTAATTCGCTTTTTACAGAGATTGAAAATGAGCAATTTAATCTTGCTTTGGTGGGGTTAGGCGATTTAAAAGCTTTTATCAAAGGTGTCATTAGAAATTTAGTTGTCAAGTCTTAGCTTTCGAGTTTTAAGCATTATTAAAGCGTGTTGTCAATCGTTTCGTAATAATTCTTATAAAAACTTTTAAAAATGAAAGCTTCAACTTCTTGAGGCGATTATCTTAAAGCCAAATAAAAAGCCTCTACTACAAGAATTAGGCCAGGATAAACTAATAAAGTCTAACTGATTTAAGTTTGTAATGAAAAATAATATATTCTACTAACGTCATTAATATAAAATCTTGAATAAAAATAAATTTCAATTCGTTTTAGAAATTTTCACTTTTTATTTAATATTTATGACGTATGACGTTATTATTATATCGTGATTATAAGCAATTGTATGATTAAATTTGTCGAGAATAATTAAATATAACGTGTAAGAATAAAGCAAAAAAATAAGCGTAAAGAAAATAAAATCCCTTCGATGGTACTTATTTATTAAGATTCTTCAGAAAACCTCCGGCGGAATTTGTAACAATTTTATTGAATCAAAAATCTAAATTATTACAAAAACGTTACGTTTATCTCAAAAAGAGAAGAACTGCAAACCTAAGACAATTGAACTAAAAACTAAGAGAAAAACTAAGAAAAGCTTAGAAACTAAGAAAGAAAGAAAACTCAAAAACTAAGAAATGAGAGAAAGAAAGAAGAGAAGTGAGGTTTTGAGGTGTGTTTTGAAGTGAATGGAAGGGGGTATTTATAGGTGAGGATGGAGAGAAAAAATGATTAAAAAATGTTAAAAAATATAAAAAAAAAAAAACGTGTTTTGGACCTGTGAGGTCATCAATGACGTCGGCGTAGACGTCATGAAGTGCACTGCGTGAAAAATGGGTCAGCAACGTTAGGCCTTAATGACTGAGCATTCTTTATTTGCCTTGTATGCTAAGTGCTTCTTAGCCATGTGGCATGTGAAACGATGCCAGCATGTATTGCCAGCTGCAGGCAATCTCACATCTTGTAGTATATGTATGTAATGTACTCTATGTATATGTTGTAAGTAGGGAAGTGAAATTGAAATTCTTGTGTGGCGTTTTCAGATCTTTTGACATTTTTGACCTTTTAGACCATTTTGACCCATTTTTCCATGTTTGTTGACCTTTTTCCACTTATTTATCAATTTATTTGTGATGTATTACTTCAAGTATTCTTAACTTTGAGTCTTTACATTGCGTTTTTAAGTAAAATTCCTGAAAAACAATAAAAATACCCGTGATTCCGAAAAAGACAAATTTATATAAATATATGATAAAACATATAAATATATATATTTTTAATCAATTAAAGTGCATAAAATCATGGTTATTTTAGTGCTTTTTGAGCACTCATCAGTTCACTCTGATGGAAGTTTGGATCTTTATAAAGCTTGGCCTTTTGTCCTTGGAAACAATCATAATTATGGTGTCAATTATGAGGAGACCTTTGCTTCTGTGGCTAAGATAACTATTGTTCGAACAATCCCATCTGATTGATGTTAAGAATTCTTTGCTTTATAGAGATCTTAAAGAGTGTATTTATATGAAGCCACCCCTGTGATTGTTTTCCTCTCCGACCTCCAATATGTGTAAACTTGATCACTCTTTTTATGGTCTCAAACAAGATTTACGAGTCTGGTTTGATAAATTTTGAACCATTTTATTACAATTTTCCTTCAAGTAGAGCAAGTATGACACTTCACTATTTCTTCAGAAATCAAACATAGGTATTGTTGTCCTTTTGGTTTATGTTGATGATATTGTGATCATAAGTTCTTATTTTGCTTTACTTGCCCAACTCAAGACTCATATCTCAAAATCCTTTCATATAAAAGATCTTGAGTCTCTCATATATTTTCTTGGTCTTAAGGTACATCATAGTCCCTCTAGTATTTCACTAAATCAATATAAGTATGCTAGTGATTTGGTGGCTACAATTGGACTACATGAACCTACCTTTGTCGATATTCCCATGGAATTAAATGTTAAGCTTCACAAAGAGGAGGGTGACTTACTTATTGATCCAAATTTATATCAAAAATTGATGAGTAGCTGTTTCTATCTCACCATTACTAGACCAAATATTTTTCTTTTGTTGTACAACAAGTCAGCTAATTTCTTTGAACTTCTTATCATCTTCATTTGGTTGTTATTCGTAGGATCATACCTAATATTCAGGGTACTTCTGCCAGTGACTTATTCTTTCCTACATGCAATTCTTCTCTTCTTGTTACTGATAGCAATGCTAATTGGGATATTTGTGCTAATACACATTGCTTCATCATTGGTTGGTGCGTGTTCTTAGGTGATGCATTGATCTCCTAGAAGAGTAAGAAGTATGACAGAGTTTTTAAGTCATCTAAAGAATCTGAATACCGAGTGATGTCTCTTGCTTATTCTGAAATTATTTGGCTTCATGGTTTTCTTGTTGATTCAGACTTCTCTAAGATCGTTCCTACACCTTTGCACCTCGATAATACAAGTGCTATTCAAATCACAACCAATCCTGTCTATCATAAACGTATAAAACATATCGAAGTCGACTGTCATCCTATCTGTGAAGCTTCTAAAGATTGTGTTATCACTCTTCTACACATTTCTATTGAACTACAAATTGATGATATCTTTACCAAGGCTCTCATTCGTCATCGACATTGCTTTCTAAGTAGCAAATTGCTGCTTGTTGATCAATCCGCATCAATTTGAGGAGGCTGTCAACAAATAGGTTTGATGTCCATATTTATTTCTATTTATTTCAAGATTTGTTTCCTTTATTTTTGGTTATTTTAATTAGCTTAATATTTGACATATTGTATAGGGATAATATTAGCATATACGTAGTTTTTTTCCATGTATAGAATTCTTTTGTAATATTTATATAATAGAGAGAAATCACAAAGCCAACAATTTGGCCATTTCATATAGCATTTTTGACTTATTTTTGACAATGAATTCCGTTTTATTTCTCATGTTGACACTACTAAGCTTGCTTGAGATATTTTAGAGGTTGTTCATGATGAGATCATACAACTTAAATGAAATAAACTTTGCATGCTTGGTACTGAATTTGGAAATCTTAATATGAAAGAAGATGAGACTTTTTCTGAATTCTATGTTAAATTATGTAATATTACTAACACCTTTGTCAATTTTGGAGAGAAATTGATGATTTTAGGATAGTTTGAACAATTATTTGCTTATTACCAAATTGCTTCCATGCAAAGGTCACTACCATTGATTAAGACAATGATGTAGACACCATTGAAATTGAGGAACTTGTTGGCTCATTTCAAACTTTTGAGATGAGTTTTCGAACACCTTTAAAGAAAAAATGTGTAATTTTCAAAGCCATCATAACTGATGATGGTGACAGTAAGAATGATGAGGATGATGAAGAATTCATAATCTTAGCCAAAATAATCAAGCAAATCTTCATCCAGAATAATTCACAGAATAACTGGTAACCAAGCCATTCAAGAGATTAGAATTCAAGATAACTCAATCCTATGAGTTTTGAAGGTAAGAAATCTAGACTTATTATATCTCAATGTTTTGAATGTATGGTTATGGTCATATGACAACTGAGTATTCTAACAAAAAGAAAAGAACTAGAAGAGCTTTCAATGTTATCCTTAATGACTCAAAAAATGACAACGATAATCTTAATTACTCAAAAAATTATGGCACCAACTACTAGGCATTTACTTCAACTATTGCCTTATACTCCAGTGAGTTTGACATTGGCTCAAATAGTAAGGAAAGTGATTCTAAATTCCTACTTACTAAATTTAATCCTAAAAATATCGAGGAGCTATTTATAGATTTATTGGGTTGTAAGAAAGAAAAGAATAGATTACTTGTAGAAGTAACCAAATTGAATTATAAACTCAAGTCCTATGAAGTAAATTCCCTCATTTTAGAAAAAGAAAAAATCGAGTTGTCTGAATGTATTGATAGATTGAATTCAAGTCTTGTAGGTCTTAAACATGAAAACATGAATCTTGTGCAGGAACTTGAATAATAAAAGGAAGCTATGAAGAGATTGAACATTGGAATTGAAAGGTTAAGCAAAGTCCTTAACTATGAAAAACCTTTTGGAGACAGCAGAGGACTAGGCTATGTAGATGAGTACTCTACAACATCATCTTTAAATACAACTGAGTTTTTTAAACCCTCCAATCCTTCTTCACATGCTACACATTCACATCCAACATCAAAGACCACACTTGTAAGAGATTATAACTCTACTCATATTGTTATTAATTATGCACAAAAAACTGTTATTCCTATAATAGAAAAAACTGTTAAATTTATGTCTATATGTCATTATTATGATAGAAAACTTCATATAAGATCAAAATGTAGGTTTTTGATGAATGCTCCTCAATTTAATAATTCATTCCATGCTTCTAGTTATAGGACTCATTATTATTATTCATCTATACATATGTCCAATAACTCTACTAGAAAACATGAAGTTCTAGATCTAAATAGGCAAGTGAATTTTAAAACTTTTAATTCTAGGACTAATTATCACCATCCTACTATGCATATTTCATCTTCATTTATGAATGTGAAATCTAAAGGTAATTCTAAGAAAATGTTTATAACAACTAAGGTATTTGATTTCCAACCCAAAGATATAGAGAAACCAAACTTCAAGAAAGTTTAGATTAGAAAATATTGTCTTTTTTTATCACTTAAATGTACCTTAATGTTTACCTGTTATTTGAGTGCTTGATTAACCCTTGGTGAGCATCTTTAGTTTGTATATTTGTTTCACTTTTATTTTTATTGATATTTCTTTAGTTTTAAGAAAAAATATAAATAAAAACAACAATAAAAAAGAAGGAAGTAGACTGCCTTAACATTGACTTGAACATTACATACTACCTTTATATTTATCGACTATGCATTATGCAAATGGATATTGTGACTTATGCATTTATGTATTTTCACATATGGTTATCGATGTCAACATAAACCTACTTATCCATTTATTGAGTACATATGTATGTTATGCTTCAAGTTTAGGATTAAAATTATAAGAGTTTAAGGCTTGAGATAACCTTGACTACTAAATTATGGTTGAACTCTGTCTGACACTTTAAAATGTTATTGTAAAGAGATACCTAGTTTTGAGAATGCTACTTAATGTGATGTGTGAAGTTACCATAGTGAGCAAAGAGGGCTACATCATAACTAGTGTGGAAATCATTATACTAGGTTTTTGGCTCATGCATATTTCCTTACAAAGATAATAATGATATTAAAGAAAAATACAAAAGCTTATGCTAGCTAACAAAGAAGGAGCCATAAATGGTTATAAAAAAAATAAGTAATCAATCTCTCATAAAAAGTATACGAGAGGGGAATACACAAATGGTTATAAAAAAATAAGTAACCAATCTCCGACTGTACCCACCTCAGCGAAACAGTAAATATTATTTGTAACATATTTTCTAACTCCAATTTCAATGACTTGAGACTCAAATTTCTCTAGATTGTTAAAGATCTATGATCGAGATATTGAATACGTAATTAGGGCTATTCTGTCGCTATGTTCTTCGTCGGATGATAGCCTGAGTGACGTTGTGGCTGTTGGGGTATTGACTTAATTGCTTCTGTTGATTCAGAGCGATTGCACGAACAGAGGTAAGAGAAAGGCTCAACTTTTGTTGAAGCTTTTTTGTGATTCTTAGCTTGATTATTCATCTCTTGGAAATTCTGATGATTTTGCTTACATGGATGTGGTTTTAAATGCTATATTTGCATCGAACATTCCTTTGTCATCCTAATCTTGATGTGGATGGTATAAATGCTTTATGACATTTGCTTACAACATATGCTTAACATAATTCAAAACTTTATGTGCTTTGTATGTCTCTTCTTGCTTTGAATGCTATTAGCTACTCGTTTCCTTTCCTATTGTTTCTTCTGCTTGGTTGTTGTATGCCATTCATCAATTTTGAGGTTGAAGAAAAGGTAATTTATTCCTCATATTTTTTATTGTTCAAATGGTTTAGGTCATACCTTTTTCAATAGGGCTGATTCCTGATGGTAAAATTTTCCCATGTTGTGTTGTTAGAATTAAAAAATTAATATACAATTTAGGGTTAACTATTGTTCTGTCCAACTTCCTTATCTTTGATGATCTAAAGATATGATTATGTTTATTTCACCTAAAATTATGAAAAAGTTATGATCGTAATAGAGATGATAGTGATAAGTTCTGAGTCTTCTCTCTTATCTGGTCTAATCTGAGTATTAGGTTTGCATCTCTCAAATGAAAGTTGAGACATTATATCATGCATGAATAATTTAAGAACAAGATTTGTTACTTACACTTTCATGTCAAAGTGTTTTTATTGTAATATTTTAACTTTAAATAGGGTGTGTAAGACTGTAAGAGTCATATATTTTCCTTGGTGCTGATATCTTTCATTTATGATCTTGCCTCTTATTATTTTCGTGACATGTCTATTGAAATCTATTTTCAATGGTAAACCTCAGGTAGTAACCTTAGATTATTCTCTTTTTCATTATCTACCCTTTTTTTTTTGTTAAAATTTTAATTTTGTATTTTGGTTATCTTTTATATCTATATGCTCTTACTTTTTGTTTATTCAATGTTTACTCTCACAGGTACTACTAGAAGCTTCCACCATGAACAAGGCTTGTTGTACTATTGGTGCCCTTACATGCTATCAATTAGACTTTAAATATATTACACTGATACATGAATATGTTTAAATGTTATTATCTATAGAGATGGATGTAACTTGTATATGTATAATTTTAACTTTACATTTGTTGCTTGTGAATTACTATTATATTGGTGAAATAAAAAATAATTGTTGCAATTTTTGTATAAAAATATATTTTGAGATTATATTTTTTTGTTACAATGTTATCCATAAATATGTTTTAAGACAAAAAAATTTGTCACAAATACGTTTAGACAAAATATTGTCACAATTTTGTCTCAAAATTGTGAGTTTTAGACAAAACAAAAATTGGTCCCAAAAATATTATTAAGAGAATCAATATGTTTTAGGGACAAATTTATTCCAAATCAGAATCAATATGTTTTAGGGACAAATTTATTCCAAATCAGAATAAATTTGTTTATCTTATAAAATAATTTTCAAGGACAAAAATTTGTAACAAAACTTTAATTTTTAAAGACAAATATTATTTTCTTAAAATATTTTTGAACAAGCTATCTATTGTTTTTAAGGACAATCTTGTAGAATTTAGGGGCAAAAATGTTTGTCCTTAATTTTTTTTTTTGTCAAAATTGAATTTTGTTTCAATAGATTTTCTGTGACCTCCACTTTGGAACAAAAGAAATTGACAATATTTTGTCCCTAATTCTTATTTGAGACAAAATCTTGACTTTCAAAGACAAAAATCTTTGATCAAAAAACACATTTTTTGTAGTGATTAAAATTCAAGGTTCTATCAAATGTGGAAGATTTTTGAAAGAGTCATCTCCAACTTTCATTCATCTCTAGCTTTTCTACTTGAACTTTGAGCCATAACTTAAGGAGCTTGACTAGCATCTAAATATCGTTTATAAGATTGTTTGATTACGATAATAACTGGCTCATCGTGTGACTTTATCGTGATTCATTCTTTCTATAAGCATGAAATCATTGGACATTATTCTATGCATATTATCTGAGTGAGTTCGGTTATCTAATCTTTGGCATGGAATTGTCTTTGGGGGAAGACAAAGAAGAAGTGCATGATAGAGCTTACTACCTCTTTGCTTCATTGTTGTTTCTCTGTCTTGGATTTAGTACGTGTATTAGACTCTATTTTCTTAAGCTTCTTTGGTTGAGTTATTGTGATTAGCTAGTATGCGTTGTGTCTCCATTGTTTTTTCTGTGGTCTGCGTCTTTATCGTGGATTTATTATGTTTGTAGTGTTTTTATTCTATGTCTAGTAATGTTTGTTTTGTGTTAGTTTTTCTCTTGTTTGAGCGTTGTGTTTTTTGGTTAGTTTAATGTATTTAATGATTTTTGATTGATTTGTGTCATATAGTAACTTGGTGTTTTAGTTGAATTGGTTAGTTCTAGTTGTTCTTATAATGAGTGCTTGCTAGACAGTTTGTACTTCAAGAATTATTAATTAGGGCTGCTGATTTTAGAATCTCTTCTTCCAATCATTGTTCTATTGGGTTAGAGTGAGATACTATAAGGTTTGTATTCTTTCTGTTCATTCAATGAATTTCTCTTATTGACCTTAAAAATATCATACTCAAATACTATTTTATTAAACTAAATAGAGAAGGAAAAATAAATAAATTTTCAATTCACGTGTTCTTATTGGCTCATTTGTGCATATAAATTGTTTGTAATGGCTATTTTTAACTTTGAGGCTAATTTTAGTTAAGGATAATGGTTTTTTTTTTCCTTTTCAAAGTATACATTACCTATATAATAATATTTAGATTGATATTTGTTCTTTGAAGTTAATATTATTGTTTCTCAAAATTAAGCATGCTTCGAAATAAATATTGATTTAGTATTTCAAGCAATTTTTAATATATATTTTTTCTTACATCTCTTCTATCTGATTAAGACATTGTCATCTATATTTGTAATTATTTTTTTTTTTAATTTTTGTAATTTGTTTTTAACTTTATATGTGTTTATGACAATACAAGTACATATATGAATGATTATATTTTCCTCGCTTTTGAAAAGAAGACGAAAAAGTTGTTCATTGTACCTATATGCATACTTAGTTTGTAATTATATCAAGAAAATTATTAGTAAATGTTATTTTATAAATAATCAATTTATATATTTTTAATTGTTCATTTATGTATTATAAATAAGTTTTATGGCTAATTTTGAAATTTTTGGTTAAATGTGTAGCCTAGTAACGTGTTTTCTAACGAGAGAATAATGATAATTATAGGATCTGGGTTTTAAATTTCATTAAGTAGATATATATACAGTTTTTTGTTTTTTAAAAAAATACTTATAATTTATGTGAATATAAAATTGTGATACTATTTGAAATTCTTGGCATGCAAATTTTATAGCAGATAAAAATTGGCTATTTTGAAAGAAGAATGTATATTTTTATTTTTTCTTTTGCAATGACATTACAAAAATTATTTTTATAAATATTTTGTTATTTAATTAGGTTAATGGACTTTGTGCACATGCTCTTGTTCTTAGTAGAACGTGTCTACATACTTATTCTGCGAAAAACATATTGTTATAATAAACCTTAAATTTCACATAATAATTTTTATAATATGTCTTAATATGAGTATTTACAGTAGATATTTTTCAGTCGCTTATTTATCAACTTTATATTTTGTTATTGGATTTTTTAATGAATTTTTATCTTTTTCAATTTTTTGACAATTTTACAAAATGGTTGGAAATCAAATCTTATACAAAAAAAAAATTACACTTAATGCACTCACAATGAGATTTATCTCTCGTTCATTTTAAATTATAGATTTAAATCACATAAAATATTATTTTCTCATGATAAATCTCATAAATCTAAGATAACAATACAACAATGTTTTTATCATTTTAATGTTATATAAAAAAAATTTAAAAAGTATATAATTAATTTTCTATTAAACTCTAATTATTTTTAAAGAACATTTTACATGTCAAATAAATAAATTAGTTATACTATAAATTCCTTAATTGAAACATTCTAAATTGAAATTTTCACATGTAACATACATAATAGATTTATTTCATGCATAATCACACTGTAATTCATAAATTTTAGATTTATCATGATCTTCTAGTAAACTTTTAATCTTTAATTCTAAATTACCTTAATTCATAGCCATGATTTTTCATAGAAACACGATCACCTGTAATCATTGCAAGCCTTTAGATCTCAAAGTAATTCCTCTCAAGTTCGATTGAAAGAGCAAGAGAGATGATAACAACAACGTTCTGTTCTGTACAAGGAAAGATATCCAAGTGGTAAGTTCTTGATCGAAAGACCCTTTTTTTCTAATTTTTTCAATATTTTATATTTTCTATGTATATATCTATATATATATATATATATATATATATATATATATATATATATATATATATATATATAGAGAGAGAGAGAGAGAGAGAGAAAGAGGCTTTAGTAAATGAAAATATGCCTCAAAATTTCAAGAGGTGATCTATAGTCTATTTTCTTATTGGATATTTCTTTATTGAATTCTTAGCGGATTTAAATTTTGAATTCAGAACTTACTTATATTTGAGTATTTCCTTATTTAATATTTCCTTATTAGATCATTAGTGGATTCAAATTTTAAATTCATAACTTACCTATATTTAAGTATTTCTTTATTTATAGAACATTATCATATTTAATTGTATTCTTAAAGGACCAATAGCATAATTATATTATTTCCAAACTTTATATAATTTAGACCATCACTAAATCATAAATTTATTAATACACATTCTACAGATTAAAGGTCTCACTTCTCATAACACATATCGAACCCAATAAATAATAATTTATTTAATCACTTCATAACGGATCTAATTAGATATTTGACAATATATTATTTAATATATATTTACATTACATATAAGCCCATATATGTTATAATTAATTAAAATTAATTCCAACGATACTTTCAATTGACTAGTTAATAAAATTGTTCAAGTTTTTAAAGTCTATATATTTTAATATTCGTGCTTTCATCGATGGAAAAATGAATATTTATCCAAATATGGATCTTTTACTCTAAGAATTTGGTACTATTTTTTAGAAAGAAAAAAAGAGTAGTTTAAGCCTTATTATTTGTAAAAATAATGTAAGATAAAGTTATACTTTTATTTAATTTTTTGTTAAATATAAAAAGACATTGTAATAAATATATATTTACATTTTTTCATACACATATATCTTTTGTGACCTAGTTGTAATATAAAAAATCACCAATGGTCTCAAAATAACATTATCTTATAAAACTTATTATGATAAAATAAAAATAGACCAACAACCACCTCCAACTATCAATTATGGTGGTCTTAAAACATATTCACCACTCTATAAAAGGAATGTATACATTTAGGTGGCGTTTGGTTCGTGGAATGGAATCGGAATCGGAACGGGAATCGGAATGGAATGGAATGGAATGGAAACAATTTTGTTTGGTTTGACCACTGAAATCAAGCTCAGAATCAGGATTACAGTGTTTGGTTTGCCACTGGAATGGAATGAAAAAAGCTGTAAATGACCTTAATACCCCTACATGCTGTAAAGTTCAAATAATGTCATTTAATTACTATTTTTTCGTCACACAAAATATATTATTGATATCATTATTTTTCTAAATAATTATTACTTAATTAAAAAGAAATATATTATTAAAATTATTATTTTTCTAAATAAGGTTTAGGGTTTTGAGGTTTGGGATGTGGGATTTAGGGTTTAGGAATTTAGGATTTGGGGTTATATTTGTAGGTTAAGGTTTAAGGTTAAAATTATTATTTTTCTAAAAATGGTTTAGGGTTTTAGAATTTTGGATTTGGGGTTTAGAGTTTTAGGATTTGGAATTTGGGGTTTAGGGTTTTGAGATTTATGTTTTAGGGTTTTGGGTTTTGGGATTTATGTTTTAAGGTTTAGGGTTTAGGGTTTAGGGATTTGGGGTTTAAGGTTTAGGGTTTAGGGTTTTAGGGTTTGGAATTTGGGGTTTAGGTTTTAAGGTTTTGGGTTTTGGGATTTAGGGTTTAGGGATTTGGAATTTAGGGATTTGAGGTTTAGGGTTTAGGGATTTGGGGTTTAGGGTTTTAGGATTTGGGTTTTGGGTTTTGGGATTTATGTTTTAAGGTTTAGGATTTAGGGTTTAAGGATTTGGGGTTTAGGGATTTAGGGTTTAGGGTTTTAAAATTTTAGGTTTAGGGTTTAGGGTTTTGGAATTTTAGGTTTAGGGTTTAGGGTTTTGGAATTTTGGATTTTAGAAATTGGGATTTGAGTTTAAGGTTATATTTTAAGTGAGGGTAAAATTGGAAAAAAAAAGTTTAGATGGGAATGGAATTATGATTACCAAGGGGAGGAGAAGGAGTTGTGATTCCTTCTCTTTTAGTAATCTGATTCCATTCCGTCCTACATTCCGTCCAACCAAACACACAAAATGGAAGGAATCAATTCTGATTCCATTCCATTCCATTCCCTCCAACCAAACGTGGGGTTAGATGAATGTACACATGTATGTTACTTTAAAATATGAATGTATAATGTATATAACTTTTAAAATGAATGTAAGTGTGTATATAAATGTAAAGAAATTTACATATATATATATATATATTATTTTAGAAGATGAATAGACACATGTACATAACTATAGAATTACATATGTACATTACTGTAGAAAAGAAATGTACGCATGTTCATAATTGTAAAGGAATGTAAACCGTTCATTAAATCCCTAACCGTTGGTCACGAGCCCCTCAATGCTGATCACCAGACCCTTACCGTTAGTCACCACATACCATAAGACTTTGGAGATTACATGAAAATGACAAGGTCAAAAAAATAACTTTAAATGTCAAAACTATGTAATTTTTGATAGTCCAGGCTATTTTGCAACCAAAATACTTCAAGCTTTAAAAAATTGTTATTTTAGGGTCCTAATTTCTCACATATCTAATGAATTTATTTTTTAAAAGAAAAATTACTCGATTTTTAAAAATAATTTCGTTCCAAATTAAATAATTTTTTATGAAACTTAAATATTTTTTTTATCCAATTTCAACTATTATAATCATACTTACTACAGGTTTATCATCATCAAATTAGAGCAGATAAATAAAATGACAAAATCATACATTATATAATGAACTTTTTTAAAATCTCATTGAAAAAATTGAAAAAATAATTGAGTAATTTTTTTAATTAAAAATTACTTCATTATATATATACACACCAAAAATTATAAATATGTATTTGTTATATATTTTATTCTATTATATTTAAATAAAAATAGATAAAATTAACTTTTATTTATCTAATACATTTTCATAAACAAATAATTTAAAAACATACTTTTTAAATAAAAGTACAAAAAAACCTGAGTTCTAAACAAAAAGCTTAAAAATATATATTTTTCCTTAAGACTTTATTTTAAATTTTAAAGGACTAAAAGATACTTTTTAATTTTTATTTTAAGAAGACTAAAAATCTTCCTCTTTTTTTCCTCACTTTAAAAGAGGAAAATTTTATGTTACAAACATTGTATTTTACTTCCATTAACCAACTATGAATGTAAATTTAACCTGGATCTAATTTGACCCAATTTAAAGTGTGATTAGATTCATATAAGTCAATTCTTGTCTAATCAGATTATTTGCCCAACCAAAATAATTATAGGAATAGGTTTAGAGTCCAACGTTTTTACTACGAGTTCAATCCAAATTCGATCCAAAATACGAGTTAAATTCAAATTTTATAAAATCTATATATATTTGAATATTATGTGTCATTATTTTATTATTTCTTATGTCATTTAAACTTAGACATTGACTTAAGTAAATTTAAAGTTCAAAAAAGACACCTAAATCTATGTGAATGTTTCAAAGCTAGGATTTGGGCTTGCATTTAAGTTGAAAAAGACAAATTCTAAATACATCAATCAAAACCTATAAATATATATCATTATGTTTAAAATTATTAAAAGATATGTATTAAAAAATAGGATAGATGCATTGTAAGTTACTTTATTTGTGTAACATTTTATTTACTATATTTTCACAAAGTATACTTAAGTTATTCTCTAAAAATATGATAGTTTAGTCACTTATGAAATAACAACATATTATTTTATTAATTAAAAATATGAAAGTTAATTTAATGGGGATAAATTTATCACTTTATTATAAAAGTTTAAAACTTATTTTCAAAAACGCTAGGTTGTTAGGATTTGAATATATTAAGGATATGTATGCCAATGATGATGTTTTTTTATGTTTATGATGCATGTGATAAGGCTTCTTTTGGTAATTTTTACAAGTTAAATGGGTATTTATTTAAAGAAAATCATTTGTATATACCCAATTGTTCTATTCATGAACATTTAGCTAAGAAGGCTTATAGGGGAGGTTTAATGGGACATTTTGGTGTCAAAAAGACTTTAAAAACTCTGCATAAACATTTTTATTGGTAAAAAATGAGGTCAGATGTAGATAGAATATGTTCTAGATGCATTATTTGTAAACAAGTCAACTTCAAGGTCATACCCTAATGACTATATTCAACCTTACCTGTACCTAGCATACCTTGGATAGATATTTCTATAGACTTCATTTTAGGACTGCCTAGGCCAAAGAAAGGTAAAGGTCCCATTTTTGTAATTGTAGACATATTTTCTAAAATAGCATATTCATAGCATGTCATAAAATCGATGATGCAACTTACATAACAAAGTTATTATTTAGGAAGATTGTTAGGCTACATATTGTCACGTCCCGCTCAGAATGTCCCTAAAAATCCAAAATAAATGGTAGTTGCCTAAAGGATCTAGACTATTCTACATGAAAAGTCCTAGAGTTGCCTAGAGAAGTCTAGAAAAGGGCTAAAGTTGGATGGACTCAACTCAAGCTTGAAGACCCTAGAACGTTCTAGAGCACGCTGGAGGGTTCTAGAATGGGTTGGAATGTTCTAAAACGTGCCGGATGGTTTGGGAATGATATAAAAGCCGTTGGAATCTTACAGAACATCCCGGAACGTGCATGAAGGAGCTAGACAAACCTAGAAGACTCTAGAGTTGGCTAGAAGGTCCTAGAGCCTTGTGGCACATTGTACATAAACCTAGAACAATCTTGTATATTCTAGGCTTAGAATTATCTAGAAAATGGTGGCATATTCTTAAGCTTAGAAGCCACACTATAAATAGACCAAGTGGTCTTCATTTGTAATCATCCTTGGGAATTCTTAGCATCTTGTAACATAAATTCTCTCTAGAGAAACACAAAGCATTCTTTGCAAACTCTTTCTATTCTCTTTGGAGTTACATTCGGATTCAAAAGCAGGCTTAGTGCAACGGACGGTGCTAAGTGCCGCACGATCGATACTTTAAATTTATGGTCATGACAATATGGTACCTAAGATTATTGTGTCTGATCGGGATGCTAAATTCCTTACTTACTTTTGGAAGATTTTATGAGCCAAGTTGGGGACTAAATTTTTATTTTTTTTACGTGTCATCCCAAACTGATGGTTAAACTAAAATATTAAATAAAACTTTATTTACTTTATTGAGAGTTACAACTCAAAAGAACTTGAAAAACTGGGATGATTGTTTGCCTTTTGTTGAGTTTTCTTATAATAGAAGTGTGCATTCAATCATTAATCTTTTGAATTTTTTTTGTTTTAATTCACTTACTCCTATGGATTTGTTACATTTATCTATTTTTGAAAGAACTGACTTAGATGGTAAAAGAAAATCTGAAATGGTAAAGAAGCTACATGAAAGTATTTATGAGCATATTGAAAAGTACAAGTAATATACTTTCAAAACCAACAAAGGACGACAAAGAGTTATTTTTGAACCCGATGATTAGGTATGGGTTCATATGAGAAAATAACGATTCCCTAAAAAACAAGGATCTAAGTTGCAACCTAAAGAAAATGGGCTAATATTTCAAGTGCTTGATCGGATTAATGACAATGCTCACAAGCTAGAGCTTCCAGGTGAGTATAATGTTAGCACTATTTTCAATGTTTTTGATCTTTCTCCTTTTGATTATGTAGGCGACGATTCAAGAACGAATCCTTTTGAAAAGAAGGAGAATGATGATAATAAAGGAATGTTATAAATTTTGAGTGGACTCATCATAAGATCAAAGACAAAGAAACTCAAGGAAATATTGAATGATCTTATTCATGAATTAAATCATGTTCAAATAGCACCATAAATGAAGCACAAGGCATGAAGAGAACCAATCAATAAAATAAAAACAATTCTAGTATTGAAGGTCAACCGCGACATGGATCCATGTGAGCCATGGCATGATACCCATTGGACCAAATGGCATTCAAGTAGTTACATGTGCACTATGGTAGGGGATAAAAGGCATTGTGTTAGAATTTTTTGATTGCAATCACTTGCTAACTTTCCAGGCCATGTAGCGACATGGTTTCTTGAGTTTCGTGGCCCGCCTAGTTTTTGTTGTAATATTTTCTCGTATGTGATGAATCCAACTATGGAAATTTAATTTCCTTTAAGGTTCATATTATGCTCTATAAGGAACAATGCCATCAGTTTCCAAAAACACATTATCTCATATTTAAAACTTTGATTTTAATATCAAGTTAGGAGCTTTTAATGTTCTATGTTCCTTTACAAATCGATTTATTAAGAGATTAACAAAACCTATGGTATCCTATCATCTTGCATTTTGATGAATAATATTTATTATGTCAAAATTTAGTTGAATATTAGTTTTTTGGGATATACTTCAACTTTGTTATTGGGATTTACTCCAACTTTGTTATTAGGTTTTTGGTAGTGTCTCATGTAGTTCTCATGTATCAAATGTCCAAAACATGCTTAGAATTTTTTTAGAAAAATATTCTTGATTTTCAAGATAATGATACTTATTGTCCTTATTTATTTATATTTAAGAAAAAAATTACAAACATGAAGCTATGAATTATTTAAGTTATTAATAATATCATATATAAGTAAATTTTTTATAAAATATAGATATATTTTATATTATTCCATGTATTCTAATGCATAAAATATATTTTGTTAAAATATTAATTGAATTAGAGTTATATATAATCTATCTAATTTTTATATTTTAATTATTGGAAATTTGATGGAATAAATTATAAATTTTAATAAGTTATATATATAACATGTGTGTATACGTGTGTTGTTTTAAATTAGAGGAATAAATCAGCTAATCCAATGAGTACATAAATTACTCATATCATCGCTCATGAAGGCACTGGAATTCATCCAGGTGGATCATAGAATATGATATATATATATTACTATATTAGCCTCCAAAAGCAAAGCTAAACTTATATACGCATACCAACGAGGAAAAACCAATAATTGAGAATCAAAATGATTGATTTCCTGAATCTCAAATTTCATTTCTTTCTTTTTTTTTTCTATAAAAATAATAATGAATGAATATTCATTCATCGAATATTGCTCCAAAAAAAAAACACAATTAGAAAAATTAATACCTAATCAACAAACAATAACATCGTAAAAAATCTATCTTATTTTCAATTATAATGGTTTTGGATCGATTGTTTCTCAATTCTGAAAATCTAATTATTATACTGTAACCGAATTCTAAAATCATAAGCAATTAACGGTCACGTTTCTAAAAACCCAGTCATTCTAAGAATTGAATTCCTGACTTGACTCAAATCTCGTCCCTTCAGAGTCCTCCCATTGCCTGTACAAACAGAAAAGGCCATCTTTCCTGCAATTCGCCGCTCCACGATCACATGGGGCGGCACTAATTCTCGGTCATCGTCGATGTCGCCGTGATCTTCAATTACATCTGTTTCACGAAATCGGGAAAAACTTTCAGGGATATTAACTGGAATAGAAGTGGAGATGATCTTCTTCTTGACCTTGTTTTTCTGTATTGTCTCATGATTGGTAACGTATTTGTTGTTTGAAGTTATTAACCTGCCCTGAGTTGGAAAGACAATCATTTCTTGGAAATCGTAGCTCATATTGTTGTGATCGGAGAAGATAACTTCGGATTCTTGAAACTCTACGAATTTAGCCATATAAATCTTTAAATGCGAATGAAACAGTTGTAGTTAAAATGAATTAGCTAGAAGCTGGGTTTTTAGCAATTTGAAACTAAATCGTACTTGGTTCCTTCTCTCTATATATGCATGGTTGGACTTGGACATCTTTGTTTGTCATTTATAAAGTTTATTGAGTGTGGCTACAGCTAGCTTATTAGGAAAAGTTTCCACTAAAATTTCACCTTCTTTCCCTACTTGGATAATAAATTACATATTTTATACGTTATATAACTGATTTAAAAGTATAAATTATGTAAGTATTTTTATTTTTATTTTTATTTTGTACAAAAAATAAAAATAAAATAACAAATTGTATCGTAAAAACGATTCCTTTCGAACTCAATTCTGATCACTTAAAACCTTAATAAAAAAACGAGTTTATATCATTTAGATTAAAAAATAATCAAAAAAAAAAAAAAATTAACATACATACTTCCGAAGCCAAAACCTCGCGTATATAGCAGCACTCAAAATCAAAATAATCTATACGTGGTGCCTTAACAACCAAGGAGTGGGGATAAATAGAACTCAGCTTATTAATGGAGTCGCAGTTATGATATTTAACAAAGATATTGTAAATTTAGTTTTTTTATTTTTTATTTTCACAACAATACAATATAAAATATATATTTTATTTCTATTATTAAGAAACAAATTTCGATATTATTATATTTAATCGTGTTATATTATATTTTTAGATTATTAATTATAAGTTAATTTTATTTTAAAATTATTATTGTTATAATAACAGTTTGGGTTTTTAATGTCGTATTTTCCATTTAATATTATTAATTTGTTTCTCTCTTCAAGTTATTCGGCCACCTATAAATCTAAAACATGTATGTTTCTTCTGGCTCACGGCTTTCATTTAAGTTATAGTTAATTATATATTATACTTTTATGAAACTAGCTTTTATTTTCCTTCTGTTTTTAGATAAGTGTATTGACTTAATTTCTCAGAATTGGCTCGGTTTTAACCGAGCGTATAGCTTGCTTCGATTTTTTATTATTTTTTTTATTTTGGACGAATATGTAAGAATCATTAGTAATTAATTCAACTTTTAGAGTTTGGTTTGATTGGTCTTCTTTTATGGACTATATAGGTATTTGAATATGGGAGATGATGAGAAAAAAATGTGGGAATTAAATATGTTTATATCAAAGAATGGTATAAAATTATGCACAACTTTTCATAATTAACCCTTAAACTTTTTGACCATAACTAATCAAATTGGATAACGCTAAGATAAAATAATGTTGACAGAATGTTGTCAACTTTGATTAATTAATATAATGTCTTTAGGTATTTTAATGGTTTTAATTAAACGTTGAATTTTTTTTAAAAAAATTAATAAAAACTTTAATTAATGTTGAAATTATGTTAAGATTATTATATATAAATTAATATCATCCGTAATCACTATATTAGATAAAAAGATGTTATTTAATTAGAATTCTTAAAAACTTAAATTTTTAGAAGAGGAATCAACATTATTTTTAATTGGTATAATCAGTGATCATGTGGTGCACGACAATGGTGTATGCAAGAGAAGAAATGGAAAAAGAGTGAGGTATATTCTACACTTTCATAAGGTGAGTCGGAGATACTAGTGCTACGTTGTAACTCTGTTAATTCACAAGGTGGATTTTGGATGGATGGTTTACGAGGGCAACCCACACTATTATAAAAATAGTTGTTTCAATGGATGAATCAATTTAAAATTTAAAATTTTTTTTATAAAATTTATTCATTTTTTTATTATATTCAAATTAAAAATTATATTCGATTACTAAATAATAATAGAAAAAAATAAAATCTATTTAACAAATAGTTTAAATAATACAAATAATTAAAAAATAATATATTAATTAATAGCAAAAACAATTATCATAGTATTATTCTATGTTATTCAAGATCATCATATTTTTCTCCTAATGTTATAATACAAACTTACATATATAATACAAAAATTTATACACATAAATAATAACACATAATGACAGAAAAATATGAATAATAAGTGCATAGGATTAATAAAAATATTTACAAGAGTAAATGAAGTGATGAAATAAAGGAAATGAAGAAACAAATAGTGTTTTGTAAGCGAGAAATAGGTATAAAAAATTTGAATATTTTGCTCAAAAAAATAGGGGATTTAAAAGATTAGTTAGAGGGGAAGAAAACCCACTAACTGACGTTGAAATTGGTGATCGTAGATGGCTGAAAAATGAGAAAGAGTGGAGGAGAAGTGGAGAAGGTTTTGGGTTTTTGAGAGTTATGCGGTGCTTGAAATAGTTTATGTTTGAAGAAGAAAGAATAGAAAGGAATTTATCCACGTGTGTAACATCGGTTTCAAGTGTCAACCGACGCTATCCACGTAGCATAGCGTCGAATGACACCTGAAACCGACATTATGTCCATGTGTAACGTCGGTTCGACACATCAACCGATGTTACATCCTATGTGGATAGCGTCGGTTCTACATCGAACCAACTTTAAATTCATTATAAGTCAATTTTTCCAAAAATTGACTTTACATATCGACTTAAATACCTCTTTTGTAGTAATGTCATAGAGTTTTTCACATAATAAGTGGGAAAGCAATTCTCTAATTTTTAGGTTATATATTTATCATTTTATGTCTTGAAAGAAATAAAATAAGTTGTTTAAAATATATGTATCCGTAGTGATTTTTGATTTAAGATATTTTTTGAATTAGATTCATTGATATAAGTGAATGATATAAATTAATCTGAATTCTTTTATCTAATGTTTTCAAAATTATATATTTATAAAAAAAAATAAATATTAAATGACCATCGTATATGAATAGTCACTTCATGCCTCACTAGATTCCTAGTGATGGCTTGTCTCGAGTAAAAAAAACGATTGTAAATTGTTTACCACTATTACACAGGAGAGAAAGTAACGTGAAAATTGTTGGGTTAGTTTTCTAAACTCCTCTCTTAGATGTTGGGTAAGTTTTCTAAACCTTTCTCTTGTTTATCTCAATTTTGAAGATTGAGTTCACACACATTTTGGAGACTAAGAACAATTTTTTTGCTACAATTTTTAGCTTCTTATTACATCAATTTATAGGAAATAAACTGCTGAAATTTCAATAGTTTTACAGAATTTCAGGGGTGGAAAACACCACTCCTTAAAACTAGAAACTCACGCTCACACCACTCATGAAAACATGGAATAATTCACTCATGAAAACATAGATTACTGAAAACAATCCTAAAATTAAGGCAGTAGCAGCAGCTACTTTCAACACCCTCTCTTAAACTGATTTTTCTGCTGAAAAAACAGTTTAGGGTTTTCTTGATTAGTCTTCAACTTTGAGCAATCCTCCCTTGTTCGAGACTAAGGACTGAGCACATTCCAAGCAACTTCTAAGTTTCTCAAAACTTGGTTGCTTGAGGAGTTTTGTTAGAATATCTGCTACTTGTTCTGAACTTTTACAATACTTCAACTCAATAACCCCATCTTGACATAAGTCACGAAGAAAATGAAATATGACATCAATGTGTTTGCTCCTCCCATGCATTACTGGATTTTTAGACAGTTTGATAGTAGACATCTTATCACAATAGATTATCATAAGGCTGTCTTGCTTCATTCCTAAGACTTCAAACATTTTCGTCATCCAGATCCCTTGGTAGGAGCTTGATGTTGCTGCCATATACCCAGCTTCAGTAGTTGATAGAGTGATTATAGGTTGCTTCTTTGAGGACTAAGAGATAGCTCTTGAGCTTAACATATAACCATGGCCTAATGTGCTCTTTCTGTTATTTAGATCCCTTGCATAATCACTGTCAGTGTAACCATAGAAATCTGAGTTGTCACCTTTCTTATAGAATACTCCATAGTCTAGTGTCCCTTTTACGTATCTTAGAATTCTTCTTGCTGCATTCAAGTGCAACTCTATTGGATTTTCCATGCATATACTTATTAGGCTCACACCATACATGATGTCTGGTCTAGTTGAAGTAAGATACATGAGACTTCCAACGATTTGTTTGAAGAAAGTGTTATCAACCTCTCTTCCTCATTCATCCTTGCTGATTTTTAATCCAGGTTCAACTGGAGTCCCAATGGCTCGACAATCTTCCATCTAAAATCTTTCAAGCACCTCATGGGAATATTTCTTTTGGTAAATGAAGTTACCAAAAGAGTTTTGAATTACTTCTATCCCCAAGAAATAGTGTAGTAGTCCTAGATCTATCATCTCGAATTCTTTCATAATTGAGTTTTTGAACTCATTCATCATTTCTTGATTTTTCCTATATAGATTAGGTCATCAATATAGAGTGACACGATTAGAAGTTTACCTCCAGTTCCATCCTTAGTGTACAATGTATATTCTAAGGGACATTTCCCAAAACCTAACTTGGCAAAATAGGTGTCAATTCTGCTATACCATGCTCGTGGAGCCTGCTTCAGGCCATAGAGTGCTTTCTTCAACTTTAGCACTTTTTCTTCTTTTCCCTTTTGAACAAAACCAGGAGGTTGTTTAACATAAACCTCTTCTTGCAATTATCCATGGAGAAAAGCAGACTTTACATCCATCTGTAAAATCTTCCAAGATTTCTTTGTAGCCAATGATATGAGCATTCTTATGGTTTCATGCCTTGCTACAGGTGCAAAGACTTCATTATAGTCTATGCCCTGCTTTTGTTTGTATCCTTTAGCCACCAAACGAGCTTTATATTTGTCAACCTCTCCTCTTTCATTCACTTTTGTTTTGAATACCCACTTTACCCCAATCTGCTTTTTTCCTTTAGGTAAATCAGTGAGCTTTCAAGTATTATTCTTCTCAATTGACAGTATCTCACTGTCTATTGCCTTCTTCCATTTATCTTCCTTCACAACTTCATCAAAGGTGATGGGATCACTGCCAACAAACAAGGCAAAGTTGGTAGTGTCTTCATCTAAACCACTGAAAGTTGTCTCATAGTCCATCATCCAAGGAGGCCTTGTCAGTGTTTGAGGGTTTCTCAGATTATAAACCCTCTTTTCTTTAGATTCCTCGTCACTTTGAGCTAATGTGTGAGCTTGAGGCTTCTATGGTGATGTTAATGGTTGAGGGATTTGAGTCTCAGTCAACTGAGTTGTCCTTTCATCATCTACTTCACTTTCCACCGGTATATTCTTTGATGTTTCTGGATGTTCTCTCCAATTCCACCTTTTGTCCTCATCAAACACCACGTCACGACTTATCACTATCTTTCCTAAAACTGGGTTAAATAGTTTATAAGCTTTTGATAATTCACTTATCCCTAGGAACACACATTTCTCAATCTTGTCATCTAGCTTTTTCCTTCTCTGATCAGGTATGTGTGCATATACTATGCAACCAAATACCTTGAAATGATCTACAGTTAGCTTCTTTACATTCCATGCTTCTTGTGGAGTCATGTTCTTAACAGAAAATGTTAGACTTCTATTAAGAATGTGAACTGTCCAACAAACATTTTCAGGCCAGAAAACTTTAGGAACCTGTCCTATTGCGTGTAAATTCCTTACCATATTGACTATGGTACGATTCTTCCTCTCACATACACCATTTTGTTTTGGTGTATAAGTTGTTGTCAGTTGTCTCCTAATTCCCTTTTCATTGCAAAACTCAAAAAACTCCTTAGAACAGAATTCTCCTCTTTGATCTTTTCTTAGACATTTGATCCTTTTTTTTTGTTTGTGTCTCCACTAGAGAAGTGAAGTTTTTGAAAGCTTCAAAAGCTTCTCACTTTTCCTGCAAGAAATACACCCAAAATTTTCTGTTGTAGTCATCTATGAAGGTTATGAAAAATCGTTTACCTTCATTAGATGTAAGGGACATTATACCACAAAGATCTAAGTGAATCATCTCTAGGATCTTATAAGTTCTTATTGATTTTCTTGTAGGAAACATTTCACGGTCATGTTTCCCTATGATGTAGTTCTCACATGTTGTTGAGGAAGGCATTGTGATTTCAGGTAGTCCTTCCACCATATGCTTTTATTTTAAAGTCCTGAGGCCGTTGAAATGAAAATGCCCATATCTTTCATGCCATTTCCACACTGAAACATTTTCTTTGGCCATCAACCATGTTTGGACTGATTTAATTTTGAGAGGGAAGAGTCGATTTCTTTTCATCTGCACCACTGCAATTGATCCACGTTTGGGATCATAAATCTCACACTCTCCCTTTTTAATTGTGATCGTGTAACCTTTGTCTTGTAACTGACCAGCACTAAGCAGATTTTTTTAGGTCAGGTATGTAAAATACATTAGATATTACCTCAATGAACTCATTCTTAGTTCTTATCTGAATATCACCCCTTCCTTCAACCTTCACAGTTGATCGATCACTAAAACTAACAAAATTGGTGAAACTCTCATCTAGAGTAGAGAATGATGACTTACAACCGCTCATATGGTTACTACAACCTATGTCCACGTACCAAGTGTCTTCATACGTATCTTCCATTGCTTGGAAGGCCATCAACAAAGTCTCCTCCTCTTTCTCCTCTCCCTTTTCTACAAAGTTGGATCTTTCACCATTCTCTTTGGTCATTTTTATGTGATACTCACTTTTGTAATGACCTAAGTTCCCACATTTGTAACATTCGACCTTTGATTTGTCGAAATGTTTCTTCTTATTTTGATTATCATCCCTTCGAGTTTGAGAAAATGATTTAGTTCTTTCTCTGCTCCACTTCCTATCTTCATCTTTTCTGTAGTTTCTATTGTAAGAGTGTTGTCCTCGACCTCGTCCACGTCCACCACGACCTCTACCTTTTCCTCTTGTGTTTGAAGACTCATTAAAGGTGGAAACCTTCAGTGCCTACATTTCTTCAACTACACTGGTCCTACTAATTCTTTACTCATGCATAAGCAAGGAATTATGTAATTCATCTATGGACATATCTTCAACTATATTATACTTCTCAATTGAGCAGACCACATAGTCGAACTTGGGAGTTAGGGACCTTAGTATTTTCTCAACCACAATATCATCTGTGGTTTTCTCACTGTGAAGACGCATCTTGTTTGCCACTGTCATCACTTTTCCAAAATAGTCATTTATTGTTTCTCATTTCTTCATCTGAAGAGTTTCAAAATCTCTTATGAGAGTTTAAAGTTATGCCCACTTCACTTTATTGGAGCCCTGGTACTTATTTTTAATAGTCTCAGATGTCCTTAGTCGTATCCTTGTTAAGGATTGTCTCCAAAATAGACCCATCGATTGCCTGAAATAGGTAATTCTTTACCTTCAGGTCTTTCAATTTCAATGCATCATTTTTTTGCTTTTATTGAACAGAAACCTCTGAACTATCCAGTTTAATCTCTCCAATCCCAAAATTCCTTAGATCTTAGGAAGTTTTCCATCAGCATATTCCAGTGATCATAGTGACCATTAAATCTAGGAATAACTGGTTTGACAAAACTTTCATTTTTTGTAGCCATTTTGCTGCTGCAAAGTTTTGGTTGTTGTGATTTTTTTCCAGCTCCCTTCTTGGCTTTGATACCAGATGTTGGGTTAGCTTTCTAAACCCCTCTCTTAGATGTTGGGTAAGTTTTCTAAACCCTTTTCTTATTTATCTCAATTTGAAGATTGAGTTCACACACATTTTGGAGACTAAGAACAGTTTTTCTGCTGCAATTTTCAGCTTCTTATTACATCAATTTATATGAAATAAACTGCTGAAATTTCAACAATTTTACAGAATTTCAAGGGTGGAAAACACAACTCCTTAAAACTAGGAACTCATGTTCATACCACTCATGAAAACATGAAATACTTCACTTATGAAAACATAAATTGCTAAAAACAATCCTAAAATTAAGGCAGTAATATCATCTACTTTCAACAAAAATAAGAGATGTCAATTTTTCGTATAATATGATAATAGACGTAAATTTAAATATGAATAATTTAATATATTATAATATAATTAATTTTAATTTATTTATTTAATGAGAATATAAAAGAGATGCTATATCATAACTAAAAATTAATATGTTAAATTAATATTTTGATATTATTTTATTTATTAAGTTTAACGATTTAATAAATTTATTAAGTTATATTTAATTAAAATAACATATTTTTAATATTTTTTTCATATAAATAATAAGATAATCAAATTCGACGTTACATATATTCAAAATTATCTTACACAATAAAAATAGTTTTATTATTTAATTAATCAAATTTGATTTATTTATCAAACGAAGTCATATATACGTACACAATTCATCACCTAATGAAAATCATTTTTCAAAATTTAACCCATTCTACGTACATAGTTTTTAATACAACGTGAATATATTGTTTTAAAATATTAAAATATATTATTTTTATTTTCACATATTTTATACAATTTTTTTCTATATAGTAACAAAAAGAAAAAATAAGGTAAATGTATAAGTTCACGAAAAAAAATGTTAAGAGAGAGAAAATAGAGATAGACAGAAGAAGGGAAAAAGTTGAGGGAGAGAGAACGGCTAAACAGAGTTAAAGCCGAGCCGGGTTGAAGCTGACTACAAGTACGAAATAATAGCTAAATGAACTAATTATTGGGTAAAAGGCTCGAATGTAAAGATATGGATCGTCTAGATCGACGAATCCGTCAGCTTATGATCCGTATGAAATTAAATGGTGGGATCCACTGTCATAATAATTTTTATATTTAATTAATAATATAATTTTTTTTATATAAAATTTTATTAGAAAAACATTATTTAATCTTATAACGTAACATATATTTTTTAATTTATAAGAAAAAAAATATATTATTTCATTTAAAATATTTAAAAATAAAATTAATTAAATAATTATGTTATTTATATATTTGAGTATAATTTTTATTTTATTTTTTAATATTAATTATATATTGATATTATTAGATAAAATTATGATTAATAAAATATTTTTATGATAATAATATAATATATTATTTATGTAATTATATTATAAATAATGATAAATTATAATAATATTTTAAATTTTTAAATATGTATTTGGTTATAATATTCACATATTTGTTCAATTTATTTAAATTTTGAAGGAAGAATTATTTAATAAAAAATAAAAAGTCCTTAAATTAGTTTTCATACAGGACAAACCAGTTACGTCAATGCCAATACACGTGTCTACTGGTGTCATAGGTCACAGAAACGCCACCATACTAGGGGAATCTCAATCTCAATATCAATGTGCTTGGTTGCCACGTCCCTAATGTCGGCGTTTTCGTGTAAGTCTTATCATTATACTCATCATTTTCTTTGTTTTCTTTTAACAATCGAAGAAGCAAACTAATGGAATCTAAATATCAAGTGTTTTAGACGGATAAGTCTCTGAGTTGAAGTTTGGAAACAAACAAAGACAAGCAAACTTATTAACTTAATTTATTTGGATAAGAGATTTTATAACTCATTAGCTATAACACGAATAAAATTATTATTAAATTATAAATAAATATATATTTTATTTTATCTAAATATTATATATATCATTATTATATTAACTTATAATTTTAGTTTAAAAATAAAGATAAATATTTACGATAATTTAATAATTATATAGACATATTTTTTATTTTTTTTATTTTTTTAGTATTAATTATAAATAATAATTTTTTTCTATAAAAAGTATACAAATTTAAATATTATGTATATTATGTTTTAAATATAAAAATAATTTATAAATAAATTTTAATATAAATATAACTTTATCTTATTCTAAAAAAATTAATATGTTTAGATAAAAATTAATTTGAATTAAGTATATCGTGAAATCATATTCAAATAATAAATTTTTAAATCTAATTTAAATTGATTAAAAATAAATGATTTTAATCTACATATCACCTAATAGAAGTAACTTACTCAACCAATGGCAAAGATGATTCCATTGTGAGTTCAATCTTATTTGATGGCAAAACTTAATTTTTTGTAGTAGTATTAGTTTTAAAAAAAATTCTTTCAAGTTGATAAAAAAAAATAGAATTAATATAAATTATATATGCTACTTTTATTGCTAATATATATGATCGTACATGTAGACACACAAACACAAAAAGTCATGTACGTTTTAACATGTTTGGCATAAAGTATAGTTAATACACCGTGGATTCTATCGATTGTGCCAAAGTTAAGCCGCTAGTCTTAAAGGAAACTAATTAAACAAAGGACAGGAAAATGAAAATGTTGCAAATTTCAAGTATTATCGGTCTTTTATAATAAAAAATAATTTTATTATTATTATAAAGGATATTAAATTATTAGTATTTAAGTAATGTTAAAATGAAAATAAAAACTAAAAAAAAAGTAAGAGAAAGTAAAAATGATATATTAAATTATTGAAATTGTTATTAAATGAGTAGAATAATAAATGAGTCATTCATAAATTATGTGATAAGTTTAATTAAAAAGACATATAATCTAGAAGTTCACTATCTTTTTTAAATAGAACATTTTTGTTAAATATTTTTTTTATATAATTCAATCCACCAACTTTAAAAAAATAACAATACAAGTTAACTAATTACACTACTATAAATCATATATATGGTCTCGAATATTTAGTCTCAGTTTTTAAATAGCTGAGGCTATAGACAACATCAAATTTTTTTTATTAATTTTTTCCTTTCTATTTCTCATTTTTATTTTCCCTCCCTCTCATTTTTTCATTTTTCATTTTCCCTCCCTTTCTCTTTTTTTTTCGATTCCTTTTTCCCGGCTCGCAAGCAAGCTAGTACATGTGTTCTTCCTTCTTCCCTCTCTTCTTCCTCTTCCCTGGCCCAGCTGCGTACCTTTCCTTGTAAGCTAGGACCCTCCTTTTCTCCCGGCTCGCACAGAATCGGTTAATTTTCATTTCGTCAGATCTTGTTAGGAATTTGAGCCAATTTTCATCTTAGCTCTAGTTCTAACCCTAATCCTATTACTGCTTCGACTTACTTCCCTTCTTAAACCCTTCGACGCCCTCTTTCTCTTTGAATCATCAAGTTTCAATTCCTTTTTGGATTAATTTCTTTGACTAAATGGTTGATCGATACATTAGTTTGGATTTCGATTCAGCGTTGATTAAGTCTGAGCCACTGGGTTCGACTGTTTGAATTATAGGTACTGATTTTGGTACTGACTTTTATGTTGTGTGTAGGGACGCTTATGGTTTTATTGTGAGACCTCAAAATGTATAGAGATATCGAGAATATGCTTACATCTATGACGTTTTCTTCTACTTATCTTTCTTTTCTTTTCGATTCCTTTTTCCCGGCTCGCAAGCAAGCTAGTACATGTGTTCTTCCTTCTTCCCTCTCTTCTTCCTCTTCCCTGGCCCAGTTGCGTACCTTTCCTTGTAAGCCAGGACCCTCCTTTTCTCCCAGCTCGCTCGCGTAACTGGTTAATTTTCATTTCGTCAGATCTTGTTAGGAATTTGAGCCAATTTTCATCTTAGCTCTAGTTCTAACCCTAATCCTATTACTGCTTCGACTTACTTCCCTTCTTAAACCCTTCGACGCCCTCTTTCTCTTTGAATCATCAAGTTTCAATTCCTTTTTGGATTAATTTCTTTGATTGAATGGTTGATCGATACATTAGTTTGGATTTCGATTCAGCATTGATTAAGTCTGAGCCATTGGGTTCGACTGTTTGAATTATAGGTACTGATTTTGGTACTGACTTTTATGCTGTGTGTAGGGACGCTTATGGTTTTATTGTGAGACCTCAAAATGTATAGAGATATCGAGAATATGCTTACATCTATGAGGTTTTCTTCTACTTATCTTTCTTTTCTTTGTAGATTTCACTCATGTCTTCATTTGTATGCTGGTAATTTATTGTGAGATTGATAAAGAAGGGTAGATGTTGTATTTTTTAATTTTCTCAATTTATATTTGAAAATTAACTTAATTGAAATTTATATAGTCACGGTTTAAAGGTAACCGAAACAATATATATAATTTTAATTTCAAGTCTATGGCCTCGGTTATGAAAAAACTATGGTCATAAGGTGTACCTATGGCATCAATTATTAATAAACCTAAGTTATAGGTCGTTACCTGTGGTCTCTCTCACTTAGGCCTCGATTCTTATAACCAAGGCCATAGAGCTACGGTCACGATTAACAACCAAGGCCATAGGTACATATTGTAGTAGTGTAACTTACCTCACTTTTTTATGATTTTCTTCATGTTTTCAAAAAATATTATTTTAAAAAAGTAGTTTAACAATTATTCATATTAAAAACTTCTTTTTCACATTTAGTTCAAAAATAAGTTTAAAAAAACAAAAAATTAAGCTAATGGATCTCAAATGTCACTTTTTAAAAATTGCTAGACTTAAATATTACTAAAAAAACTAATGAATCTAAACATTTTAACTGTAATAACCAGTATAAACTACTGTGACATTTTTTCCATTAAAAACCGCTCAATAATTGATTTATTCATCATTCAACCTTTTAAAAAAACAAGATAAAAGATGTTATTCGTAAGCTAGAATATTAAATAACCCAAATGGCCTAACTTAAGAGAATAATGCATTCCTTCGCACTTATTGATGTTGATTTTTGTCAACAATATATAGGATTGTCCTTTATGAAGCAACGAGATGAATCAAACAATTATGACCTTGAATCACCATTGGGGGAAGGGGTGTAGGTGGTGGCTTTGGCCCTTTAATTCTTAAATCAATAATAGATTGATGAAATTAGAGGATAAATAGTTGCTTTGTGATGAAAAGAAAAGATAATGTCTAGTTGTGATTCTTGTTATGTGAGACATCAAATATTTATGAATGTGCACCATAACGAACTTTGAGATATCGAAGAAATAACATTTAGGAATTAAGGAAAAACCTATGATACCAGAAAGAAAAATTAGAGTAGTTAAAAACAATAATATGCCAATATTTAATTTTTTAGACTCTGAAGGAGAAACTTTTAACAAAGATGAAGTTCAAGTAACAAAAGTATTAGTTCATGATATCACATTAAGAAGATAATAATGTTTAAATACAAATTAAAAAATATACAGTTAGAAATGGATAGAAGCCTAGTAGGCATGACAAAAAATTAAGTAATGTTAATGAAAGTTTTTGAGACTTTTAAAAGAAACAATGATATTATAAGTTATAAATACAATCTCTTAGATGGATTAAAAGTAGAACTATCTAGGAGATTAGACGCCTTGATACCTAGAAATGAGAGGGAAAAAATGAAGAAAAATCTATCGAAAAAAATATAATTCCAATTTAATGGAATACAGAAAAGAATTAGAAATACAATTCATGAATCCCATAAATAAAGACTTAGAAAAATCAATTAGTTTGTTAAAACTAACTAATGAAAAATTAGAAGAACATTATAATTAAAAACTTTGTACAAATAAAGAGAAAAAAGATATGACAATAATCAACGAGATTGTTTTTGAACTAGAAATAATGACCCCAAAAGGTTATATAAAATCAATTTCATTACCAGTCCCCTACCAAGAAAAAACATCTCATTCACATAGGGAAGAAATAAATAGACAAAGGTCAGGAGAGCCTAACACTCCCAATAGAAGAAGAAGACAACCACCAAAAATGGAAGAATTAAAGGTTGCATTGAAAAACTAGAGATAGTATCCTACCGGTATTCAAACTTTATGAAATTATAGATCTAATATCTTAGATCTAGGTTGTATAAAAGATAGGAAAAATTCTTAGATAAATGAGCTAGTGGTATGAGTGTACTCATACAAATCTCTCAAACTACAAAAAAAAAACCCTTTAATCTATAGGATATTATAGCTCATAAAATGAGAGGAAATGTTAACATTTGGTTTTCAAATATAATAGATTAGCAAAATTTATTAATGTAAGGGAATTCTCCCACAGGAAGAGAATATTTAGATATAGTTGTAAATGAAATATACAAGGAATTTATTAGAGAAAATAAAAAAAGAACTATCACTAAATACAGGAAAAATGAAATCAATTAAGTCAAATGACATTTAACAAATATGAAAATTTGTAACATTTGTTACATAGATTCTTTTATTTGTAAATATGAAATGTATTACTATAAATTATCACTCTCTACGTAAACAACTTATAAGGAAACGTTTTTTTTTTCAAAAATTACCTAGGACATTACATAATTCCTCCTGGAAAACCATACTAGACACTTTGGGAGGAAGAATAAGAAGCCTTAAAGCTAGATAATCATTAAATGCCAAAAAAGAAAGGAGTATAAACAAATAAGAAGAAATGATAAAATCTATTGTGATACAAGAGATTTTAAAATACCAGGAAAATATTGATATAAAATAAAATCCTATAAAAAGAAATATAAGAAATTTAAAAGATACAAATTCAAAAAACAAGATTTTCAAAAATATAAAAGAAGATTTAATAGGAAAACCTATAAAAAATATATTCTTAAAGAGAAATGTATAAACCTCCTAAAAATAATAATTATTGCCCTTTAGAGAAAAGGAAATTATGTTAATAAATGCCCTAACAAGTTTTAACATGGGAAAGAATTTAAAAAGAAATTTTAACATACATCAAAAATCTTAGAATAAGCTTTTAAGATGGAATTAGAACCAAATAAGGAATCAGACATATATGATACTTACAATATTTTTCTATTAGAGAAAATTGAGATGAAAATAGTCAACTTGGAATATGAACACTCAGAATATAAGTACTCTTCATTATAAAATGAATTATTTGTATAATATTACAAATCTAAATAATACCTATATTAAGGTAGGACTTAAATTTAAAGGTTATGTTAACTATCATTTACATGCACATATAGATATAGAAGCTAGTATGTACGTGGTAAGTAAATATGTGTTTCCATATGTTTCAAGAAGAACACTGAAAAAAGAACCAAAATATTTAATTATAAGAATTGTTAGTAATACTACAATAAATCTTAACAAGGTTTTAAAATATATAGATTTAATGATAGGAGGAATTTTTTTTCATATTTCTAACATATATCAACAAGAAACATGAGTTGATTTATTAATAGAAAATAATTTCCTAAACTTATATAAACCTTTTACACAATATTTAGACAATATAAGTCTAATAACATTAGATGGTGATATCATTTATGTATCTAAAATAAGACAAGTTTTGACTGTATCAAACCCAACTTTTATGCAACAACATAAAAAATGAAAAAGTGATAGATAGACAGAAAAAAGCAACAAAAATCTTATTTAGAAAATATTTCATTAGATATATAAGAAAAACAAAACTTTTTTGTTAATGAAATACAAGAAGATAAATCCTTGGTAGGTATCAAAAAATTATTAAAAATAGTAAGCTCAGAAAATCCTTTAGATCAAAAACTCAATAAATCTAAATCATTGCCAACATAAAATTAAGATACCCTAATAAGGTTATTATAGTGAAACCAATGATTTATACTCCAAAAGACAAGATTGAATTTAAAAAACAAATTCAAGAAATTTTGAAACTAAAAACAAATTCAAGAACTTTTGAAACTAAAAGTCACAATACCAAGTAATTCACCTCACTCTAGTTCAACATTCTTAGTCAAAAAAGAAGCTGAAAAAATAAGAAGGAAAAAGAGATTGGTAATAAACTTCAAAGCATTGAATAAAGAAACCATTGATTATGGATACTTATTTCCAAAGAAAAAAACTATTATCATTAATAAAAGGAAAGAAATATTTCTAGTTTTGATTGCAAAAATAGATTTTGACAAATAAAACTAGATAAAGAATATCAAAAATTAACGGTATATAGTTTTCCCCAAGAAAAATTCCAATAGAATGTTGTAACATTTGGACTAAAACAAATCCCATGTATCTTTTAAAAATATGTGGATAACTTCTTTATAAAATTATAAAATATTTGTTGTGTCTATATAGATGATATTTTGATTTTCAATAATGAATTAAATAAAAATTACTTAAATATTATTGGTATTCTATAAGAATGTAGGAAAGAAGCATTATACTACTTGAAAGAAAAGTGGTACTTGCTCAGCAAAAAAATTAAGTATTTACGGTGGAAATTGATGATGGAAGACATAATCTATAACCTCATATACTAGATAACATTTAATGTTTTCCTAGCGAATTAAAAGAAAAAAATCAATTACAAATATTTTTAAGATATTTGACATATGTTGAAGCATATATTAAGAAACTTATAGAAATGCAAAAACCTTTACAAGCAACCAACAACACCAAGTAGGTTGACAAATCTAGGGAAAATAGTAAAGCCTTTAGTACTATTTAGATAAGCATATCTCTGAAAGACATCAAAGATAGTAAGGCATTCAATGATATTCAAGGAAACATCCCCAAAAAATCATTAGTCATTGAAGATGAAAAGGACTAATGTAAAAATCTCATCAAATCACAATGGTTAAGCCTCTACAATTTGATCAAAAAATATACCCAAGAACACCAAAAAATCTACCCATGAACACATAGAAGATACAAAGTTTTATCCTATAGATAGAAAAGGAATTCTTTGTGGGAAATAAATTCAATATTTTGGAAGCAACTGATCCAATATTTATTTACAAAGATTTCCTAAAAAATTTTAAAAAAGCAATCAAGAACTTTAGGAAGAAGATAAAAGTAGGTGATAAGCATGTTTATCTCAGATTTTTCAGTTCATTAATAGACTAGAATTAGGAAGGATGTATTAGTGTCTACCACTTTATCAAGCTAGGGATTTCCTACACAATTAGAGAAGTTTCTAAACCAAGGGCGCTTCTAGAAAAGGAATTCAATACGAAAGAACATTGTGTATTAAGAGATCAAATGTTAAGTCAAATTTACTATAAATTTAGAAAAGTTGATAACTCTATTGAGATCAAAGTAAATTACTCAACAAATAAAGTCATCATCCATTCTCATAGTAGCATGACTCTCTTTAAAGAAGATGGTGAAACAATCACCAAATATAAGACAAAATTTAATAGAAATAACCTAAGAATTGGTCAAGAAACCAAAAATCTACTAAAGATCATAGATGCATTTACCGCATCAAAGATCAAGAAGACAAAGATGTGTCATCATCAACGTCATCCAAAGGACTGTGAGTAAAAAATAACAAGGGAAACTAAAGAGGAGGAACCGTCAGTAGAAGAACAACAAAGATAAATAAAAATTTAGACCCACATTTTTAGTCGGCAGCATATGCTAAGGAAAAAAACAATGATTGATATTTAAAGTATTAAAGTAGAAGAGTTATTAAAGTAAGGCTAAAATATTTACTTATATCAAGTTATAATATTGCAAAAGAAGATAAAAATAACACTTATTTTGATAAGAAAAATTAAAAGAAAATCTTAAATAATTATAGGAATTAACAACTAGCGTTAAACATCTAGACTGAATTGGTATTAGAGCCATATGGATATTAACATAAAATGGATGAAAATTTTAACACCATTAGATTTAGGGACACCAATGGTATTAACCATAAACTTTAGGGGTATTATAGTATTTTCTACAAACCTCAAGGACATAAGTGAATATATGTTAAACCTAGGGACATTTTAGATAAATATCCCCTATGTGGCCATATGATATGAATGGGAAATTGTGATCTAAATAGGGTTTTTGTCCATAATGGGCATATCCAATCCAAAAGTTTAAAAAGAGACTCTTTGTTAATTTAGTTTAAAAAATGCTCTTTGTAACCTCTCAATCAAGTAGCAAGTCATTTTTCTCTCTCTCCTATTTCAATTAACATCTCAATTTTTTCATTTCTTTTTCTCTCTCCTCTTTCCAATCCCAGCTTAATTTTTTTTTCTCCTTATTTTCAAAAACAAGACAAAAAAAATATTTTAACTACCTTTTGCAACTTTAAAGTGCCGAATAAAAAAATTATAAATTTTTAATAAATAAAACATAATAAAAATAATTTATATTTATAAAATATAAATAACTTATCAAAATTTTATAATAAATTAACTTCAAATAATAATAATAAATTATAAAATAATTACAAAATTAATAATAATTATTATTACAAAATAAATTATAAAAATTGGACTAATAATTATAATATTATTATATTAGATAATATTTTCACACAAATTTTACAATATAATGTTCTATGTTTGTATTATATATTGTAAAAAGTTGAATAGAGAAGTTTCACAATTTTTTTTAATAATTTAATTATTTTTATGAATATTATTTTTTATATCATAATTATAATTAATATTCTAATTATTTATTAAATATAATTATAATTATATTTAATAATAATAATAATATATTATATTATTTATGAATTATCAAAATTCTTAGCATATCATTTTAAATATATGTATAAATTTATATTTATTTTATTATAAAATAAATTATTTTTTATTTTTTAAAATAAAAATTTAATATATAATATAATAAAAGAGATTTATGTATTTAAAATTAATTATAAATTTATAAGATGTTGATGTTTTTTTATGTTTATAATAATTATGTTTTATAAAATAGAGCTAATATATCTTTTTTTTATAAATAAAATTGATTAAAAACTTTACTTTCAAGTTTAAGGTAAGATTTTGTTTATTTTTAAACCAATCCACGATTAAGCCCATTTTTAAATTATCACGTGAAAAATGGCTATTATAGACAAAATCTCATCTATCTAGTAAGATTCACCCCTCTCCCCCATCTTAAGTCACATATTCGAATTACTCAAAAATATAATTTAGTCTAAAAATAGATTTGAATGGGAAATTCTAATAACATCCAACGTATGTCTCTATATACATATTTTTTCTTTTATTTTTCTTGATGTAAGACTTACTAGTTTTTATTAGTTTTTGTAAATCTTACAAAAATCATAATAATTTCTTAGTAATATTTAGTTTCTTATGATGTAAATGGCTCTAATATCAAATCGTTGTTTGCTTCTAAAATACTAGTTGTATCGTGCAGAAATGGATCAATCATTTGTTCAATCTATTGGATTAAATCATAAATTTTTATTTGAGATTTTATTTTCATGGTTACCATTTCTAGACTTGCTTCTAGATCTATACATTCAGAATTAGGTTCTTTCTACATATTATATATTTTTTATCATGTTTAGTAAAACAATATATTAATCTTTAGAAGTTTTCTAAGACTTTAGATCTTCCTTGACTTACGTTAAAATTTTCTTTTATTAGTTTTCTAAAGCTGATTAAAGCTTGTTTAAGATAAATAATATCTTTTTTTAGGTTTCGCAATTATTACTTCTCATTATTTCTTGCTTCTCTATAAATCAATTTCAGATTTCCTTTTCAAATATAGTAGTCATTTTAATTATTTTAATATCATTTCTAAATTTTAAATCAATTAATTAACAATCAAAAAATTTAATTTTATGTAAAGCATGTAACTATTACCTGATAAATAAAGAGTCCATTGTGTTCTTTTGCTTTTACTCGTCTCCTTTTGATCCTTGATGCTAGCACCTTAAACATTTCTAACTTTAATGTTCTCCGCAACTAATGGTGAGCTTTGGCTATCTGTATACTCATTTGAATCTTGAAGTGAGTAAAGATGTCTTTAGAATAAAATGAAATTTTTATTTATTATAGTAATATTGCATACTTAAGCTAACTAAGAATCTTGAAGAATTTCTTAACTATTCATTACTTATTAAAACATAAAGGTTAGTTAAAAGTGTTTTTACGATGTGTGTGTGAGGCTCTAAGAGGTGTGTTGTTGATTAATTCTTAAAAAACACTAAAATTATCATGATTTAATATAATTTAATTGATTAAAAAGATTTATATTTATATGATTTTATCATATTTTTATATAAATTTATCTTTTCAAAATCATGAGTATTTTTATTATTTTTTCGAGTATTTTTATTATTTTTTCAAGTATTTTTCGCTTCAAAAAATTTAAAAATACTGGAGGCAATACATCACAAATATGTTGAGATAAAAATGAGGAAAAATCAAAAAAATGAAAAAATGGATAAAACTACCCAGCCACACGCGCATCAATGCCCATTCATGTCGCAATTCTGCTCGTAGTAGGGCCCATTCATGCCATAAATCTGCGCACATATGCGTGTGCATCATGCTGAATTTATGCACGTGTCAATCCTACACCAGCACCCTTCCACTCTACAAATCTCACGCATATCAGCGCATTTTCTATTCTGAATCCCACCCAGTCGAGCACGTCAGCGCCCTACATGCATGCCAGCCTTTCCAATACATGTCTATCATCATATTTTAAGATATATTTCCACTTTTTTAGCCTTTTTCTCACTTATAAAAGGTCATTCTCTCCCATTGTAAAAAACAAACCTTAAGACACAATTTTCTCAACTCTTTTTCTCTCTAGAAAGTTTTTTTAGTTTTTAGTTTTAAATTTATTCTCTTTTTAAGAAGAACCAGCTCTACTTTTATAAATTTTTAGTTTTTTGATTCAATAAACGAAAATGTAAATCCGTTTGTAGGTTTTTCAGAAATAGAATTAGCATCAAATTGTACAGATTCTTTTAAGATATAATTTTATAATGAATTATTTACATTTATTTTTATGTTTTATTCTTATATGTTATATTTAATTTGTCTAATTAAATTTAACATGACTAATTATTTGTAAATATGATGTAATAATAACGTTATTATGCTTATAAAATATTAAATAGGTAAAACATTTTTATAAAAAAATTGATTTTGTTTTTATTCAAGATTTTATATTAAGGATTTTAGAGAGAAATATATTATTTTTCATTACAAACTTAAATATTAAAATTAGATTTTAAGGTTTAATTATTCAATCTAATTTATAGTAGTATTCTTTTATTTGTTGGCAATCTAGCCTGGTATTTAGAGTAAAATTCTATTTTAAAAGTTTTTATAAGAATTATTATTCGAAAATATATTAAAAACATATTTTTAGTAATGGTTTTAAAACTTGAAAGTTTTTACTCAGATAGTTAAATTCTTAAGTTTAATTTGAAAACCTTGAATAAAGTTTAAAATGTCTATAGTTAGAGAAACATAACAAATCTTACCCTTTAAAGCAATCTGCATATTATAATATTATTTAAATTAGTAGAAAATAAAACATACATACAACGACTACAACAATTTTCAAATATCAAACCCACTAAAGCAAAAAATAATTACTAAACATCAAACTCGTTATCACCAAAAACTTTGTTTTTGAGATTCAATGATTTGATATATTAATCACTATTATTTACAAAGACACAATAGTTAGACAGGTCTCAACCATTATGTACTTCTTCTTAATTGATGACATGGTTTCCTCTATGCCAACTAGTTTGTATGAGTTTCAAATCTAATTTGCAACCAATCATAATAATTGGTACTCTTACCTATTCATTTCCTATATATCATAAACATACTACAAATAAGAAAAAAGAGATATATCCTCTTTTGCAAAAGTGAGAAAAAAATGAATTGAAATAATTTTCTAGAAATAAGAAAAAAAGAGAAAAATAAATCAATAATTGATATTTTTGATATTTGGTCAGACAATTTAATGACATTTTGTTCAACATTTTTACGACATTTTAACGACAATATTCACAATATCCAAAATACTTTAGCTAAAAAAATATATTTATGCAACAATAACATTTAAGCGATATTTTAACGACATTCTCAATAATTTTGCAATAATTTGGAAAAAAGATATGCATATTATGTTTCGATGTCAAAATTTGTAAAAAAAAGACATTATTACAACAATGTCGGTGATATCATCGACATTTTTATCCTTGCCAAAACCTTTGAGTGAATAATCTCTTACTTTTTTTATTTTTGAGCAATCAAGCTCTTCCTGTTTAATTCTTGTCTCCAAAAGGCTTTTTTTAGATATAAAACATTGAGTTATCCCTGAATGATTTTTATCTCATTTTCTTTTATCTTTATCTTGATATCAAGATGTTTCATTCCTTAAATAACAAAAATAATTAGAGGTGTTAATTCTCTTGTCAATGCATTGGGTAAACTATTCTTATTTTTTGATAAATATTCAACATCAAATTTGTTACGATTGAACCTTCGTTGCCTTCTAATTAATCAATCTTACTTATAATCGCCTATAATATTAGTTCTTAAGAAATTTATAAAAAAATTATTATTTGTTCCAACAATAAATCTTGAACCGATAACATACATTGTAAAAACAATTATAAGTTTTTTAACAGCTACATATTCTTTTTCGTTAGTATGATAATTTAATTCTAGACCTTAGAAATATCATGATATGTATGTGCAAAGTTATTCATTTTTGTAATCTATTTTTGCTTTTAAAACTGTTCCACAATATTCATGTGAAACATATGTTTCTATTAGCATTTTATCAACTTGACTTAGATGGAATAAAGTTGGTAAGTTTTTTATTTGTGCTTTTAGCTTGTCCATTTAGAATGTATCATGTTCTATCCATTTCCAAATCTAATCTTTTTAAGTTTATTTTGTAATGTCTTTTGCATCTCTGCAAATTTTTCTATGTAAGCTTTTGTACAAGTCAAACATCCTAAAAATATGTGTAACTTATTTTTATTTTTTATTTCACTAGAAAATCTAGTTATGATATATATAAGGTTGGAGATTATATTTTTCCTCTTCTATTTCTAGTCCTAAATACTTAATTCTTCGTTGAGCTATTATAGCCTTTCTTTTTAATATAACAAATCATTCTTTCCTTCATTCTTGTAAGACATTAATAAGATTCAAGGAATGTTTATTTAAGTCATTATTAATACTACTACAATATTGATATATGACCTCGATTTTTAACAGTGACCATATGTTTATAGCCACGGTTATAAAAATAAAGGCCTAAGTGAGAGAGATCATAAACATATCCTATGATCTCGGTCTTATAAATGATTGAGGTCATAGACATACAATTTGATCACGGTCTTTAAAAGACTGAGGCCATAGACGTACCTTATGGCCTTGGTCTTATTAAAAACCGAGGCCATAGATATATCATTAGGTCACGGTTTTTAAAAGACCGAAGCCATAGACATTCATTTGGTTTTAGTCTTTAAAAGACCGAGGCTATAGACATACTATTTGGCCATGGTCTTATAAAAGATTGAGATCAAATGATGTGTCTATTATTTTTTATTACACTTAAATCGTGACCATATACATCTCAATTAATCTCATTTTTCAATATAAATTAAAATAAATTTATAAATTGAGAAAATTAAAAATCATTATATTAAAATTACGAGTATAATTACATTTGAGAGTTTATATATGCACTAAAACATGATAAAATTTTACTATGTTAGCTAATTAAAATCTTTTTGGCAGAATATTGCTCGAATATGTGGAATTATCAACAAAAGCGAATGATTACATATTTTCTTTAAAATCTATATAATATCATACAATCATTGATTTTATATTGATTTTATCTATGTATGATGCTCGATATTATGTCCCAAATCATTTCTAATTACATAAGATGCTAATTCCAAACTTACCAAAGATTTGTCACGGGTTTCATAATACCATCCATTAAAAAATGCTGCTAAGATTCCCTGAGCTCCAAGCACAAACACTAGCATTGCATTCATTCCTATCCATTCTAGGAATATGAATATCTTATCTTCTTAAAACCCCAAACATCTATCTGTTTGAAAACATTACCAAAAACAATCAAATTGTTATAAATTACAGATATTTAACTGTTTTGTATTTCTATTTAACTGATAAAATTACCGGCAAGTACAAAGCAGAGAAGACTATTCCAGCTGCCCCTGCTGTGAAACATACATAGCTGAAGCTGTATAGTGGTTTGTTGATAGGAATAGCTACAAGACATTAATTAAGCTAATTAATCAGAACAATTTTGATTTTCACAAATTATTAATTGATGTTTGTTAATAAAAATCTATAATTTTAAGCTTATTTAGCTAACCATCAGTAAAATGAAGATTGATGCCTACAATTAGTAAACCAAAACCCATTGAGACCCATTACTTAAGTCTTTCTGAGTAACCCTGAAACATATATTCATAATTAATATCAATCAAAACACACCATGAACTTCAAATTAAAATTATTAACTTATAATATAGAGTTAATTGTTACCTTCAAATGAATTAAAACGTACCATAATGAATTCCAATGGCACCAGAAAGTAAAGCTGAGACAGAACTATAACATTAAAAAACCAAAAATCAATTATCAATTTAATTCTTCTTACCCAATTTTTTTTTTTATGAATTTAATTCCACCAACTTCTTGTGTTTTAACGGGATAAAATCCATGTAGATATGTAGAAGATCTGGGATTCGAGACCAAATATACCAGTGTATAAGTACTGTAATTATTTAAAAAAATTATCAATTTCATTTCTATTTATTAACTTACGTTATATTAACATATTGATATATTAGTTGATTAAACATATATACCTCAATAAACCTTCTAGTTCAAATGGAGCAAGACACCAACTGGAAGCACCCTTTCTAAGAGGAACATCACTTGGAGAACTCAGGGTGCAAGCCTACACATGTCAGTATTATTTAGAACTAAATATTAAGACCAACATAATAAGCACTTTTATGGTAATAGGAGGTTCCAGATTGTATCTTCATTTGTCTAACCTCGAAGCATCTGAACTTGTGTGCCGAGCAGATGAGTTTTACTAGAATAATAAAAGCAGTGAAGAATTAAATTTTCATTTGAACGTATTTTACAAGAATTAAATGACAAGCTACCCTGTGACTTTAGGTGAGTTATCAAGTTAATGAAATACTTACCATCCAAAGACATGTGAGGATCGTCAAATGCATATACAGGATACACAATCCCATGAAAATGAAGGATAGAGTGTAAAACTAGAAATAGTTCTCACTATAAATGGATCCTAATCAACCTACAGAGAATCACAAATATAGGTTTACCATGCTTAATAATATTGAAATTATCAATAGATGATGAAGATACTAAAGAATGGCTACCATTTACACATTGAACCCAAAGCAAAATGCACATTCTTAGAAAATCACTAAGAGAAATTGACTATTCTACGAAATCTTATAATGTTTCATAGCTGATTTAATACATCAGTCTCGTAGAAGACTACGTTCCTCCATTCAAGCATTGGTTTATACACTATTACAATAAAGATTATTTAAGAATTTAAAGTCAATTTTGTCCTTAAAATTAACTTATAACGAATTTTAAGTCAGTTTGCTTATAAACCAACCCAAAAAATAGCATCAATTGATGTAGCAACCGAAGTTACATGTGGGATGTAGTGTCGACTATACACGTCAACTAACACAAGTCAACGTGTAACATCGGTTGTACAGGTCAATCGACCCATAATTTTAAGTAGGTTGACATGTAAGACCGACGTTACATGTGGAATCGCATCGATTGACGTGTACAACAGATGCTACGTCCCACGTGTAGCATCGGTTGCCACATGAACTGAAGTGTAACACGTAGCGTCAATTCTACGTGTCAATCGATGCTACACGTGGCTCACTATTGGTAGACTTATGAAGTCAAGTATACCAATAATTATAGATGATTAGACTAATGTTGAAGATGTTGAAAAGTACAAGATGTGAAAAACCATTTATATAAGTTTCTTTTATTTTGTAATTAATTACATATTTTATCATTTTGTATTATATCTCTTCTAAAATGTATTTTTCACAAAAAAAATTAAATACTCGATAATTAGTTAAACAAGTAATACAAAATTGCAAAAAAAGGCATGAAAGAAATACAAAACTTCTAAATTGGTCAAAAATTATGTGTTTTCATACTTGGAACCACTTAATGAATATGAACGGTACATATTTATTTTCCTATAATTTAAGTTGATAAATTGGTTAATAAATTTATTTAATTTATATAGGAAGTTGAACTGGGTAGACCGATTACCCGAACTGAATTGTATATAGAAACGTAGGCATCTAAAACAAAAAAGTCAAAACTAATGAATAAACGAGGAGAAGAACAATTCAATAAGTTGGTTAGTAATTTAACTTGATACAAAGTCCTTATGATTTTTGCATATTGATGTAATAATGTATGATATACTTTATTTCTTTATTATTTGTAAAGAATAGTTCAAGAACAAATTAATAGGGGTGAAATAATCGCACAACTAGAGAAAGATGCGATATATTATGTATTTGGACCCGAGCATCTGGTCGTGTTAAGAAAGGAAGCCAATATAATGGTTATATGGAGTTTTTCAATATTCCAAAACAAAGGCTTGAGATGGTTAGTAAGAAAAAGTCGAATAAAGTTGAAGAAAAATTTCACTCCTTTAAGCAATAATATTAAGTGAGATTGTTAGTTTAAAGAAATTTCAGAGTTTCCAAGCTCAATCACAATACATGCCATGTATGCCATCATACTACAATCACGACGTGTCCTATTGGCTAGGCATGCCACTATCCATGCCAGGCATACCACCTATGCAATCTTATGGCTAACCTATATCCTTTATGGAATATAGTCATCCCATTGGTCCTTCATTTATGTTAGGGATACTGATGCAATCAAGTATTAGATCAATATCTACAATGAAATTTTGTATTCTTACCATTAATCTCATGAATACTTTGATAAGAATTTTCTTTCAATAGTTACCCCACATAGGACTTCTCCTCCATTTGATGAATCATTTGTAGTAAGATTTAAAGCTTAAATCGATAATATTTTATTTTTATTTTTTATTATATATTTTATTTATTATATATAACGCTTAAATTTTTTTTACAGAAAATGAAATATCTGTTGAAAGATCCATCATTTATGGACTATGTTACACATAATATATTAATTGATTTTGGTTTTAAAAAAACTAAAAACTCTATAATTTTAATTAGATTACGGTTATTTAATAATCGTGACTATATAAGTTTGTTTATATTTAAGTAATTTTTGTAGTTTAATTTATAGTCATGATTACTAATAAAAATCGAGGCTATATGTATACACTATAACCTCAGTTTTTATTAGACCATGACCAAAAACATATGACCTCGATTTTTAAAAGAAACGAAGCTAAATTTTTGAGACCAAAGATCATTATTTTAATAGTGTAAATACTAAAATATTATAAATGTATACATAACAAATGTCATGTAGTTTCTTCAAGACATTATCCATATGTCTTTAGAAAATGCTTTGCGCTTGTTTCAATCCAAATGATACAATTATCCATTATAATTATTCTTGTGGGCAACTAAATACTATTAATTTATATAATTCTTCATCAAGTCTTATTTTTCAAAATATATTTTTACAATCAAAACTTGAAAAATATTTATTTACTTTTATTAATGATAATAATTCTTTTTTATTTGAAATAAAATATTCATTATCAATAGTTTATTTATTCAAAGCATTGAAGTTTATTGATGTTCTCTTTTTTCCTCTTCTTCTTTCAACTTCTTTTTGAACCAAGTATGTTAGGCTTGAGTGAGGTAAATTATTTGGTATTATGGCTATTAATTTTAAAATTTTTTGAATTTATTTTTTAAATTCATCTCTATCTTCTAAAGTATAAATTATTGATTTTACTCTTATAATTTTGTTAAAATCTTTGAGTTTTATGCTTGCTATTACTTTAAAGATATTGATTTTAGGATTTAAATGTTTTTTTAAGCTTATTATTTTTAACATTTTTCTTATATATATTAAGAGTTTATTTTCTTGTATTTAATTGAGAAAAAAATTTTGTTTCTTCTATATGTGTTATGAAATATTTTATAAATAAAGTTTTTGCTTTCTGTTTCTTCCCCATGTGTCATGAAATATCTTCTTGATATTATGACTATTAATAAATATTTTAAATTATTTTTATTAATTATCATTTATTATAAAAAAATATCTTAATATATCGTATATTTTTATTTCTCTTATTTTATTATTCCATATGAATTGGTGTCAATTGTTCATTTCAAACCAAATAAAGCCCATTATTATAAAGGCCCATTATAATCTAGCTTAGCGGCCCCAATAATCTCTAACCCAAATTAACTTTTCATAAAATTTGATCGGGATGTTCACAAACTCCTCAGCTTCACTTAATCGTCCGATCATTTCCTTCTACAGCGAGAACCCTATGGCAAAAGCGTCACCGGTTTCTCCAACCCTTACCTTCCTTATACTCATCCTCCTCCTCACTACAACACCACAATCCCAGTCCTTCTCATACTCGCAATACCGAACTCTCTTCTCCCTCGCTCACACGCTCATGTCGCGCGTGGCCAACCTTCGTGCCTCAAAGGGCGACCTATCTGGAGCCAACCGAGCTCGCCTCATCGCAGAGAAGCTTGAGAAAGGTCTGGGTTTGGGATTTTGGAAATTCATGGGTTCGGCGGGTTGGGACTACGTGAAGAATTACGCATGGAGAGACATACCCTATGCGGCATATTACAGTGCCGTTTCTGAGGTGAACGAGCTGTTGAGATGTTTAGGAGAATTGGCTCGAACAAGTTCAGACGCGGAAAAAGCAGCTTGGTTGGGTCGAAATTACCAGTCAGTCCTCAATATTCTCAGATCGATTTTAGGCAGATTTCTAACAGTGTTTCGTGAATCGGTATGAACGGTTCGGATCTGATAAAAATTTTATTTAATAAATTGATTATTGACTATTGATAATTAGATTGGAATTATGATATTGACAGGGGACGTTGAGGGAAGTGGTGGAGACAGTGGAAAGAGAGGTAGTGGATGGTGGATTGTTGAGGGATTGTCTTGAACTGGGAAGCAATGACTTCATTGGTTTGGTTCAAATTCTCAGGGACTTGGCTTTGCAATTTTCTCCGGCTCCTCATACTCACAAAAGCGATTTGTGATTTTAGAGACAAATGATAGATTGAGAATTCCTTTTTTTTTTTTTTTTTTTGTTAAAGTGATATCCTTATTTAAAAAATGGAGTTATTCCTTGCTCCTGCTTATGGGATAACGTGTTTGATTTTTTGTTTTAAGAGAAAATGAGGAATATATTCTAAAAATTAAAAAAAGGCCTATGCTTTTATAACCATGTTTGATCTGCAGCTTCTGTTCTAACACGAGAAATGAAGACATAAATTTATACATTTTTACATCTAACTTAAATAGTGTAATATGGTAGAATTGTGTTGAGAAATGAAGGTTAAAATTTAACATCTTTTTAAAGATGAAATTTTATTTTTATTGATTCACATTGTGTATATGTCTTTTTTTTTATAACTTAAAAAAACATTTATTTTTTTTAGAGAAAATAAAAAATAAAATTATAAAAGTAATTATATCACAGAAAAATAGAAAGGAAAAATGAATCACTCCCTTATTTTTCAATATAATTTGTGTAAATTTATATGTTATTACTTTTTCATTCCAATAGGAAAGTTTACTATAGAAAGGTTAATAAGAGAAATTACAGGAATTAAGTAAATTTATATTTATATTTATAATAATTATGATATAACCGTATTCATATAACTTTAAAAATAAAATAAAAAGTTATTTCTTATTTATAAAAATTTAAAAATGTAATGAATATAAATTTAAGTTAGTGCATGATGATATACATAATATTATAAATAACTCATTTATTGTGAATGTCTAATTGATGTTAATATTTATCTATATCAGATGTGATTATGTTATATAAATATGTAATATGAGACAAACCGTTAAGATTTTGGATTATTGTGAGACATATTTTTCAATCGGGTGTAATGCTTTACATTTGGCGTTGTGAGACATATTTTTTAATCGGGTGTAATGTTTTACATCTGGCGACTCTAGTGGTGATCATCATAACTACGGTGCGATCATTAATGATAGTTGCCTAAACAATAGAGAGATTATTAGTGACGATAGTTTGAACTCTACCAATAGTGTTTGTCAATAATGATTGTTAACGCTCTTAATAAATCTAATTTCTATTATCAATTTATTGAAGTTATGTAGTAAATGCATTTTGATAAGCTTTTGACGCTCTAATACTTAAGTCAATATTAAGACAATAAAATTTAGAATATTTATAGTCTCGTTCTATGATTATAAGGAAAGTTATTGTTTGACTGGATTCTCTATTATGTGAAAAAATATCTATTTTAAGTTAAATTAAGTCCATATGATATGATTGTATACATATATAAGTATATACAGAGGAAAGAGTGAACCTAATGGCTAATTATTATTGGAATATGATCAAGTTGTTATAACATTATAGATATTTATCCTTAATTATCTCTTTAGGATAAATAAAGGATAATTATTGGATTCTTTTTCTTTATTGAGATTATCTTGTAGTTATGCTTATTCGATGGCTGAAGGCTCATAGGCTTGACATATAAGGTCCTTTGTTGATTGGGACCAATGTTTGCTCTCCATATGAAAAGTACTAAATTACACCCAACATTAACCCCTAGACTTTCTAGCCATTGAGCGAGAAAGTCTAATTGCAATTCCTTTTGATACATGTGTTCATGACGCTTTCCAATCACACTACGACTATAAGCTCACTCATGTGTCCTTTTTTACATGTTCGAGTGAGGGACTCCATGTCGTGTTCGACCACTTAATACATATGTGGCGATACTTTGTTGTTAGCAATGCTTCCAAATTTCTAATTGGACTCCTGCTTAAGGAAATACATTGAAGTCAATGTTTTTATTGAGGAACCACCCATTCCTTTTTTTGGATAAAAAATTGAAATTCAAATCCTTCGCATAGAGCCCTTAGGCTTGACCAAATGATTGTGGCCACCAAATGTGATCCTGAAGTGATGGATGAGATCACTTTTCCACCTTTATATATTCAAGCATTCCTTTCTCTTGTATTCCTCATAATTCACAATCTTTTCTTAGAGATCACATCTTAATAGAGAAAAAGGGACTGAAGATAAATGGCAGAGCATTCTTCAAGCTAATTTATCCTATTTTTTAGTATTTATTTTTCTTCCTTTAGCTTGCATGTAGTGAAGAATAATTATTTTCTCACTAATCAAACACTATGTATCTCACAACACTTATACTACACTTTCTTGCGTAGAAAGTGATGGATTTTGAACCAATGGATGTTCAAGACCAGTTTTAGTCATTGTGGGTCCATACCAAGATGAACAAGAGTCGACATAGGTATAATGCATTGGTGACCGAGTGGAGGTCAGATAGAGGCATGGTTGGAAATATCTTGGTTAGCCCACCTCTAGTTGGCACTTGTCCAACCAACAATTCTTTAGCTAATAACACCCTTATTGACAATCCTCCAACCAGTGCTTTCTTAGCTAGTACTTCTCTAGTTGGTGGTAGCCAGGAGATAATCATGTTGAGTGATAGGCTGGGTCCATCTCGATGTTGTAGTTCCTCCGATATTATTTAAGAGGGTCGTTTGGGTGCTCGATCAACATAAGTTAGGTCTTTGAGTGATGAAGACTAGAATTCTATTTTGATGGGCATTCCTATATTCTAGTTGGGTACTGGTTAGAACGATATTGAGTTCTTTTATGTGAACTCTTGTATTTCTAAGATGATAAATCAATACTAAGGTATGATGAGGGTCATATTACCCGATCCCTAAGTCCATTACTATGATGCCTTAGGTTCTATGCACGATTTGGAGCAACCATTTTCTTAGAATAGTTACTTTATCTGTTGATCACTTTTTCGTGAGGTTGTGCCTCCTTTTTTTTACCCATAGTATGTAAGTCCTTGATCAATGTTGGTGTGTCTCTAGGATTATTTTCGTCCAACTATTGTAGGGTGTTACTTGGTTATTAGGTGCTCCAGACGAAGCATGGTAGAGAACTAGTTGTTAAGTAGTTCAAGTATTATTACCATTCATACTTATAGAGAGGTATTAGGGGTTGGTTCTATTTTAATCCCTATGCTAATCGTATCCTAGTTAACAAGTAGTTGGATACCAATAAAGGGTGGAAGGATGCCCACTTTACTATTATGGGCAATTTTGACATTCATTCCATTGATATTCCTTCTATGCCTACCGAGTTCAAAAGAAATGGTAGGGTGTGTAAGACTTAGTCTTTTATTGAAAGTCTTATCGTGTCATGACTTGTTTCTTTTCATTTATAGTGTATTGGCCTTGAGGTGATATTACTTCTTAGCAGGAGGATTTTATTGACTCATTGTGCTATCTTCCCTTATAGAGGTGACATAGTGGCCGACTCATCCTTCCTAAGCAAATCCCTTATTGGGATCTAGACCCAACTGTAATTGGTCTAGAGAACAACAACCCCTTAAACTTTTATTATAAGTGCTTCTTGTAGTTTAACATTCTTATGTTGTGAGTTTTGGTTAATGAGGTCAGTTATTAACCATTAATTACTTACAAGCATGACTTCAAGACATCCTTCTACGAAGAAAAGCACGACGTAAATGGTGATCTTTTTCCTGAAGGATTTTAGCTCGAATGATTCTAATTTGAATGATGCACTTAAGAAGGCAAATGTTGTATAAAATTTTAGGGCTTCCAAGATGAAAAGAGCCCCCAACTTTGGAAGGTTCCTAAGTTGTTTTTTGGTCATATCTATTAGTGACTCTAATAACGAGCTGAATCTAAAATAAAAGGAAAATAAAAAAAATGAGATAAGTTTGTAAAGAAATATCTTAAGATGAAAGTGAAGTAGTAATAAAATAAGAGATATAATTGATTTGTAATAGAAAAAAACTGTTAGATCTAATGTGAGAAGAAAATAATTTAGACTACTTGACGAATGATCAAGCTAATAAAAGCTTACCTTCAAAGTGAAACCTAAAAGTTCTGGGTAAAAAGTATCGAACATCATATTGATGTGATTCGATGCAGGGAAAAGTGATAGAGCGTTTTGAAAGTAATAAGTTGAGAAAAATTGAAAGTGAATAGGACCCTTAAATTTTTTGACCATATTTATATATAGTCATCGTTCAAAAATTAAGTGAGAATGTGCGTCCCAGAGCGTGGCCTTAAAGTGACGTGAACAGGGACTTTAGCCTTAATGGAATAAGAACTCTCACCCTAATCCTTGAATTCGATTTGAAAGGGTGGGGGACATAATATTTGGACTTTGTTTATATATTGATGTCGAGATAAAGTCCGAACGAGTATACATATGATCGAGATCAAGACAAATTATAAGTCGACATTTATACTTATTTTATGCACGTTTTCGAGCTCATTCTTGCAAAATCGATATAAACTCCCTAAATAAAACATCACGCGTATGTATACTCAATAGAAAACTTAAAGTCATCATCATTTATTGTTAATTTAATACATCTCTTTATTTTCTTTATCTAAATTGAATAAGTCTTTAAACATTAATATCACATAAATTTGAACTCAAAATTGCACTCATAATAATAATGGCATAATACATGTTCAAATGGCATAATACATGTTCAAATAACTTTAAAGAATAAAAATAAAAAAATATTCATTTTTTTTTTAAGAAAAACTACAGGTAGCAAATTTAACTAGGTCCATAGCAACAATATGATTATGATATAGGTAATATTATAAATAACTCATTTCTCGTGAATGTCTAAATAGTGTGTCTACCCGTCTCTCCATCAGCATACCCACTGAATAGTAGTCTTTATGAATATAAATAGAAAATTCATTATGCTAGCTAGCCTAACATGGATCACAGCTTTGTCTGAGCCCATAGCGCGAATATCAGCATAAATTAAGTCTAGCTATTAAGATGTTATTAATTATTAATGGAGTATATTATTAATAATTATATTTATTTTTTTTCTCTTTTAAATATTATATATTTATTTTTCCTCCTACTATTTGGCAATGTCAAAATGTTGAGTGGGTGCCAATATTTTCGAGACTAAACTTCTCCACATTTAATGTTGAGTGGGTATTCAACCACTAGCTTTCAATTTTGCCACTCTTTTGACCGCCGACTAATTATTTTTATGGTTGAAATTTAAGTAGTACTATTTTCAGCATTTTTTTATTGATATTATAGCAATATTTTTATTTTTTAAAAAAATATTATAATAATAAATTATTAGATAAATTTTAAATGACTATATTATTATTATTATTATTATTATTATTATTATTTTGGTTGCTTTAGTTGCCTAATTTTGTCATACTTATTACGTCATTCACGTAAATGTAATCAATTGATATTCCGCTGTAGCCAGAGATGGAGGTTGAGAAAATTTATTAGGAGAACCGAAGGTTAATATCTTTTTATTGAACTAATACTATAAAAATAATTTTTTTTAATTTTAATTTCATTTACGATCCCTTTTCACTAAAATTTATTTTAAGTTTTAAATTAGTTTATAAACTTACACACTTAAAATTTATAATAAATCTTCTTTTTTTTTTTTACATAAAACTAACTTTAGACGTTACTTAAATGCATTGTCTTTAATAATCAAATTATTTAAAATAAAAGAATGAAGTAAAAAAGATATTCATACTTAAACATATTAAATTAATTAATTAATACTATTTTACAATTAAAAATAAAAGAAACATGTTAAAATCTAAAATAAATCTAAAATCTAAAATCTAAAATCTAAAAAGATATTCATACATAAACATGTTGCTGGTTTAATATCATTTATTATACTTTTATTTTATTTTGAATATAAATAATTCTACTATGTGATAATATATATCATATTTAATGAAAACTTTTAAATATATATATATAATTTATTTTGAGTCAAATTTTTTGTTTCATTTTTATTTATCATTTCATGTATAATTAATAATATACATAAATATGAACTAAATACTTAAAAAATGAATAAAAAAATAAAAAAATAACTTGAATCGTAAATATTTTAAATTTTTATTTTTAACATGTATAAAAACACATGTAAAATAAAAAAAGGTATGTATGTCAAGATTCATTACTTTTTTTATTTTAAAATACATATTTAAATCTAATAAAAATATTATTTGATCTAAAAAATAAAAATAAATAAATAATAGGTTATTGAATTTTCCTAGTCAAAATAGTAAAATGAGTGTACTCTCTTAGATAATTAAATAAAACATTTTATTTTCAATTTATATAATAAAAAGAAGAGCTTCTTTTTATGCTTATAATAATTTATGTGACGTATAACTATTACTTAAAATAGTAAAACCTACCTTTTAGTATCTTATGATTATATGTCACATTACTTGTTGTATAATAACAACGTGATAAAGACTTCATGATAATCACAAATATATATATATATATATATATATATATATGAGTTATAATAAGTCAGAATTTTCTTAAAAAATAAACAATTTTAAAAATAACTATTACTTAAAATAATAAAACCTACCTTTTATTAGTTTATGATTATGTGTCACAGTAATTGTTTTACAATAACAACATGTGTGATAAAGAATTTATGATAAACACAAATATATATATTTATATTCATATGAGTTATAATATGTGATGCTTAGAATTTTCTTGAAAAATGAATAATTTTAAAATTTTAAAATATATTTTGATACATATATTACACTAAAATTAATATAAATATAAATTTTTATCCTTAACCTTTCTGTGTTTTAAAGTTATGGTACGAGTAAGTCCACTGGTTTTTAAATTTAATTATTTAAATCTAATAATTTTTTTAATGATAATTTAATCAACAAATTTTGAAAAAGTTATAACACAAATTAAAATGATCAATTTTTATTTTTGAATTTTTTAACATTTTTAAAAATTTCTTTTAAAAATGATTTAGTAAATATTAATGTTGAAACTTTTCTTTTCAAATAGAATTGAAAAAAATAATTTTTTTAAAAAAAAATCTAAAATTTAACTATTTAAACTAAATTATCATATTTTTAAAATTAATAGGTTAAATTATTATAAAAAACTACTTAATTTAAATTTTATAACTTTAATTACTTATAATCTTGTCCTACTTTTGTCTATTAAAGTTACCATAAGTTTGACATTTTTACGTAACTTTGCTTTCAAATCCAGTTGGTAAAAGCTTAGAATTATTGCACATCTTTAATGATTTTTGCTGAAATTATTATTCATTAATTTGACAGGTAATAAAAATGCTTAAATTTACTTAATTATAGTTAATGGAATAAACAATTTATACATTATAGTAGTAAAACCAATGACTAATAAAAATAAAGAATTGTTATTTAAAAACCCAAAATTTTGCATAATAATTTGACACTTATAATTTTTTTAAAAATTAAAATATTTCTATGAAATTAGTAAAAAATTATTACCACAATAGAAAGCTATCCTAAAAATATAATCTCAAAATCGATGTCACCATTTGCCAGATAGAGAACCTAATGAATATTTCTCTGCGATGCTTTTAAATAGCACTTAGTCAATTGGCATTTGTTAGTTTATAGATTTTTTTTTACCATTGAATTTTGATAATTATTATAAAAATAATATTAATTTTTTTTGTTATTTTTATTTTATTAAATTTTATAAATGTTATAAAAAAATCATAATATTTATTTTTATTTTTATACTATTAAAATTTTTAAATATTACAAAAATATTATCGAAATCAATTAATTAACAATAGTTAACTGTAAATTACAAGTACGTCGATTATATTTTTATAACATTTATAAAATTTCATTGTATAAAAATAAAATAAAAAATTGATAACATTTTTTTAACAACTTTTAAAATTTGATAATAGAAAAATCAATTTACTCATACAATAATGTAAGCATCAATAAACTTTAAGGACCATTAAATGGCTTTGATTTTTTTTTATAATAAATAAAATGATATTTGATATTGGAATTTTTAATTTGAAATGAAAAAAAATGTCTTTCAAGACCAATAGGATCAACCTTAACTAGCTTTGATTAATAGTTAAAGGATTATGTTGGAATATTTTTAAAATAAAATAATATAACATGTTAAGTATCACATCGGTCAGGTACTAGATTTCTGTTGTATATATAATTAAATTTGGGTAATCCTTTATCTCACAACCTGAGTTTTGAGATAGAATTAGGCTTAAGTTTAACATAATATCAGAACTAGTTTCCTAACTTTTCACCCTTATCTTCGCCTAAGAGCTTGGAGGTGCACTCACCCCTGGGCTTTGCCCATCCAGTGTCGACTAGGACCACCAGTCGATATGGAAGGGGAATATTAAGTCTCACATCGATCAGGCACTAAACTTCCGCTACACATATAATCTTGGGTAATCCTTTATCTCATAACTTGAGTTTTGAAATGGAGTTAGGCTCAAATATAACATAATCATTGATTAAAAGGTTGTAAATCCAAGTTCCCATTTCAATAGTTTTAATTATTAGAAATGAAATGCTATATTTATGTTAAGAGAACGTGAACTTATAGTAAAAAGATGTTAGTCTTAGAAGAGTCGCACTTATTTATAGATAATTACATATATTTTAAGAAATTGATATTTCTTTTAAAATATCATAAAAATTATAACTTATCAAAAATTTAAAAAATATATATATATTCAATTATTTAGATCATTTAGAAGAAAAATAAATAGAGTGATGTATTAAATCTCTAATCTTTATTTATTATTTACAAATAAAATTAATATTATAAATATTACACATTTAAAACATTAATTATCTCGAATAATCTATAAAATTAAATGTATTATTAAGTTATCTTTATGAATTTACATAGCATACAAGATTTCATCATAATTTAAAAGTATATATGTTGAACTTTCATACATCATCAATCAAATTGATGAATGCAGATAGATTCTTAAAAACAACTTAAAATCATGCCTCGACTCCAATTTCCAATTTGAAAGGTTAAAAGTATTTAATTAATAATTTGAAAAAAAAAATGGTAATATTAGTATGTTTTGTTTTATAAAAATAAAAATTTAAAAATAATAATAAAGATTTATAATTTCCATATAGAAATTGTATAAATATAAATATAATATTATTTTTATAATTATTGAAAAATAAAAAATAAAAAATCACATGTGTACGTCGGCATGAGTCAGCTCGATAGGTACCAAAATTCAGAGGAATAGAGGTGTCAGAGGCTCCATCTACCATTTTTATGATTGGTCACATTGTATCCGCGTAAATTAAATGCTCCTAACTAATTCTCCAATCTTTACAACTGTAAATTTGTGCCTCCTCTTTCAACATGGAGTAGTACTCTTCTAGCTAGCTACTCTCTACTTTATTTCTTTCTTTCTTGTATATAAACTAACCATTTTGACATAAATAATAAAGGAACCCATCACGTTCTCTCACTCGTAACTCATCATATATCATCAACAACTAAACATATATTAATTCTTAAGAATTATTATTAACATTTTGATCAATATATATATATATATATATATATATATATATATATATATTGAGAAAATGGTGATTATTGATCTAATTAAGAGAATGTGGTTGGTCTTGGGATTGACGTCGTACATTATGTTGATGATGAATATCAATACTGGTGCAAAAGCAGCAGAACAAGTGCCTTGTTATTTCATATTTGGAGATTCTTTGGTTGATAATGGTAATAATAATCAGCTTCAGTCTTTGGCTAGAGCTGATTATCTTCCTTATGGTATTGACTTTGGTGGACCAACTGGAAGGTTCTCTAATGGCAAAACCACCGTTGATGTTATCGGTAATTAACTTCTCATCATCATCACTCTCTCTCTCTCTCTCTCTCTCTCTCTATTCTTTATATTTCTTTAAAAAAACAAACTAGGGGCTAATTGTGTCTTATTTATGTGGCCTTTGTATGTTAGTTGACTCAATGGGATTTTGATTTTTTTAACAGTATATTTAATATTAATATTTTAAATTAATAAAAATATATTTTTAACTTTAATATATTTATTATATGTAAATTAAATTATTTTAATTAAGAATATTTTTACTAATTTTTAAAATTGACATTATTATATGTAACATGAAAAAAAATAAAAAAAAAGGAGTCGCAATATCTTCATACTTTATCATAATTGTGTTCGTATTATGATTCCATATTCTATCATATTTCATGTCTTGTGATGGTGTGTGTTCTTAGGAATTATTACAACTAAAAAAAAAAAAACTTGAAGCTAATCCAACATATTTTGATTTTGCATGAACAGCTGAGCAACTAGGTTTTAAAAGTTATATACCACCGTATGCAACAGCAAGAGGTCAAAACATACTCAAAGGAGTTAACTATGCTTCTGCAGCTGCTGGAATTAGAGAAGAAACAGGCCGTCAATTGGTGAGGTTCATATAATTTTCGATAAAATATGTTATTATATTCAAGTAACTCTTAAGCATTATGATGATCACTTTGAAACTTAATTAATTTTAGGGTGGTCGGATTACTTTTAGTGGGCAAGTCAGAAATTACAGAAACACAGTGTCTCAGTTGGTGACTTTGCTAGGAAATGAGAATCAAACTGCAAATTATTTGAGAAAATGTATTTACTCAGTTGGATTGGGCAGTAATGATTACCTTAACAACTATTTCATGCCCGCATTTTATAATACCGGCAGCACATTTACACCTGAGCAATATGCTGATTCTCTCATTCAAGATTATTCTCAGCAACTAAGGGTCAGTTTCTTTTCTCCTTCTTAATAATGTTACTCGGACACATCATTTCACCTTAAACGATATCAGATCAACATGATATTGATATAGGATGAAAATTTACAAAACATGCATTAAGGAAAAAAATAGGTTTCTGAGACCCATATATCGTATCTAAAATTTTATGGCTATCTACGTCTTGAAACACAATTAGCCATATTTTTGAAGTTTAGAGAAAAGGATGATTAATTTTTTGTTGCTTGTTACGTAGCTTTTGTACAACTATGGAGCAAGGAAGGTTGCGCTATTTGGAGTGGGTCAAATAGGCTGCAGCCCAAATGAGTTGGCACAAAATAGCCGAGATGGTTCAGCATGTGTGGAGAAAATCAACTCTGCAAATCGGATATTTAATGTAAGACTTAAGGGTCTTGTGGATCAATTCAACAAAAATTTTGCAGATGGAAGATTCATCTACATAGACTCTTATGGCATTTTTGAGGACATCTTAAAGAGTCCTTCAACATATGGTAAATACTTGTCAAAGAATTTTGAAAAACAATAAAAATAATACCGTTAGTTTATAACTATAAAAATAACATATTTTATATATTTTCGTTTATTTTTATTATTAAAAAGTTTAGATTGAATTAACGTCAATTAGATATGTTCAATATTAAATGTTATCAATTAGACCCATTCAATGTTATTTAAATATTATTTTTGTTGTTATAAATTTTAGTGATGTTATTTTTTGTTTTGTAACTTCCAAGAATGAGAATTTAAGCTAATTATAATTTTCATTACAAAAATGCCAAGTATATATGTAAAAATATTTTGTTACTAATTGCAGGATTCAGGGTAGTAAATGCTGGGTGTTGTGGATTAGGAAGGAACAATGGACAAATTACATGTTTGCCACTACAACCACCTTGCCCAAACAGAAGAGAGTATTTGTTTTGGGATGCATTTCATCCAACTGAGGCTGGCAATGCTATCATAGCCAGGAGAGCATACAGTGCTCAGCGTCCTTCAGATGCTTACCCAATTGATATCCGCCGCCTTGCCTTGCTCTAATTCTTCAGATGATATGGTTTCACACTACGTACACATTCTGTTGGAGAGAAATAATTCTCTCTTTGTTTACTCGTTGTTCTCTTTCTTTGGCAATTGTACGTTCTTAAAATGTTCGTTCTCATTTTCAAATGTTGTAGTCTTTCATCAAAAAAATTAAGTTTGCAAGTTTTGCAAGATTCATAATAAGGAACTACAAATTCTGGCATTTTCATATACAGGTTAGTTGTAGATGTAGATTGTTGGAACTTGGAAAACAACGGTTCTGTAAGAAGCCAAATATATTTATAAATAACAAATGTATTAAATGACATAACACTCATACGAGCTGTTAAGTATCTTTGTCCAACATCGGTTAAGAGGAAGGCAAAAAAACTACTTATAAAACTAGACAACTTTTAATTCGATGAGATTTTATTGCGTTGAGTTAGACTTGAGTTTCTAACATGTATCAGAGTTCTGATTCTAGTCTCTATGTGCTTAGACCCTCGGCTCTACCACAGTCTCACTGTGACACTTATGTCCACCTTTGCCTACTGTGTGGATGGGAGCTGTTAAGTATTCTTGTCCCGCATCGGTTAGGAGCAAGGCAGCAATGCTGCTTATAAGTCTGGTCAATCCTTAACTTAATGAGATCTTATTAGCTTGAGTTAAGCATGGGTTTCTAACATAGTATTAGAGCTCTACTCCTAGTCTCTATGTGCTTGGACCCTAGGTTCTATCACAGGCTCACCGTGGTACTTATGTCCATTTTTGTCCGTCGTGTGAACGGGGGCTATTAAGTATCCTTATCCCACATCGACTAGGAACAAGGCAACAATGTTGTTTATAAGCTTGGGTAATCCTTAACTCAATGAGATCTTATTGGGTTAAGTTAGGTCTGAGTTTCTAACATGATATCAGAGATGGGTCTGGGTTTCTAACATAGTATCAGAGATGGATCTGGCTTGATCGGTGACTTGGGCTTTATCCTTAGCAGTCTCACCGTGATTTTGTGAGATCACCTATGTCCGTGTGGAGGGGGCCTGTTAAGTTTCCTTCAGTCCCACATCGGCCAAGACTTCGGCAGTAGTGCTACTTATAAGCTTGGACAACCTTTAATTCAATGAAATCTTATTGGGTTGAGTTAGGCCTGGGTTTCTAACATGGTATTAGAGCTCTGCTCCTGGTCTTTATGTGCTTGGACCTTAGGCTCTACCATAGTCTCACTGTGACGCTTATGTCCACCTTTGTCCACCGTGTGGAGGGAGCCTATTAAGTATCCTTGTCCCACATCGGCTAGGAGCAAGGCAGCAATGCTACTTATAAGCTGGGCAACCCTTAACTTAATGAGATCTTATTAGGTTGAGTTAGGCCTAGGTTTTTAGCAAAAGTAATGTGTTCATGAAATACTTTGGATGACAATCCCTTAGTAAGTGGATCTATAATCATGGAATTTGTACCAATTCACTCCAAGGATACTTACCCACTATAAACTCTTTCCTTAACAACTATGAATTTGATGTCTACATATTTTGACTTCATCGAGCTCCTGTTATATTATTGGAATATAACACTGCTAACTTATTGTCACAAAATAACTTAAATGATCTTTCAATTCCATCCACAATACGCAACCTCGTGACACAATTATGTAGCTATATTCCATGATTGAATACCTTATAACATGATATGAACTCTTCCTTCATGGTATTAAAAGCTTTAAGAGGTTGTTTAACACTCTTTGATAGCACCTTTAGCTAGCAGGTAGAATAGCTCAACGTAAATTTCATACTATTTTGACATCCAGAAAATTTCCCGTTAGTATACCCAATAATTTCAAACTGATCCAACATCTGATACGTGAACATGTAGTCTTTTTTCTCTATAAGTATTATAAGACTCATTTGGATGTCTTCCAATGGTTTATTCCTAGACCACTCGACAAAAGTGAATTGGATTTTCTCATCACTCTAATATCAACCTTATGTTCTTTGAGAAATACAATGTAGTCATCTTGCATTGAACTTCCCTTTTCTCTAGTGGATCTCCTCTATGACATGAGTTCTTAAGGTGGTAGATTTTATTCTTTTAGAAAAATTTCTTGAATGGGAGGTTCTTCAGATTGTCTTGATTTGTTATGTCTTGATCAAAGTTAGGAATGAGATCCTAAACAATGTCAATAGCACCTGTGGGAATATCAACATTTTCATCTTTAAAAACAACCCCTAATTGTATCTCCCGTTACAAACTCGACATCATCAAAGAATCGAGCATTTCTTAACTCAAAAATCAACTTATATGTGGGATCATAAAACTTGTACCCTTGCGATCTTTCAAAGTATCTAACAAAATAGCAACTAAATGTCCTTGAGTCTAGTTTCTTTTCATTTAGCCTAAGGGCTTTGCCTTAATTGAGTATTCTCAAATGTGGAACTAATTTAAACTAGGTTTCTTAACCATCCAAAGTTCATAAGGGATTTTGGTTGTTGCTTTAGTAGGAACCATATTAAGAATATATATTGTTCTTTTAAGTACTTCTCCCCAGAGTGAATTCAGTAAGGTAGAATGAAAAATCATACTCTTTACCATGCCTTTAAGCATTTTGTTTAATCTTTCAACAACTCCATTCATAGTGGGCGAATTGGGTATAGTGCACTGTGGAATGATACCACATTCCTCTAGGAACTTAGCATGCAGTCCTGTACGTTTTTCACCTGAATTATCATATTTTCTATATCGCTTGCCATCACAATCAGATTCGACGCATTTGATCCTTTTGTTGAGTTAGCTCTTAAATTCAACTTTTTAATTTTTGAACACATCTAATGATTGTAACTTTTCATGATTGAGAAATAAACAATCATACTTAGAAAAAAATTTCTGTAAACGTTATAAAATATTATTAATCATTTCACGTGATTATAGGGAATGACCCAAAAATATGTGTATGTATAAGATATAAGAATTATATAGTCCAGTTGGCTTCAAATCTCTTTTTATTGATTTGTTTCCTCTTTATATAATTAATACAAACATCAAAATATGTGAAATCTAAGTTTTCTAAAATTTCATTACACACAAGTTGTTCTAATCTCTATACGGAGGTATGACCTAATCTCTTGTATCATTACACATCTAAATTTTTACTGGTTAATTTTTTTTATATATCATGTATTTAATAGTATAAATTCATTAAATGAAGTAATTATATCAATTGAATAAAGATTTTTGTAACCTAACAAAGAACCAAAACAAATCAATTTTGAATCATTAAACAAACTAATTTTTTTATTACCAAATGAGGAAGAATAACCAAATTTTACCAAAGCATAAATAGAAATCAAATTTTATCTAAAGGGCGATATAATAAATGTCTCATTAAGATCCAAATAAAATTCTATCTTTAATAATAACCTAAATTTGTATTGCCTCAACTTGAACCATCTTTTCATCGGTCACACAAATGTATCTTTCTCCATCACTTGGCTATTGGGAACTTAGAAAACCCTTAATAGACAAACTTATGTTCATTGTTGCACTAGAATCTATCCATCACTTATATATATGTACTAAAGTTAAATTAACATCATTAAAAAGAAAATTAAAAAGTGTATCTTTCTTAGCAAACCATGCTTGATAATTGGTGTAATGCTTCTTCCTGTGCTCTTCAACTCTATAGAAGAAATAACTTGTACCTTCCAATTTATCTAGTTTATTTTGTTGTTTTTTTTCTGAAGTGTTGTATCTATAATGTCCTTATCCTTCTTCCTTTTCTTTCCCTTGTCTTTACACTTGGAGGTTGAGGCTAGGTGAACACTCATTGTCTTATCTTGCTTATGCTTTTCCTCTTCTTGAACATAGTGTGAGATGATCTCATTTAGAGACCAAGTTTTCTTCTAATAATTATAACTCATTTTAAAATTGGCTAAACTCTGACAGAAGGGATATCAAACCCAAATGCACTAGCAAATTATCAAAGAGTTGTAGCTTAAGTACTCTCAACTTGGAGTAAGATGAGACATCTATGTGATGTACTCCCTGATCATCATACAAATGTGATTTGATCTATCCCATCTTTAATTTTTTTTTCTTCAAAAGTACTCTTATTCGTAAGAAATGTAGGAGAATCAACCTTTATCGCAAGGTTGAAATCCATGACTTTTTGAATTATCAAAAGGTTCTCTTATCATGACTTGAATTTAGTGTCATTTAGCATAAGAATAGAGTTGATTTTGGCAATAATATTAACCAAATTGTTCACAATTGAATCCAAAAAATAATAAACTAATAGAACATACTCACATAGGTTTTTAAATCAAAATAAAAAATTTAAACAAAAGGTAAATATCATCTCAAGATATCTCACACTCCATTAATATTTTGTCTTTTGACAAAAATATTATCTTGTAAGTGATATTTTGTTATAGTAATCAAACAATGACAATAAGAACATTTCTAACAATAGATATTTTGTTGGGTTCAGTTACTCTTCACATGCAAAAAAAGGCTAATAATCATCACTAATGTTTTACCACAAATGTATATATAATTCTGTTAAATATCAACCTTCCTTTGGGTTGATTAATATTCACATAAGTTACACACACACACAATCATTTATATTCCAAAACAAATTAATTTTCAAAAGAGATGTCGCTTTAATAATATGTAGTTCAATTAATTCATTTCAAAATATATATCACCAATATTTAAATTTAAATTTGCTCAAAAACATTTTTTTTGTTAAGGTCAATGCCAAAAAACTCTAGTCAACATTGGTCAATACCGATCAACAACAGTCATGTCAATCAATGGAAGTCAACTCTAATTGGGTCAAAGCTTATTGAGTTATAAAATCTATATTCATATTTTGACACACTAATTCATATCTATATTTTTAAGCTCGTGAAATGTTTTGGGGTTTTTTTTTAAAAAAATTGTGTTTGTGCTTTCTTTTTCTAATATTTATGGGTTCAACCCATATGAAGCATAAAATATTCTAATTGTAGATTTTTTGATTGTTGTTGTCGCCAAATATTCTTTTTAAATAAAAAAATGTAAATTTGATTATAATCATGAACATTAGAAAAAATAGCTTTTTAAGCTATTTAATGTAGAAAAATCTACATATCAATCATCCATTATCAGATCTAAGATATAATGATTACAATTATAAACTATTCTTGAATATCAATCCATAATTTTAGAATACAATAACAATTGTTATCAAATCTAATAATATTAAAATCAAAATCATCATATTTGAAAATACCTAAATTATCATAGATAAAAAATAAATTTGATTATCGAATGATTCAATATAAAGAGTTTTTGATACTTGTTAGAAAAATAACATTTGATGAAAATAATCATCTAAAAATAACCTAAAAATATTTATGTTGTATCATAAAAAATGAAAGATAAATATGCAATAACATACCTAAATCTATAACAATTAATTAATTTCTATAGTTAATAGTCAACCTTATAAATCTATAAGTTTTTTTAGAGGATCTTTTATTTTTCTCTCTTATATTATTTAGGATGAGATTTTAGGTAAGACTAGAATGTAATGTGTGATGTCCTGATCATAACCAAAAATATATATAATGTATCTTTGTTTTAGCCAATCTTTGTTGGAACAAATATGTGAAAAACTATGTAAGAACAATATTACCGATAACTTGAAGTTAATTGTTTGGGTTGAGTCACGGACTAGGTCGCTCTCTTTAAGACGTTTCGCGGCTCTGCCCAAACTTGTGCAAACAAACACAGCCTCATCATCCCCAGGATAAAATAGCCCATAATCTTTTTTCTATCTCGGAACTTCACTGCACTGATGAAGTCCGGAATACTATACCTCTTAAATATTTATGTTGCTCGGAAATCTGAGAAAATAATTCTGAATTTTCTTTCCTTTGATTTTGCTATGAAAAACCATAGAATTGTTTTGAGTTGTTAAGTTGTATTCTAAATCGGGGCTATCATTTATTTATAGTTGAAAAAATATGTGTAACAATCATATAATTATGAAAATAACGGTAAAAAATAACGGACACATAATTATGAAAATAACGGTCATAAAAGTAACGGTCATATAATTATGAGAATAGCGATCACATAATTATGAAAATAACGGTCATAAAAGTAACAGCCATATAATTATGAAAATGACGGTTACATAATTTATGAAATAACGGTCATAAAATAATAAAAAATATATTTTTATTTAAATTCATTTCCAACAATCCCCCACTTGAATTTTAAATAAAAATAGTTTCATTGAGCAACCAATTAATTAAAAGTATAAGATTGTGCATAAGCAAAAGGTGTATATCGACCTGAACCTTTGCGTAGTGTTAATCTTTAGAATATACTAGAGTAACTCATAGTCTTGAACTCTATCTCTAACAACATTACACACACAACCTTTCCAAGGTGTAGTTCGAAAAGCCCATGCTTTATCGCCATGTACGTGTATCCCAATATAGTGAATGCTCTAGTAACTTTTGCCAAAACTTTTCATAGGAAGTGGCCATACTTCCACATTCACATAGGTGAGTCTATCAAGAGTACTCCTGTAGCTACATATTCCACTCCACATAGAGTATATAACTCATTAAGAGTTTAATAATTAACTCATCCTTTCTATCGCTTCAAGAATTCATGCTTCTAGCAATATAGATTGGGATTTCACAATAACATTATTCATCTCATATCACTTCATGAATTGTTATTACCCATTGAACTTATTTCTTGGGATATCCAGTCTATAAGTTGGGTTACCATCATGAGTGACTCTTAATTCTAAGGGCATCAGTCACATTCCTTTCGAGGTTTTTGAAAACCTTCTCTCTTGTTAATCCTTTCGTCAAAGGATTAGCCAAATTTTCATCAGTACATATATGATTCATTCTTATAGCTCATGTAGAGAGAAATTCTCTAACAGTATTGTGTATCTATCGTCTCTTGCCATTGTAATAACGGTTTTAAATCTTTGCAATAGCCACGGTACTATCGTAGTGGATCAGGACAGCTGGTATCGATCTTTCCCATAAAAGGATCTCAGCTAATAGACTTCTTAACTAGCCTACTTCTTCACTTGCAGTAGCTAGTTCTATAATTTCAAACTCCATCGTAGATTGAGCCAATATTGTCTATTACTTAGACTTCCAAGAAACAACTCTACCAACAATGCTAAATATATAGCTGCTAGTTGATTTGAAGTCTTCTAATAGAGTGTTGCAATCATCATCATTGTATCTATCTAGAACAGCGAGAAACTTTTTATTATATAATCCAAGGTTCATAGTTCTCTTAAGGTATCTTATGACTCTTTCAATTGCATTTCAATGTTCTATACTAGGTCTACTGATAAACCTACATAGTAGTCCCACAACATAAGCTATGCCTGGTCTAGTGTAATCTGTAGCATAACGTAAGCAACTAATGATGCTCGCATACTCAGTTTATCTAACACCGTCCCTTGTGTTCTTGAACAACTTTACACTAGGATCATAAGGAGTACATGCAGGTTTACAGTTAAAGTAATTATATTTCTTTAAGATCTTCTCAATGTAATGAGATTGATCTAGAGAAATTCCCTTTTTCAAACCTAGTAATCTTTATACCAAGGATTATAAGCTATATAAAGTCTTTCATATCAAAGTTAGCACATAACAAAATTTTCACATTAACATGAATATTTGACACAAAAATAATCACGTCATCCATATATAAACATATAATAGTGCAAATGTCATTTTATGATTTATAATAAATGCATTTGTCACTTTTATTCATTTTGAATTCATGTGGGATAACTATATTATCAAATTTTTCAAGACTTGCTTAGGTGCTTGTTTTAGATCATACATATATTTATATAGTCTAAAAACTTTATTTTCTTGACGTGAGATAACAAACCCCTCAAGTTGGTCCATATAAATCTCTTCTTCTAAGTCACCATTTAAGAAAGCAGTTTTGACATCCATTTGGTGCACTACTAAATCATGGGTAACAACAAGAGAGAAAAGTACACGTATGTAATTTATTCTTGTGATTGGTGAAAATGTATCAAGTGAAAATGTATCAAAGAAATCTACATTTTCCCTATGCCTATACCGATGAGCTTTGTACTTTTCAATAGTACCATCGAGTTTTAATTTATTCTTTAGTATCCAATTACATCCTATGGTGTTACAACCATGAGGTAAGTCAACTAAATGCCAAGTTTTATTATACTCATAAGAGTTTATTTCATCATTTTTGGCTTCTTCCTATAAGTTGGCATTAAAGAAGATAAGGTTTTTTTTGAAGAGTTTGGGGATATTCTTCTAAGGTATAAGCATAAAAATCAGACCCAAAGTCCTTAAGGGTTCGAGCTCATTTACTTATCCTAATTTCAGTGTTTAATTCCTCATTTTGTTTACTAGTTCTAGTTATAGGTAAACAACTAGAAGATGAGCCCCCACTATTCTTCAATTTAAATGGAAACATTTGTTCACAGTAGTCAACATCATTTGATTCTATAACTATGATCATTTAAGTTATAGAATTTATAAGCTTTACTATTCACAACATATCCTATGAATACACATTCGTATGTTCTACTAGTAAGTTTTATTTCTTTTAAGGATCAGGGATGCTAACATAGACTAAATAATCTCAAGTTTTAAAATAAGTTAAGTTTCTTATTTTTCAACATTTCAGATTGTCAAATTTTACTAGTAGATTTAGACACTCTATTTAACACATAGCAAACAATTAATAAAATTTCTCTGCACCAATGGGAAGCATCACTAGAGTTTAATAAAATTACAACAATTGATTTAGTAAAAGTTCTATTTTTTTCAGCTTTGCCATTCATTTCAAGAGAATAAGGTGCAATTTTTTCATGAATGATTCCATGAGTTTTATAAAAATCATTAAAAATATTGAAATCATATTCAGTACCTCTATCACTTCGAAACTTTTTATTTTTCTATTAAGTTGATTCTCAATCTCAGTCATAAATATTTTAAACATGTCAAATGCTTCACTTTTATTTTTCATTAGATATACATAAATATAATCTGAACAATCATTTATAAAATTTATAAAATAGCGTTTCCCATTTCTTGTTAAATTTCCATCAAGTTCACATATGTCATAATGTATTAATTCTAAAGATTCAAATTCTCTAACTACTGACTTATGTGAATTTTTTGTTATTTTAGCTTAACTATAAAAGTCACATTTTTCCAAAATCATTCAAAGATAGTTTAGGAATTAGTTCTAAGCTACTCATGTTCTTGATTATGCGTTTATTAACATAACAAAATCTAGCATGCCAAATATTAAAGGATCTCAACATTCAATTTAAACATGCCATTAGTGACGTACCCTTTCCCAAAAAATATTATTTTAGTTATTGTATATAAACCAACCCCTATAGTTTGAGTAAACCCAGCTTTGTAAAGAAGATATCCTGAAACTATGTTCTTTCTCATCTATGGAGTATGCAAGACATCTTTCAAGATGATAGTCTTTCCAGAGGTAAACTTCAATTCCACCTTACCAGTAACAACAACTTTAGTGGAGTGGGAGTCACCCAACAACACTTTCTTATCCTCAAACTCAGAGTAGGACTTGAACATTTCTCGATTATAGCGAACATGGCGAGAAGTACTAGTGTCCACCCAACACCCCTTAAATCCACCAACAAAATTGATTTTAGATATCATAGAAATAAGTTGATCTTCGGTAAGGTTCACCTGCGTGGCAGGACGATTCTGTTCCTATAGCTTCCTGGCCAAATGGGGCAGTGCTGTTACAACTATAACACATGAATGTGTTATTCCTTAAGGAGTTAATTAATTCTGGAGAGGATAGTTTTTGTTTCTATTTTGGTGGTTACGGTTTTGGTTATTATTGCGATTATGAGTTTTCATATTTCTACCTTTAGGTTTCAAAATTGCAGATGAGGGTTTCTTATTGGTACTGTTGTTTGAGACAATGAGTACTTCATCTCTTTGGTCTTATTTTCGGGCTTTTTCTTCTATTCTTAAACGAGTTATAAGATTTTCTAAAGAAAATTCCTTATTTTTATGTCTAAGTGTATTCTTAAAATCTTTCTAAGCATGTGGTAATTTATCTATAATAACAGCTACTTGAAATTGTTCATCTAAAGTCATACCTTCAAAAGTTATTTCGTGTGTTATCTTCTGCAGTTTGTGTGATTGAGCTTCCATAGATTTATCATCAATCATTTGATACTTCATGTATCTACTAACATCATACTTCTTAGTTCCAGCTTCCTCAGTATCGTACTTCTTTTGAAGTGCTTCCCAAATTTTCTTAACAGATGATATCAGAGTTATAATAATCATACAAGTCATCAGCTAATCCATTAAGAATAAAAAAATTGTGCATAGAAAATAATTTTCTATCCAGGTGTTTAAATCCTTTATTGTAGCTTCAATATGAGAATTAGGCAATGTTGGTTTTTCAATAATAAGAACAAAAGCGACATTTTACATGGTTAAGAAGAATAACATTTTTTTTGTCTCCATTTTTAAAGTGTAGTTCTTCAAAACGAAATGGTTTGTTGATATCAGCAGTTAACATTTCAGTAGAAATGGAAGATAGAATTCGTCTTAGAATTGTTGGAACAAATATGTAAAAAACTATGTAAAGAACAATATTACCGAGTAACTTGAAATGAGCTTGACTTGGGTTGAGTTGCGATTAGGTCGCTCTCTTTAAGAGGTTTCGGCTACGCGCAAACTTGTGCAAAGCGAAACACAACCTCGTCCTTGAGGATAAAACAACCCGAGAATCTTTTTCTGCCGGAACTTCTTTGCCAACATGAAGTGGGAAATACTACACCTCTTAAATATTTATGTTGCTCGAAAATCTGAGAAAATAATTCTGAATTTTCTTTCCTTTGATTTTACTATGAAAAACCATAGAACTGTTTTTGAGTTGTTAAGTTGTATTCTAAACTGAGAGCTATTGCCCCTATTTATAGTTAAAAAAATACGTGTAACGATAATATAATTATGAAAATAACGGCAAAAAATAACAGACACATAATTATGAGAATAACGATCACAAAAATAATAGTCACATAATTATGAAAATAACGATCATAAAAATAACAGTCATATAATTATAAAAATGACGGTTACATAATTTATGAAATAACGGTCATTAAATAATAAAAAATATATTTTTATTTAAATTCATTTCCAACTATCTTTGATTAATATGCATATATATATTTTTATGGTTAATTTATATTAATTAAAAATAAAAAAACAATAATATTAATACTTCCATTATTATAAATACATATTGTTATTGCCCCCTAGTTAATTTGATTAATCTCTACAAATGTTAAAATGTCAATTATTTGGGTTGGTTTTACTCTAGATTACTTCAAACCTCTATTAATAATATTGTTCATCAACTCTATCGGGTTTATGTGTGCATAAATTTCAAGAAACTTTTTTAAACACGCATTACAAGTATCTTTATTTGTTTACATATTTATTTATTATGAGATAATTGTATTTATTATTATTATTGTTATATATAACTCTTCAATATTCTATTTACTCTTGTTTTTTTCTCTTTATTTTATGATCATCGAGCATACATAGAAACATGCATCATCCAGGCGACAAACATAATTTATAAATATATTGATATCCTTTTCTGTTGGACGACAGAACAACATTTGATTCACATATAGTGATATTCATTAATTAGCCATTTTCAATATTATTAAATTAAGTTTTATTATTATTATTCATGACGTACATTTACTTACACTTAAATTCAATTTTCATACGTTTTTTAATTACACTTTAATAAAGGTCTATTATTTGCTAAACAATAATATTAGAATTGTTTTTTGTTTATAATCTTTGATCGCTTCAAACCTTTAACGATTTTGTTATAAAATCTTAAGAAATTTTAGATATTATAAACACATTTTCTTGCTTTTATTTAATCTCTTTTACTATATTCATTAAAGGAAGAAAAAAAAAGCAATACATGGAACCTTATTTCAATAATAAAAAAAATGTATATGTATGTTAAATGTATTAATTATCAATTTGATTATATTAACATGTAAAATTGATTAAATGTTATCTCAATGAATAGCTAGTTTATGATTCTTATGAATATAGTTATAATATATTGATGGGTTTATATTATTTTATTGAGAAACAAATTTTAATGCATATTTATATACTAAATTTTATTATCATAACATTAATGGATATATTTGTTAAATAAATGACTTTATTTGGTATTAAGTTTTATGATAGTAATTATGAAATAGTGATTCAATATAGGAGGCTATTTTTTTTATGTAAAAATATAGAAGGCTACTTAATTATGATTATTAATGCATATATTTCTTTACCAAATATAGAACACACTGGAATTTTATTGTCGAATAAAATTTAATTGTGAAATTCATTTGTCATATTTTAGGTATTCAAATTTTTCTTTGAAGTGAATAGCACATTAGAATATCCAATCTCATGGTCATGATGTATGACATTTTAGATATTTTTGAAAGTTGTTGAATTTGATTTTTCCATCATAACTCCAGAAATTTTCCTATAAAGATTTCCATATAATTAATTAAACTTTTATAAGTTAACATGTTTTCATAGATAAATAATTTATGTTGACATTTATGGAAATTACAAATTTATGGAATTAATAATTTAAAAAAGGAAAATATTTTATAGCAATAGGTTTGATTAAATACCTTTTAATATTTTAAATTTATAGTCTATAAAAATATTAAAAATAATATTTTTATGCATATTTGATTATTTATTTATCTATTAATATTTTATTCAAATAAGGAGAAGTATTATTAAATAATAAAAGTTGGTAAGTATATTTTTATAACAAAATTGTCTTTGTAATATCATTTTTTTAAATTAATGAACTAAACCATTAAAAAAAATAATTGAAATCTATCGTCACAACTCATATGACTAATAACATGAGAATTGTTATGATTGATTAAAAATAATATTAGGTTTATTAGTCAAAATATGAGATGCCTAATTTAGAAGAAAATTCATGAAAGGTGGCTTACCATATTGTCAAAGATGGAGGTGCCTAACCTTGTTTGAATAAAGAATAGGAAAATTGTGTGAAATTTAATTTTGAATGAGAAATGTTTGGCATATGAAATGAGAAGCTTGAAGGCTATAAATACGTTTCTTCATTGATAATCATCACTAAAATAGAGATAAGCTTTTATGAGAAGTTCTTAAGTGAGAGAATTTTGTGGGAAAATTTTCTTGGGCTTGTAATTGCTCTTATCTTTTGGGTGTGTGAGAAAATTGCTGAGAGTGTGGTTGTAATAATTTTCCATATAGTGAATTTTTCTCTGGTTGTCTTTTGACAACGAAAGTGGTTTTTCTCTAATTTAGAGTTTCCACTATAATTCTTGTGTTGTGTATTATCTATTTCTCTGTTATTTGATATTCTGCTAAGAATGTGAGACAACTTATCTCATTCTCCATTTCAATTCTAAAACCCTCCCCACCAAATATCCATTTATATTTTTTTACTTTTTTCAAAAAAAAAAAAAAAAATTGCCAGTATTTTTCGAACTTATTTTTTTCTTTCCATTTTTTCACTTATTGTTTTGTATATATTTTGAAACAAAATAAAAACAACAAAATTTAATAGAACTAAAATTTCAATTCCAGGTATTTTTCTATTACTCTGTTTTTGACACAGGCAAAAGGCTAAGCCAAGGATCACACAAAGATTAATACGAAAGATAAAAGCTCGTCATTCAATTGATTTTTTTTTAAAATACACTATTCGAATAAAAAGACTCACAAAGGACTGCTAACCCTTAAACATTAACAAAATTTAATAAAACGAAAATACCTTATAAAAGTGACTAGAATGCTAATTAAACAAGTAATAAAGGAAAAATTTCACTAATTCTTGAGAATAGCAAAAGACACTTGAAGAAACCAAGCAAGTTTGGATTCAAGTATGTTATAATCAATATTCTTTACAATTAACATAAATTTCACTAGGAAGTCTCAAATTATAAACTCTAAAATTATATTGAAAACTAGATTTTTGAAGCTTTCTGATGGTATATAACATGAATTATAAGTTAACGTAGATAAATATACTTTAATCTTCAAAGTTAATCAAAAGTTTTGACCATTGTTCTATATTGTACAACTGCAAAGTGAAATATTTTTAAAACATTTCGGGCATAAATTTCTAAAATATAGCTCAAATCTTTAAAAACATAGGACATGAATGAAAAATCAGGACAAGTTTTTTTGACAAGACATGTTATCTGACATGACCTACCCATGAGGAAGCTAGACCAGGTTTAAGCTTATATAGGTTCGGTTAAAAACAAGTTTACCCGTTTATGTCCTATGTAAACAATTGAGTAAATTATTAAAATTATTAGGGCGTATGTAGATAATTGTTTATAATCTAACTATTTTGTAGGCTTGAATTTGAAGGACTTGTTGGGATTTAACTTGGGATGATGTTCTAATTTATTCCATCTTTTGTTTTCATGTGTTTCTTATCGTTTTATAGTAATATGTTATTTAGTTTAAATTGTGGGCATTGATTATTGATTAGTCATTTAGATTTAAACAAGAAGTTTTTGCTTATAATGAATTTGTGATATTTACATATTTTGTTTAGCTTTTCTTGTTAATCTTAGAGAATTTTAACACTTTGGCTTTGATGTATATGGTCATTGACATAATTTTTATTTCATATTAATTAATCTTTTAACCATTCTGTTGAAATAATTCTTACATAAATTTAGCTTTTTATAATTTATTATATTAAATATGTTAAGTAAATATACCTTGATATTTCATACTATAGATATTAGCTTTTTATTTATATTATAAAATATAATATATATATATATATATATATTACTTAATACATTTAAACGGATTAATGGGATTAAACGAACTAACCCATTAATTAAACAGATTTGATTAGGATTGTACTTTCCAACCTGTTTAATAAATTGATTCGGCTACTTGTTGGGCCAGACCATAAATGACTCTAACCCAACAAAATCCATCCATTCCTCAATATAATATATAAAAGAATAATTAGTTTACGTTGTTAAGATATTCACACATAATATCAGAGCATATAAGGAACTAAGTTTAAACCTCCTTAACTCTTAAACTTTCATAAATATTATATAGACTCTTTTCTTTCACTTCTATCTTATTTAAAATTTATCTCCACTTGATATCCTTTACAAAGAAATTATTTATTATTTAGTCGGTCAATAAAATTTTGTCTAATTTTACTTATTATGTTTTCAAAACTATCTATTCAATAAATAAGTGAGAGCCCATTAAATGTGTAAAAATGTTAATATCTAAATATAACATATAAAAAAATAATTAATCTATCTTCTAATAACTTAAATTTTTAAGAGAATTGATAATAAAATATTCATTTATCTTTACCGAAAGAAATTTATATCACTAACTTATTTTTATATAAGTTCATATGTATTTTCACGAATATTATCTTCTTCTTTTTCGCTCTAATAAAAAAATTGTATTTATTTTAATGTCAAATAACTATAATTCTTACTCATCAATCCGTCATGTTTTTTCCATAAATATCGAACTTCCATTAGTAAGAAAGAAAAAAAAAGGTTGTATTTTTATGTTTTAATTTTTTTATATAAATTTTTTTCCTAATTAGTAGATATAAATATGAGTGATTTGATTTGATAAAATTTTTATAACTTTATTTAATAAATAAATTAAATATAAGATTACAATATAAATAAATTATTTAAATAATATTTAATTATCATGTAAAGAGTTAATTCAAACAGAATAGATATAACTTAATTGAACTTAATAAATATGTTATGTTTAAAAATAATATATATTAATTTACTTAATCGGTAAACAATACACAATCAAATTTAATAAATCATTTTTCATTAAAAATAATATATACTAGTTGATAATTTTTTAATTAATATGAGATATAACATTATCTTAATACAAAAATGACTAATTCAATATTAATATGATATTTTATTTATAAGATATAATCTTAACACGAAAATAACTAATTCAATATTAATATTATATGTTTTTAAATAAATTGATAAGATCTTATCTTGACACAAAAATGATTAATTTAAAGTTAATACGATCTGATTTTAAATAAATTGATAGGATTACAAAAAAAAAATAACTAATTCAATATTAATATGATTTGTTCGTGAATGAATAAATTGATAAGAAATTATAAGTTATTTAAAAACCACTTATATTTTCACCAGCAATATCAAGCATTATAAAATTGACAACTTTTATCGGATAAAAACAATTATCCAAAGTTTTGGGGAGAACCACCAACAGTATTGTTTTCAAACAAGCAAAACGTGTAATACCACTTATATTTTCACCAACAGCATTATACTTTGTTTGTTTGTTTTTAGTTATTATTTTTTCTTTAATGTGTAATACCTAATATGTTAATAATATAAGAATAACACGTAATGAATTTATCAAATAAAATTATTTATAAGAGAGTAGGATATCTTTATCCGAAAAACATTTTGATTTTATTAATATATACGAAAAGAGAGAGGATAAAGCTAAAAAAATATGGGAAAAAAGAAGAAACAAAACTAAAGGCATTTTGTTCTAGTATGTACAAGAACAAACAACAAAATCAAAAGTTAAGGGTATTATATACTTTGTTTGTTGTTTGTTTTTAATTCTTATTGTTTTTTCTTAAATTTCATATCAACTTGTATCTAATATTTAATGTATTTAATAAACTCGTGATTATTAATAAATTATATTTTAATCACTTATATATGATTAAAATAGGAAGGAAAAAACAATGAAATATCAGGGTGAAATTACCTAATTTTTATGGTCTCAACTTAAGAAATAACTAAATGAACTAATTTTTATCCAATTTTTTTTCCCTTTTATTAACGAAAAAGACTATTGTCAAGAAAAAAAAAATTGTTTTGTCCAATAAAAATATAATATTTTTGGAAGATTTAAGTAACGCTTTTGAAATCTTTGTCAAAATCGAATTGTTCTAGTTGCAATAGTTAATTTTATTTTGGTTACACAGATTTGTTAGTTTTTGTCATCAAATCACTTAGTTTTACTAATTTTTTTTTACTAATTTTTTAACTAGATCACTTAAATTCATTAATTATTTATGAAAATAATTTAGTTTATTTATTTATAAAAAGTGATATCGTAAAGTAAAAAATAATTTACTTAAATCAAATAGTTATTTTAAAAATATTTATTTTTTCAACTAATAAAAAACAATTCATATGAATAATTGCGAAAACAGTTTTTTTTTTAAATAATTTAAAAAATAAATTGAAAAACGTAGAAAAATATAAAAAAAGTATTAATTTTTTAAAAATTAATTGATTAAATTACCAACAAAGTAGTTAGTGAACCTAAATATACTAACCGTAATAGTTAGTGGACCAATATGACATTAAACTTATTTTTTTAAATACTATTTTGCAACTCACACAGTAGGAATTGAACCCTTGATGTTGCATTTATATATTTTACAAAAAAAAAAAAAACTATAATGCCACCTCTATACAATCACGCAAATAATATCAAGTCAATTTTAAGGAATTGAGTAACAAAAAATGGGAATTTGTTTTTTAGCCTTCGATAGATAGAACATTACAATTGATTTAATCAAAATGAAAATGTTTTCTTTATAACAAAACGTATTACATACATCAATTTATATATTATAATATAATTAGTCTCTTATTAGTAAATGATCATACAACTACTTCATATCTACCTTTCTCATTTCTATATCCACGAAAATACTATACATCATCTCATGCATGCAAAAATGTTGTACATATAGAGTTATTTACTCATAATTGTAAGACATGGGATGGGCTACCTAGAAAGTTGGCTGATGTAAAATGGGATATATATATACTAAATTTGATATAAGTTTATATGTGGTATAATATTATTAGTAGGCATATAAAAATGGAATTAAGATTTAAGTTTTAGGGTACTAGATTCCAATTTTTATAAATATCATGTAAGACCATTCTCGGTGAATGTACGAGATAAAATAAATTGTTAGGACCTCAAACTACTGTCGTGGTGGTTGTATTTGTCACTCGGATGCTTAAATTGGTAATAAGATGACGAAGTTTATAGGGAATATATGGTCTCACTTTGTTATTATGAGAAAAGATTGTGTTTGACTATGATTTTCTGTTATTTGAGAGAAGATCTATTTCATGTTTTCTTGATTGTGTGCAGATGTGAATATATATAGGAAAAAAATGTAATCATAATATGATTGACTTATTATAATATTGTGGATATTTATTCGTTATTATCTCTTTAAGATAATTAAGGGATACCTATTTGGTCAAAGAACTACGTGAATTTTTTACAGATTGAAAACTTGAAGAAAGTTTCTAAGAGTTCTATAATTTTATGATTGTTTCAGTCGAGTAGAACACACTATTTGTCACAAATAATGCCAAATTTTGATGTCAATTTTTGTCAACATTAAATAGGATTATCTTCCGTGAATTTGTGAGATGAGTAAAATGTTATGGCCTAAAACCATAGTGTGGAGTATGGTCTTTTGTTCTCAAATGTTTGGGTCAATAACAGGATGATAAAACTTAGAATAAATCTCTCATGCTTTGTGATCGAGAGAAAATAGAGTATTTTGTTGTGATTCTCTATTATATGAGAGAATATCTATTTTAACTTGTTTTGATTATATATTATATGAGAGAATATCTATTTTAACTTGTTTTGATTATATATTATATAATCAAAAGAGTTAATTTGATAGTTATTACTTATTAGAATAGGATTGATTTGTTTTAATATCGTATACATCTATCTGTAATTATTTTTTTAGGATAATTAAAGGATAATTATTGAGTCTTTATTGATATCTTTATTAAAATTATTTTGTGGTCATGTGCATATGATAACTCATAACTTATTGGACTTATTCATAAAACTCTTTCTTGAATGAGGCACTCTTTATTTCTCATGTAAAATATATTAAATTATTCTCGATAAATGATAATAATTTTATTACAATAAAAGAGATAAAATAATGTCTTATTTTAATTTTATAAAATATTGAACCGTTACTTCAATGGTTATAATTAATAAGAATAATCAAATTTATATAAATATATCTAATAAAATATTATTATGTTAATTATAATTATAATATTTAAACAGAATTCATTTAACCAAAACTTCCATTTATGCTGCTTCCTAATTGGTCATATACTAGTTTGGAAAATATTATATTTCTTTATTTAATTTTCGATATCCTTGGCCTATAAAAGCTCATCAGTCTCGTCTTTGGTACATATAAGTTAGTGACGCACGTGACAAATTGCAATTGTTCAATATTTTTAGTTGATTACTTGTAAGGCTTGTGAAATGAATCGATGGCTTTTGGGTGTAGTACTGGTGGCTATGTTTGTTGCATATATTCAAACTTGTTGTGTTAATGGATCAGAACCACAAGTTCCATGCTTTTTTATTTTTGGGGACTCATTGGCTGATAATGGAAATAACAATCTTCTTCCAACATTAGCCAAAGTCAATTACCCACCTTATGGAATTGATTTCCACCCTGCTCTTCCTACTGGAAGGTTTTCCAATGGTCGAACCACTGTTGATATTATTGGTATATATATATTTTTTTATTTCTTGATATTATAAGTTTTCTTTAATTATTTTTTTAATAAACAAAAAAAAATTGCTTGGTATCAATTTTATTATGATAAAATGGTGAGTACTTGAACTTTTGATTCCCATTGATTACGAGTGTCTGAACTTAATTGGTAGTTTGTAAATAAATATTTTTTTAAAAAAATTATATAAATTACAGTCTATTTTCTTTTAAATAGAAAGAATAGTTGTATTACAATATGTAAAACTATGATATTTTATCTACAGTAACAAATAAATTTTAATCTATTTTATTATATTTTTAAACCACCTTTTTTATTTTATTTACAAAACTCATTTAATTATTTTTTTAAGGAGAATCTACGTGTTTTTTATATTAAGCAATGATATATAATTTTATAAATTTTATTATAATATTTTTTTTATTAATGCATGATCTTTTACTTATAACAAAAAGAACAAAAATTCTAGGAGAGTTAGTACCTTGTTAATAAATTCACATGAAAACTCATATATATATACGTATTCTTTCGATATAAACTGTTGTAATTGATTAAAAATAATATTAGATTTGTTAGTCAAAATAAAATGTGTCTAATTTAGAAAAAAATTCATGAAAGATGACTTACTATATTGTCAAAGATAGAGATGCCTAATCTTGTTTGAATAAAGAATAGGAAATTAGGTAGACTAATTTTGTTGAATGAAGAAATATTTGACATATGAAATAGGAACTTAGAGGCTATAAATATAGCTTCATTTTTTATTGTTAATCATCCCAAAAATAGAAAAAAACTTATATGAGAAGTTTTTGAGTGAGAATTTTATGAAAAAAAACTCTTGGGTTTGTAATTGCTCTCATCTTTTGGGCATGTGAGAAAATCTTTGAGAGTATGGTTGTAACAATTTTTCATATAGTAAATTTCTTTCTCTAGTTGTCTTTTAACAACAAAAATGATTTTTTTTTTCAATTTGAAGTTTCCACTATAATTCTTGTGTTGTGTATTCTCTATTTTTTTATTATTTGATTTTCCGATAAGGAGGATCTTAGAAAGAAAAATTTATAATTATACTATTTGATCCAAATTTCCTAATAACACAAACTATCCATACAAATTAGAACTGTGTATAACAACAACTTATTATAGGCAGACAACAATTGGATAGTATAATAGAATCCACTTTTTTCTAACATAACATGTACATCCATATTAGTTGTTTTCCTCACAACTTGGTATAAATGAATTTTTTTGTACAAGTTAACACAATAATATAATTGTATCTTTATATGATTCAACTATTCAATTAATTTTATATTTAACTCACTTAAAAACATATATTTTTTATATTATAAAAAAATGTATAGATATCGTATTTTTGAATATGCTTGTTATGTTTTAAACAAAATATGTTCACTATGTATAGAAGTTAAAAATGAGAAGGTTATGCTATGCCATGAAGTGCTTTTTATGTCATGCTATTGACACATTGTTGCTTAACAATTTTTGGCAGGCTAGGGTTTGCAATTGTATTCTTCATAGTTTTGAGTTTTGAGGATGGTTAAAGTAAAAAAAAAAAATGGTTCAACGTATTCCATTAAACCAGGTAATTTACTAATTTGTTGACCTCGATCTCAATTACAGGTGAACTTTTGGGCTTTCAAAACTTTATTCCACCTTTTGCTACAGCACTTGGGCCTGAAATACTCAAAGGCGTAAACTATGCATCTGGTTCTGCGGGAATACGCACGGAGAGTGGACAAGCACTGGTATATATAATAATAATAATAATAATAATAATTTAAATTACTTATTCATTCCTTGTTTAATTTGTTTCCTTTTCTGATATAGGATGAAGGTGGTAGATTTACTATACCTTTTATTAAAAGTGAATTTTAGTTACTAAGTTAGAATGTATAAATTTATTATCTCTTTTAGTATATTGGAATATTTATGCCAAATATTTAAAAATTAAATTGATATATTGAATTTTTCCCCTAAAATAATGTAAATAAATTTGAATAATTATTTTTTACTCACCATCACACTGTAACACTTAGCTTCTTACAACAATAATCCCAATTATATCTTTTTAATATAATTTTTTTACTTATTGTTTTAAACATAAATTATTTGAACCTTATTTTTGATAAAATATTTTTTTTTTATTTTTATAAAATATCAATTTTACTCCCAAAAATTTTACCTAATCTTTTTTATGGAGTTTGATGACAATTTTAAATGAACTAACTGTTTTGTACTGATAGACTTAATAACTAACGGATTAAACTATACATTTATCAAATATAATAAATTTTTATTACCTTTTATCCTCTAATATATCTTTATTTATATGTGTGTGTATATATTTACTATAAATAAAAATTTATATCAATACAAAAATATTTTGAAGAAACTTTTTTAAAGAAATCAGATGTGGTCTTTGTGATTTATTTTAAATTTTAGAAAAATATAAGATAATCAATTTAAATAATATATATTATATAGAGAAAATATATTGCACGTTAAAAACATTTTCTAAAGTTTGGAAGTTTAGTTTAATAATATTTATTTTCAATATATAAGTTTTCTTTTGGTTGAATAGTTTTTACAGTAATGAATCAACTTGTGATGCATACATGTTTTTAGTTAACGTGTTTTTAAAACAATGAATCTCTAATCGAATAAAAACTAACTATTAATTTTTATTCTTTATTTATTTTTCATTCTATCATACCATTGTAGAAATTAATAGTACAAAAATTAAAAAATTATAAAAATTTAAGTGCAAGATACTTGTCTTTAACTAGTAATACTTATAAATATAAATTGTTTTCGAAAAATTACATAAAATAATATCTATAAAATTTATAAAAATAAAAATAATATATCAGTAACATTACATTAAATGGGATAAAATTTCTCAGAATTTATTATTAATAATCTAATTGATCATAATTAAACTTAAAAAACATTTAATTAGACAATTTTCAATGCAAAACTTTTACACGGTAAATCTTTTTTTTTTAGTAAGAATATATAAATTAGTTATAAATTTTTTTATATTTAGTTCATATATTTTAATTAATATATAACATTTATAGAAGTTAATTATTTTTTTAGTTAATATATAATATATAATATTTATAAAAGTTATATTTACTTATTTATATTTTCATAAATGATGTTTTCCTAACATTTTTGTAAGAGTAAAAATTATTAGTATACTAAAAATATATACATAGAAAAGGGAATTAATTAATATATAATATTTATAGAAGTTAATTGTTTTGTTTCCTTGATATATAATAATTATATAAAAATTAATTAATTATATTCATTCATTTAATATATATTATCTCCTAAAGTTGTTTGCTATATATTTCATAACAACGGAACACCTGATGTGTTTAATTTTTTTTACACAAGCACTTATACAGGAAATATTATATAAATATTATATGCGATAAATATTTATGTTTATAAGTGTCAATTAAGATTGAATTATTATTATATATACAAGTATAAATTGAGATGAGTTATTAACGAAACTCATGATATAATGCATTCATTTTCAAAATCTATTTCATCTTATTTTATTTAATTTTTTATAAGATAAGATGATAATAAAATTTTAATAATTAAGATATTTTATTTATCTCTAATAAGCTTAAATAAGACAAAAATAAAAATAAAAATATGATACATGATTATTTAAATACGAGTTTAATAAAAATTGATATACTATATGTTTAAAATTAGACACATTAGTGTTACAATTTAAATGAAATGATATGATATTTATATGAAAAGAGACAACATAATACTATAAGATTATTATAATTACTAAATAAGATATAAAATAAGATACGATAGATAATAGAGTTTATAACTTTAATTATACATATGGAACAATGCTAAATTAATGGTGCAAAAGCTTCACTTAAGTTAGTTTTCTTTTTTAGTTGCTACACAATACATGCAACTATTTGGATTTGAAATCACCTTCTCACAATTTTTATATTATAAATCTTCAATCGAAGAAAATGTTACTAGACTACACATGTTATGCTTAAGTGAATTTTCTTTGATACATATAAAAATGTACAATTTCAAAGATTGCTCTCAATTTTACAATCCAATTTAATATTACTATATATATAGTAAGCATCATTATTAGAAACATATATAAAATAACATGAGTGTTTTATTTTTTGGGAACAAATCAAGAGGTCATGAGATTATAGACCGAAGCATCTTTATTTGGCATTTTTCAGTTAATTGAAATAAATAAAACAACATCCTTCATCTAGTTGCATCCAAATGAAGACATCTATTTCGATCATTAAATTGTGGGAAACAAAAAAAAAATATTTTAAAAAAATAATTAACAAAATACTAATATTGAATTAAAAACTTTGAGTTTTGCAGGGGACGCATCTTAGCATGGACATACAGTTGAATAATCACCAAATCACAATCAAGCGTATCATTAATTTACTAGGACATGACCCTTCCTCAGCCCAAAAACACTTGAACAAGTGCTTATATTCAGTTGGAATGGGCAGTAACGATTACCTTAATAACTATTTCTTGCCCAAGTACTATAGCACAAGCCGAAATTTTACTGTTGAGCAATATGCAAATGTCCTTATTGAAGAGTACTCCCAACAAATAAAGGTTAGTCTTAAAAAAAGTTAATCACCATCCTGTAATTTTGGACAATATAACACTTTAATTTTATAACTTTAATCAATTACGTACTTTAATCTATAGATTTCAAGTTGATACTTTAGTCTCATACCTTTGGTATAGAAGTTGCACTTCAAATCTATTTTTTCAGAATTATAACATTTTTGCAAAGCACTTCACTTCAAATCTATAGAATTAAAGTGCTGCTTTGCCCGAATACGACAGTGGGTGCTCCTTGCCCTATAAACAAACGAACCCTAAGGGCATGTTCGGATGATGATGATAATGTCAAAAATTGTAATTCCATTGGAAAACCTATTCTTTTATGAGAATGAATATGAATTCTTCACTTGATGCGAATAATAGCTATTCATGTATTCTGGAAAAACTAGAAAAAAGTAATTCTATTCTTAATTTTCTATTCCCATGAATTGATTCACGAAAGCTGAACATGCCCTAAATTATTAATAGCTTCTTAATATGGTTGCAGACTTTGTACACGTATGGAGCAAGGAAGATTGTATTGAATGGAATAGGACCAATTGGGTGCACCCCATTTGCAATTTTAACATATGGAACAAAAGGATCTCTTTGTGTAGATTACATTAATAATGCAGTTCAAATTTTCAACAAGATGCTTATATCACTTGTTGATACACTCAACACCAATTTTATTGATGCCAAATTCATCTATATTGATTACTTTGGAATAGCATCAGAAAATTCTCTTGCTGCAGGTACCTCTTTTTTTTTTTTAAATATATGTATATATTCTACCTAAAATAGTTTTTTTTCTTTAATGTTATGTTTTCTAGCTCAGAGGTGAATACATATTAATTTATTTAATTTTAATTTTTTGTTTTTTGGAATTCAGGCATCAAGGTTTCAAATGTAGGATGTTGCCCAGTGAATAACATAGGTCAATGTCATACATTAGAAGTTCCATGCCCAAATAGGAATGAATATGCATTCTGGGATGGATTTCATCCAACTGAGGCTATCAACTTGATCACTGCACAGAGATCGTACAAAGCTAATGATAATGCATTTGTTCATCCATTTGATATAAGTCACCTAGTTCAGCTCTAATAAGTATTTAGGCTTGTTAAATAGCTATCTATATTATCTTCTCACAATTAAGCAAGTAATTTCAAGAAAGTTAATAAAAACTTTCAGTTTTAGAGAGTGATCTTTGTTCAAATGCTCCCTGCAATATATTTTTAACAATGTGGTTAAAAAATGACAAAATCTCTTGCTAGCTGCATTTTAGCGGATAGACTTTTTCCACTATAGATACAATTGAAGTGTGTATATGTAGTGAAACTCCCAAGGCCACGACCCAATGCAAAATTATGAAATAACTAAGAACATAAATGTCAGAACCGTTCCAAGTTCCAAATTTACCCTGATAGCATGGGATGTATCCTGAAAATCATATTAATTGACTAATTTGTTGTAAGAACTATGAGTATTAGTTATTTTCTTAGATAAAATATTTATCTGTAAATTATTTTTTAGATTTATTATCAAGTCTATCAAGAAAAACCGAAAAAATATTCGAGTTTTAGATTTTCAGGTATATTTTTTACAACTACGACACATGATTAAACTCAATCATTTAATAACACATGTTCGTAAATCTTAAATTATTTTTGATACTAAAATACTTATTTAAACTTGAATCAATTTATGAAATTAACAATTAGTCATCTCTTAAATATATTTCAATATTTTTAGAATACGCCCTGAAAATAACCTTAAGGATTTTTTCAGTAGGCTTTAAATAATTAAACTCAAAATAATCTAAGCCTAATACTATTTGGTTTTTATTATCACCTATATATATTAATGCAAAACCTAAAATGGGTAGAAAAAAAGAAGAGAAGCTGCTGAGATTTGCGCCGTGGTGTTGAATATGACAAAAACTGCAGAAAGAAAAAAAAAACTATTAGAGCGACGCTTGGTCTAAAAGGTAATGAGATCTATATTTATTAGTAATTGAAAAAGAAGTTGATGCATTGAAAGGTAATGACGCGAGAGCATTGATTATTTATGTATATACAACATTGGAGATATACGAGTAAAGAATTATACATAAAAAAGGGAGTTGATCAGAGTACTCATAATGTTGATAATAATTGATTTTGATACGAGCGTATTTGATTTGAGGATTTATTTATGATAATATTTATTTTTCAAAACTTTTATATGTATTAATCTATTTATTTCATATTTTCCATATTCATGTAGCTTATTTCGTTATTAAGATCTTACATATTTAAATTTAATAATTGTATAAGCGATTATGATGATTTGATTCATCTATTAAATGTTGAAGAAACTATTTTTAGTGAATTCGGTCTTAATCTTTTTGCTTTAAAATTTTTTAATTGAATTGATTTAAGTGATATATATTTTGAATAATCTAATTAGGATTATTTATTGTTAAATATGTTCTAAAACACACACAGACACTTGTGTTTTTGTGCTAATTAACTATTTTGTAGTTAATTCGTGAATGTATCTAATTGGCAGAAAGTTTATTGAAACATTGGTCTAAAAATCGCTCACGCTAATATTAAAAACTATGAAAATAGAGCATGGGCTCGTAAATAAAGTATACTGGGGCAATATCTTAGAAAATGTAGCATAAGATTGAGTTTGTACTTAAACATTTGGTTTTCATAGTGGAAAGTTATGTAGTCTGGTGGACTTATGGTTTTTTTCTTAGGTCATGGTTGTGGCTTAGGTTGTTTCCACCTAAAAATATTGTGTGTTATTATTTTATTTTTGACTTTATTTTAACACGTGACTACATGCATGACAACTTTATTCATGTTATTAAATTATAAATCGATAAAAATTAAAAATAACTTATTGACCCTCATCTAGGTTAATTAGGTCCATATTTTATAAACTTTCAATTGATATTAGAGCCAACACTAGACACAGTTAATGAGATTGATTCTTAGGGACACACACTATTACTTATGGACTAAATGAAAAAAAAGTGGGTCATCTAATAGACCCCCACTCTTTGATGGGTATAATTACCCTTATTGGAAGGCTCACATGCAAGCCTTTCTCAGATAAGATGAAAAAGTCTGGGATGTTATTCTTGATGTTTGGGAACCATATTCGGTAACAAAAGATGGTGTAACAATCATAAAGCCTAAAAAATTCTAAGCTCAATCTTTGTTATAATGTCGATGGATGAGTTATATTGCATCTTTGACTGTGAGACTGCTAAAGATGCATAGAATGCACTTGTTTTTGTTCACGAAGGAACTTTCCAAGTGAAACAAACAAAATTAAAATTGCTAATATCTTAGTTTGATTCTATTAAAATGAGCAACACTGAAAATTTTGGTCAATTTTATGCTCACTTTTGTGATATCACTAATGCTTGTTTTAACCTTGGTGAGAAAATTCCACAATCTATACAAGTACGCAAACTCCTAAGCTTCTTAACAGCAGACTATAAGATAAAAGTTATAGCGATAAATGAAAGCAAGATGTGGACATACGAAACATTGATTAACTTGCCAGGTTAATACAAACCTATGAGTTTACTCTTGATCCACCCAAGAAAAACAAGGATGTGGCATTCAAAAGCTCCAAAAAGGAAATTTTTGATAGTGATGAGGATATGAATGATGAGTCACTAGTCTTGTTAGCACAAAAATTTAAGATGTCCATGAAGAAGAAGGGTCAATTGAATAATCAATCTAACAAGGGATAATTCGGTCATTCAAATGACCGAAGGTCAAGGGAAATCAAGCCTTCTAGCTCTGATGCCCACTAGTCCTCAATGTTTTACTTGTGGGGGCTTTGGTAATATTTCTGTAGAATGTGTTAACAATAAAAATAAAATTGAAAAAGCCTTTAATGATACACTCAGTGACACAAAGTGAGCATAACAATGCTAGTAACTCAGAGGATGATGACACTAACTATTGTGCCTTCACCACAACTACCAAAGTATATCACAATGACTCCAAATTTAGCTCGAATGAACAAAATAAGGAAGTAAACTCTTCTCTCTTACTTTCTAAGTTTAATGTATCCAATTATGATGAACTATTCATGGATTGTCTAGGTTATAGGAAAGAGAGAGATAAACTACTTGTGAAAGTAACTAAACTTAATAGTACTATCAATGTTCACAAAAAAATTCCTCTAGCCTAGAGAAAGATAAAAAGGAATTGTCTAAACATATTAGTGCCCTGAATCTAAGACTTGCAGAAACCAATGAGGAAAACAAAAAGCTTAGGCAAGAATTAATATTGCTAAAGAGACAATGAAGAATTTGACCAGAGGTGCTAAAATATTGACCAAAGTTCTAGACTATGGAAAGGAACACGGAGATAAGATAGTTTTTGGATATATAGATGAATAGTAAACATCTCCATCATCCAAAACTCATTTTTTAAAACCTAATGTTGCTTAGGCAGGGAAGGTAATTTTTGCACCTTATCACTATATACAAATTCAGTTTCTTCAAATATGTCATCATTGTAGTAGTAAATGACATATTATACCTAAGTGTAGATTTCTTTATGCTTATAATTCTATCATAAGTACAAATGTTTCTAGGACACCTCAAAAAATTTCAAAACGTAATTTTTTTACTCCAAAAAGAACCAAAGAAACTAATAACTCAAACTTTCAAAATTAAAAGAGGATGGGTTAAAAAATATGAGTTGCACTGCTTTATAGCCCACAGAGCGTTTAAAACTAAATCAAATACCGCATGGTATTTTGATACTGGATGCTCTAGACACATGACTGGAAACCATTCTTCGTTGAAAACCTTTAAGGAATACAATGAAAGGACAATAATCTTTTGTGATGGTAAAACATCTTAAATTACTAGAAAAGACTCTGTTTAAAAAGAAAGTATCCTTAAACTTGAGGAAATATATGTGGAAAGACTCAAGGAAAACTTGATTAGAATTAGTCAAATATGTGACTGATTTTAATGTGCAATTTATGAATAATCACTGTATTGTAACATATCAAAAGAGTCAAAATTAGTGATACATATTTAGGTTTTAAAGCTCTAATGGATGAAAATTATATAATGTTATTAATTTTAAAGGATAACAATGACATGATTGTTTTATTTGGTCATTGACTAAAATCATTATTTGATTTATTAATTGTTTGATGTTACGTTAAAAAATTCAATTTTCAAATGTATTTTAAAAAAATAACAATAGCAACTTACTTTTAACTAAGACATATATATATATATAGAAAACAAACTCACACGTACATTTTAAAATCAATATTCCTAATGAAATGAATTAGATGATTATAATTCTTAATTACATAAATTTACAACCAAGTAATTAAGATTAAGTACAATCACATAGTTATTTATTAATATTTATGTAAAATTAACTTATGTATCCTTACATATTCATTGCACACACAATTTCTGTGGTACACTTTTATCTAACAAAATACATTTTTTTTATATATTCACTTTATACACCACAAAAAGTGCAAAGGGAGTATAGTTGAAATATGAGAAAAAATTAAGTTTTAATTAAAAACATGGTTATTGATTAATTTTCATATTATTTTATTTATGCAAATTAAAATCACAAATTAGAATACTTTCTTGGTAAATAGTTTAGCCAAATAATGATCAAATTATTAAAGAGTATTAAAATAGATTGTATAGAATAATAAAAATAATAAAAACTATAGTGTTTGTAAAAGTTTGCTTCAAACAAAATGCAACCAAAGAGAACAAAATAAAAATAAGAATAATGAAAGAAAAATACAAAGCATAAAATAAAGAAACATATTTAAAAATTAATGGCATTTTCATAATATTAGAAATTTTTTGAAATAAAGAAAATAATTTTATTTTATTCACTAAAAAATAATTATTTATTTTAATATTAAAGTAATGCCATAAGTTATTTTGAGTAAAAACTATTTTTTTTTTTGGAAAAACTTTAGTCTATACTTTTTTTTCTAAACCCTTTTTTATGATAATTATACATTTAAAAAAGCAAAAACAAATTGGTAAATAAAAGAGATAAAAGCTTTGAAAGATATAAGATAAGATTATACTAATCTTATTTATATAACTAGTCATAGATAAAGTAAAATACATTACTTTTTTTTTATCTTTCAATAATAATATTACATGTGTACTTAAAGTAAATACATGATTTGATTTTTCTTTTATATTTTTTTCAAGAATATTAACAATATAAGTAATTAATACAAAAAATTTAAACAATGAGTAATCTAAGAAAATACTTTCATCACTTTTAGAGTCAAATTTACCTAAATTCTCACGATCTTTAATGATATAACATGTACTTCCAAATACACATAGATGCTTAAGATTAGATTTCTTACATTTTCATATCTCATAGGGAGTTTGATTTGTACCTGGGCGTAAGTATACATGTTTTACTATGTAGCAAGAAGTACTTATAGCGTCAGCCTAAAACTTCTTTGAGATGTTCTTTGCATATAGCATGACTCATGCCATCTCTTGTAACACCTGATTCTTTCTTTCAACTATAAAATTTTGTTAAGGGTGATTGGGGAAAAAAATTCATGAGCTATTCCATACTCTTTACAAAATTTAGCATATCTTGAGTTCTCAAACTCTTTAACATGATCAATCCATAGTCTCATTATATTGGCTATTTTATTATCTATTTCAGTTTGCATTTCAAGACAAAAGAAATTAAATAAATGAAATGCATCAGATTTCTTTTTTAGAAAATTTACTTATGTAAAATGAGGGAAATCAACAACAACAATAATAATAATAATATATTTCTTACCACCAAAACTCTCAGTTCTCACTGGACCTATAAGGTCGATATGAATTAACTCAAGTATTCTACTTGTGCTGACTCCTTTGATCTTCTTATAAGGAGAGTGAGTTTATTTTCCAAGTTAACATGGTCTAAAAAATGTTTTTTCAATTTTAAGAAGTGTAGGTGGACCATGCATAATTTTATTTTCACTCAAGTTAACAAGATCTTTAAAATTGATATGTATCATCTTTGGATGTCAGAAGGAAGTAGGATTATTATTAAATAAATTGCAAGTAATACTACATTGATTATTTATAAATTGTACACTATAGTTTTGTCACAAATACAATTATTATAATGTAGTGATTGTTAGTAAATTGTACCTTTTCCATATTCCTAGATTTTTTTCCATCATAAAAAATAACCATTACTTCATTATAACCTTTCTAAGTTTTAAAAAGAGAATGATCACTAGTCATGTATCTAGAACATCAATTATCAAAATACCAAGCAACATATTATTTAGCTTTAAAAGCAATATGGGTTATAAAACAATGCAAATCATATTTTTAACGTAACCTTTCCTAGATTTAGCTAAACATACAGAAAGTGATATGGATGTCTCGATCTCACATTTACTAGAAAGGTTTTTCTTTGATTTCATACTTATATATTTATTTTTAGAAACATAAGACTTGTTCGCACAGTCATGATTATTGATTCTTGAATATGGTACATGTATGTTATGATCAAAGCAGTTATAAGACAACAAGAATCTACGCCTAGGTCTAATATGTTTCTTCCTACCAAAATTATGGCATATAGGAATATATTTTGAAATGGGTACATGTGGTGCATGTGGAGCATATGAAGAAGAATGGTAGTAGAGTTTTACAAACTGAGTTGTTTTTGAAGATGATGGTGTAGAGTGCTCATCTATATAACCTACCCCTCTTTTGTCTCCAAAAGATTTTTCATAGTCAAACTTTTTTTAGCTTCATCAGTCAACTTCTTCATGGCTTCCTTTGATTGTCCAAGTTTCCACACAAGATTCTTGTTTTTTAGTTTAAGATTTGCAAGACTTGAATTCCAAAAATCAATAAATTTAGATAGTTTAATTTGTTGTTTTTCAATAACTGAGGAATTAATTTCATAGAATCCAACTTTATCATTTAATTTGGTTATTCTACTAGTAACCTATCATTTTCTTTCTTATAACTCACTAATTCTATAAACAGTTCATCAAGAATTTTAGCATTAAATTTATTAAGTAGAAATTCAGAATCACTTTTCTCACTATTTAAACTAATGTCACACTAGCTTACTAGTTTTTCCACCACTAGTTGTAGTAAATGCCAAATAGTTAGTGCCACTATTTTTGTGATTTATTTGGATTGTCTTGTCACTTTCTAAGTCACTAAGGATAGTGTGGAATGCTCTTCTAATTCTCTTCTTTTGTTAGCATAATCAATTGTAAAATGACCAATTCCATTGCATTCAAAACATTGTGGTCTAGTGGGTTTAGTTTTCTTACCTTCTGAACTCATATATTTGAGTTATCTTGAATTTTGATCCCTTGAATGGTTTAGTTACCAATTAGGTTGTGATTTGTTATGGGTGAAGATTTTCTTGAGCCTTTTAGCTATGAGTACTGACTCTTCATCACCCTTATCATTATCATTGTCACCATCATCAGTCATGAAAATTTTGAAAGTGACATGTGTTCTTTATAGGTGATTGAAAGCTTATCTCAAAGGTTTGAAGTGAACCCACAAGTTCCTTAATTTTGATGGTGTTAACATCCTTGATTTAATTAATGGCTATGACCTTTGCATGAAAATGATCTGGTAATGAGTAAAGAATTTTTTGAACTAACTTGATTTCATCAATTTTCTCTCCAAGATTTAAAGAGGTGTTAACAATATCACATAGTTTAACATAGAATCCAAAAAAGATCTCATTTTCTTCCACCCTAAGGTTTTCAAACCTAATGCCTAGCATGTGAAGTTTGGTTCATTTATTTTGGGTGGTGCTCGAATGGGAATCCTCTAAAGTATCCCAAGCACGCTTAGCAATATCAGCATAAAAAATACAACATAACTCATTAAAAGATGTAGGACTAAATATAGCATTAATTTATTTTTGATTTTAGTTACTACTACTTTTATTCTAAGTGGTCCATTCATTCCTAGGCTCAAGTGTGACAATATTGTCTTTGATAACCATAGGTGGTTTCTAACCATAAATAACAAAATTCCGCACTCTCTCATACGAGCCTTCCAGTATGAGAAGTTAGACCCATCAACTAATGGAGCATGGATTGTAGAAGAACCATCTATCAAGTGATCCATAAGAATTTCCTAGGCAACACTAAGTATATCTAGTGACCTACTCTAATATCAATTAAAAGTTTAAGTTACGAATCTAATTAACCTAGAGGGAGTGAATAGGTAATTTTTTTTAAATATATCTAATTAAAAATTATCAAGCCATCAGACATACAATCATGTGTAAATAATATAAAGCAGAAATAAAAATAAACTTGACACATAAAATTTTAGGTGGAAAAAACATAGGTCATAACAACGACCTAAGAGGAAAATCACTAGTCCACTGGATCACCTAACAATCTATTATGAAAATCAATTCGATTACAAAGCCAAGTCTAAAAATAACCTTCACATATAAAGCCCCCAAAGTAATTTACTTATGATCCTTATGTTTTTCATAATCTCGACATGGTAAGGATACAGATTCGAACCAACATTCTGATATCTCGAGTCACACAAACAATCGAACCCGTTCAACAATCACCTAAAAAGTTAGCATAAATATTACAAGTACAAAGTGTGTCCTAAAGTAGATTCAATAATAAAAATCTCAAGCTAAAAGATTCAAGATTTAATTTAGTTAAATTAAATTATCTAGCAAAGCCCTTAACAAAGATCTAAAGGCACAATATCATAAAAACAAATAGGCTTATTGATCAATCAAGCATATACAATGTTTGAGACATTAAATAAAGAACAAGTCTAACAAAATATGATTTATTTTTATAAATTTTTTTGAGAAAGAGCACAAAATTCAGATGAATAGAATATGTGTGGTTGTTTTAATAGATGAGTTGAAACCCTAATGCTAGGTTTAATGGGCAATAACCATTCTATCCATTAAAAATTTCATAGAAAAATAATAAATAGGGATAATATGGTAAATCACCAATTTGGCTTGAGTAAATAAAAAGGTTTTAAGATGAAGACTTATGCACTCAATCAATCCAAACCAAGCTTGATTGATCGAACTAATAATTTTGATCGATGGAAACCCTTTTGGATCAATCCAATAACAATTAATGAAAATCCGAGACTAGGTAGATCGAACACGAATGATCCTTGATTGATCAAACTCAATTTCAAATGATCTACACCAATTTGGAATCTAACCTAAGAGAAAATAGATTTTACATGATTTATCTTCGATCGTTATGCCACTTCAATTGATCTACCTACTACCTGATCGATTGACTAGCATATACACCAAATTTCCTAAGTATCTATGATGAATTCTAATGTGTTTAAGAAACAAGTGTATATATGAAACATATCAACTTGAAGCTTAGAAGTTTCTCGACTTGAATAACTATCTTGAAAATACGCCTAGAAACTAGTTTACATTTATATATTTTATTCACAAATACTACCAATACTCATAAACTTTATAAATATAGCTCTCAAATCCACCAAGACCATGACCTCTAGAACTACAATTTAAGAGATTGCAACCAAAGAAATCTAAGAGCCACAACCATGATTAAAACTCTAGAACTGTGCTTTGAAAACTATATTTGGGGGTGGAATGTAGAGAAAAATCAAGGAAACAAAAATTGGAAGAGAATGAAAATAGTATAGAAAAAAACTCAATGGACAATAATATATGGAGGTCCATAAAGAAATGATAAGATTTGAGGGTATTTTGGGATACGTTGGTAATTAATGAACCCTAGTAGGGCTCTTTTTCTCTCGACCTTTTTTTTATATATATCTTTATGAATTATGTTCTTATTTATTACATATCTTTAGATTACTTTTATTTGGTTTGTGATAATTTGTGTTTGAATTAGACAACTTTATGCTTCACTCACATCATTCCCTTTAAGCTTGTCTTGAGATCCCCTACAACTATCTCAAACTTACTAAGTCTTAATTGACTTGTTAAAAATTTTGACAACTTGATTGATTTTGTAACTTGGTATACTCTAAATATACCTCCTTTTTATGATGCACTCATTTGTGTAATGATAGCAGTTATACATATGTTGTTTTGATAATGAAAAACAATATTTAATTCCTTTAACAAGTTTCTCAGTAAAACTACATAACAAACATGTACAAAATGTAGCAGCTACATATTCAAGATTAAGAGTATGATAATTGGTTCCTTCTTTAACATTCATGCAGAGGCAAAGCAATAAATCATTTATTAGGAGGCCAAGTAACTTACAGTAGTAGGTGTAAAAAAAATTAAATTGTACGTAATTCTAACTAGAAGATAAAAATGAACACTTGTTAAAAAATAAAGCCCATTTGGACACATGTTCAAGAGTACGTAATATCCATGATTTAAATTTTTTCTTAGATGCATAGCATGTTTTTCAGTGCTTGAGCCTTCATGCTTTTGAATGCATATACAAAAGGAAAAAAAATTGAACATGTGTTCAAAAATATTGATGATCAACAATGAAAGAACCTCTTGAATGGATTATGTCATGCAATATTCTCTATATTTTTTGCAACTAAATAGGAAATTAATACTACAAATGAAATAGGTGTTCATGATTATACATACATATTTAAATTATGTAGTACAAAATAGTGAAAGAGACAAAACATTACCAAAAAGATGAAAAATTGTTCAAGTTTGTTTCAAATAAATATAACCTCAAATAATTTTATTTATTTAAGAGAGCCAAATGTCTATTTTACTCATATAAAATACATAAATCTATGAAAATCAATTATACATAACAATGAAAATATAGAGATGAGGGAACCATGGCCCATCCCAATCCCCCTCCCTCCAGCCCTACATCCATGTAAAACCAATATTTCTAATTGACGCTCTTTATATCATCTATATCTTTACCCCAATTACTATCACTAGATGCTACAAAGCTTATATTCATTAGAAAATTAGTATAACAAGTCAAAATTAGTTGTACTTATGATATAGTGAACTCTTAGCAGTTTTCAAATGGTTAGCTATTTGATTCTCCATGTAATGACTTAAAAGTCCAAGAGCATAAGAAATTTCAAGTCTTGTATGCGTTGAATAGATTAAAATTCCAAACAAACTTTTGAAATGTAAGATCCACACTTTTACCTTCTTCATGTTGGACAATATGAGTTCGCATATCATTGGTGTGCTTATCAGTTTGATACAACCACTATTTCAACTATAATTAACTTATTTGCTTACTTGAATAAGTTAGTTTAGATGATATGTTTCTACTTCTTTTAATTATCATTTTCTAACATTAAGACAATAGGTTACTTTATGGTGTTTTAGTGCATGTGCGCACTGAGAGTTTGCTATGCTAATTTGGCTGCTTGTTCTTGTTGGCACTTGAGTACGAGAGCTATATATAATAGTGTCAATATGACAAACACCATTTACAGGCAAAAGATCACAATCATGTGGGAGATCCAAATCAAGAATGAGAGGAAATAAGTAGTGTTGGGTTTGTCAAAAGAAAGGTTATTATATGTGTGATTTCCCCATTCTCAAGAAATGATTAGATACATCCAATTATGGTGTTTTAGATATTGTCTTTGATGGATATGATAGTCCAAGTTGTTATCTATTACAACCTTAAAATATTAGTCATTATGGATATTAGATTCAGATTTTTCTTTTCATATTTTCATTATCAATAGTTATTTCTTAGATCTTAAAGAAAAGGACTATGGTCATGTCTTTCTTGATGATAATTTTGAGTGTAAAGTGAAAGGTGTTAGGAAGGTCAGATTGAATCTAAAATATGGAACTAAATTAATCTTGAAGGATGCCAGATATGTCTTTGAGATCAAGAAGAACTTAGTTTCAAGGTGTGTTAGATGACTCTGGAAGATCAATCAAAATTGAAAATAGAAATATGAGAATCTACAAAGGCTCTTTAGTGAAATTAAAAATAATTAAGATAAATGGCTTGTATGTTTTGGAAGGAAAATCTAGTTCAACCGGTGTAACTGTTCTTACTAACACTGAAGATAAGACACTACTCTGGCACAAATGTATGAGGCATATAAATGATAATAGATTACATGAATTGGATAAACAAGGGTTGTTATATGGTGATAAGGTTACTAGTATGGACCTTTGTGAAGACTGTCTAGCTGGTACATAGAAAAGAGCTAAATTCTCTAGTGTTGTACATACAACTAAGGGTACACTAGATTATGCACATTTAGATTTATGGGGACCTAAATTTGCTTCTACTCTAAGTGAAAAACATATATTTCTTGACTTTTACATATTATTTATCAAGGAAGAACTAGGTGTATATTTTGAAAAATAAAGATGAAGTCTTTAGCAATTTCAAAGAATGGAAATCCATGGTTGAAAATCAAATTGGTACACAACTCAAAGTTCTTAGGACATATAATGTTGTGCGATTTTGCAATTTTGAATTTAATGAATTAAGGATAATGGAATTGTGAGACATGGGATTGTTAGATTAACACCCTAACAAAATAGAGTTACATAAAGATTAAATAGGACTTTGTTAGAGGATGTTAGATGCTTGCTGTCAAATGCTAAATTGTTTAAACAACTTTGGGGTGAAGTAGTTCAAAGTACTTCTTATCTGGTTAACAAAAGTCCAGTTAGTGCTATTTATTCTAAAACACATGATGATGTGTGGTTTGAGAAGGAAACTAGGTACTCACATTTCAAGGTGTTTGGTTTGTACATACTGGTGAGGGAAGCTAGAAGCAAAAAATTCATATTCCTTAGATACCCTAAAGAGGTAAAGGGATACAAGTTATGTTGCCCCTTGAGAAGGAAAATTGTTATAAGTCATGATGTGGTATTTAATGAGTTAGAAACAATCTAAGATATAGAAAATGTTAGTATTGGTGGTTCCACAAATAGAAATTCTAGTAACTATGCCATTGAGGTAAAGACTACTAATGGTAGTATGAAACAATCCACAAAATTAAATCACAGAGAGAATGTAATCACACTAGATGAAATGAGTAATGCTAATGTGGATAAAAATTTATCTCATGGTGATGACACACATAATCAAGACTTAGAACCAATTAATCAAAATGAATAAAATTTGAGCAATTATCAACTGTCAACATATATGATGAGAATAGATATTAAGAGACCAACAAAATATGCAGAAACTGTCATAATTTTTTATGCATTGGCTACTAGTGAAGTTCTAGGCTATGATGAATCCTCAATTGTTGCTTCAAAAGACTCAACCAAATTAAGGAATATTAGTCTCTTATGCAAAATGGAACTTGGGTGATGGTACCTAAGCCATCTTGTACAAAGATGGTTGGGTATAAATGGTTATTCGAGCTGAAAGATAGGATCAAGAAATCATAACCTATGAAGTACAAAGTGAGGCTAATTTCTCAAGGCTAAACTTAAGTTGACGAGGTAAATTAGCAATGGGCATGGGTATGGATGAGGATGGTTTTTGATATAACTATCCCCGAATTGAATTATAAAATATATAACTCAAAACACTCAAAAATCGTTACAGTTTAGGGATGGTTTTTTACAAGCAGGTAACGATTCGGGATGGTTATTAAAAAATACTCGAAAAAAATCGTACCTTTGCTAAACCCATGTAGACTATGTTAGAAGTGTCCAAAAATCGGACCAAATCGAGTTAAATCAAAAAACTGAACCAATCCTAACAGTTTTATAAATGAAACGGTTCGGTCTGGTTTGTATTAACTAAAACCGATTTTCAATCAGACCGATTTTAATAATATATTAAAAAGTTTTTAATTAAATCAACGTATATAACAAAATCACATTTCTTTCATTCATCTCCCTCACCCTCGCGCTTTCCCTCTTCAAACCCTAAAATTGTATATGCATCCTCGTCGTCGCCTCCAACAAAAACCAACCATCCTCGCGTCACCTCAACCACCAAATAACCGACCTCCCTTACATCGTCTCTAGTTAGTAGGTTATGCCCTTTTGACGTTAGTGATAAGAGTTATAAGTCTTTATAGATCTAAATTTCCATTTACATTGTTATGCTTTTGGATAAGTGCATATGGATTGTGTGTCAGTTTGTTTCGTTTGTATTAAACTTTCAAAATCACCATGAATTCCTTCCGCTAAATTCCTTGATATAGCTAAGAGACAAAGATATGAATTCCTAATAGAAGTATTACTTTTATTATTTTGTTTTGCATAAGCATACTCTAATAATTCTTTACTAGATTATTTGCAAAATGTAAAATTTTACACTATATTATTTGATTCATTTCAGGACCTTGCTAAGGTTTGTTATACTTCAAAGAAATAAAGAATAGACATGACTCTTTGCTTTCTTTTTTAAATTTCCAAGCCCTGCCATTATCAAGAAGTCCTTGATTTATCGTCCATAATTAATTCCTATTTGCTAATGCATATTTAGATGTCATATTGGCCTTTCGAGTCCTTTGGGTATTTTAGCATCTTCATGGTTATATAATACTTGTTTCCATAAGTAAAACTTGGAAATATATTAGTCCTTTTGCTCCCTTCATTTTAACTTATCATGGAAGAAATGTTTTTTTTTCATTTCATTGTATTAAAAATGATCTCAAAAGAAAAATTTTATGTTACAAATAAGACCAGATCGGTGGTCTCTGAGTTGGTATCAGGTTTGTAAAGCACTTATTTTACATTTGATTAACACTAAAGAAATGTTTTATTTTATGAATTTCTTTCATGGGCTATGATTTAATTCATAGTAACAGTTTTATAAACAATGCTAATATTGGCATGTCAACAATGCTTTCTAATTGTACACATTCTAATTACATGGATATGCTTCTTACTTGTAGTCATTATGTTTTAATCTTCTAGGATATTGGCCCCAACAACCTACATATTCTTTGCTTTAGCGATTCCAGTTATATCTTTTGGGGAGCAACTGGAGGGAAACACCAGTAAGAATTTTATTTTGTCCTTTTGGTTTATCACAAATGTCGTCCTCTAGTTCCTATGTCATTTTTAGTTTGCTAAGGAAAAATTTCTCTAATAATTTGCTACAGATGGAACTTTGACTGCAGTGCAAACTCTTGTATCACCATCAACTACACTTTGTGTTGTTATCCACTCAATTATTGTAGGAAAACCACATCTTATTCTAGGAGTTGCTGAGCCAACGGTGCTGATATATACATTTATGTTCAACTTTGTTAGAACAATATAACATTAGTATGTCAAAAATGGATTAATATACTGATTGCACTTTATTTAACATTTTATTTTTATGCTCTATTTTGGCTATTTATAGGGTATGTATGTGGACAACACTTTTGTTCTTCTTGTTGGCTATTCTGAGTGCGTGCTCAATCATCAATCGATTTAGACGTCTTGTTAGTGAATTGTTTGATTTGTTAATTATTTGGTTGCCTCTCATTTGGTTTTGCAAGAAATGTTAAATGTGCCCCTATTATACATAGTTGGAGCATTTATACCAACAACTATAATTGTTGTGCTTTACTACTTTGATTATAGTGTTGCATCTCAACTTCCTCAACAACAAGAATTCAATCTAAAGAAACCATCTTCGTACCACTATGATCTTCTTTTGGGATTTTTGGTGAGATGCTTTCCTAGAATATTTATGTATTATTAATTCAAAACCGTTAACCAAATCGGACTAAATCATTCAGTTACAACATTTTGGATAGCCAAACGATCTGGTCCATCCTGGTTTGAGTAATATGAACAGTCTGATTTGGTTAAAAAATATTTACTCAAAACCAGACCGGACCGGACCATGGATACCCCTAGACTTTATGGTGGAGGAGAAATCAATATTAATTAAAACAAATATATAATTTAATTTAATAAATATAATTAATTTCATGTACAGACGGGTACAGTTATCAGTATAAATGTACTCGAATCGTACCCTTTGCTTCATGTTCGGTTAATACCTAAAACCATATATGTCCCCACAATTTATCGTGTAAAAATCTAACTGACGATATAGATAACCACGGATAACCAAAACCCATAGTTTCTTTGCCCATTCCTAGGTATACTAAAATGAGATATTCTCCCCAATGGTCAAGTACACCTCTATAAGACCACTCTTTATAATGGTTGCTCATTTTAACATTCACCTTGAGTATATTGATATCAAATAGTATTTTTACATGGAGAGTTGGATGGATAATTCTAATGAAACAAACCAGAGAGGTAAGGAGGACTTAATGTGTCTACTAAAGAAATCTTTATATGATCTCAAGCAGTCTCCATGTAAGTGGTATCAAAGATTCATCATTTTCATTACTACATTGGGCTTTAATATATGTGAATATAATCCTTGTGTCTATATTAAGGTGGAATAGTAAAAGGAAAAATCATTTCTTCTACTTTATGTATATGATATGCTTATTGCTAGTGAGGAGTTAGAAGAAATCAAACTTGTGAAGAAGCAACTGACTTTGGAGTTTGAAATGAAGGATTTAAGAGTTATAAGAAAAATCCTTGGGATGGAAATTAGTTGTTTCTCAATGCAGTTACTTGTAACAAAACCTAATTAAGTATGATATGTTTGGTGCAAAATCAGTTGTTGTTCCTTTGTGGCCTCAATTTATATTATGAAATGATCTTGGTCTAGAAATTGAAGAGGCATCTTATATGAACAAAATACCATATTCTAGTGCTATTGGAAGCTTGATGTTTGCTATGATATGCACCAGACTAAACATAGCTTATGCAGTCAACCTTGTGAATAGATACATGGTTGATCCTGGTGAAGAACATTGGAATGCAGTTAAATACATTCTAAGGTATGTGAAGCGAACCTTGAATGATGGGCTAGTGTATAAAAGGATCTCATAATGAGAGTACAATTAAGAATTTTATGATGTTGACTATGTTTGTGACTTAAACAAGAGACGATCTCAAATTGGTTATGCTTATACAGTGAAGGGTAATACAATCAGTTCGGAAGCAACACTATAACATATGGAAACATTGTCATCAACAAAATTTGAGTATGTGGCTCTAACTGAAGTTGTAAAAGAAGCTATATGATTACAAGGTATTGTAGGAAAATTTGGGTTGAATGTGACAAGGGTTCATATCCATTGTGATAGTCATAGTGCCATTTGCATCTCTAAAGTTCCAATGTTTCATGAATATACCAAACATGTTTATGTGAAGTTGTATTTTAGTAGAGAGATTATTGAAAATTTCAAAGTTAATGTTGTTCAGCTATGTCTTGAATTGCTTAGAGTTGGTATAGGTTAATTGGTATAAGTGACTAAAGGCATAGGCCAGTGGAGGGTAAAAGTTCATTGTGTATCATATGAGTCAAGATAGAGATATGTGATTTAAGTGACTTAATTAAGGTTTTGTTTAACTCAAGTAGGGATGGTGATCTTCACCATCATATTTGTTGAAAGATTGGTTTATGCACATGGGTTGCATAATATCTTTTATTAGGCTTACACATGGGATCTCTACTCTTTGTATGGTGGCCATTATCTGTGTATAAATAGATAGATCACCAAAATGAGTTAGCTGCATCTTTGAGAGAACCAAGTTAAGTCGAGAATTGCAGAGAGATTATTGATTGTTCTAAGAGAGTAACTTGATGCTGTATTTAGTTCGAGAACATAGTATATATTGGTAGGGTTTTTCCCTCCCATGGATGTATGCTCTCACATTGAGATAGGATGCACGTTAAATTGCTTTGTGTCATTGTTCTTATTATTGTTTTGATTGGTTTATATTGCCATAGTTTTAGTTAGAGTTCATCAGCATACTTGAGATCCTTAACCAACTAGCCTATCTTTGTATTATTTGATCTATGCCAAGGAATTTTTCATACCTTGTACACCCATTTTATACCAATCAATTTGTTCCATCTGAGAATGAACTTAATTCCTTCTTTAATTTTTTTCCAATTCTCACTTGACTTTTTTTTCACTTAAATCCTCTTTCTTTTATTAAAAAAAATATTACAGGGGTGGGCTTTGAATTTTGGTCTATGATGGTGGGATGAGAAATCATACAATCTAAACCATAAATCAATCCCTTTCCAATTCTCACTTAATTTTTACATCATCGATTTCAAAATTCACACATGTTATTGTTGAAGGGGGTTGTTCAAATATAATTAATCATGATACTTAAAGAACTACTGATATTTCTTGACAAGCAAAAAAATTCCTGGATAAAATTGCATATCTTAAAGAACTCCGCATGTACTATCTCAATTTTTTGGATTTTAATCAAATGCAATGGAGCAGTTGATGAGCTTGTTACATGAGCACTTAATGATCAAATATAGGGTTTGTTTTAATTTTAATCAACTTCTTTTATTTATATGTAATATAATTTGGAATGGAGTTATATATATAATCTTTGTTTAATCTTGATAATATACTAAGTATCTTTAGCACCAAAAAAAAAACTTAAAAATTCACAAGTTGGTAATTAGAAAAAAGACAAAATCTAGTGTATAATGTTTTCAAGTCATTTGATTTTTTCATAGAGATCCTATAAACATCGTGTACTTGGTTTAGTTCTTGAGAAACTATTTCTTGATATATTATTATCTATTCATCATCTTCTTTGAGATGACGAAAAGATCTTAAGTTATTTATATGAGAGCCAAAATTCAATTCTTTGTCTTCATCAAATGTCACGTCTCAACTAACGAGGATCTTCCCAAATTTTGAATCATACCCAATAAAGATAAATTTTCTCTTTTGTCATCAAGATTGATTCTTTTCTCATCTGGTCCTTGTACATGAACAATATTTCTAAAGCTTTTTAAATATGAAATCTCAGGTTTTCTTCCACTTCATGATTCTTGTGATGTCTTTTCCCACATATTTCTTATTAGATTTCAATTGGATAGGTAGATTATACATTGATGTTAGGTGGTATACCTTAAAAATCACATGGATGATATATTGTAGACATGTTAAGTAATATTGTATCATTCTAGTGCCATATAACATTAGTGGTTCTATAGTGGGAGTTATAAGGGGCATAGTGCTTGAGATAGAAGTTCGCAAGCACTCATTCTTTACCTCTTTAATGTTGGTATCCAAACATAGGGTATTGCATGGACAATAATTTAGGTTAGGTCCAACCTTGTATTGTTCCATGAGGCAGATGAGTTCAAATCACACGTTAGATGTACAATGTAAAGTCTACGAGTGTTAACTATTTTCATATACATATTCTTTTGTGAACTTGTTTTTAGACTTGCTATTAACTCAATCAAAAAAACCAAAGAAGGCTCAAGTTTTAAATAATCACACTTTAGGTATATCCTTCATAACTATCACATTTAGTATTACATTCATGCATTCACTAACACATATTCACAATACTTAGAATTATTTTTGGTACTAAAGTTTACATTAGTTGATCAATCATCTAAGTGTTTTGATCGAACGAGTGGTTAAATAGATCGAGTTTTGCTTGCCTTCGATCAAGCCTCCTCAAGTAAAAATTGAGTGCACAAGTTATCGTTGATCAATAGATCAAGTCCCTTATTTAGTTTTCAATTGAGCTCGAGATTTTTCTATTTAAAATATTTATTTAAACTCAAGTCAACTTGTAGAATTACCACTCAACATTTTCTTTAATATGCATCAATGTTTTTAAAATATATGCCAAAATTACTTTTTTATTTTATTAAAGCTTTTAATGGGCTTTTGGTAATCTTACTAATTTATCACCATTACCTATATATTCTAACATATGTGTGCGTGAAGGAAAGAAGAAGAAGAAGAAACGATCAGCCATCATCGGCCACATTTGTGAGAATGAAACAAGTGAAGCCAAAATAATCTTGCACATATTCATCGTCTCTAAATATAGCCAACAACTATAGAGAACATAAAAGATCTTTTGTTTTATTATGAAAGAAACTTGTCAATATTGTATGGATGAGATGATTAACTTGGTTTTCACTGTTCGGTCAACTCAACAAGTAAGTTACATACATACATAAGCATAAGGAATTAATGACTTAGATTGTGGAAAATTCACATAATAGAGATTGATACATAGAATCAGATCTATTTGGCTAATGATACTCAACTAAGGCAAATACGTTTGGAGATTAGTTTGTGATCAGATTTGTTTCTCTAAACTCTCATATTTTTATATTTATATAGCTTCTTTTTATATTAGGTTCTTGTATATTTGGATAAATAATTTTCTTTATTTAATTTGATTATTAAATTTTAAAGAAGTTATTTTATTAAACATGTGCTTAATATTTTTGTTCTAAAATTACTAGTTGATTTTGGTTAATCTAATATGTGTATGTATTTTAAATATGCTAGTAGAGGATTATTTATTATTGAAATCCATCTAGAACACAAATTGATACTTGTGTTTTTTTTTGTTAACCCTGTTTTCTCCATGCGCTTTCATTTTGTTGGCTATAGACAGAACATTTGCAAAATATGTGTTCACAGATTTGCCTTCCTTCATACGAAGAGTTTCAAAATTGCAACGCATTGATTGCAATCGTGCCCTCTTGACTCTCGTTAAGCCCTGAAATTTCTATTTTATGGAATCCCAAATTGACTTGGAGGAGCTTCTATCGAGAATTGTTTCTAGAACATCTTTGTCAATCACCTGATAGAGAATACTTTTAGCCTTCATGTCCTTCAACTTGTCTTCTTCATAAGTTCTGTGTTGAGTATAAATAAGTTATCCCTTTTCAACCACTACAAAAGAGAAAGATCTTCTTTCTCCTGCTACATTCACGATCACCCCATGATCAACAATGTTCCAATACTTCTTGGAACAAAGTAGGTTCTCCATCAATTCAACCCAATGATTATAATACCCAGCAAACTTAGGCATATAGCTGCTGCTACCTTCTAACATTTTTCACAACTCAATCACTTCTGGTTTTTCTTTATTCTTCACACCCAGCCCTGTTAAGGACTCTGATACTAATTATTAGATATTAGAGAAAAAATTGCATCAATCTGCATCATATTGAAGTTGAAAATCTGTCCTTTTATAGACATTACAAGAAAACAAAAAAAAGAACAGACACATGGTTATTGGTATTAGGGGTGTCCATGGTCCGGTCCGGTCTGGTTTTTCCTAAAAAAAATATAACCGGACCGAACCGTTTATATTATTCGGATCGGACCGGACCGGACCGGACCATTTGAAACGGTTTTAAAGAATAAAAATCGAACCGGACCGTTTGACTTATAAAACCGTTCGGTCCGGTTTAGTTTCCAGTTTGGTTTGATTTTTTTATAATTTAATGAATAATAATGTGAAATTTTTAATATATTATTAAACCAGTCCGGTCCGGTTCGAACGGTTGAAAATTAATACAAACCGGACCGGACCGTTTGATTCGTAAAACCGTTCGGTTTAATCCGGTCTGGTCCAGTTTTACGGTTTGGTCCGGTCCAATCCGGTTTTTGGACACCCCTAATTGGTATGGTACCACTCTAATAGAATATTTTAATAACTCATTAAAATTGGTTCAGATACATTAGAGATGCATTAGTTAAATAAATCCCAATACAATATGACATGATAATATTGAAATAGTATTACAAGTTAGCTACAAACGTTGAAGGAGATAGTTACAATAATTTAAGTCAAACAGGCCTTCACGTAAAAGAGAAAAAGTCGATAATGGTTTTCACAAAATACAATTATAGTTTGGTGTCACATCATAAGACAGCCCTTAATAGAAAACATTATGTTATACTGTAGAATCCACCCGTTCTTGCCACTTCAAATTAACTGCCAGCGAAGAGAAAGCCAGCAAATGTATGTTAAATTGATAATAATTACAGAATTTGTTCATCGATCGATCTTAGCTGAAACTCACCAAAATTGATAATAATTATAATGTTTTGTAATGATGTTTAAACAACTACTCAATCTAGTGATCAGAGATATCAAATTCATAAACTTACACTAATTGAAGGGCCATCTGATCTTGGCGTGGGTTGTACTGATGAGGATTAATAGGCTGTAAGGCATTGACTTGAAAATAATTTCTGGAGTCATACGAGTGATGAGATTGCATGAGCTCATAACTTCCGCCTCCAGTCATCACATTTATGTCCTGCTCGTTCCGTTCACTTTCTGCTATCTATTAATTACACAACATATATATTTTCTTTTATTACCAAAAGAATATGGTGCGGAACAATATTGAAAGAAATTGAAAAGAAAAAGTGGGAGGCTGTTAGTTTTGTTGTGTATGTTAACTTTCATCCACTAAGTTAACTGATATAGATTAGTCGTGATTATTTTTTAGGATATTTTGATTAATTTATCTGTTTGTTAAACACAAGTTGTATTATATACCCATAATATATTGAATTTATAACAAATATGTCAAAAGATTTATATAATTGCACTGTCACTAATTTTAATTCATTAAAACAAACAAAAATATACTATATGTACCCCACACGACTAATTTTTTTATTGAAAACAATAATATTTTAATAATTAATAGTTAACTCTTATGAAGTCAAAAAATTAAAATTAAAATAATTTAAAAAACATTTGAGTTAGGTAGTTGAATGATTTATCACTGTTATTTTATATATATTTTTGTACAATAATTCATGCATAATTACGATAAATTATTGTTTTCATTGCAATTTTATGCATTTATTTTATATTTTTCAAATATTTAAGGACATAACAGGCAAAAAGATGCAAAAATATGTGTTTAGAATAGAAATAGGATTCTCCATTCATCAAGAACCTCCGAATAGAAAAGTAGAACCATAGACTCGATCGATCGAACCACTAATCAATCAATCGAGACACCATTTGATCAAACAAGAGGAGCTCAGATGAAATCTAATTTTGGACTTTATAATGCTTTATTGATCGAGCTTCGATCAAGGATCAATCGATAACTCTTACATAGTTATAAAAATCTTAGATGGATTGCACCATTCAATCTATTGAAACATCCAATCAATGTACAAATTTGGCATTTCTCATCCCTACTTTTAATCTCAACTATTGGATCGAAAAAATTAGGTTAGAGGCCAAAGTCCAATTGGGAAATGTATTATATATTTAAGATATTAGGTTATCAAAACACACAATTACACAAAGAGAGAGGAGAGAACAAGGATCATAATGCTAGGCAACATTTTGGAAAAAGTTTTGAAGAGAATATTAAAGTGGGTGATTTTGGCTACATCAATTCCTTGTTGATCTACAATAAGCTCTTCTTTATTTTTTTTCTTTAATATTAATAGATATAATGTTGATTCTTGTAAAATATGTGCATAACTAATTTGTTAACATGATTATGGGCAATTTTTAAGCCATATATTACGATTATTTAATCTAATGTCATGATTTATTTTAATTTCAATTATTAAATTCTTGATATTTTTAATTCTATATTTGAATGTCAAAATCTTATATATTATGAATTAAGTGATCAACTAGTTTATTGCATCTATATTTATTGTTAAATTATAAAATTGGTATGAAATTGTTAATTCTTAATTGTAGTAATAAGTTTTGATTTTTATTACAATTAGAATTGAATGGTTATAGATTTAATCTTTTCAAATTTAATTATTATCTTTTAAGATCATAATGTAATAAATAAATTAAATCTAATATTCATCATTTTAAATTGCTCATAATTTAAGCTGATCAATAGGTGAGTTATTAGACAACTACAATATAAGAAAATGTAAGAAACTTTCAATATAAGATTTATAAAGCTAAAATTAAAAAATCAAGAAGAGTTTTAAATTATGAATTTAATTAGAACTTAAAAAATTAATTTTAAGTCATAACATAATTAGTTGTATTTTATGCTAATAATGCAGATAATCTATGATTATATATTTCTCTTCATTACTCTTACCGTTTGGGCAATTATTTTCTTATTTTTTTTTATCTTTCTCACAATCAATCAAAAAACTCTATTTCTTAACTTTAATTGACTTATTAACAAAATACTAATTAAAAATATAATTATTTTTAATCAAAATATTACTACAGACATAACAATTTAATATAAAAGCGAGGAACTAACTTTTTACTTGTCCTTTTTTATTGGCTTAATGTGTTGGGAAATAACGCAAATTCCCGATAAGTCAGATTTATGAGAAAGCAAGAATAGAAAAATAACACACAAAATTTGATAACGGAGTTCGGCCAATCTTGCTTACGCCTCCTGACTGCTGTGATCTTTTCTTTTGAAAGAAGAGAAATTACAGAAGGTGTTTACAACACACACAACTCACAACCCAATTACACCCAAGAAAATTACTCTCAATTCTCTCACAAAAGCTTTTCTCTCTACAGCTTTCTCTCTCAATTGGAATGAACACTTTGGATGATTAATTCATTACAATTACACATCTATTTATAGGAAAATTCACTCCTTGAATTACTCCTTAAATTAATGGTTCCTTAAATTGCTCCTTGAATTAAGCTCCTTGTTTTGCTCCATGAATTGCTCCATGAATTGCTCCATGTTTTGCTCCTTGTTTTGCTCCATGTTTTACTCCATGTTTTGTTCCTTAATTTGCTCCTTAAATTAAGGAGCTTTATAACAATCTCCCACTTGAAGACTGATTTCAATCTGTCTTCACACCTTGATCAATGCAGCAGCTTTTCTAGTCTTTGTTACTCTAGCAGACCAACTGAAGTTGAGCACAACTTCAGTTTGTCAATAGTCACCACCTTTGTTAACATATCTGCTGGATTTTTGCTTCCTTGAATCTTCTCCATATTAACACATCATCTTCCAATAGATATCTGATGAAGTGATAACGAAGTCCAATATGCTTTGTTCTAAAATGAAATGTCGTAGAGTGTGTTGCAGCTTTGACTATCACTATGCGAACATTCTTCTCTTGTTTGAATCCCACATTAACAAACCTTGACAGCCATATCATCTCTTTACTAGCTTCACATTCTTTGCTACATACTCGGCCTGTAAAGTGGATAGAGTGATAGTTTTACGTATTCGTGACATCCACCAATGTATAGTTCTAACAAGGTAAATATATAACCGATGGTGCTTGCCGGTGATCAACTCACCTCCAAAGTCTCGTCTACGTACCCGCGTACTTTTAACTCTCATTTACTAAAGTACAAGCACTTTTCTGTGGTGCCTCGCAGATACCTCAAAATCCACTTGATTGCTTCCCAATGAGTTTTCCTGGATTTGACATAACCGCTAACAACTCACTGCGTGACCAATGTCTAGTCTCGCATGCACCGTTGCGTACATCAAACTTCCAATGGCCGAGGCATAAGGAACCTTAGCCATGAATTCTCTCTCTTCTTACGTCGAGGGACCGATCCTTGGATAGGCGAAAATGACCAAGGGTGTCTTGCTTGGCATTCGCATCGCCTATTGAATCTTTGCAAAACACGATTGATGTACTGCCGAGATAACTGCAAGGATCCTTTCTTCTTATTTCTTGTGATTTGCATTCCAAGAATCTTCTTTGGACCTAAGTCTTTCATGTCAAATTCCTTTTGACAATTGTTGCTTCAACCTTTTAATGTCATCCATATCCGAACTCCGTTACTAACGTATCATCAACATAAAGTAGTAAAATGATATAAGCTGAACTATATCTCTTGAAGTAGAACAATGATCAGCGTTGCACTTCTCGAAACCTTCCTTGCGAAGTCATGTCAAATTTTTTGTACCATTGTCTCGGGAGCTTGTTTTGTGCCATACAAACTCTTCTTAAGTACGCACACCATGCATATTCTTCCCCTTTCTCGAGAAACCTTATGGGCTGGTACATGTATATCTCTTCATCTAAATCTCATGAAGGAATGCGGTCTTCACATCCAAGCTTGTTCAAGATGAAGATTTTCGATGGCTACAATGCTCAATATCGATTTGATAGTATTAAGCTTCACAACGGGAGCAAAAATGTCGGTGTAGTCAACTCTTTCATACATTTGAAACCCTTTGACAACTAGGCGGGCTTTGTATCTCTTGGAACCATCACGTCTCTTTCACCGGTAAGACACCCATTTGTTGTGAAGTGCCTTCTTTCCCATAGGTAACTCGACTAGTTCCCATGTCGGTTGGAGATGAGAGATTTCATTTCTTCTTTCATAGTAAGCTCCCACTTGTTGGAATCTCGAGTCGACGAGTTTTCATCATAGCATTCATTCCCCTCCATCATCGAACATATAGTTCATGTATCTCTGTTAGGCACGTGAGGTCGAGAAGACCTTCTCAATACAGGAGCCGGAGTAAAGAGGTTGTGGTGTGTCGAATGCGTGTCTTGCTTTGTCCAACAAGTTCCTCCGGCTCGGGACTTGTTACAATTGGTTACATTGCGGAAGTATACCGGGACATCATCGCATGCGTACGCAGAATCTTGACTCATTCCTCGCTCCGAGTCATTGGCGTCTATTTTATGCATGTCCTTATACATCACCCTTTCGTTTGAAAATCACATCTCTGTATGGATAATTTTCTTCTTTTCGTCATCCCAAACGTGGTAGCCAAACTCATCCTTACCATACAATGAATGTGCATTTCTTGGATTTGGGATCAACCTTATTCCTACCTTGATCACCGAGTATGCACAAATGCTACACCACCGAAAACTTTTAGATGTGATAGTTTCACCTCTTTTCCGCCTCCATACCTCCTCCGTATTCTACGCTCCAATGGAACACGGGGCCTCGGTTGATCAAGTAGCCGCCGTGTTGACTACTTACGCCGAACACGCCGGTAGAACGATCGTATACGAATGCTTCGGCTCTTTCTCGTCAACGTTCGGTTCATACGCTCGCCTACACCATTGTGTTGAGCGTGCACTCGGCGCGATTCTTTCCATTCTGACCCCGTGCTCATAGCAAAATTTTTTGAATCTGGTGTCTTCATATTCACTACCATTATCGGTTCTGAGCTTTTTGATCTTTAAACCCGTCTCATTTTCCACCATAGCTTTCCATCTTCTGAAAGCCTCAAATACTTTAGACTTATGCTTTAGAAAGTAAACCCATACCTTCCAAGAATGATCATCAATGAAAGTCACGAAGTAGTGTTTCCCACCAATAGATGAGATTTGGTCCCCAAACATCGAGTGAATAAGATCTAGTCTTTCCTTGCTTTGGGGATTCGCAACTTGTCCGAGCCGACTCTCTTTTTCTTTCCAAGTATGCAATCTTCACACATGTCTATCTCCGCATCGTAAACCCGGAAGTTTTCCCTTTGAAGGTCGCATAATCTTCATCCCCTTCTCACTCGTATGGCCTAGTCTCCGGTGCCACAGATTTGGTGTTTCATTGCTTCGTCGTTGTAATTGAACAACGTGCCTCTGCTATCATGTAAAGAGTGTCACTTTTCTTGCCTCGAGCAATCATCAGACCCTTTGAAATCTTCCAATCATCACCATGGAAGATCGTAATGTAGCCTTCACTCTTTTGCCCCACTAAGATTAAGTTCCTTCGAGATCGGGAATATGCACGACATCCTTCGGTTCCCAAACAGATCCGTTCAACTTAATCTTTACTACACCTTGCCAATAATAGCACATGGTTTATCATTACCAAGATATACCTTTCCAAGGTTTCGGAGACATATTTCTCAAAGAATTATTTTTGTGAAGTAGCGTGGAGCGATCCCGTGTAGCCTAACACCTAAGATTCTTCCTTGCTCTACAAGAAGCATATCAATGCATCATCTCCTCCCGAGATGGAAGTAACATTTTCCTTCGCCTTCACTTGTTTGTCCTTCTGCACTCTTGCACCGATTTTGTAGAAGGTTCTTCCACAATTCCAACACTCGATAGCTTCGAGCTATGGGAATTATTAGTGATTCTGGATTTGGACCTCTTGTCCTCTTGATATACCTCGGTAGTACGTTACGCCACGTTCATTCCCTTTGGTTGAATTTCTTCCTCTCGACTCGTATGCAAAATTGAAGAAGTTGACGATTCACTTAACTCTCTACGTCGGATCTCTTCATGAGAACCAGGATCACGAACATCGTCAAATTTCAACTTATCCCCCTGACGAGCTACTCACCGTGATAGTAGCATTCCAACTTTACGGTAAAGAAGATAATTATTAATGCTCGTACTTCTTCATCGAATTCAATTTCCACCGAACTCAACTCGGGGTTGGACCGTGTGTTGAGTTCGTTGAGATGTTGAGCTACCGTCGCGCCTTCGTTCATCCTCAAATTGGAACAAACGCTCATCGTTGCACTTTGTTTGAGGTCACGGCTTCTCATACATATTGGAGAAGTGGCAGCCATAAGACCCGCCGTGGTCTTTTCCTTTGCTATATTGAAGGCAACATTCACGGATAAGCGTCAATCGAATAATTAGGGGTCATCTGTCTGAAGATTCCAATCTTCTTCCTTCATAGCTTCCGGTTTCTTCCCACAGAGAGGTTGATATAGATTTCTTTGATACGTATAATCCTCTATCTCGCATTTTCCAAAACCCAAAATCTATGCCATCAAATTTCTCGAGTTTCACCCTTCCTTTCATCTGCGGCCGTTGCTCCCACTAAAATCGACTTCCTCCTGGATCGTTTCTAACTATTTTTTTGTGAAAATTGTGCAGAAATCACCACCAATAGCTCGATACCAGGTTGTCGGGAAATAACGCAAATTCCCGATAAGCTAGATTTATGAAAGCAAGAATAGAAAAATAACACACAAATTTGATAATGAGTTCTACGATCTTGCTTACGTCTCCTGACTGCTGCAGATCTTTTTACTGAAAGAGGAGAAATTACACAAGGTGTTTACAACACTCACAACTCACAACCCAATTACACCCAAGAAAATTACTCTCAATTTTCTCTCACAAAAGCTTTTCTCTCAATTGGAATGAACACTTTGGATGATTAATTCATTACAATTACACATCTATTTATAGGAAAATTCACCCCTTGAATTACTACTTAAATTAATAGTTCCTTAAATTGCTCCTTGAATTAAACTCTTTGTTTTGCTCCATGAATTGCTCCATGTTTTGCTCCATGTTTTACTCCATGTTTTGCTCCATGTTTTGCTCCTTAAATTGAGGAGCTTTATAACACAATGATCTCATTATGCTCGCAGCTCATTTGAGCCTCTTTTTTAGTCAATGTAGGTAAGTGCAGGCTCAAGAAGAGTCTAGTAGTTAAACCCAACCATATTTGACTGTCGGCACCACAGACAACAAGCTGCCACATATGTCTCACACTTTGCTTGAAATTGTGGTGCATCTCATATTTTCTTTTTATTTTTTATTATTTATTTAATTTTTTTTTTACCTTACAATTAAAATTATATAAACTTTTTTAACATATTTGCTACAAATTCAATACATTATGAACATAAAACATATCTTAACTTGTATCTAGCATATAAATTTATCAAAATACCGTTAAAAATTGTCACATGAACAGCACATGATACATTTTTGATAACTCAATCGATGAAAGTTAATTGTTGGTTATGATAATACCATTATATAAACGATATGTATATGTTTTAAGCTTTTGAAAGGTTTTAGATATATTTTTTATGAACCCTGTATATTTTGAGCATAAAATGTAATTAGTCTTCCGAGTAAAACAATACATATCTACATTTGAGAAAGTTCTTTTTTCTCTCTTTCTTTTATATTCCTATGTTGTTTAGGAGTAACTTATTTCTCTATTCTCTCATCTTATCTTGACTTGAGATAGATGATTATTTCTTGACCATTTATACCCTATAATTGTTGAAGTGTTTGTCAGGATCACTACTAGGTTTGTGATATTCTAAATTTGCAACCGTGTTTGTGAGTTATTAGTTTCCCTTTCTATTATTGTGTTTGGCTAGTTTAAGGATTGTGCATGTTGGATAGCTAATTGAAAGAGAGAGACAGATTGAGGAGTAACTAAACCTTTTCCCTTAGAAGCTGGTTATTGTTGTGCAAGTCAATTTCCTGCATTTTCAAAAATATGGAAACTTGTTATGTAGGAAGGTTAGAACTTAACAAAGTATATTCACAAAATGTCAACATTGGACGTTTTTATTCAATTGTGTAGATGTTACTATATTTTTCAAATTCAGTATTAATTAATCACTGAGAAAATTAAAGAAATTATAAAGATAAAAATAAAACAAATTTTCCGGTGGTGGTAAAAATTAAACAAAGAATTAACTAAGTTTTATATTCAAAACATACGAAGTGAGTTACAAAACTACCTAACATATTTAAGTAGTTGTAATTATGTTTATAACATTATGTGCCACTATAAAAACATGCATAATTTATAATTGTTTAATTTTTTAAGTGAATTGTATCATGTGTATTTTCTTAAGAATATTATAGTAAAAGATTGAATGGATTAGTTACGTTTTATGCTCACAACGTATAGGTTAAGTTACAAAAAATTTCAAAACGTTTGAGTAATGTAATTATGCTTACAAGAAAATACATGCGGAATGCACGTACTACAATTATGTTGAAAAATGAAATGATTATTATCAATTTGAAATATTTTTATCATTATACATAACATTGTTGGCAACTACAACTACTTAAATGTTTTAAACATTTTTACAACTCACCTATACATTATAGACATAAAACATAATTAACCCTTAAAGAAATGACATTATCTATGTAAAAATCATATATCTTCAAAACTTGATATACTCGACAGACTATCTATATAAAAAATATCAAATTATTTGGTGCATCCTACATTTCAAAACACGTGATTTGGTATATAACTTAGAAAGATCACTAATCAAGTCATGCTAGAGTACATTTATGTTTAGTAAAAAAGATTTATTAAGTCTACTACTTTTAACAAAAGTGTATTATAGTCCCTTACTTATTTGGTGGGACAACACAAGTTCGTTACTTTTGCAAAAAAGATCGTAGATATTTATTTCGTAAAGGTAGTAGACTTATGTCGTCTTATCTTCGTAAAACATGTGAGATAGCATAATTCTATTATCTTTATAAAATCATTTCTTTGACTTTTTTATAATGTAACGGACACACATAATAAATATAAGTTTATATTATATTTTCGTTAAAAATAACAAATTTAAGTGATCCTTCATCCTTTATAATTATATACTTGAAGTATTAAACACCATTATTATTTTGTCAATACCACTTAAATTTTGTTGAGTTATATGCACATTGGATTAAACCAATCCAAACTTAAAAGATAATAAGACTCATGTTGCCTGTAAATACCACATTAATATCATTCTTAATTTATTATCCAGGCTTAATTTTGTAGAATTTCCAGAATATATAGATACCACAGTAATATATCATTCTTAATTTGTTATACAAGCTTGATTTAGTGGAATTTTCAGCATATAGATGAATAATATCAGTAACAGATAATGAGAAGATTATATTTCAGTACATGCTGGACAACGCAAGGTCGAAAGTCAAATTTGCAGGAAACAAAAAGAAACAAAAGTGAGAGAGCTCTTGTTACCCTCTTTTGCATGTACTCAATTTCCGCAAACAATAGCTCATTCTGCTTGGTTCAGAAAATTGGATGTAAAGCAAGGGGAAAAACCAGAAGAAAAAGAATACAAAACTTGTTAGCGAGCAGTTGAAGACTCACATTACAAAAAGTTAAAATACTTGTTACTGTAAATTATTATTATGAAAACATACCTTCTTGGATCGGATTCTGCCGATTCCTTTTTCTAATTTAGTTTCCAAATTTTTGAGTTCCTTCACCTTCATATTAGCCAGACCCTCACCAAGGATCTCCCTGGCAATAATCATATTGTTAAAGATACCACTACCAAACAAAATACTTGATAAGTCTTATTTTATAAACATTTTTTTATCAATTCCTTTACATTTATATATATTTTATTATTATAATACATTAAAATTATTTATTTTATATTAATAAAAAAAATATTGATTTTTTGAATTTTTCTAAGATTTTTATGGATTTTGTAATAATTTTTATTTGATAATTGGATTAACTTTAAAACGAAATAGATATATTTAATAATTTATTCTATTTTTTTGACATGTGTTACACACCAAATTACATTCATATTTAATTTTTATCTCATATAAATACAAAACAACACCATATAAAATAAAAGAATATTAGAATATAAATTTAGAGAGATGAAACTACATAATTTATATAATTAAGTTGGATGCAAGAATTAAAAATAAGATTCAAGAAGTAATTAAAAGAGTTGATGATCAGATTTAAGAATATAAATCCTAAATTTTTTTCTCTTTTCTTTTATTATTTTCATAAATAATTTTCTTAATTTATTGTTTTCAATGAATAGTTAATTTTATAATTGATTGTGAGTGATTTCAAAACCCCAAACATAGATTACAATATTTAATAAGATTTGCATTATTCTATTCAATTATTCTTCTTGAATATGTATTAATTCTTAATTTTAATTTTTGTATGAATTTTATTGATTATTTAAGTGTACAATTGAATAATCATATTAATTCACATCAATCAATTTAGATGATTAGATACGTAATCGTTTGATCAATTTAAATAATTAATGATAAGTTGCTTGTAATGAGAATTAATATTCAAAATAATTAAACCGAACTTGTATGTTTAACCTAGATCCAATTTTCTTCTTAAAATTAAATGATTTTGATATATTAAATTTAGAAAACTTATTTTAGTTTGTTTATTAAAAAAATATTTGGATTAAGAATTTTTTTTAGTTCAACGAATAAGTAAAAAGAGATGGAAATTTTTGTGCTTATAAATTTACTTAAATTAATATAATCAAATAATAAGAGATTAAGATATCCTTTGATGGATTTGAAATACATGCTAATGGTAGAGTATGATCCTACAATTGTTCTATTATTTATATCTTTAATATTTAGATTTTATTTTTTATTTTTATTATTATTTAGTAATAGATTTAATTCTCGTTTAAAAAAAAACAAAACCCTCTTTTACTAATTTTAAATTACTTAATAACAAACTATAATTAAGAGTATGCATTATTAACCATCTGCATGGATATGATAATCATTGTTTTTAAAAATATTTATCACTTATCCAAGATCACATTTATTTATGTGTTTTTAATTGTTTCAAGTTTTAATTTTCAACTTAGAGTAAAAAAATATTATATAAAGAAGGAAGAAGAAGATGGTGATAATATAATGACTACTAGGGTTACAATATTTTTTATGTTTCCGCCGCATTACCTATTTGATTTCTGCAAATTCGAGATCTGCTGACGGAGTCTGTCAGCTTCTTTCTGGTAGAACTGAAAATTATGAAACAATGTTAATACTTTTATTCTTCTTACTTCTTATTCATCTTAAGGAAATATGTGTTTATGGTTAAAAAAAATAATTGTACACAAGGAAATACATAAAGAATGGAAAAGGTGATAGTCTTAAGAAGAAAAAATATATTTAAAAGCCTCGAGCCCTCAAGACAACACATGCAGAGCCAAGACTTCCGTTTTGATATCACGTTAAAGTATGCTAGTCACCAATTTTTCCTAAGCTAAGAGTTATTACTACAATTATTCTACATATATTGATATATTAATTAATAAGATTAGGAAGACATAATAGTTATATATCAACTCGTGTCCTAATAGTGAAGGAGATTCAACAAAAAGTGTACCTGTGCATTAGCTTCTGCAACTGAGCCAATATTTGAAGAATCAGTAGATGCCTTCTTGTACCTCTCAATTGTTGCTTTGACACTGCTTTTAAAGATACTATACTGTTAATTAATTCCCATAAATTTATGCTTTGTCAATGAAGCAATATATATGAAGCAATTGTTATATCCAACCACAGGGTAAATACAGAATATAGACTTGATAACTTGTTATAAAATTTAGAACAAATGATATAACCACAAATTTCTCCTCCCAAGATCCTCCTTAACAGAATATCAAATAATAAAGAAATAGAGAATACTCAACGCAAAAATCATAGTGAAAACTTTAAGTCAAAGAAAAATCACTTTCGTTGTCAAAAGACAACCATAGAAAAAATTCACTATGTGAAAAATTGTTACAACTACACTCTCAATAATTTTCTCATACACCCAAAAGACAAGAGCAATTACAAGCCCAAGAGAATTTTTTCACAAAATTCTCTCACACAAAAACTTTTGATATAAGTTTTTTTCTATTTTTGGGATAATTAACAATGAAGAAATAAAGTCATATTTATAGCCTTCAAATTCCCATTTCATATGACAAACATTTCTTCGTTCAATAAAATTAGGCTAACTAATTTTCCTATTCTTTATTCAAACAAGATTAGGCACCTCCATTTTTGACAATATGGTAAACCACGTTCCATGAATTTTCTTCTAAATTAGGCACTGCCTATTTTGACTAACAAACCTAATATTATTTTTAATCAATCACAACAATCTCCACCTTGATTAAAAATAAACATAGTTTCACTACAACACTGTTTACTCCAACAGTCATAATTCTCTACACCAAGAATTATCATACTCCACCATAAAAAGTACATCCACTTAGAATTAATCACCAATTCTAAGAATTTCACATCGGCTCATGTAAAAAAAAAAACACTTGCTGAAATTTATGGTACAACTCTCACACTTGGTTTTTTCGAGGTTCATTATCCATCGACATCCTTTCCACCACACACCTTGCATCTATACCAAGTTAATGCCCGTGTGCAAACTTGTGGACCCACTACCAGTAACACACCCTCTTTCATAGCAATATTTAGAGACTAGCGGCATGCCATGAGGATGTACACACTGTTTTTAAAAAGCATCACTATAGTTTTTGAAAATAGACATAATGTTAGCGTCACCGTCGGTATTTGAGCTTTTTGCCGAATCAGCTCCACCCTTCGGAAAATTTATTTTGAGGTACCCAGATTATCCACACCCCCAGCACACTATCTTCTTTTTCATGAAATTGTTTTTATTTCGGTTGTCAGCTACCAATGTTGAGTTTTCAGGTAAAACATTTCTTCCACCAGTCAGCCTTTTTTCTTTAGAAAATAACTTGCTAGTAACTTTTGAAATAATTATTTTCTCCTTTCCATGAATTAAGATAGGTTTCATGTGATCATAAGAGGATGGAAGAGACTTGATGAGCCTTAAAGCTATATCTTCATCATCAAGTTTAACTCCAATGGTTTCCAGTTCAGAGACAAGACCATTGAGAACACTGAGATGGTCAGACATAATAGTTCTTTCATTCATACGCAAAGTATGAAATTTCTCTTTCAGATACACCTTATTTGAGACGCCTTTTTCCTGATACAATTCTTCAAGCTTTTCCCAAAGTTATTTAGCCATAGATATTCCATGCACATTTACAAGAATATTTTTGGCCAAACAAAGCCGAATTGCACTTGCATCTCTTAGATCAAGATCTTCCCAATCTCTATCACTTATATTGGTTTTACTGGACTCAATACCAATAACAGGGGCTGGTTTTCTCTTTAACGCCTTGTGTAACCCATATTAGATCAACAAATCTTTGACTTGTACTTACCACAAGCCAAAATTGATTCTCTCATCAAATTTCTCAATGTTAATCTTGACTCTTGACATTTCTCCTTCTTTCTTTGAAATTGGCTCTGATACCAGTTGTTAGAAAATTTGGATCAAATGGTATTATCACAAATTTCCCCTCCCAAGATCCTCTTTAATAGAATATCAAATAACAAAAAAAATAGAGAATACACAACATAAGAATTATAGTGGAAACTCCAAGTTAGAGAAAAACCACTTTCGTTGTCAAAAGACAACCAGAGAAAAAGTTCACTATGTGGAAAATTGTTATAACAACACTCTCAATAATTTTCTCACACACCCAAAAGACAAGAGCAATTATAAGCCCAAGAAAAATTTTCACACAAAATTCTCTCACTCAAAAACTTATGATATAAGTTTTTCTCTATTTTTGAGATGATTAACAATGAAGAAATGAAGTCATATTTATAATCTTCAAGTTCCCATTTCATATACCAAACATTTTTTCATTTAGTAAAATTAGGCTACCTAATTTTCCTATTCTTTATTAAAACAAGATTAGTCATCTCCATCTTTGACAATATAATAAACCACCTTCTATGAATTTTCTTCTAAATTAGACACCGCTTATTTTAACTAACAAACATAATATTATTTTTAATCAATCACAACAGAACTCATTTAGACACTTACGTAACCAAGGTACACAATTCTGTAACTCAGTTTCACATGTGTATAACTTAGCTAAAATTAAAATCGGCATAATTCAAATTATATTGTGAAAAAGTTGCAATATTACCGAGCATATATATATATATGTGTGTGTATGTATGTATATTAAATTATTGTTTACACACGTTGAGAACCCTAAAATTTCTCTAGATACATAAAGCCATAAAGCATTCTTTACGAAGGTACACATGATCTAATCATCACTAAATACTTCTTGAAGCATATATTACTTTCCTTGAATTTGAAAGATAAAATTGAGTCATACGTTCCTTTGATGATCAGCCACCCGAAAAATTAAAATAAAACTATATATAACTTTTTTATACATTATTCTTAGCATTATGAATAGATTTTTCTATTTCTACCAAAAAAGGTAGCAGTAATATGTATACTAAATCATCAACAGATCACCTGATCAAGTTTTTCCCAAGTTGTAAAACAATAACATTGGGCCTCTTTGGATATATATAGCTCTTGTGAGAGTAATGAAAGATGGATTAAAGCAGTTACATGGTATTAATTCGAAAATCTCAAAGAGATGCATTTTCGTAATTTTGTGAAGTACACTACTAGCTTTGAAGAGGAAACAAATTATTACTTTTAAGAGAATTGGTCTTGCATCAAATACCACACAAAAAAATTTCTAGCATTTTCATGTCAAATACCTAAAATCATCACTTGACTTTAATAATAAGAACATTCAAACTGATCGAACATAGTAACTAAAAATGAAAAAGATAAAATATAAACGTTAACAAGACCACATGGCACGTGAAGGTTCAATTATCACATCACTAACACAACACACTTTGTTTCCATCATTAAACAAATTTCCCTTTCGTCTAATCCCATTTGGTAAACTCTTTTTAATTGAAGAACCCATGATTCTTATGGACTTTTATGTGGTATGATAGTATAAAATGATTGAGCTAAAAACTTTGGTCCTCATCTTACAAAAATAAAATGAGATAAGTGAACCAAATATAATAGAATATAAAAAATAAGTTAAAAATATAAAATAATGAACTTTGTAAGTGACAAAGATCTTTGGGGGGAGCAGAATACCATCTTGCATTGATTAAGTACAATACTATGGTAAAGTTTATAAAAATTGTAAGCGTATTCACTATTGGGTTAACCTTTTAGAATTGGAAAGTCTATGATTCTTATAGACTTTTACAAAATGGTTATTTAAGTCCATTCTTTTTAACGAAAGTACATTTTAGATCCCTACATATTAGATAAAACAAAACAAATTCACTACCTTTATAAGGAGAGTTACAAAAGTTCATTTAGTAAAGATAATGTACTTGTAGTATATATTTTTTGTAAAGTTAATAGACTTTTACTATCATTTTTGGACCTGTACTACCCAACTAATAGGTACAGTATCAAAGTGAACTTTCATTAAATGTAACAGATTTAGAATACACTTTTTTCCTAAAATTAAATGTAAATTTTTTTAATTCAAACAAGAAAATATAACCTAAATTGTAATTAAGTTGTGTGCCTGTGTTGTATAAGCAAAATTGTGCACATAGCTAGTATAATGTGTACACATTAAAGCCATAGAACTCTCAATTCAAGATACTTCCACGCCAATTCCTATTTATTCTTTTCTTTCTTCATTGATCATACAAACATAGATATTAGGAAAGAAATCTATAACAACCGTGTTTCACCTGATGCTTTCTGATAAAATTTACTTTTTATTATTTTAAGTCATAAGTGTTGGTGTGTGCTATAACAATGGCAGACACAAATGCCCAATGGAGTAAAACATGGAGCATACAACAATATTAGTAGAGCCATAAAACCTGGATGTGCAGGTTTTATGGTTATTGTTTAATTTTCGTTTTTCTTATATACATATATCTTAAACTCTTGTAAAAACAGAACAGAAATAATAATGAAATACAATGATAATTATCAAAGAAACACAATATTTTGACATGGTATCGAAAGGTTATGTTATCACGGGTTAATGGAATTACCTACTGATTTCTATTTTTGCCGATTTCTAATTCTGATTCTGGTATGGATGTTGATTTCTGTTTTTTGCTAATTGTTGATCAGGGTCATGGATTTCTATTTTTCTTTGAATGTTGATCAGTGGCTACTAATGGCGATCGTGGGTGCTGAGTTCGCTACTCAGGTTTCCACCATATAGTTTCTTTTCTCGAAAAGAAAATGTAATAAATCGATAAACGACGCCGAAACATTCGTGCATCCGCTTTGTATCTACGGGTGGAGTCACCGATTGTTCGCAATCTCTTCGTAGCCGTAGGCAATCGCACCGGTTCCTACCTCGCGTGAAACTTGAAACGTAGCAACACATATCAGTGTGTTTTGTCTCTCGTTCGTGGCCGGGTCGGGAGCCGTAAGTCTATCTACGCTTCTTCTAAGCTCGGACAAGCTTGGAACGAGAAGGAACGCATAGAGGCTGCGTGAAGAAAGAGTTGTCATGGAAGCCACGCAAAGAAGTTGGTCGAGGAACGCGTAAAAGCCGCGTGAATTTGGTTGAGAAGAAGTTGCGCGAAGTCAGCGAGAAGAGTGTCGACGAGCTTGGAATTTTTTCTTAGGTTTGGAACGCGTTGTAATAGTCGCCGCACTCAAGAAGCTGCGCTGCACTCGTAAGAAGCCGCGCAGCAGTAACCGGCGAGGAAACTACTCGACCATCTTGCTGAAATCGTGCAGGAAGAGGAAGATGTCGCTTGCGAGAATGAGTAATTATGGTTAGGGTTACAAGTTTTTTGTTTCATGTTGGAAGATTTGACGGCGAAAATGACGGAAGTTCTACTCAGAGTCGGGGACGCCTCCCAACCTCCGCTAACCGAAGCGTCGATCGTTTCCCCAAGAGTATCAAGTCGTGGTGATCCAACTATGCCTCGTGGTCCCAAGTGGTGAGATGTATATCTCGGCAAAGATAAACCGGATATATTAACGGGGATTTTCCTCAACCTCGTTGAAACCGACCCTTCATTTAGGAGATGCATGTGATCGAAAATGCCATTGTCAAAGGATGGTTGATCAATTCGACGGACCCTCCTCGATTGCAAACTTTATCCGATTCTAACCGCGAAACAGTTTGGGGATCTGGGTTGCTACCACTTACTATGTAATGGGACGTACATGTCTCAAGTGTATGATCTTCGCCGTCAAGTTACTCGTACGAAGCAAGCGGGTGGGATCCATTGAAAAATACTACAATGACCTTCAAGGGTCAGGCGTGAAATTGATTTCTCTCATCCTAATCCAATGGAGCGAGTGATATACAAAAATACAACTCCATTGTACAGAAGATCGAGTGTATACCTTCCTCGACGGACTTGATGATATATTGGATAAAACTAGAAGTGATGTGCTTCAGATCAAACCATTCTCACGGTGGAACAAGCCCATGGATTCGTCCAGAGAAGAGGTCGTGCACCGTGATGATCACTGCGTGTTTCGATACAACACCCGGAGCAGTTATGACTTTTAAAGGGGTCAAGGGACACCATAATCTAATGCCACCAAAAATAGGACCTTTCTTGGGTAGCAAGAAATCCACAAGAAATCCACGGGAAATCCACCATCTCTTGACATAAATGTGGTCATTGTGGAAACTCCAAACACACCCGTGAAAACTGCTTTAAACTACATGGGTATCCAGAATGGTGGAATGATCTTCAAGCACGGAAGAAACGGGACACCACTGGGCGAGCAGCGGTGGCTACCAATAATGCCTCACTATCCCTTACTTCCCAGGTATTTCAAGTAAAGTATTTCACATCTCTACTCGTAATGAGAAAGATGAGTGGATTTTGGACTCTGGAGCTACAGATCACATGACATTTGACCCAAACGATCTCTCCAATACAACCCAGCCAAGACGGAGCCGTGTTTCCAATGAAAATGGGGTCACTTATCCAGTTACAAGAGCTGGAACAATGACCTTATCTCCTTCATTATCATTATCTAATACTTTGCTTGTACCCTCTCTGTCAAACCGACTAATGTCTGTAAGTCACGTCACTTCAGACCTTAACTGTGTAGTATTGATGTATTCTACTTTTGCCTTCTACAGATATTCTCACAAGGAGATCATCGGGCGTGGTACTGTGAGAGGAGGGCTATATTATGTGGATGACCTCACCGTAAAGAGCCAATCACATGCAACATACCGTTGGTAACAAGGAACGTGATTTGGCTATGTCATCGTAGATTTGGGCATCCATCATTCGGGTATTTAAAGCACCTACTCCCGCTTATTTTCAAATATCACACATTCGTATTTCAAATGTGATACTTGTATCCTAGCAAAAAGTCATAAGGTGTCTTATCCTATGAGCATGAATAAAAGCGTGGCTCCTTTTGCTTTGGTACATTCTAATTCTTCGGGGACCTTCCCTGGCCATTACGTCATCGGGTCATCGTTGGTTTGTTATTTTGTTGATGATTGCATACACGAATGACATGACTTTACCTTCTCAAACATAAAGATGAAGTATTTGCTACATTTTCACATGTTTCACACCATGTTTCAAACACAATTTTCTAAAAAAATTAAGATACTTAGGTCCGATAACTGAGTGGAAAGTACGTTAATCAACACCAACATACTTTGACAACCATGGTATTCTCCATGAAACCTCATGTTCACAAACCCAACAACAGAATGGGACAGGGGAGAGGAAAAATTGGCATATTTTAGAAACGGCTCGGGCCTTACTAATCGGTGCACATATGCCTAATAAATACTGGAGTGATTCTGTTACTACAGCTGTGTATCTACTAAATCGAATGCCCACAAAGACCTTACAATTTCAGACTCCATTACAGGTGTTATCTGATCATCTTCCTTTGCCTACTATTTTGATGCTTCTGCCCTGAATTTTTGGATGTGTTGCTTTTGTCCACCTCCATAAAAATCAACGAATTAAGTTGGATCCATATACTGTCCGATGTGTATTCTTGGGGTATGGTGTACAAAAAAAGGGGTACCGATGTTATGATCCAATTACTAAGAGAAACTATACTACCATGGATGTCACTTTCCTAATCCGTAATGTTTTTTCCCATCACCGGTATCCACCACACTTTCAGTATGAGAGTTATGGTGAAGAACGAAATTGGCTGATGTTGAAATATTAGACACGAGTCTAACATACTCGGATCGTGCCAACACACGAGGAGCCCGTATCTAGACCCGAGCTTGAACTTCCAAGAAGTGAAACCGAAGCAGTACTGAATCTCCAAAAGATGAAGCTGGTTGACGTACCCTCCATTCTCTAAGACTCCAATGATCCTCCTCCGTCCATAACACTCCTGAGGTAAGCTATCCTATCACACATTTACAAACTAATGCTATAGATACATCTGTTAGTAATGTTTTACCTTTCAAACACAATCGAGGTAAACCTCCAAATCGATACTCCCGTAAAGAGAATCCACAACCCAAGTATCCAATAGCAAATTATGTATCTACTCAAAGCGTTATCGAACCTATCGTGGCATTTGCACAAACACTCTCCTCGTGTCAAATTTTGAGTAGCATTGGGTTAAGCCTTATCCGATCCAAAACGGGCTCAAGCTATAAAAAGAGGAATTCGAGGCACTAAGAACAACACATGGTGTTAAGCGAGTTGCCCCGGCCGAGGAAGAGGCAAGGATGCAAAGGGATTTTCTCCATTAAGTATAAAGCAAATGGGTTAGTTGATCGTTACAAGGCGAGGCTTGTAGAAAAGGATATACACGTAAAACACATGGGATGATTATCAAGAAACCTTCTCACCTATGGCTAAACTAAAATCGTGAGAGTTTTGTTATCTCTCGCAGCAAATTTAGATTGGTCATTGCACCAACTTGACGTGAAGAATGCATTCCTTCACGGTGACCAAGAAGAGATTTATATGGATATCCCACCGTGATATACCGTTACATCGTAGAAAAGAAATCGCATTTGAGATTACAACGAGCATTGTATGGACTAAAACAATCACCTCGAGTACGGTTTGGCAGGTCGAGTTCAAAGAATGAGGAAATATGGGTTCCAACAAAGCAACTCTGATCATACTCTTTTCCTAAAACATCAATTAGGGAAGATAACATCCCTTATAGTCTATGTAGATGACATGATCATTACAGGGGATGATAAAGAAGAAATCTCTAAGCTTCAAGAACAATGTCAAATGAGTTTGAAATGAAGAACTTAGGAGGGCTCAAATACTTCTTAGGTATTGAGGTAACAAGATCAAAACAAGGCATATGTCTTTCCCAAAGGAAATATACTGGACCTACTACAGATGCGTGACTACTAGATTGTAAACCTATCGATATTCCAATGGTTCAAAATCATAAACTCCTGAGAATACGTGGACCAAGTACCGAGATAAACAGAGATATCAACTGCTAGTAGGTAAACTCATATATTTATCTCATACTCGACCGATATTACTTACCGCTGTAGTTGTCGTGAGTCGGGCCCATTCATGCACTTCCCAAGTGAAGACCATATGGATGCAACATGCGAATACTTCGTTACTTAAAATCCTCCTCGGGAAAGGACTTATGTTTTCAAAGAATGGTCATTTCGAAGTCCTTGGATATACAGATCTCAGATCGGGTAGGAATACGAAGGATAGGAAATTCATCATTGGTACTTTACTTTCGTGGGGAAATCTTGTCACATGCGTACAAGAAGCAAATGTAGTTGCCTTATCCGGCGAAGGTTTAATTTCCCGAGGAATGGCCGGCGGAATACGTGAGCTCCTTTGGTTGAAAAACTTCTAATCGAGATCGCGTTGCTTCTAACTCGAAAATGAACTTATTTTGTGATAACAAAGCAGCCATTGCCATATCTCACAATCCGCTTCAACATGATCGCATTTAAGCACGCTGAAAGTTGGATCTCCAACTTCATCAAATAGAATTTTGAAGAAAAGATTATTAAGCTTCCATTTGTTAAATCAAGATCAATCGACCGATATACTCACAAAATCCGTCCGCAAGAAACTTCTACAACCACTTGACAAGTCGGGTATAAGAGACATATATGCACCAACTCGAGAGGAGTTGTCGTACGCTATAACAATGGCGTACACAAATGCTCAACGCGAGTAAAACAATGAAAGATACAACAATATTAGTAGAGCCATAAAACCTGGATGTGCAGGTTTTATGGTTATTGTTTAATTTTCGTTTTTCTTATATACATATATCTTAAACTCTTGTAAAAACAGAACAGAAATAATAATGAAATACAATGATAATTATCAAAGAAACACAATATTTTGACAATAAGTTTAAATCATAAGTAGTGTTTGATAAAAAAAATCTATATCAATAAAATAAATATTTGCCATCCTTTTCTTCTAATTTAAAGAAATAGATTATAGTAGTTCTTATCATCTAATCATTCTATCCCCCCTTAGTCATCTTTCTCTTGTCTTTCATTCTTACTATTATCATCCTCTAACCTAAAAAGATTTGAAAATGTTAAGTATTTAAAATCCTTTGGCCAATGTTTATTCGTACTATTAATAACCATAAATTTGAAAAGTGAAACAGTTTGCATCACAGCTATATGGGGGATCCTATTAAAATTCGCTTCGTAACATTGTCATGGATTTTAATTAACTCAATTACAACTCCGTTTATTAGGAAGATAAATTTGAACGCTTCAACACTTTAGTTCTAAATACTATAAAAAAAAAGTTAGCTCTGTGCATATTGTAGACCAATTTATTAGAAATTCAACATTATAGGATTCGGAAGTTTAAACATAGGGTGCCCCTCGTAATAATATCATCTTAGATTTTGTTGGTCAAATGAGATGGCATAACATCTCACATTATCTAACATGTAATTTTCTTGACTATATTTGGCTTTGAAAGTGAAACTATTTTCTTGAATAATTAATGAAAATAATTTGGTTATTGTCCAATAAATGGAAATGAAAAATCTAAGAATTCAGTTCCAGGATAATAAAGCAAAATGAAAAGACTTGCACTTGATTATTTAAAGCAAATTGATAGAATACGAAATAACTTGCACCCAAAAATTCTAAACAAATGGGATTACTGCTCCTAAACTTATTTGATTGAAAACAATAACTCTTGCATCTGATCGTCAAAAGAAACTTGAATAACTGCTAACATACTATTAATATATTTTAGAATAAAAATTGTCTATTAATAGATAAGTGCAATTACTTGTCTTATTAAAGAATAAATGTTAATATGTAGTCTCCCTTTCCTAAAAAAAAAGGTCATTTTTCACAAAATTGAGAAACGATGACTGAGGAAAACTGTTACTTTTATTATTTTTTATTTTGAAAGCACTCAAGGATATTATCAATTTCATCTGCCATATAAGATAAGAAAAAATCAATATATTTCAAATTTAATATGAAATTTAAATGATTTTTTGTATAATTATAAATAATCACATTAGAATTTATATAAATATATACAATTAAAAACTTACACGTTAGTGTAATTATAAGTAATTATAATATCTAGTAACGTTGATAAGGTAAACACGTGAAAAGTTGATTTTCCGCTCCTTAAAGTTACAAATTGGTGTAGATCATAACCTTAAAATATTTAATAACAAAGAGCAGCCTGTAGCACCAATAGCAGAAATATATATTTTTTGCATTAAATTGTTTCTAACCAATTATTGCATCACAAGTCAATTGTTGTCTTATCAAGAAACAATTGTTTTTCCTTGAATCTTCACTCATTATCCTTTTATTTTGAAAACAAATCATTGCAAAAAGAAAAATAAGTCTTTGTTAAATAAATCTGAAAAATGGTTAAGTGAAATTTAAAAAACTATATTAAAATATTTTTTTATTACATAAAACTACATATTAATGTAATATTAAATTGTTTAACACCGGTTTATTAATTTAAACTGCAGAAATGAATTTATTTTGCTACCATCATATCAATCAGCTAGCTTAAAAGTGAAACGAAAAAGCCTTGCATCAAAATAAATTACCTCTCCTTAGGTTTCTAAGTCAATGACTCAGTCTGTCTCAGAGTCTTAATGTGACTTGATGCGATTAAAAATAGATGAATAAATTAACGGAAAAGTTAAGAATAATTGTTGTTCATTACAGATCAGAAATAAAGACACACCCATTCCAATGTCTGATACCTTAATTTCCTCGAGCAAGTGATTGGCTGCGTCTGCCATGCTGGAAACTTTCCCTCATTTCATTGGCCTAACCATTTATAGGTCTACAAACGTTTTGGCCATGGGTGTAACAAATAATACACAAAGGATTATCCCCTAACACGTTAACCTATTACCCACCTTGGAAATTTAAAGTATTTTATCAGTACTTTTTCATTTGTCATATTTACTAAAGTACTTGTTTAATAATATTTTAATAGATTTTAAAAGTAAATTTTTAATTTAATATTTCTTTTTAAGTCTGAAAAATCTGAGTACCTCAGATAAGCAGTACGCTATCTGTCTCACTCTCTCTACTAAATTTCATAAATATATCTATGCAAGATCTTGAACAAATGCAAACGCTATTCAACAATGCCAAGAGTGAAAATATAATGATATGACCCAGCTGAGCAATTTTGATTGGTTCGTCATTTTCTTTCACCTTTTCAACTTACTTTAACTCTACGAGGAAGATTGGTCTTTTTGAGGGGTATTTTTTTAAACCATAGAAGATAAAACTTAGGGTTCAAGAATTGATGAAAAATGAAGAGAAACCCATTTTAGGAAGATGATCTAAACGTTTTGTCAGATAAGGTCAAGAAACTGAAATATCATGTGTGACGTGACCAAAGATTTTGTTACCCAAGACAAAAAACACAGCCAAAACACTAACCAAACCTTCCCACACATTTCCTAAACCGAGGTAAGAAGCCAAAACCTATTGAACCCAACTCAGCTTTGATATATTTATTTTGCCTTTAAAAAAGATTTAAACTTTGCCTATTAAAAGTTATTGGGAAAATTGATTACCCAATGTTGTTGCTAATAATCCTCATATAGTTATGTTTGACTGTGTCACATTCTCCATGCTATCGTGCTACAACTGAGATTTAGGAAATTAATTTACTTATGGTTAGAAGCAAAACCCTAATTTGCGTTGAAAATGGATAGTCACCTGATTTGGTTGTGATTATTTGGAAAAGGGCGTTCCCAAAAAATCATATTTTTGAAACCCTAATTACCTACCCCTTTTTTTTTTGTAGGGTGATTTTGAGTGTTCACAAGTCCATAAAAATTGTACTTTGTTTCTTGATGTCTATAACAGACGTGCGATTAAGGAACTGTCAAAGAGGATAGATAGGTTTGGGCAAATGAAAGCTTGACAGCTTCTATACTATAACCTACCTCATAGATGACATAGACCACAAAGAGGAAAAGAGAAGAAAGTAAAGAGAAAAAAGCAATTAATAACAATGGAGGAAGGAAAATAAGCGCTGATATGAGAGACCCATAATACTTACCGAAAATCTCTACTAATTTCTACCATTTACAACCACACTATTTCCTTCTATATCCCTCTTTTACACTAGATCTATCTCTATATTCTTAACCAAACCAAGAACTGTAAAAATGTATCAATAGACGGAAAAGAGGGGAAACACATAAAGCTCAGAGAGGAGAGAAAAAAAAGAAAGAAAGAAAGAGAAACGGATGATTGAGTTCTTATACTTAAATCCACACGCAAAATTTATTGCATAAACACAAAAACAATTGATTATGTAGTCAACAATTTATTTTTCAAAAACTTGAAAAAGAACACAAATGGTACTTTCAGGAGAAAAAAGATAGAACAAAACATCTGTTGAAATGACAGCTGAAAGAAAGCTTACAAAAATTGAAAGGGAAAAAAAAAAAGGCAGAAGAAGTACCTGTTGTTGGCATACTCATAAAGGCGTCCACGGCTAGAGAAGACTATGAGAGCAACCTCAGCATCACAAAGAACTGAAAGTTCATAGGCCTTCTTTAACAAGCCGTTTCGGCGTTTGCAAAAGGTAACTTGACGATTTGTGGTGTTTTCGATCCGCTTAATCTCGATCTTCCCTCTACCTAGCTTCCTCTGTGGTGATTCAGATATTGACATCGATTTGTTTTGGTATGCCATAGTCGCTAGCTAGCTGAATCGAATCAAACAAATTAATTAAAACCAGATCAACACTCTCCCTCTCAAAAACTAATGATATATATAACAAAAAGATCAAAAAGCCCTATATAACTTCTTCTTCTTTTCCTTTGTGTACTATCTTCATCAACTACAAGTTTATGAAAAATGATTTCTGATCAACTCATGACTTTTTATTTGTACTAAACCAAAATTATATTAATTTTGGATTTAGGTAAGGGTAGTAATTAGTAATTATTTGGCTAAAATTTAAAGATGAGATCGAAAATGCAAATTACTAATTAACAAGAACAAGCTATGTAGTAGAAGCTTTCTTTTTGGTAGATAAGTATTAAATCGGAGCAAGAAGAATAAAAAGAAGAAATTTACAGGAGCAGAAATTTTGGGTTTTCTCTTGGCTATTTTGGTATTAGCCAGAAATCAGACAAAGACCGTACGTTATCGAAATGGAAGCTAGGTGATCTAAGAAGTAGTGGGTATTTATAAAAGTAAAAACGACGGTTAATCCAGTTCATGTGGGATAATTTCCAAAATACTTGGTTCTTAATCCACTTAATTATTTATTAGTGTAATTAAGTAATTCATATTGGCTTCACCACCAAATTTCTTTCTTTTTCTTTTTTACCTTATCTTCTTTTCCTCATCACCGGCCAAAAAAAAAAATTGTTTCTTTTTTAAATTTTCAGCTCTTTTTAATGATGTATTTATTTATATATAAAAAGTTTATTTTATAAAAGTATCAATAATAATTATTTTTTTAATTATTACAAGTAAATACAAATTTTTTTTTTTTTTGTGATTTGAGAGGAGAGAGAGATATCACATAAAAGGAAATCTGGAAGCAGAGGCAGAGCCAATATGATTGGGTGAGTTAAGGGGGCTTAACTGCATATATTTGTTTACTAATATTTATAAATTAAAGAATTTTTAATACTTTATATATTCTTTTCAGATTTTGGAAACACTATCACGTATCATTCTCTTAGTATATAAGTTAAATGTGGGTGACATTAGAGATCACAAAGTTTTGAATACTTAAATTTATTACTAATTTTGATAAAATGAAATCATAGTTCTAAAAATTAACCATTTAAACATGTAATAGGATGAATTTCTCAAAACTTGTGGAATAAATTATTCTAAAAAAAAGAAGCTATTATACTTAAATGCTCTAATTGTCATGGCTAGTGGATTTCTGCTTTATTTATCTTATTATCAAAATATAATATGATTCATAGATTTTTAAAAATAAGATTTTTTGAATTAGGTTTTTGATTTTTTTTATTTATTTTCATCAAATATGTTTTAGAGAATAAATCAAGTTTTACGACTTTTATATTTATAAGTATTCGAAGAAAATAATTAAAAATATAAAATTCGTAAATAATAACTAAAAAATTCCTTATTTTTTAAATTTTCTAGAAAAAATAAAAAAGCATATAAGCATTACCAAACAACGTATAGGTTTTTTTCTTAAAAATCACTAATTAAAAATTATTATCAAATATATTAGTTATTATTTTTAAAAATAAATCATAAATCACAAAATTATTTATTTAATTATAAATCATAAATTATAATCGTTATCAAACAAATACTTAATAATTTACGTTTGTAGTTACTGTTAAACTAAATATTTGCACTTGCCAATGAATGACTTGAGTTTACACCGCTTAAGTATTTACAAGTAATATATGTTTGTTAATGTATATCTAGTAACAGATTAATGTATATATCTGCTAATGTATATGTATTTACTTTAAGCATATTTAGTTTACTTGTAACTCCTATATAAAGGCACCATGTATATTCCTTTAATTATAGAATAGAATACAATCATTAAATATTTCTAACAATGTTAATGAGACATACATTACTACAAAAAAGTGTATTCAAGTCAATATGTAAAGTCAATTTTTGAAAAAAACCAACTTATAATGTGGAGAACCAACACTACGCTACGGACCAAAACTCATACAAGCCAAGTAACAAATTGGAGTTACACTTGATTTCATATTTAGAGCTCATTATAACATTAAAAATACCAACAAAGATTCCAGATAATTTCATATTTATAAACAAATGATTAATAAAATGCTAATATGAGTTCGAAGGGATAAGGTTATTATTATATCACTCGGATATTGCTGTGGTAATCTCTTTTTTATGGTAATATTTATAATGATTTAATTTCTCCATTCGTATGTCTCTAAAGTTTAGACTGCTTGTTTGATGGATGTTTATGTGCGCATGTATGTAGGGGAATGAATTGTTATATGGATCAGTTATTTTTTGCCCAATTTCCTTGTCACAATATTGGTGATTCTAAGTCAACCAAGTTTGTTCGCAAAATCCAATTACACTTTGACGACAATATTTTACTTGTAATTTAAGTTAACTATATAACTATATATAACTATATATATATATATATATATATATATATATTGTATATACATTATTTGTTTTTGTAATAAATTTAATTATAAAGTAATTATTTGTATTATTATTTATATTTTAATTTTTTATGCCATATTGAATACAGGTTAGTAGAGTGAAAAATGAGAATAAAAATAAAAAATAAATCAATACAGGTAAAGTCGTTTTACCCGATTAACCGACTTTAAATTTTAAGTTACTTAATTTAAAATCGATTCAACAAACCGATTTTAAAACATATTTTTTTGTAGCAGTGATAACTGTTTATTTTATAATTTTGAACTTTTAGTTTGATTTCCTTACGAATTAAATCTTAAGAATTAATTATAAATTTGACTTTCAAAATTTAAGTGTTTAATTCACCTAAATAAGAATTAAATCTTAAGTCCACGCTGTCATGGAGTGATTTTTAATTTAAGGGATAAGGGTGAGAAGTCTCCATTTTGTATAAATAAATGTTTTAATCTCGTAGTATTCATTTTTTTTTTAATTTTAAAAAATGTGAATTTTAGTCTTAAAAACTCAAGAAAAAATTACCGAAGTACATATTTTACATCAAAAATGTGAGATTAAAGTATACAATTTTTGAAGTTATATGAGTAAAAAGTTTAAATGGAAAGTTATATTATTAAATCAATAATTTCCCAAAAGCCACTGGAACATGAGATGTATGAAGTCGCAAACAGCACCTACATGTTAACTTTAACTATTTTCGATTACTTAAAAAAAAGTGTTTCTTTTTTTACATTAATGTTTTATTACTTAAAAAATTTAAAATAATTAGATGTAATTAAACTAAAATGATTAATAATAGCAAAAGAAAAAATAAAATGACTAACATTTATGCTTAATTTTGTTGTGTAATATAATATATATATAAATGTTTTATTACTTGAAAAATTTTAAATAATTAAATGTAATTAAACTAAAATTATTAATGATTAACATTTATGCTTAATTTTGGTGTGTTAGAAATAAAATCTAATTCAACCTAATAAGATCTCATTGAGTTAAGCGTTGTTTAAGATTATAAGGAATGCTGTTGACAATCTCATAATCGATTTATGATAGAAGAAAACTTAGCAAACTCCTTACACACGAATAAAAGTGGTCTCATAAAATCACAATGAGACTATTAATGATAAAGTCTAAGTTACCGATCAAGTCAGGTTCAACTCTGATACCATGTTAAAAACTTTGGCTTAACTCAACTTAATAAGATCTTATTAAGTTAAAAATTGTCCAAACTTATAAGCAACACTGCTACCGAACTCTTTAATGATGTGAAACCGAAGGAAACTTAACATATATGTCACACCTTTTAACATAAGTGGTGGTGCCTTTTTTTTAGCTGTTACCAAAAAGTAATATATTGGTACCAATGTTTAAGTGTTTAGATATATAAATTTAAATGTGTAAAAGAAAAAAAAAAGATTATTTTAAGGTCTTTTATTTGTATTTTCTTGCCCATAATTATGACATGTAATGTTAGCCTAGACATTTTTTTTGATAATCATGTTAGCCTAGATAATTGATAAAACGAATAATTCCACCAGAGATACCTAGCCTTATGGAATGAAATACGCGTATATATTTATTTTAAAATACATGTATCATATCATTTTTTTTTCTTTTTCAGTTTTTTACTTAAACAATCATTGTATATATGTAATACTAATTTTGGAAGTACGAATCATTACATGTAACATAATTGCATTGTTAAAGTTATTTACTTTTAAAGAAATTACTTAATTAATACGTACTTTAAAAATAATTTGCTACATTATAGTTTTATCATATATTTGTGTCAATGTTTTGAATTTTATATTTAATTTAAAATATTTATGTACAAATACTTATAACTTAGTGATACCAAAGCCTCGTTATGATACATATGATTGTAAGGTATGGGTTCGATCAAAGAATATATTGTGAAATGTTATTTTAAAAAAAATTAAACTATTGATATTACATCTAAAAAAAATATAATCTATACCTATTTATTACAAAAAAAAAAGAGAGAAGAAAATAAAGTGCCTAGCATTCTAGATAAAAATAAAAACAATATCGACATTATAATTATATTTCTAAAAAATATATCTTTTATCACACACATATATATAGGTAACGTAACAATTAATTAAATCTTTTTTTTATTAGTTAATTTATAATATTTTTAAATTTATTTAAATATAATAGTGTTGTTTCTCGAACAAAATAGTTTTTATTGCTCTAAATTTTTTTATTTTATATATAAAAATTATTTAAATATAATTTTTCTTTAATATTACTTTTCTTGTAGAAAGGTAAAAATTTGATGGTAAAACTTTGCTAAAAATTTAAAGAAGTAATATTAAAGTAAATAGATAATTAATTTGATATTGTAGTGAAGAATAAAGATACAATAATTATTATTTTATTAGTCATATGTATGATAATTTGTATTAGTCATATGTATGATAATTTGTGACAACATATCATTCAAATATGAGTAATTTGACACAATAGTACATAATTAGTATTTTATTATTATTTAAGAATCTAATATGATAATTACAATTCGATTGAACTTAATAAGAATTTTTTTACTTAAAAATGATATATTTTAATTTTTTTTCATTTGTTATGACATATCCTCGACACCTATGAAATGATGAGCTCAACATATGTATGATCTCCTTATAAATGAATTTAATTGACCAAACTCAATCCAACATATTAATTAAATAAGTGAGTATGAACCATATTAATTGTTACTCTTAATGTTAAAGATTATAAGTGAAATACTTTTACATGGTTAAAATAATTATTCAAAGTTATTAAAGTAAAGACAATATATCATAAAACTTTCAAATATAACTATTTTATAAAGAATAATATTTTATTGGAGAGATAATTTAGTATCTATTGGAATAAAAAACCAACAAATGCAAATGTAAATTTAGCCCAATCCAATTAAAATCCAAATAACTTGACTTGATCCAACCTAATAGGTTTGAATAAGTATAGCATGGCCCTACTTGAATAAATATAGGGCGAGACTTAGGACCAAATATTTATACTATGATTCTAACCCGAACCTAATCTGAAGTTCGTGTTAAGTTTAAAATTTATAAAATATATGTACTTTTAAATATTTTATGTCATTATTTTATAATTTTTTGTATTATTTAAATTTAAACACTAACTTAAGTCAATTCAAAAAACAATTAAGCACGTATTTATCTAAATATTTTAGGGTTGAGCAAAAATATATATGACATGATAATATTCGATCTAAATTCAACTCGAAGCTAAAGTTTAGGGCTTGGCCTAGCTTGATTTGACTAAATTTACACCCTTTTATCAACAAGAATTACAAAAAGTTGTACATTAAACAAATTTCAATCATCAATTAACTAATTGGATCTAACTAATTTATTAAATAGATAAGCATGTATATATGAATTGTGACATTTAATTATCACAATGACAAGTGTAACAACTTTTGCATAATTGAAACACTCTAAAAGAATAATAAAGTAAATACAATACATAATAAAACTACCAAATAAAACAATTCATAATGATATGATATATTTATTTTAAAGATATTGTGATATTTATGGGTGTATATAATAAAATTACAAAATACAACTATTTAAAAAATACAATATAATTATTATATGAATATTTCAATATTTATGGTGTTAAAAACCAACAAAATACTTATTAAAACAAAAAATAAATACATCAATTATCCTAATACTATCATTTTTGCATGTCCATAAATATTACATATATATTAGTCTTAAAGTACAAAAATCACAATCCAATTAGTCTAACCTTCATTTTTTTTTGTTAAATCTGAGGAAATTAAACTTTTGTTACATGTGTTCTGTTTTCTTGCATGTGACTTGCGCATGCCGATAAGGTAAGAATATAAACATAATTCTACTTTTTAACATTAATATTTTTATTTCAAAAACACTTATAAAAAGTTCAGAAATAATGAATAAAAAAAGCCTAACCATATTTTTTAGGTCAAAAACTCATTAATCCACATATTCAACCATAAAATTAAAATATGATTTGTTCGTAATTTATATAGGTGCTCTTATATAAATACTCACTTCATATGAATTAAAATTAATAACTTAATCATTAGTTATTAAATCAATTTGCAAATTTTTTATTGATGAGTTTTGTAAAATGATAAATAAAATTAATTGTGTTAAAATTAGACTTTTAATTTTATCTCTATGTTATAAATATGTGTAAGTTACATGCAAGAAAGTAAATATTTAGAGATTAAAATAAATATTATATTTATATATAAATAAAAATAGATGAATAATGATAACTCTAAAAAAAGTTGAAGCATTTAACTAATTAAATAAAAAATGAACGAAAGATATATATATATATATATATATATATTACATCGTACGGTGGAAATCAATTGAAATATGAACTATGTGGGGCCTCATTGATTATCATTATTAGTGGAAATTAATGTTATTGGTGGACAATCAATCCAGGCCTGGGCATAATAAAGTTCTATTCTTTTACTATTGATCTGTCCAGACTCTATGTTACATGTGCACGATGTGTTAAAGATGCTCCAACCATCGTAGAATATTAATATTGGTATAATTATTTTTTTATTTTTATAATAAAACGTACATAAATTATTCATTATATTTATATAACTAATTATATTTTAATATCACTATTGAATAAAGTTATTGTTTATGTACCATCCTTGTTCCGCTCACGAATTACAAATACTATGGTAGGAACTCGCGTTAGAAGACGATCGAGGTTCGTTGATCATGAAGCAATGGCAACTCAAAGAAATACCTCACTAACACTCAATGAAACGTGTGTAGAAGATAACGCCCACTACTAAGATTTGGCTCGCCAACTCCTCGAGTTGGGAAAAGATCTTAAGGAGACCATAAGAGAAAACAGGTTGCTATGGTCCGAGATAGGGGGAAGGACCTCAGATGATCACCAATCGACTAATCCTGCCAATGGAAATATAGTTGGGTGCGACTAGCGCAAGCCCCAACAAGTTGAATAATGAGATAAGTGGAATCTTTTATCTAGCTCACCGAGGCCAAGTGAAGAATAATGGATTCAAGAAAGAAAAGGCTAAGAGGCACAATTCCAAGCATTAGATTAAGAGAAATAAGAGACAAGATCAAGCCTTGAAGGTAGAAAAGGAGAAACATGAGAAGGGTAAAACCCTTTATGATGTGGACAAAGATTGTGAGTAATTATGTGTCTCTTCCTTTTTCCGATGTAATAGAGAATGATAAACCACCAGCTAAGTTCAACGCCCTTAAATGCCCTAATTATTTTGGGACAAAATACCCGATAACACATGTTCAACACTTTAGAATAGCCACGGCTCCTATGAGTCTCACCTAGGGAAAGAGAGACACCATGATGTGCAAGTTATTTGTTGCCACCTTTGTAAAGGCACGCAAAAATGGTTCAATAACGTGACCCCTAAATCCATGACCTCCTTCCCACAGTTTTCTAGGTTATTCATCACAAACTACACCTACAAAAAACTTTTGAGAAAGGAGTCTCACCAACTTTTTCTCAATTATTCAAAGGAGAGGGGAATTTACTAAGGAATACATGAAATGATTCAGAGAAGAGAAATTGGAGATCTCTAACTACTCTAATTCTATTACTATAGAGGCCTTCAGTCTAGGCCTATTGAAGAACTCTGACATGTTCATGGAGTTAACTAAGGTAGTGTCACGGACCTTAGAAGAAGCTTATGGAGAGGCGAGAAAGTTTGTCAACCTCGAGAAAGAGCTTGGTCTGGTCAAAAGGTATCAAATTGATGTAGAAGTGGTGCTAGATAAAGAATCAATGAGGATTAGCATGCACATCAAAGTAACAAAAACAAACATTTTGTACCAGGTAATAGGCAGGTCCGACAAAGGCCAAGAAATAGAGGACCTTGGGAGAGGTCACTCTCCCCTTGTAAGGGCCTTCCCTTGAGAGTTGAGCTAGCACTACTACAAAAAGAGGTATTTTAAGTCGATATGTAAAGTCAGTTTTAAAAAAAACTAACGTATAATGAATTTAAAGTCAGTTCGGTATAGAACCGACGCTATCCACGTAGGACGTAGCGTCGATTGACGTGGTGAATCGACGCTACACATGTTTCACCACATCAACTGACGCTACATTCTATATGTATTTTTTTTTTAAAAAATGCAGTTTAAAATTGAAAATTGTTTTTAGGTACAATATTTTTTTTAGTTCAATTATTATTTTATTTGACTCTTTAAAATTTAAGTTGGATATATATATATATATATATATATATATATATATATATATATATATATATATATATAGTATAATATTTTTTTGAGACAATTGGTTTTTAAAATTATATAATTTTGTGTATTTGTTTGGATATTTAATTTTATATACGTATGTACATGTACATCTTTATTTAATTTTGTGTATTTGTTTGGATATTATTTTTTCTTTTTTATACTATATATATATATATATATGTATATATATATATTTAAATTAAATTTTAAAGAGTTCAAATTTAAATAATAATTGACCTAAAAAAATTTCAATTTTAAACTGCGTGGATAGCGTCGGTTGACTTGGAGAACCGACGCTACACACGTCATATTAATCTGTTTCTCTCTTCTCTCTTCTTCACCAGAATTCTTTTTTCAATTTGTGCAGCAACACTTCAAAACCGAGCTCACCCTCCACTCTTTCTCATTTTTCGGCCACCTCTGACCATCATTTTCAACGTTGTTTTGTGGGTTATATTCCTCTTCTTATTATCTTTCAGATCCCCTATTTTTTTAAGCAAAATACTCAAATTTTTTATACCCATTATCTCACTTATTATTACTTACAAAACACCTATTTTTTCTTTATTTTCCTTCATTTACTCTTGTAAGTATTTCTATTAATCCTACGTACTTATTATTCAGTTTGCTTTATTTTTTGTATAAATTTTTGATTTATGTATGTTTTGTATTATGCTTGTTATTATATGCTTGACTTGTTTTATGTAGAAATAATATCTGGATGTTTTGGGTTTGAGGGACTATAATATTTACCGTACATGGATAAATTTATTTACATATAAATAATTATATTTTTTTAAATAAAAATAATATACTTGTAAAATGATTAAAATGATAAATGTTTGTATTATGTATGTTTTAGTAGATATTCTAATAATTATGGAATTTATATATAATAATACTTGAAATATATTGATTGGATACATAATTAATATGCTTAATTAATATCATTAATAGAAAATGAATAAATCTTGTATGTCAAAGTGTAGAATTGAGTAGGACTACATTTCTGGAGTTGAAAGTTTCATGAAATTTTCTTGTAGAAATAGTAATGATGAAATTAGTATAATTCGATGCTCATGTGTTAAATGTAAAAATGAGCGATTTCATGAAGTTGACGAGGTTAAGTAAAATATTGATAATACTCATGGGGAAGAGATAAATAAGAATGTGAGTAGATTACATACGTCTTATCATAATGTACAGACAAAAAATATGTTTCATGGTATTAAAGATGAACTATGTGAGGATGATCCCAAAACCTTTAAAAAACTTCTAGAAGATGTCGAAAAACCGTTGTATCCAAAATGCAAGAAATACACTAAAATGTCGGAATTGGTTCATTTTTACAATGTGAAGGCAAAACATGGTTTTTCTAACAAGGGATTCACACAATTACTAAATCTACTAGTCGATATGTTCCTGAGGATATTGAATTACCATCTTTAATGTATTAAGTGAAGAAATCTCTTAGTCTATTTGGCATGGAATATCATAAGATTCGTGCTTGTCTAAATGATTGCATTCTTTATAGAAAAGAATATGAGACATTAGATGATTGTCCGATGTGTAAAGAATCGAGATGGAAGCATGGTACAAATGAGACAATACATAAGAAAGGCATGCCTGCAAAGGTTCTTTGGTACTTTCCCATGATTACTCGCTTTCAAAGGTTGTTCAAAAGTAAAGAGATATCAAAGATGTTGACTTGGCATTCAGATAATCGATCTAATGATGGGGTGCTACGTCATCCTTGTGATTCTCCAAATTGGAAAGTATTAGATAATTTATCTTCTCAATTTGCATCTGATCTACGTAATCTTCATCTTGCCATTACTGTTGATAGAATTAATCCATATAGTTCCCCTAATAGTAGATATAGTTGTTGGCCAGTAATTATGGTAACATACAACCTTCCTCCCTGGTTGTGTATGAAAATAAAATTCATGATGTTAACATTATTGATCTTAGGACCAAAACAACCCGGTGTTGATATTGATGTATATTTGTAGCCTCTCATAGATGATTTAAAGAAGTTGTGAAATGATGGTCTAAATGTTTACGATGCACATAAAGAATAACACTTTAACTTAAGGAGATCCTTTTATGGACAATTAATGATTTTTTTGCCTATGAAAACTTATCAGGACATGCAACAAAAGGTTACAAGGGATGCATATATGTAGTGATGGAACTTCTGCAACTTATCTTGTTCACGGATGAAAGATGTTTTATAGAAGACATAGAAGATTTTTGCCATATGGACACAAGTTTAGATACCAAAAGAAACTATTCGATGGTGAAGAAGATCATGATCATGCACCCCGACCTTTGCAAGGTGTTGAGATATTAAGTCAATTGAATGGTATGACATTCAAACGATATGGAAAGATGAAAAAAATCACTAAGGTAGGGAAACGAAAGAGGTCAACTAGTGAAATGGGTGAAATTGAAAAAGAGTTTGAATCAGGATACCATGGTTGTTGGAATAAAAAATCAATATTTTGGGAATTACCTTATTGGAAAGACCTACACATTCGTCACATCTTAGATGTCATGCATATTGAGAAAAATGTATGTGAGAGCTTGATTGGTACTTTACTTAATATACCTGGACAAACAAAGGATGAAATTAAAGCAAGACTGGATTTAAAGAAACTAGGCATACAACCTGGATTGGCACCAAGGGTGGAAAATGATAAGAATCAAAAATAATTACCACCAGCATCATATACGATGTCAACAAAAGAGAATGATGTATTTTGTAAATGTTTAGAGGGTGTGAAAGTTCCTGATGGTTACTCATCCAATTTAAGAAAATTTATGTCTATCACCGATAAGAAACTTTATGTATTGAAATCATATGACTGTCATATATTAATGTAGAAGTTATTACCAGTTGCTATTAGATCAATTCTTTCAAAACATGTTAGATTATCAATAATTCATCTTTGTTCATTCTTCAATACAACATGCAAGAAACCTATATCAATTGGTAAGTTAAACTCTTTACAGAAAGATGTTGTAGAGATTTTGTGTCTAATTAAAAAATATTTTCCTCCTTCTTTCTTCGATATAATGATTCACTTGTGTGTTCATTTAGTTCAAGAGGTTCAATTGTGTTTTCATACTTAAGGTGGATGTATCCTTTTGAGAGATATATGCAAGTCCTTAAAGGATATGTAAATAATAGAAATTGACTTGAAGGATGCATGGTGGAACGCTACATTGTTGAAGAGGCCATTGAGTTTTGTTCTGAATACTTTAGTGGATGTACTGAAATTGGGAATCCTACGCACAAGTTGTTCTTAGAATGTCACATGATCCAAGTAGGTAACCCTATGTTTGGTGGAAGTAAGAAATTTTCTATTGATCACACTCGATGGGAAAAAGCACACCGAATCATTTTGGTAAATAATAATGAGGTACAACCTTACATAAAGTAAGTGATGTTTAACCTTTCCATTTATGCAAAAATTATTTTTTATTTAACTATTAATGATGATATCTACTTCATATATCTATAATAACATTACAGGATGCATTTAAACTTATTAAAGATCGATCCTCGTTATAAAAAAAGGAGGAGAAAAATGGTTGTATGATGAACATAAGTAGGAGCTTATTAATTGGTTTCGCAACCATGTAAGTGTCACAAACAAAAATTCCTAGATCTATGCAATGTTTTAAAACTTTGTTTTAAACATATGCCATGTTTTTGTATACATAGATTCGAGATAAAATCAAGAAACTCAATCATAAAATAACATAAAGTTTATAATGGCTTGCACATGGTCCAAAATTCGATGCCAAATCATTTTCTAGTTTCACAATAAGTGGATCGAGGTTTACGACTCAAGCTAGGGACAAAGTCCAAGTAAATCATAATAGTGGTGTGAAGATGGTTGTATAAACTATGCAATTTTCCAGTTCAAAAGATGGTAATCCTGTACTTTCTGATAGAACATATTATGGTATAATTCAAGAGATTTGGGAATTGGATTATGAGATCTTCCATGAAACAGTTTTAATGTGTGATTAGGTTGAAGATGTTAACAATGTTGGATACAAAATAGATGATTTTGGATTTTCCCTTGAAAATTTATCCAAGATAAGTCACACTGGTGATCCTTTCACGTTAGCACTTCATGCAAAATAAGTATTTTACGTGAGCGATCAAATTGACACAAGATGGTGTGTTGTGTTAACGCCTCTTCAAAAAAGAGTTTTGTCATTGTGATGTTTTAGAAGATGACAACTAATGAACAAAACCATCATCACCGATCCTGCCAATACTTTGATTTTATATTTATAAAACTCTTGCAAGTGCACGAATCATTTCATGGAAAATGATAAGTATACTCCCAAGGTCGATCTAAGGAAGAAATATATGTAGTTTTTAATTTATTATTCAAACTTTTAAAAAAAAAATTAAATCCTAAACATCCTATCACGATATTTTGAGTTTTTGTATTTCTAATCTAATAACATAAAAATAAACATAGATACAGATTCAATAAATATTTATGCAAATTTTATCATTTGTAATAGTGGAGTATTTATGGATATAATAACTAAGTTAATTATGTTTGCTCATATTATTTAGGTTATAAAAGATATAAATTTATATTTATTGATTCTCTCTTTTTTATATGAATACCACATTTGGTGGGGTTAGATATTCTTTGTTAACTAAACAAATCAATTAACACCTATGGGTGGGGTTGATAACTAATTTGGTTATTAAATTAATTCCTTTTTCTAAGAGATTGAAAATGAACCATTTAAATCCCACCTTTGGTGGGATTAGACAGTTTAAACTTTATTCAAGGTGTCCAAATTAAACCTAAGAATTTAATTATCCGAGTACTAATTTTCAAGTTTTAAAACCACTACTGAAAACATGTTATCAATACATTTTTAGATAATAATTCTTATAAAAACTTTTGAAATAGAGTTTCAATCTAACTACCGGGGAATTATACCAACAAATAAAATAGCATTACTCTAAATTAGATCAGATAACTAAACCTTGAAATCCAATTTTCATATTTAAGTTTGTAATGAAAAATAATATATTTCTCTCTAACATTCTTAATATAAAATCTTGAATAAAAATAAAATCAATTCATTTTAAAGATTTTTACCTATTTAATATTTTGCAAGCATAACAACATTATTATTATATCATGTTTACAAACAGTCAGCAAAGTTAAATTTAATCACAAACAAATTAAATATAACAAATAAGAATAAAACAAAAAAATAACTGTAAAGAAAATAAAAATTCTTACAATACTTTAATGCTATTCTTGTTACTGGAAAACCTTCAAACAGAATTTGCATTTTCATTTATTGAATCAAAAAGCAATTAAATTACAAAAACATAATTAGTTCTTCTCAAAAAGAGAAGAACTCTAAAACTAAGAAAAACTAAAAACTAAGAAATGGAGAGAAAGAAAGAGAGAAGAAGATGTTTTTGAGGTGTGTTTTGATATGAAGAGAATGAGGGTATTTATAGGTGAGGAGAGGAAGAAAAAGTGGGTGGAAAAATGATTAAAAATGGAGGAAACGCATAATAGGTGATGATGACGTCATGGTAGGTGGAAGCGCGGTGACGTGATGATGAGATGGGCCCAGGCGCGCATGGGTAGGCGTTATGCAGGCGATGCACGCACGTTGGTCGGCGCTATAGGGCGTGATGCGCGTGTTGTCCAGCGCTGCTGGGTGGCTGAGTGAACGATTTCACCCTTTTTGGCTTTTTTGACCCTTTTGATCCATTTTATCCAATTTTTCCATATTTGTTGACTTTTGTTCATTTATTTTATGAATATATTTGTGATGTATTTCCTCCAGTATTTTTCTTTGAGTCTTGAAGTTACTTTTTTAAGAGAAAATACTTGAAAAATAATAAAAATACTCGTGATTCCGAAAAGACAGATTTATATAAATATATGATAAAATCATATAAATATATATATTTTTAATCAATTAACGTGAATAAAATCATGGTAAATTTTGTGCTTTTTGAGCACTAATCAACGACCATATGCTTGATACATTAACCAATATTAGTAATTTCTTACACAAATTGCCTAATGTATGTGATGATCTAGTTGATGATGATGATTCTTCGTCATGGGCTCGAAGGGATTGTGAAGGAATATATGTAAATGATCAACAACCTAATTAAACATAACATATGTTCTATATTGTTGTAATAACTCTTATATATATATATATATGTTCCTAAAATTGTCAATTAATTTATATTTCTTCATTGTTTGTAGATATTTCATGGATCCTCAGGTAACAGAGCGTGTAGATCCAAATGATCAATTGGGGAATTTGAAAATAAGGGGTTGGGCAAATATACCTAATGCTCCACTTAACCCAGATGATAGAGTACCCGTTCTATTTGATGCTACTGGTAATCCAATAGGGGAAAATGGCCAACAATTGAAATCCTCTATTGGTAGACTTGTGAAGTCTAGTATACCAATCAATATAAATGATTGGACTCAGGTTGACGAAGATGAAAAGTTCAAAATATGGATAACTATTTGTGTAAGTCTCTTATATTTTATAATCAATTACATATATTATATCTTTTTTGTATTATATCTAATCTATTGTAGTGTGTTTTTACAGAATCGTTACAAAGTTGATGACACTTGGAAGAGCAAGTGTTATAAGATTGCAAATAAGGCGTGGAAGGAATACAAGACTTCCAGATTGGCAAGAAATTATATGTTTCCATATTTGGAACCACTTGATGAAGTAGATATCTACAAAATCCCTGAAGGATACCCCTGGATTACACCTCAAGTTTGGAAAGAATTTGTGGATTATAGACGTACAGATGAATTTCAAATTATTAGGGAAGAACATCAGAATATACAAATGCATAACATTCTTCCTAACCGTACTGGAGGTCTTCAAATCCTGAAGTTAGATATAAAATGGTATTATTAATTTGTGTTAATTTATAAATATTTTTATATTTATTTTCCTCAATTTAATTTCATGTCATGGTTAATAAATTTTTGATAATTTATGTAGGAAGTGTACTTGGGTAGACCGGTTACCTAAATTGAATTGTACATAGAAACAAAGACTCCCAAAACAAAGAAGTGAAGACCGATGACTAAGCGAGGAAAAGAACAACTAAATAAGTTGGTCAGTAATTTCGGTTGACACAAAGTCCATATGATTTTTAATAATTTATGTAATAATGCATGATATGTTTGTGTGCTTTATTATTTGTAGAGAGTTGTTCAAGAACAAATATCCAGCGGTGAAATAATCAAAGAGCCTGTGAGAGATGCTCTATATTATGCATTTGGACACGAGCATCCTGGTCATGTTAGGAGAGGTAGCCAATATGATGGTTATATGGAGTATTTTAATATTCCAAAACAAAAGCCTCAGACGGTCAGTAAGGAGTACACTAAAATTGAAGAAGAACTCAACTCATTAAGGCCTTAATGTTAAGTGAGATTGCCACTATAAAAGAATATCAATCACAACACATGTCAAGCATGGCATCATTCTACAATCAGGGCATGCCATATTAGCCAAGCATGAAATCATCCATGCCAGGTATGCCACCATCCATGCCAGGCATGTCATCCACGCAATCTCATAGTGCTGAAACTATATCCAGTATGGGATATAGTCATCATATCGGTCCTCCCTATATGCCAAGAATGCATATGCAATCAAGTAATGGTTCATTTTCTCCAATGCAATCTACACATTCTTACCATCAATCACATCACGATGAACATTTTGGTGAGAATGTACATCCAATAGCTACCCTACATAGGAGTCCTCCTCTATTTGATGAATCATATGTGGTAAGATTTTAATTTCTAGTGTAAATAATCTATTATTTTTAATTCTTATTATATGTTTTATTTATTATATATAACACTTAAATTTTTTACAGAATATGAAATGTTTGTTGAAACATCCTTCATCAACGGACTTTGTTGCTATTGGAACGACACAACAATTGAGCAATGATCGGATGATTCATAATCAATATTTTCCTAATCATAAGTGAATAATAATTGATCAATCATTTCTTCATGATTATCCAGTACCTTTTCCTTCTGATGCTACCACAGTCCAAAAGGCAGTTCGATAGCATGTGGCTTGGCCGTCGATTCAAGTTTTTCTAAATTTTGACATGGTACTATTTTTAACTTAAAAGATAACACTTGTTTAATACTATTATTTTATTATATCTTTTATTGTTACTAACATACATAATACTTTTACTTTAGTCTATTATACCATAACTCTTAAATGCGGTACATTTAAGAGATACAAAGCAAGTATCTCGTGCTAAATCTATGTCTAGTGGCCAATCATCGTGCACTAAGTCATTCAAGAAGAAGCCTCGAAAAAAGTATAGTTATGATTATGCTTTAAACTTCAAAAGAAATCTTGGCGGTTTGATGACTATTGTTGCAAGGGCATCTAGCATAAATGATGGATGAATTGTGCCACTTCCTATAGAAATTTATGGTGTGGACCTCGGCTAAACTTATATATCGATCGAGTGCATATTATAACTATTTGAATATCAAATGGTCAATTTAAGTATAATTCAAGTGTGGACAAGGTCAGTCCTCAATCTATTCATTTTCTTTAATTTATGTAGAACATATATAATTATATTTATATTATCTGATTACTTATATATATTTCTTTTATATATGGCATGTTATTATCGCCTTCAACATAATCACTCATCATATTTAGCAATATTTTATTATTCTTCATGTGTCAATCAATATCAAGAGAAGGATGTTAGCATAAGAGCTAAACAATTATGTGATAGGGCATTAATGCTTAACATAAATCAAAAGTTGATAATCCCTTGGCCACTAAGGTTTGAAGAAGGCCAAGATCATGGGATGTTGGTAATCCTTGATCTGTTCAATAATCATGCTTGGTACTGTGACTCAACATCCATAGAACTGAGTAAAGATACAAAAAGAGTTGTTGAAATGTAAGAGTTATAGCTAGCTATTGGTTTCTTTTATTATTTTTTGTAATATTTAATAAAAAAATATTTTTTTAAACCTTGATAGGGCATGGAAGTTATGGAATAGGGTTAGAGGCATTGCCTTTCAAAAATCTCATAACCTTACATGGAAAAAAGTTATGGTATGTACAAGCGAATATTAATAATTTTATTAATTTTACTATTGAATAATAAAGATGTTCGAATATGGAAAATCATGTACACTTTTTTTTGTAGGTTCCATAAAAAATAATGGAGTCATGTGTGGTTATTATGTCATAAAGTTTATGAGTGAAATCATCACAAATATCAAAATTCCAATTGATGATGTGGTAATATCTTTTACCCATATACATAAAAGTTTTTAACATTTTTGAGTTATTTTTTGTAAATACATGAAATTACATTCTTATTTTGATTTTAAATACATGTAGTTCTTTGGTTGGAACAAGATGGGCTATTACTAGCAATATTTTGATGATTTATGAGAGGAATGGGCAGAACACATGGTTCAAATTATATCATCACAAAAAGAATCAGGAAAAGATTCTAATGATCTTGAATAACATATGACAATATAAAGGTAATTTTTTTAATGATTTAATTTCTCTATTCTTGTGTCTGAAGTCCTTTGTTTGATGGATGTTTTTTTTTATAAATGGTTATATGCTCGTGTATTTAGGGGAATGAATTGTTTTATGGACCTATTTTTTGCCCAAACTTCATCTCATCTCTCTTGCCTACTTCCCTTATGACAACATCATGGTAGCACTTTATTAATCATTTATCTATAAATATACAACTATTTGGAATCTCTGCTGGTATTTTTAATGTTATAATGAGCTCTAAATATGAAATCAGATATAACTCCTATTTTGTTACTTGGCATGTATGAGTTTTGGTGCCCATAAACGTATTACAAAATTATTCCATACATTTAAGGACACCAAAACTCATACAAGCCAAGTAACAAATCAGAGTTACACTTGATTTCATATTTAGAACTCATTATAGCATTAAAAATACCAGCTTGATTTCAAATAGCTTTATATTTATAGACAAAAGATTAATAAAGTGCTAATATGAGTTTGAAGGGATAAGGTTATTATTATATCACTCGGATGTCACCATAATAATATCTTTTTTATGGTAATATTTATAATGATTTAATTTCTCCATTTGTATGTCTCTGAAGTTTAGACTTCTTGTTTGATGGATGTTTATGTGCTCATGTATGTAGAAGAATGAATTGTTACATAGATCAGCTATTTTTTGCCCAGTTTCCTTGTCACAATGTTGGTGATTCTAAGCCAACCAAGTTTGCTCGCACAATCCAATTACACTTTGACAATATTATTTTATTTGTAATTTAAGTTAACTATATATATATGTATTGTATATACATTATTTGTTTTTGTAATAAATTTAATTATCAAGTAAGTAATTATATTTAAATGTTTAATTATTTGTATTATTATTTATATTTTGATTTTTTTATGCTATATTGAATAGAGGTTAGTAGAGTGAAAAATGAGAATAAAAAAATCAATACAGGTAAATTAGTCTAACCGACTTTAATTGTCCATTTTGTAGTAGATAGCTCAAGCTATAAGGAGAATAGATGATGAGCTTAATGTCAGATGGCCACCAAAGATAAAATCCCTTTTATAGAGACACGTCCAAATGGTGTGCCTTCCATAAGGATGTGGGGTATGAAACAAAAGACTATAGGCACTTAAAAAAGAGATAGAAGAGTTTATAGCTAGGGGATATCTAAAGGATCTCGTCTTATAAAATGAGGACAAAAGGAACTACCAAGGCGGAATAGGGGTGCCAAAACCAATGAACCCGTTGGGTAGTAGCAGGTAGACGCATGATGAGCCCAATGTTAGGGCTATACATACCATACATGGAGGACCTGGGGTCAATGGGATCTCTAATAAATCGTGCAAAATATTTGCAAGGGAGTTGCACAATGTCCCCCATGTATACGCCTTGGATAAGATGAGACCTTCTTTAGAAATCATTTTCAATGAGAAGGATAAGACCTCATCCTATCACGAAGATCCTTTAGTAATAACTTTGAGGATCGAATCTTGTAATGTATGTCGAATAATGATCGACACGGGGAGTTCAATAGATCTCCTTTTTCCGACCATTACTAGGGCCCAAGAAGTAAAGGATTCTGATATCGTTAATACATAGCTCACTCTCGTAAGATTCAATAGCAGCACCACCTATGCAAAAAGAACGGTGGTTCTGCCTGTCATGGAAAAAGGGATAATAATAATAATGACAAATTTTGTGACTATTAATGTTCGTGCACATTACAATGCCATCCTAGGAAGGCCATTGATACATAAAATGAGGGCAGTTCAATCCACTTTTCACAAGGTGATCAAATTCCCCACAACCGAGGGTCTCGAAAAGGTAAGGAAAGATCAGGAGAAGGACAAAAGTTGTTATAATGTCACTATGAAATGGATTGACCCCAAATAAAAATAACCAAGGGGTCTCCCTCAAAAGAGACCAAGGAGTAAAGGCTTGGTGAGGTTAGTCTACCAAAATAAAGTGAAGGACCTCCCAATGAGTGTTTAGGGCAAGAACCACCCCTTGAAAATGGGTAAGGATTTGATAGCAAAGCTTGATGAGTAACTCTCACAATCCTCAGAGCTAATGCAGATGTCTTCTGTTGGTTTCCAATAGATATGCTGGGAATTGATCCAAAAGTTATAACAAATCAATTGAATGTCAACTTAAAAGATAGACCCATTCAGTAACCGAAAATAAAATTCCCCATAGAGAAGAACGAGGTGATCAATCACCATGTGGCTGCCCTTAAAGAGGCTAGGGTCATTAAGGAGGTCAATTATCCTTCATGGCTTTCAAATGTGGTACTGGTAAAGAAATCATGTGGGTCATCTCATATGTGTGTGGTCTTCACAGATCTAAAAGATGCATGTCCCAAGGTTTACCTCCCCCTTCCAAACATTGATCAACTAGTAGACACCTCTTTCAGGTTTGGATTGATGAGTTTTTGGACGTATACTCCTAATACCACCAAATCAAAATGCACCCTGAGGATGAGGAAAAAAATTATTTCATCACAGAGGAAGGAACATTTTGCTACACAAGGATGCCATTTGAACTAAAAAAACCGCAGGCACTACATTTCAACGTCTCGTTAACAAAATGTTCGAAAAATAGTTGAGGAAGAATCTGAAAGCATATGTATATGATATGGTGGTGAAATCATCTCAACCCATAAACCATATCAAGGATTTACAAGAGATATTTAAAGTAATTTGAAGGTATGGCATATGACTTAACATCAATAAATGTATTTTTGGTGTTGTTTCAGGAAAATTTTTGGGGTATATTGTGTCAACAAGAGGGATTGAGGCCAATCCAGACAAGATATAAGCGCTGGTAAACATGAAGCTACCCACTATCCTTAAAGGAATTCAATAGCTGAATGGAATAATAGTGGCGCTAAACGGATTCATCTCTAAATGTACTAATAAGTGTATGCCCTTATTCAAAATGCTGAGAAAAATCACATCGATATTTTGGGATGAAGACTGCTACATAGCCTTTGAAGGAATCAAGAAGTACCTAAGAAACCCCCATTCTTGGTCAGCCCTCTACCAAGGGAGATTCTTTATTTATATTTGACTGTGACACCCCAAACATGCAGTGTTGTGCTCTTAATTGAAAGGGACAAAATTCATCACTCTAACTACTATGTCAACCAAATTCTAACAGAGGCCCAAAGTAGATACCCTACTATTGATAAAATGGCCTTTTACTTTGATCATTTCAATTACAATTTATTCAAGTTAAAACAATCTCTATCTAATACAGTTAAAAAAATCAAAAAATAAAAAAATAAAAGAATTTACTTTGCCCTCTTACAATCACTTTTTAATAACAATAGAACTAAATTTTTAACAAAAATAAGTATATAACCTAATTGTCATTTTTATAATAAGTATAAGAACTTGGTAGTATTTATCTCTCTTTTAATACTCTTTACCTTGGTAGTATTTATATCTTTTTTTAATACTCTTTCTCAATTTTTTGTGATTTTGTTTGGTTTTTTAAGTTAAACATAATTTTTTTTACAAATGTTTTAATCAACTTTTTTTATTCTTTAATTATTTTAAAGATGAGTTTGCTCTTAATTGCTTTGTCATATGTGTGATATATGTTGAAATTTTTAATTACATCTTAATTTTAGATCGGTGGTATATATAAAATTAAATATAAAGCCTATTAATGTATTATTATAAAGGTCTCCATGTATGCATTTTGTTCAATATGAATATTATTAATATATCAAACCTTTTGAATGATACAATTACGCTTTACTTATATCATATATGATAACCATGTGATGAAACCACTAATTTAAAATATAAAATAAAATTATTTATATAGTTTAAAATAAATTGAAAGAATATTATTATAATACTTTAAAATATGAATTCATATGGGTAGTTTTGCTTACCAAACCCAAAATTTTTTGTTTGATTAAAAAAAACACCCCACCTCTCAACTCTCATCATGGACTCTATGTTATAAGCTAAATTATATTATTAGTATTTATATTTTTTTAAAATTGACATGTAGATAACTAAAATTTTAAAACGTATGATTTGATATTTAAATTTTTACATATAATTACATAAACTTTTAAATGATACTATCTAATTCCTAAACTTTAAAACTTCACAAATAAATATTAAATTTTGATTCATAAATATGTATTTTAATAGTCAAGTTAGGATTTCTGTTTAGAATTTTAAAAATTTAAGGACTAAATTGTAAAATTCATAAGTTTAGTAACCTAAATGTAAATTTGCTCTAAATTTGAAGACTAATTGAACAGTTAAGCCTATATTATATAGACTTTATATATATTGAGTAATATATATATATATATATATATATGTTAAAAAACTAAACAATTAATATAATGAACAGTAGGGTTATGACAAAAGTGAAGGGGACTGGCATATGAAACCCATCACTTATCTTCTAAACCTTGAGCACATTTAGGGAAATAGTAGATCTTTTACATTCTAAGACATCGTATTGTTTACCTCATTTCATGTGATAATCATTGTTGGATTGGTACGCTACCATTCTACACCACCAGAGGCCAAATTCACTAGCTATATGTCACGACCTTAAATTTCAATTAGCGATCGTGTGGTACTTAGCACAGTCCGTTGCACTAAGCCTGTCTTTTAACCCAAATGAAATACTCCAAAGAGACTAAAAAGAGACTTAGAGATTTAGAGGATTCAAGAGCAAAGCAAGAACTAAATAGAGTTTGTAAAGAATGCCTTGTATTGCTCTTTAGAAAAGTTATCTTACAATTTTCTAAGATGAATACAAATGAAGACCAATAGGTCTATTTATAGTGTGGCACCAAGCTTAAGACTATGCCATAACTTTCTATATCCTTCTATGTCTAGAATGTATAAGATTGTTCTAGTTTTATCTACAAAATGCCACAAGGTTCTAGGACCTTCTAGTCAACTCTAGAGTCTTTTAGGATTGTCTAGTTCTTTCATGCAAGTTCTAGGATGTTTCGTAAGTTTCTAGAGACTTCTTCATCCTTTATGAACCATCCAATACGTTCTAAAATATTCCAACCCCTTCTAGCACCTTCCAACACATGCTAGTGTACTCTGGAACATTCTAGAGTCTTCAAAGCTTGAGCTGAGTCCATCCAACTCTATCTCCTTCTAGACATCTCTAGGCCACTCTAGAACTTTCCCATGTAGAAAAGTCTAGATCCTTTAGGCAAGCACCATTTCTTTGAATTTTAAGGGAAAATTTGAGCGAGACGTAACACCCTCTCTCACTCAAGTTCACGATACCCTCGTCACACCTTTAAGCTTGAACCTCTCTATGTAATCTTTGAATTGCCACAAAGAGTCCATTCCCAAGACTTGTCCTTTTTGAGCAGATCAGTCAGTGGGCCTGCTCTTGCTGAGTAAGACTTGATAAACCTCCTGTAATAGTTCACAAGTCCAAGGAAAGACCTTAACTCGGGAACCTTGGTAGGAGGTTCCCATTCTTGGATGGCTTTTACCTTGGTTCCATCCATCATAAGCTTCCCATCCTTTATCCTATGTCCCAAGAACATCACCTCATCCTAGGCAAAGGAACATTTCTCCTGCTTGGCATATAGCTCATTTTCCCTCAGGACCTCAAAAACACCTTCCTCAAGTGTTCTAGATGTTCTTCCAAAGTCCGGCTATATATCATAATGTGATCAAAATATACTACCACGAACTGATAAAGGTAAGGATGGAAAATCTTGTTCATAAGAGTACAGAAGGTGGAAAGTGCATTAGTGAGACCAAATGGCATGACAAGGAACTCATAGGCACCGTATTTGGTTACACAAGTGGTCTTGGGCTCATCCCCTTTGGCTATGCATACCTAGTAGTATCCCGATCGCAAGTCGAATTTTGAGAAGTATCTTGCATTCCCTAATTGATCAAACAAGTTAGCAATAGGATACTTGTTCTTTACCATGATCTTATTTAGAGCCCGATAGTCGATGCACATCTATAGCGAGCCATCCTTCTTCTTCTGAAAGAGCACCGGGGCACCAAATGCGGCTTTGGAAGGCCTTATGAAGCCAACATCTAGCAATTCATCGAGTTGCTTTCACAGTTCCACCAACTCTGTGTTCTCTATTTGACAAGGGCTCATTGTTGGTGGCTTAATGCCGAGTTCCAACTCAATTCCGTGGTCCACCTCCCTCCTTGGAGGTAACTATTTGGGCAATGCCTCAGGCATCACATCAGGGAACTTATCTAAGACAACTTGCACTTCCGTATGCAAGCTTGGCTTTGGTAACGCCTCCTCGTCGTCGTACTCCTTTAATATTTCCAAGTAACTCTCTTCGTCCCTCCTCAATAGCTTCTTGAATTGAAGTGCTGAGAGAGCTTGGGTAGTGGGTCTTATGGTCCTATCCAGTCGATACCATACAAACCTTTGATCCATCCATGATGTACCTAGATTTTAGCATGGCACAAGGAAAGCTCTAACCTAGTCCAAGAACTTCATGCCAAATACTATCGAGAAGTCATCCATAGGTGCCACTGATAAGTCCATTTGGCCAGTCCAAGCACCAAGACTGACCTTAACTCCACGAGCAACTCCTTGGAGAGGTAGTGTTGCCGAGTTAACTGCTTTGAGAGATCCTCCTTCATTGAAAACCTTAAGGCCGAGTTTCTTTGCTTCCTCTAATGAAACAAAGTTATGAGATGCACCTATGTCAACCAAAGCTTTGGCAACCTTCCCATTGATGATTGCATCTACGAACATCAAGCCCTTAGGGGTCTTTGGAGCGCTCTATAATCCACCAAATAGCCGCAAAGAACCCATCTTTATGCCTTCATCTATCTCGCCTCCATTCTGGTCATGAGTGGAAGCAACTAAGGCACTCAATGCCTTTCTTTTTGGACATTCACATACCCAATATGGTCTATCTCATATAAAGCACATCACACGGGGCTTCGAGGCATCATGATCCTCCATTTCCTTCCCCTTATCTCGTGATTTGAACGAAGAGCCTTATTTATTATTTTTGGGACCCTAAATTTTGGCATGGCCTTCTCTACTCTTTCCTCCACCAAACTTTCTATATGTGGCCTTTGAGCTCTCTTTGTTTGTAGAGTAGTCAATAAAGCTCTATACAACCGCAATGGCCGAAGATAAGTCTTGGACACCACTCGCTTAAGTTCCAGGTTAGCCCATGATTGAAGATCATCCATGAACAAGAATAACACGTCCTTGTCTGATGTGTTAGGGACTTCTAGCAGCAGGGTTGTGAATTCCTTCACATAGTCCCTTATGCTACATGTTTCCTTTAATCATCGCAATTGGCCCCTTACCTCTTCTTCAGCATTTATGGGGAAGAATTGGCTTTTGAACTCCCTTTTGAAATCATCAAAGGTGTCAATTATGCATACCTCTCGTTGCACATCTCCATACCTCCGTCTCCATCATAGCATAGCAGTGTCATACAAGTACATGGTTGTAGTTCGGATCTTGCTGGCATAGTCCATTATGCCAGTAGCCTCAAAATATTGTTCAAGCCCTCATAGGAAGTTCTCAACTTTCCTAGCATTCCTAGCACCATTGAAGGTTTTTGGCTTGAGAACATCCACCTTCTTGGCCACAATGATGGTGGTTGTGCTAGTTCCTGAGGCCATAGCCCGCTTACAAAGAGCTAGATCACCACCTATATCCTCGACTCTAAGCAACACATTAGCAATTTCTCTTTGGGCAAGATCTCGTACCTTGGCAAGTTCAGCCTTCAACTCATCGATCTCTTACCTTAACCCACCATCTAGCTTGTTAAGGAACATCTTGACTACTGCATGGATCTCTATCCTCGGCCTCCAAGTTGCAACGCTCCTCCAAGTTGTCCACCCGGTCGAACAACTCCCTTAAGTTGTCCTATGCACTCCCAACACGTGCTTCTAAGCTAGAAAGCATGTCTTTCGACTTGGCTCAAGACTCCTTTGGTGGTTTCCAAAATTCCTCACGCCCATGTTCCATTGGTGGAACATCCACACTTGGTGTAGCTGGGGCACTATTCTTCATTATGCCAAGGATAGTAACGCTTCAACCTAAAGCTCTGATACCAACTGTCAAGACCTTAAATTTCAAGTTGCGATCATGCAGCACTTAACATGGTCCGTTGCACTAAGCATGTCTTTCAACCCGAATAAAACACTCTAAAGAGACTTAGAGATTTAGAGGATTCAAGAGCAAAGCAAGAACTAAAGAGAGTTTGTAAAAAAATGCCTTGTATTGCTCTTTAGAGAGGTTATCTTACAATTTTCAAAGATGAATACAAATGAAGACCAATAAGTCTATTTATAGTGTGGCACCAAGCTTAATACTATGCCACAACTTTTCAGACCCTTCTATGTCTAGAATGTACAAGATTGTTCTAGTTTTATCTACAACATGTCACAAGGTTCTAGGACCTTCTAGCCAACTCTAGAGTCTTCTAGGATTGTCTAGTTCCTTCATGCAAGTTCTATGATGTTTTGTAAGATTTTAGAGACTTCTACATCCTTCATGAACCATCCAACACGTTCTAGAATATTTCAACCCCTTCTAGCACATTCCAGCATATGCTAGTGTACTCTGGAACATTTTAGAGTCTTCAAGACTTGAGTTGAGTCAATCTAACTATAGCTCCTTCTAGACATCTCTAGACAATTCTAGAACTTTTGCTTGTAAAAAAATCTAGATCCTTTAGACAAGCATCATTTCTTTGAATTTTAAGGGACATTTTGAACATGACGTAACATATAGCTATCGTTTTCTATTAACAAACTTTGACATGCTTTTTATAACATCCTTCGTGTGAAATTAAAACCAAAATGAATCAGATGATTTTTACATGAATGAAGATATGCTTTGAGGAAATGAACATACTATTAAATGAATAAACCCATATTTATAATATGCAAGACGAAGATATGGATTCCGATAGCCTTTGTTGCAACTGGAAGTATCATTCTTCCTCATTTTTCTTCTTCATTTATATTAAATAAATAAAAATTATTTTATGTAATTAATAAAAATTATTTTGGTATATGAGTTAGACAAATAATATAATCAATAAGCCTATTATCCAATGATAAATGTAAAATTCACATTCAATTTTTCTTATTAAAAAATGGTACCTTAAAATTTTACTTATGAACATTTTTCATTACAAAATGTTGTTTTGCATTCACTTGCCAAAAAATTTAGTATAAATCTGGCTTCATAAAAAAAATTAGGAAGAAAGAATGATGGTCGACGACGGCGTTAATACACGAGGGATAATATATATATATAATTATTATTTTGAGTAAATTTATACTAGAAAAATTAAAAATACCATGACATACTTTCACATTAGCACATATTAGTCACAATTTTCAAAATAACTGCACAGTCCTGCCACAATTTTAGACAACTCTAGTCATTTTTGCCAATTTCGTTATTTTGAGAATTTTTTTAATGCAAAAACTTATGTTACATCATATTAAACCTTAATAACACAAGGTTGGTAAATATTCAACAAGAAAAGTGTCAAAAATTAAAAAAAAAAGTGAAATAAAATAATTAAAACCATTAAATTTAACATAAAACAACTAAATTATCAACAAATATAACATTAAGGTGACCGATATATCTAATTTATAAAAATAAAACAAATAGATATGCACTTTTTTCAAAAATTAATATGTTAACAAACACAAGAATTAAAGGTCACTTCATATTCTAATCACCAAATAATATTAGTTAAGTTGTAGCTCAAATCACTACTCCACTCACTTCATCATATAGCCAAAAGCTTGCTTAAAAAGCATGCAGATCCTACTAAATAAGAAAAATATAAAACAAATAGCTACTATTGCATAATTCTGTAGCAATATCTTCAACAATACTGCACACATTACCAATTGTGTTGGGGCATCACTGCATCAGCATGTCAACGTTTAAAAATAAGTCTCCATACGACCCTTACTAAAACTCTTGCAAAAGTAGAGTCGTAAAAAATAATAATAATATGATTACACATGTTTTACGTTTGATATTTGTATGTTAATTGTGATATTTTTGGCACAAGCATGCTAAAAATATGATTAATAAAAGAACAAATCTGGAATCAATTATGATTGGTGAGATCACACAGATTAACAGAACTTTTTACATTGAAAATCCATTTACCACCAAGCTGAAAATCCATTTACCACCAAGCTGGAAATGAAATTAAACGTTGAAATGCTTATTTGCTGCGAGGTGCAAAGATTCAAATATGGCTGTTGGTAGAACGAGATGAACGGCTGCGGCTACTTGGATTTGAATGATCTTTCCTCAACATGGCTTCTAGATTTTGAAAACATTTCAATGGTCTAACCTGTATATATCATATGGAGCCAGCATAAGGTTAACATCCATCTCTATACCTCTGATTAGTTAATATTAGAATTTAGATGGCCCTAAATAAACAAAATAGCCAAATTCAAGTTATATTACTTTTTTACATGAAATTCAAGTCATACCATATACTGATGTCATCTTACAGTATTGTGCATCAGAAAATACATAAATTGATCCTTGACACAGAAAAAACAGTCAAAAATAAATAAATTCTTCCGTTGAACCTAAATTGTCAAAACATGACAATAGATTGAGAGTTGTTTTCCTCCCTTCTTTAGGATGATATCATAATATTGTGGGACCCAGTCTTTTATTTGAATTAAAGGGAAATAATGATGCATTAGAATGTAATTAATTAATTCTTTTAAGGGTAAATCGGTAACTTTTTTGTTTATTATTATAAACTTCATTTGAAGGTAAATAAGTAATTGGGTTAAGGTCAAAAAAATAAAAAATAAAAACCCGGGCTGGTTTTGGGGGTTGGGATGGTTAATTAAGAGCTAAAACAAAAAACAAAAAAAACACGCACACACACACAAGAAAACGCGGAACCATTCTGCGAGAAGGAGAGGAAGAAAAGAGGAAAAGACGAGAAGGTAAAAAGAGGAAGAGAAGGAAAGGGAAAGGGAAAGGAAAAGAGATAAATTTTCCTTCAATCATTTTCCTAATTCTTCCATTTCATTTGTGGAAAGGTAACTTTCTATAACTTAAACCCTTAATTTTTCTTTAGCCATGGGTAATAAAAATATGATCTTTGATGTTTAGTTAGTGAATTTTCTATATAAAGTTCTAGATTTCACTAATTTTTGTATGCTAGAACTCATACATGTAGATGTATTGTGAGGTTTTAAATTTATAGTATAAATGTGATTTGTATTTTCAGGAGGTATTTGATATCATGGTTACATGTTGGTTTAAACAAATTAATGATATAATTTTATATCATTTTCGTAATAAATATAATAATTTTAATAAAGTGATACTTTTAGCCATTTTAAGGCTTTATTTAAGAAAAATAATTGGTTTTGATTTGGGTGTATAACAAACCCATTATTTATTGACCATTTTAAAGAGTTTTTGAGCTCTTTTGAAAACTTAAAAATTATAATTTTTATTAAATCCAAAAATAATCAATTATTTTACTTAATAACAAAATAAAACAATTAATTATATCATATATGCTTATATTATTAGGAATTGTTGATAAATTATGTTTTAAAAATTAATGTAAATACTTCATTTTAAGCTTGAGTGTTTTATTCTTGAATTTGATTGTAATATCGAGTATTTATATTTGAGATTTTTAACTTCAATTCTTATCTATAGCTAAAGAAAATAAAAAAGCATTATTTAGGTTCAAAATAAGCTTTATCATTCTTTTGAATGACATTTGTGACCCTTGATTAAGTATATCAAGTGTAAATTGAGTGATTATCCAGATTTACGTACACATACATGGGTCAGGGAAACAATTTGGCGAATTGTAAAATAATTAATGTTATGGAATTGTAGTCCATAGGAATTGAGACTTATGTAGAATCTGAGAAGGAATTGAGACTTATGTAGAATCTGAGAAGGGAAACTTTGTGACGAGAATCGGAATTCAAGTGCGCGGTTCTTCAGATAAAGTTACTCTAAAATTTATTATAAACATGATATTTAAATAAATAAATTAATATATATGTAATATTCACATGTAAAGAAATATTTATTTCTAAATACTTGTTTTAAAGTATTACAAAGTTGTGATATTTTATAATGTATTACATAAATGTTAGAGTAAATGTTTTATGGTATATGTGCCTAAGATCAATGTGATAATGGTAAAGCTAAGCGTTGTACCTCGAGGTTTTCATGTAGTCCTCGAACATGGGACTATATCCTAAGACACGAGATGGTCTATCCTGGGACACAGGAGAGCAGATATGTTGCCATAGTCCTAGGACACAGGACGGGAGATCAAAGGTAAGTGCATGCATGTTTTTCATATTGATTTTTACAGCTATGATTTACCATATTTAATATTATGTGGTAGAAAGTTTATTTATTCTCATCCCATGAGTTATTTGATTTACTTCTGAACTTGAATTTTACAAACTTCTATTATCTTACAAAATGTTTAATTTAAGTTAAATTTTAATATAAGGTGTTCATATTCATATATGAATATTTAAGTAATTAAATATATATTTGTTTTATGACTAATTATGGGTTTCATTATACTAATGATAACGACTGTATATATTATATGTCGAAATAACTCTACTAAGCAAAAACTCATACTTTATTTTCTATCTTTTCAAATGACAAGCAATAGATAGCCTGGAGTAAGATCGATTGGACACAAGCATGGGTTTCTTTTGTTTGTAGTTAGTAGAAATTAAGAGATTGAGAAAAATATATGGATAAATATATACTTGTTGTTTTCGAATAGTTAAAGTAGTTATTGAAAAATTACCCAAATTCTCGATAAGTCAAATTTATGAGAAAGCAAGAATAAAAAAATAACACAAATTTGATAACGGAGTTCAGTCAATCTTGCTTACGTCTCTAGACCTGCTCATCTTTTTACTGAAAGGGGAGAAATTACATAAGGTGTTTACAACACTCACAACTCACAACCCAATTACATCCAAGAAAATTACTCTCAATTTTCTCTCACAAAAACTTTTCTATCTAAGTTTTTCCCTCAATTGTAATGAACACTTTGGATGATTAATTCATTACAATTACACATCTATTTATAGGAAAATTCACTACTTGAATTACTCCTTAAATTAATGGTTCCTTGAATTGCTCCTTGAATTAAGCTCCATGTTTTGCTCCTTAAATTAAGGAGCTTTATAACAATCTCCAACGATCTCCCACTTGAAGACTGATTACAATCTGTCTTCACACCTCGACAATGCAGCAGCTTTTCTAGTCATTGTTACTCTAGCAGACCAACTGAAGTTGAGTACAACTTCAATTTGTCAATAGTCACCACCTTTGTTAACATATCTGCGGGATTTTTGCTTCCTTGAATCTTCTCCAGTATTAACACATCATCTTCCAATAGAGATCTGATAAAGTGATAACGAAGTCCAATATACTTGGTTCTAGAATGAAATGCGGAATTCTTCGCCAAGTGTATTGCACTTTGACTATCACTATGAAGAACATTCTTCTCCTGTTTGAATCCCAACTCAGTTAACAAACATTGAAGTCATATCATCTCTTTACTAGCTTCAGTTAATGCTACATACTCAACCTCTGTAGTAGATAGAGTGACAATTTTCTGTATTTGTGACATCCAACTAACAGCTGTAGTTCCAACAGTAAATATATAACCGGTGGTGCTTCTTCGGTGATCAACTTCACCTCCAAAGTCTGTGTCTACGTACCCTTGTACTTTTAACTCATTTACTAAAGTACAAGCACTTTTCTGTGATGCCTCGCAGATACCTCAAAATCCACTTGATTGCTTCCCAATGAGTTTTCCCTGGATTTGACATAAATCTGCTAACAACTCCCACTGCATGGCCGATATCTGGTCTCGTATAGACCATTGCGTATATCAAACTTCCAATGGCTGAGGCATAAGGAACCTTAGCCATGAATTCTCTCTCTTCCTCTGTCTGAGGGGACTGATCCTTGGATAGGCGAAAATGATTGGCCAAGGGTGTGCTAACTGGCATGGCATCGCCCATGTTAAATCTCTGCAAAACACGATTGATGTACTCTGCCTGAGATAACTGCAAGGATCTTTTCTTCTTATTTCTTGTTATTTGCATTCCAAGAATCTTCTTTGTTGGACCCAAGTCTTTCATGTCAAACTCCTTTGACAACTGCTGCTTCAACCTTTTAATATCATCCATATCTGAACCTGCTACTAACATATCATCAACATAAAGTAGTAAAATGATATAACTGGACCTATATCTCTTGAAGTAGCAACAATGGTCAGCATTGCACTTCTGGAAACCTTCCTTGTGCATGAAGCTGTCAAACTTTCTGTATCATTGTCTTGGGGCTTGTTTCAGGCCATACAAACTCTTCTTAAGTCTGCACACCATGTTCTTCCCTCTTTCTGAGAATCCTTCTGGCCGGTACATGTATATCTCTTCATCTAAATCTCCATGAAGGAACGCAGTCTTCACATCCAACTGTTCAAGATGAAGATCTTCAATGGCTACAATACTCAATACTGATCTGATAGTATTGAGTTTCACAACGGGAGCAAAAATGTCAGTGTAATCAACTCCTTCCTTCTGTTGAAACCCTTTGACAACTAGGCGGGCTTTGCATCTCTTGGAACCATCATACTCCTATTTCACCCGGTACACCAATTTGTTGTGAAGTGCCTTTTTTCCCCTAGGTAACTTAACTAGTTCCCATGTCTGGTTGGAGATGAGAGATTTCATTTCTTCTTTCATAGCAAGCTCCCATTTGTTGGAATCTCGAGTCTGACAAGCTTCATCATAACATTTAAGCTCCCCTCCATCAGTCAGCAACATATAGTTCATGTATCTCCTGTTAGGCACGTGAGGTCGAGACCTTCTCAATACAGGAGCTGGAGTAAGAGGTTGTGATGTGTCGGAATGCTATGTACTGCACTGTCCAACAAGTTCCTCTGGATGAGGACTTGTTACAATTGGTTCTATTGTGGAACTATCTGAGACATCATCTGAATCTGCAAATACTGGCTCATTCTGCTCTGAGTCATTGGCGTCTATTTTATACATGTCCTTATACATCACCATTTCGTTGAAAATCACATCTCTGCTACGGATAACTTTCTTCTTTTTGTCATCCCAAATGCGGTAGCCAAACACATCCTTACCATAGCCGATGAATGTGCATTTCTTAGATTTGGGATCTAACTTATTTCTGCCTTGATCACTGATATGCACAAATGCTACAGTCGAAAACTTTTAGATGTGATAGTTTCACCTCTTTTCCGCTTCATACCTCCTCTGGTATTCCATGCTCCAATGGAACAGATGGGCCTCGGTTGATCAAGTAAGCTGCCGTGTTGACTACTTACGCAGGCTGAGACTGATCGTATACGAATGCGTCTGGCTCTTTCTGTCAACGTTCGGTTCATACGCTCAGCTACACCATCGTGTTGAGGCGTGCCTGGCACAATTCTTTCCATTCTAATCATGTGCTCATAGCAGAAATTTTTGAATCTGGTGTCTTCATATTCACCACCATTATCGATTCTGAGCTTTTTGATCTTTAAACCCATCTCATTTTTCACCATAGCTTTCCATCTTTTGAAAACCTCAAATACTTCATACTTATGCTTTAGAAAGTAAACCCATACCTTCCGAGAGTGATCATCGATGAAAGTCACGAAGTAGTGTTTCCCACCAATAAATGAGACGGTCGTTGGTCCCCAAACATCAGAGTGAATAAGCTCTAGCATTTCCTTCTTTGGGGTTCTACCACTTGTCTGAAAGCCGACTCTCTTTTACTTTCCAAGTATGCAAATTTTGCACATGTCCATCTCTACAGACTGTAGACCTGGAAGTTTTCCTTTTGAGTGCATAATATACATCCCCTTCTCACTCATATGGCCTAGTCTCTGGTGTCTGGTGCCATAGATTTGGTGTTTTATTGCCTGCTGCAATTGTGATTGAACAACGTGCCTCTACTGTCATGTAAAGAGTGCCGCTTTTCATGCCTCGAGCAACTGTCATTGCACCCTTTGAAATCTTCCAATCATCATCATGGAAGGTTATGGTGTAGCCTTCACTGGCCAACTGCCCTACTGAGATTAAGTTTCTTCTGAGGTTGGGAATATGCCTGACATCCTTCAACTCCCAAACAGACCCGTTCAACTTAATCTCCTCTGCCAATAATAGCACATGGTTGATCATCACCAAGATATACCTTTCCAAGGTTTCCGGGGACATGTTTCTCGAAGAATTCTTTCTGTGAAGTAGCATGAAACGATGCTCCAGAGTCTAATACCCAAGATTCTTCCTTACTCTCTAAAGAGCATATCAATGCATCATCCCCGCCTGAGGTGGAAGTAACATTTGCCTCTGCCTTCACTTGTTTGTCCTTCGGTGCACTCTTGCACTGATTTTTGTAGTGCCCGGTTCTTCCACAATTCCAACACTTGATAGTCTTCGAGCTATGAGAATTATTAGGATTCTTGGATTTAGACCTCTTGTCCTTTGATCTACCTCGGTAGTCTGTTCTGCCACACGTCCATTCCCTTTGGTTGAATTTCTTTCTCTTGACTCTGTATACAAAACTAAAGAAGTTGACGATTCACCTGACTCTCTACGTCGGATTCTTCACTGAGAACCAGATCACGAACATCGTCAAATTTCAACTTATTGCTTCTTGATGAGCTACTCACAGTCGTGACAGTAGCATTCCAGCTTTCTGGTAGAGAAGAAAAAAGTATCAATGCTCGTACTTCTTCATCGAATCCAATTTCCACTGAACTCAACTGAGTTGTGAGTTGTGACTGTGTTAAGTTCATTAAGATGTTGAGCTACCAATGCGCCTTCCGTCATCCGCAAATTGAACAAACGCCTTATCAAGTGCACTTTATTTGAGGTTGATGGCTTCTCATACATATTGGAGAGAGCCACCATAAGACCCATCGTGGTCTTTTCGAATAGTTAAAGTAGTTATTGAGAAATTACGCAAATTCTCGATAAGCCAAATCTATGAGAAAACAAGAATAGAAAAATAATACATAAATTTGATAACAAAGTTCGGTCAATCTTGCTTACGTCTCCGGATCTACTGCAGATCTTTTTACTGAAAGGGGAGAAATTGCACAAGGTATTTACAACACTCGCAACTCACAACCCAATTACACCCAAGAAAATTACTCTCAATTTTCTCTCACAAAAGCTTTTCTCTCTAAGTTTTTCTCTCAATTGGAATGAACATTTTGGATGATTAATTCATTACAATTATATATCTATTTATAGGAAAATTCACTCCTTGAATTACTTCTTAAATTAATGGTTCCTTGAATAGCTCCTTGAATTAAGCTCTATGTTTTACTCCATGTTTTACTCCTTGTTTTCCTCCATGTTTTGCTTCTTAATTTGCTCCTTAAATTAAGGAGCTTTATAACAATCTCCAACAGTAGTGTGGCATTTTGAGATCATTAGAAAATCTTACATATATTCTCGTACCGAACCTTACTCTAATTTATCATTTTCTTTAATTATACCTCTTGATCTTGGTTTTCATTAATATCATTTTTCCTAATGAAACCTTCCACTTAGTTAATTGATAAGATCTCACTTATCTCTTATTGATTTTTCAACTATAGTGTTGTATTTATACTTATATTGTTCTAGGTCTCCACTCGTATTATAATTTTCTAAATTTTATCCGACCTTGTCATGCTTCTATATTATCTAAGCTTGTGCTATTAATCTTCATTTAATTTTTCTAATCATGTCTTTAAATTTTTAGGACATGACAATTTGGTATCAGAGCACGATTATGATCTCATGGGAGCTAACCAAATATTTGAACTTGGGTAGCTTGACTAATATTTTAAATATTTTGTAATGATAATGAGGGTCAAAGTGTTGATCAAAATGTTGCTCCTATTAATGAAGAGGAGTAAGAAGTGTGTGTACTTTATCGAGCTCTCAACCACATATTGAACAAAGCACCTAAGGAACAACATGGGAAGGCCTATTATCTAAAAGAATTTAAGAAAATGAACCCTCTACCTTTTGATGGGGAGCCCGACTCTGATGTTGTAGAAAAACGGTTGTGGGAAGTAAAAAATTAAATATTAAATGCATTGGAGATTCCTACAAAATTCTATGCAACTGTAGCTTCTTATGCCTTGTCAGGGGAAGTCGATTGTTAGTGGAATTCGGTTTCTCATAATCTAGATGTCAATACTATAATCGCAAAATTCGAACATATGTTCTATCGCCAATTTTTCAATGAGACAATGTGGGCCATCAAATTAAAAGAATTTGTTAACTTGGTACAAGGACACATGATTGGCTCAATATAAAGCAAAATTTACTTAGGTGTCAAGATTTGGGCTACATATCATTCCGACTAACAAAAATAAGGCAGATACGTTTACAAATGGCCTTCACCCTAGTATCCTTGTGCATGCTATGTATTTGGGACTTCGAAGCTATGATGATGCTGTTGCAATGGCCTATCAAATTGAGTGGGCCAATAAAGGTGTAATGTCCTCTATGTGCCAAACTCACAAGTCTAAAAACAAGAAAGTTTTCCGAAGAGACGAGATATTGTTTTGTACCATATGTTTGTTATTAATGTGACCAATTTGGGTATATCAGGAGACACTATCCACAACAACAACTGCTAATACCACTCAAGGGAGCACTACTCAACAAGCCTCTAGGGCAGCATGCAACCAGAATGGTACTCATCACTACCTTATCAACAACACACACAACCTCAACCCACAAGGCAGATAGTACAAGGTTCATACCATGCTCCACGACAACAACAACATCAAGAAGGTAGAGGAAAAGGAAAGGCTCCTCAGACTCAAGGAAGAGTTTTCACGATAATTGGATCACAATTCACATGATCTAACTCACATACAATGTTAGAAGGTATTATACTTCTTTTCCATTCATGGCTCTTGTTTTGTTTAATAGAAGTGTTACCCATTATTTTATTTCCAATTGCTTTGTGAGATTATTAAGATTAAATGTAGAAACCATGGAAAGTCCATTGAAATTGACTGCACCCCTTAGGGGTGGCTTCTGAGTAACATTTAGTGCAGAAATTGTGTTCTCCAAATAGTTGATCATAGGCTTATTGCAAACTTAATACCCTTAGGATTACTTTTATATTATCTTGGGTATGGATTGGTTGACAAGGTATTAAACTGGAGTAGATTGTTTTAAAAAGAAAGTAACTATCCTTACATAGGACAATCAAAGTTCAATTTCTTAGTGAATGTGACACCATTTACTCGAGTTCCTTTCTTAAGTGTTGTTTAGGTGGGAGAAAGAATCGAGATAACTTTGCTTGGTTGTCTACGATTGACACCAGTGATAAGTGGAAGGAAAACTTTACTAACATTCCAGTGGTCAACAAGTATTTGAATGTTTTTCCTAAAGAGTTACCTGGGTTGCCACAAAAAAGAGAAATTGACTTTGTCATTGAAGTTTATCCAGGAACTGAACTCGTGTTAATCTCACCATATCGTATGGCTCCTGTTGAGAAACAAGAATTAAAGGCACAATTGGAAGAGTTACTGAGCAAGGGTATTATTCACCCAAATACTCCTCTTTGGGGAGCTCCAATCTTATTTGTGAAGAAAAATGGGACATTTTAATTACGTATTGATTACTGTAAATTGAATTGGGTAAATACTAAAAAAAAGTAACCCATTTCCTAGATATATGAATTATTTGATCACTTGGAAATTGGTAGTTATTTTTCAAAAATTGATTTGAGGTTTGGTTACCATCAATTACGTACCTAATAAGGCAGATATACCAAAGAGCTTTTTGAATTTCGAACTCATTATGGTCATTTTGAATGTTTGGTAATGTCGTTTTGATTAACAAATGCTCCTGCATCTTTTATGGACCTTATGAACAAAGTGTTCCGATCCTTTTTGAATCAAATTGTCATTATATTTATTAATGACATATTGATTTACTCAAAAACTTGAGATGAACATGAACAAACATTTGAGGATTATTTTACAGACATTAAAGGATCATCAATTGTATACTAAATTTAAAAAATGTGATTTTTAGATAACGAAAGTTAGATTTCTCGAGCATGTGGGCATGTTGTCTCAAGAAATGAAATCTTGATTGATCCTTCCAAATTGAAGCAGTGTTGAATTGAGAAAGACCAAAGAATGTTAAGGAGTTTCCTTGGATTGGTCAAATATTATCGAAGATTTGTCCAAGATTTTTTTAAAATTATGAATCTACTAACTTGTTTGACAAGAAAGGATATAAAGCTTGAATGGAGCAATGATTGTGATGAAGCTTTCTTGGAGTTGAAACAACAGTTAAGTAAAGCTTCGGTTCTTGTTATTCCTAATAGTAAAGAACCATACGTAATTTATATCGATGCTTCATTGAATGGTTTGGTGTGTGTACTTATGCAACACGCTCGAATAGTTGCTTACGGATCAAGGCAACTTAAAATTCATGAGAAGAATTATCCTAGTCACGATTTAGAACAAACTATAGTTGACTTTGATTGAAAATATAGAGGTCTTACTTGTATAGAGCTAGAATTGAGATCTATATTGATCATAAGAGTTTGAAGTATTTATCATCTCAAAAGGATCTAAACTTGAGTGAGACGACATCATTGGGTAGAGTATATGAAGGACTATGAATTTGAATTGCAATATGACCCAGAAAAGACGAATGAGATAGCAGATGCTTTAGGTAGGAAAAATGGAATGGTGACTCCAGTAGTAATTGTGGATGATTGGAACTTGAGTACTACCATTGAAGATTATGATTTATAATTGTATGATGATGTAATCAATGTTTTCTTATTTAATGTTATTGCAAAGCCTAGCATCCAAGATTGGATAATTGAAGCCCAAAGGGTAGATCGAAAGATACATGAAATATGTAGTTATTTAGAGCAAGGTGAACAAGTTGAAGGTTGGACTATTACTAGGGATGAATCGTTCAGATTTTCTAGGAGAAAAGTTGTTCCTGATAATGACCCACTCAAAAGGAAGTTGTTAAGTGAAGTGCATCGATCGAAAAATTCAATAGATATTGGAAGTAATAAAATATATCAGGATCTTCGCCATCACATTTGGTGGAAAAAACGGATTTTCTGGGAGCATAGCTGTTCATAATAATGACTCAATTAAAAGAGAGTTGTTAATTAAAGCGCATCAATATATTGGGATCTTTGCCATCACTTTTAGTGGAAAAGAACAAAGAAAGATGTTGCCGACTTTGTCGCCAAATGTCTTATCTACCCAGAAGTGAAAACAGAGCACCAAAAACCAACTGGAATGTAACAACCTCTAGCGATTGCTGAGTAGAAATGGAATCATGTTACAATGAATTTTTATGATGGATTGACACACACCTTACAATGTTTTGATACCATTTAGGTTATTGTAGATCGACTCCCTAAATCTACACATTTTTTAATGGTCAAAACTTCTTACTCTAACTAAGTTAGGAAAGTTGTATGTCCAGAAAATAATTCGGTTGCATAGAATGCCATATTCAATCGTATCTAATCAAGATTCTAAATTTGTTGGTCACTTTTGGAGATCACTATAACATGCATCGGGAGCTAAGTTATCTTTCAACCTAGCTTTTCTTCCTAAAACTGATAGACAATATGAACGAATAATTCAGATTTTAGAAGATATGCTTAAAGCATGTGATGGAATTTGGCAATGATCAGAACATTTGTGGTTGGTTTGAGTTTTCTTATAATAATAGTTACCATTTAAGTATTGAAATGGTTCCATTGGAAGCGTTGTATGATCGATCATGTCGTTTACCCTTGTGTTGAACTAAACTAGAAGATTATGGTGTACTAGAACCAAAGGATATACAAGACACAACTGACACAATTAGTATGATAAAGAAGAATATTCAAGCTACACAAAATTGTCGGCAAAAATTATGCTGATAAAACAAGATGACCTTTGGAGTTTCAAAACGATGATTTTATGTTCCTTAAGGTAAGACCGAAAATTAGCTCTTAGATATATTGGACTTTTTCAGATTATTTAACGAGTGGGAAATATAGCATACAAATTGCAATTGCCTCCTCACCTTTCTCAAGTACTCAAGTACATGATGTATGTCACTTTTTAATGTTGCGAAAATATGAACCAAATCCCACCCATGTTATTAATTGGTCTGACATCTCATTACAAAAGGATTCTTCGCATGAAGAAGGGCCAGGGCATATTGTAGACTGAAAAATTAGACGATTTCAAAGAAGAGAAATTCCATTGGTAAAAGTGTTGTGACGACCTAATGGAGTAGAGGATGCAACTTGAAAATTAGAGTCAGAGATGCAAGAGAAATATTTATATCTATTTAACTAAAATAATTATTTTTTGATCAATAAATTTCGAGGACGAATTTTTTTAAGGAGATGAGACCGTAGGACCCATAGTCCTTTATTTGAATTAAAGGAAAAATGATGTATTAGAATGTAATTAATTAAAAGTAAATAAGTAATTTGGTAAAGATTAAAAAATTTAAAAAAAAGAAGCAAAACCCCAAAATTGTGGGCTAGTTTTGGGAGTTAGGGTGGTTAATTAAAAGTAAAAAAAAAACGTGAGGAGAGAAAGAAAAGGAGAAAGAAGAAGAGGAAAGAAAATGGAAAAAGAGGGAGAGAAGGAAAAGAAAAAGAACAGAGGATAAATTTTGCTTCAATCATCTTCCTAGATCTTTCATTCCATTTGCAACGTTAAGGTAAATTTCTAAAATTTAAATCCTTAATTTTTCTTTGGCCATAAATAATAAAAATATGATCTTTGATGTTTAATTAGTGAATTTTTTATATAAAATTGTAGATTTTACTCATCTTTGTATGCTAGAACTCGTGCATATAGATTTATTGTGTGGTTTCAAATTTATAGTATGAATGTGCCTTGTATTTTCAAAAAGTCTTTGATTTCCTATGGTTTAAACAAATTATTGATATAATTTTATATATAACTTTTGGATTAAATATAATAATTTTAATAAAGTGATTTTTAGCATTTTTAGGCTTTATTTATGTTAAATAATTGGTTTTGGTGTATAGCAAACACATTATTTATTGACTATTTAAAAAAATTTATTAGCGTTTTTGAAAACTTAAAAATTATAATTTTATTAAATTTGAAAATAATCAACTATTTTACTTAATAACAAAATGGAAACAATTAATTATGTCATGCATGCTTATATTATTAGAAATTGACGATAAATTATGTTTTAAAAATAATGTGAATACTTTATTTTAAGCTTAAGTGCTTTATTATTGGATTTAATTGTAATATCAAGTATTTATATTTGAAATTTTTAGCTTCGATTCTTATTTATGGCCAAAGAAAATAAAAAGAGGTATGTTTAGGTTGAAAATGAGTTTTATTATTTTTTTGAATGAAATTTTGACCCTTTATTAAATATATAGTGTAAATTTGACGATTACCTAAATTTACGTATTTCATGAGTAAGGGGAACAATTTGGTGAATTGTAAAATAATCAATGTTACATAATTATAATCCACAGGAATTAAGACTATGAAATCTGAGAAGGGAAAATTTGTGATGAAAGTCATAGTTTAAACAGACAATTATTCAAGTAAACTTACTCCAAAATTTGTTCTAAATATAATATTTAAATATATTAATTGACATAGATTTTAGCTTTAATTTTTTGCGAATATATTTGAAAAAGAATAAGTCCATAAAAGTTTTTAAAATCGCGAGTAGTTTAAAAGTTGAACATTTACTTTGCATCATTAATTTTATAAGTGTTAAGTTTATAAGTTACATATATAATACTTATACGTAAAGAAATATTTTTGAATGTTAGTTTTAAAGTGTTGTAAAGTTATGGTATTTTATAATATGTTACATAAATGTTGAGCTGAGTGTTTTACGGTATATGTACCTGAGATCAATGTAATAATAGTAAAATCAAACATTGCAACTTGAGGTTTGCACATAGTCCTAGAACAAGGAAATACATCCTAGGACATGGGATGAACTATCTTGGGATACAGTGTAGTGAATATGTGGACCATAGTCTTAGGACACAGGGCAAGAAGAATATGTGGACCATAGTCTTAGGACACGGGACAATCCTTCTGGGACACGGAACGAGGAATCAAAGGTACATTATGTTTTTCACGTAGATTTTTACTAATATGGTCTAACATAGAGATTTAATATTATGTGGTGAGAAGTTTATTTATTCATCATGAGTTATTTGGTTTACTTTTGAAACTGAAATTTTACAGATTTTGATTATCTTACAAACTGTTTAATTTAAGTACTTTAACACAAAGTGCTCATATTTAGTTATGAACATTTAAGTAGTTAAATATATATTTGTTTTATGACTACTTATGTATTTATGTGTTTAATTATACTAGTGATAATGATTGTATAAATTATATGTTGAAGTAACTCTACTGGGTGATAAATCATTCTTTATTTTCTATATTTTCAAACGATGAGCATTAGATAACTTGAAGCTTAACAAAATCAATTGGACACAAGCGTGAGTGGCATTTGTTTGTAGTTAGTAGAAATTGAGAGATTAATAAAGATATATGGATTATTGTATAATTATTATTGTTGTTTTGGAATATGTTAAAGTAATATGGCATGTTTGAGATCATTAAAGAATATTACCTAGATTCTCATACCGAACCTTATTCTCATTTGTCATTTTCTTTTATTAGACCCCTTGATCTTGATCTTCATTCACATCATTTTTCCTCGTAAGACCTTCAACTTAGTTAAATGATAAGAACTCACTTACCTCTTCCTTATTGATTTTTCACAAGATAAGCTCCAATATTGCCCCTTATTTATACATAATTGCTCTGTTTAAACTTATTGACTCTACAAGTTAATCTTTCGATCGTTTCTCTATTAAATATTTGGTGAATTCTTGGTATATAACTAAACCATTTTTGTTATGTTCTATTTATATTCCTATTGTTTTAGGTCTTCACTCATATTATAATTTTCTAAATTTTATCCGACCTTGTCATGTTCCTATATTATCTGATCTTGTGCTATTAATCCTCATTTAATTGTCCTAATCATGTCATTAAATTTTTGGGGCATGACAAATATACACAATTATATGACTACATCACAGAGTATGCATAAGAAGAGAAGAGGGGGAGAGAGAGAGAGAGACCTTCCATCGTCTCTTGTGACCAAGTTTGCTATAAATGGATTCTAGCCTCGTTAATATCTGCCTAAATGTTGGTCTTTTTGCTGGTTTCACATCCCAGCAATCCTCAATCAACCTGTAATCATATATTACTTTCACATGTTAGCTGGTTTTCTATGGGAAAAAAAAAGTTAACACGCAACTTCTTTATGTTAAGAAAAAGAAACTAGTTTTCTATGTTTAAGAACATGGGCTAAGAGGTGAAAAATACTCCTTTCAGGAGAAAAGACTACTGTTTTCAACTTTTTTCTATTATGCCATCAGCATATTCTTGCAAGGTCAAATATTTGGAAGAAAATTGTTCCAAATAATCAGGAATTTTCATTCTCAAGAGGCACCAAATTTCATGAAAACAAAGACCCAGGAGAGCCCCCTTCTCGACTGGGTTCAACTTTTTACCCCCTCCCAAACACTAAACATATTTCAAGGTTTTAGAATTGATTTGTCCCCCCCACCCAATCTCTTGATGGGCATGAGTTCATCTGGGACAGACCAAATGAGCACCTGCTCATCCAAAATGTCAGAAGAAAATTCAAAACATATACATGTATGTACATAAATAGAAGCAATGTACAAATCTACAATTGGATGCAAGGCCGACAGAAAATTTGAAAGAGGAACATATGTTCATCTAGACTGCTCTCTGATGAAAACACCTAAGAAATTCAAATATCTGGACAATACACTTATGGTAAACGAGGAGATCAAAATTGGAGGCAGTCAATGTTTCCAAAAGAAAACCGAGAAAAAAAATGTTTCAAACAAGAAATAATTAAAAAAAAGACTCAACAATAGAAACGTGAAATACATATTCAACGTACTCCTTAAGCCCATGTGCATAATGTTTTGCTGGAGCTCGAAATGGTGGACGTTCTCTAGCAACATATACCTTAGGAACATCAGTGTCTTGTTTAGCATAAAATGGTGGGTAACCTTCAATCATCTATAAAACAGCATTTAAAAATATTACGCATGTCAACCCTGGTTTAAGTGACGTAAGCTTTAATTAAAATACGCATGTAACCTCATAACACCATAGATGTACGTATGAAAGCCCATACTTATATGCTTTTATATTAAACAATAGACAATAAGAATAGACTTGGAGAAAATGTTCAATTTAGCCCCTCACATTTTCACACGACACCTTTTCATTTGACCAATTAAGCCTACTGTTCTAAACCTTTCAAATACAGACCAATTTTGTATAAAATATTCTCATTTGATAAATTTAGTCCCCAAGTTTTTGAAAGTTTGAACTCGTTTGGCCAACTTGTCCAGTTCTGATTAAATTTGTTCGAACTTTCAAAGGTGATAGACTAAATTGGTCCAATCAAAACATTTTGGACTAAATTGATCAGTAATTGAAAGGTTATAAAGTTTTTTTAAAAAGAAAAAAGAAATTGAAAGATTATGAAGTAAACCAGTAAAAGATCAATGACTTAATGGTTCCATGAGAAAAGGTAAATGGTCATATGGTCTCTGTATCTTATTACTGCAACCGGAGAGATGGAGAACCCAACACAACTAGTTTTAATTCAGGTTTCAAGAATGAAACGTACCTCTTGCAAGATTAAAGCAAATGAGAACACGTCCACTTTGGTGTCATAGTCTTCGCTTTTGAAAACTTCTGGAGCCACATATCTGCCTAGTGGTGACAATAAACTACATTGTTAAAAAAAGGAATTGATATTCCCAAAAACAACAAACATTATTGCCAGAGCAAGTTGTCCAATTTTAGAAATATTTATTTCTAAAAATAGAAATTTTGCTCTGACAATAAAGATTATTACTCTAGAAATAGGACTAGTCTTGAAAAATATTAACTATCTATTAATAGATAGATATGGAATGCAGGAAAAAATGTCAACGAGTGAAAAATTACAGTATGGAAAAATGATGCAGCCACTCACAAGAAGTTTCTTGACAACTCAGAGGCCTATCTTCCTTGACAGTCAGCAGCTTACTCACACCAAAGTCTGCAACTTTCAGATGCCCCGAATCATCCCGTAGTATATTTCTGTAATCTTACACATAAGCAAAATTGAAGAAAAAAGCCTCATAGTATCACAATGATCACTTCTACAGAAGACAATAGACTTTCTTTTTCTTTTTGCTTCCTGGGGGTAACTTTATTGCTAATATGGGCGTGTAAATACACGCAATATGAATTAATCTAATTTAATGAGAAGGATAGAGCTTACGAAGGCTCAAGATCACGGTGAATTATTGCCTCTGGTTTGTTCTCATGCAAATAACTCAACCCCCTGCCAAAATCAATGAGAATATATTGAAATAAATATCAAAGCAATTCAAAATGTGCTTTGTGCATGCAAAATGAACAAAGAATCAGAAACTTTTAAAAAAAAGCATTAACTCACACTTGATGAAAAGAAGTTTTAAGAGTTTAAGAGAAATGAGTCCAACATTGGTTGTATAAGTTCTGGTACTTACACTAGGAACTCTTTAAGAAATCGAAGAAATACAAGTGAATTGAAGTTTGATAAAGGAGCATTAACTTATTCTTGAATTTCTAATGTTTTAAAGTTAACCTTGCCATTTCATAAAGAGCTGTGCTAAATATCTAGTATTCATGTTTGAAAATTGAGACACGATGCCTCACTAAGAAAGAGATACAGACCTTGCAATATCAAGGGCGAATCTTACAGCTGTAGATGGTCTTAACGCTCCTTTCCTCTTGAGAAATGCACGAAGGTCTCCCTGCACAATAGACCCAGCATATAAAAATACGGGAAAAAAGGGAAGTTTATTACAAAAATATGCAATATAAAAATATATTAGTGCCCAATCATTCAAAAAAAAAAATGGACAAACATATCAGTTATACCACCCTAGCATTTCCCTTAAATGTGGTCTCACTTTCGCTCGTCCCTTCAAATTGATGAACACATATCTTGTGGTCTAATACCATATTAAAATGAGTAGAAATATAAAATAGATGAATAAAAGAATGCAAAAGCTAAAATAATAAGAATCAAAACAGTTAGGAAGGAGACCCAAAAATCAAAAAGACATTCTAACACATATATCATTGTAGAATTTCAGATAATAGTAGTTGTGTACAAACTGTAATAATTATGTATATGTTGTATTAGTAGTTGTATACAGGCTGTAATAGTGGTGTATTAGTCTAACCCATAATTCTATTTATATTGCTATAAATACATTTAAAAAAATACTGAAAAATAATAAATTATATTTCAGATTTTCTTCGTCATTTCTCTCAATATTTTCTTCATAGAATCAGAGCATTTCTAAAATCTAATTTTTTTTCACCAGCTTTGTCCGATGAAGAATCTCTCTAAAATCCATTTCAGGTGTTGCTCTCCAACGACAATCCAAGTCGTGCCTAATTGCTCTTTCTGTTTGTAGCCCAATTCATCGTTCGTCTAAGAAACGACCGACTATCGTACATTTGTGTTCGTCTCTGTTCAAACCACCTCCATCTTCCAGCTTTTAGCCAAAGTCGTCGTTCGTCTCTGCTCAAACTGCCACCAAACTCGAATGAATTTCAGCCATCAGACTTGTGCGACTTCAACCTCAGTCTCGCACGACTTCAGCCTCAATATCGCAAGACTTCAGTCATCAGTCTCGCAACACCCAGGCACCCAGTTGTCGGCATCTTCTACTTCGACGCTTTGTCGTTGCCTTCCAATCTGTCTTCGGCACTTCACTCTCTGGACATCTTTCTTGTGTTTCAGATCTGATTCTTCTCCAAAACCCAAGGTTAGCTCTAGATTTGCCTCCTACTTTAGTCTTGAATCTCTTTTGTGCGTGAGATGGAGGTGGCTGTTTGAATTTGAATCAATTTTAACTCAAAACAAAGAAAGATAGAAAACCAAGTGAAGAAAGGAAATGGGTTTTATGCGAACAAACGTTTAAGCCCAACACAACCTAAATATAAGAAACGGCCCAATCTACAGCCTAGCCCAACATCTAAACAGCCTAAATATCAACTGCCACCATCAATTAATAAAGCCCAAAATCAACCCACATATAAGCCCAAATTGAAATAACATCAATGGCCACAGGAAAACCTATCATGACCGGTTCCAATGGAGGTTCCACAAAAAACAATACTTTGCCCATCACTAGTCACAAATTAAATGAGCACAATTATCTTCAGTGGTCCCAATCCGTCATGATGTTTAATATGCGATAAGATGAAAGACGATTACTTCACTGGAGATGCACCAGTCGAGAACAAAGACGATCCGAAATACAAAACATGAAAATCCGAGAATAATATGATGATGTCTTGGTTGATAAATTCCATGAAGAGCGAGATTGGAGAGAACTTTCTTCTCTACAATACTGCCCAAGGAATATAGGATGCCGCAAGTGATACTTATTCCAATTCTGATAATATATCAGAACTATTTGAGACCGAAAGCATCCTCCATGATCTCCGTCAAGGAGAGTCATTAGTTACCCAATACTTTAACTATCTTACTCGATGTTGACAACAGTTAAACCTCTTTGAGATTCATGAATGGACATGTCCAGCAGACATCTTGTACAAACAGATTGTTGATAAGAAGCGGGTTTTCAAATTTTTGATGGAACTCAATAAAGATCTTGATGATGTGCAAGGCAGAATTCTATTAACAAAACCCTTACCAAGCATTCGTGAAGTCTTCTCCGAAATTCGTCAAGATAAGTCGAAAAAAGGTGATGATGGGTCCTCAATCTTCCATTTCAGTGATTGGAGAAGGTTCTACCCTTGCTATTCGAGGACACCAACAATCTCAGAATGCAAACAACCATGCCCAAAGAGGAGACCTTGGTGTGACTATTATCGTAGACCTAGTCACACTAAGGAAACCTGTTGGAAAATTCATGAAAAGCCGACTAATTGGAAGCCACCCTCCGCACGGCACATCAACAAAGAAAGCCATGAAAATACTGCATCCACATCCCATGGGACTACGTCACCTGAATCTGCTCTGTTTAGCAAGAAACAGATTGATCTCCTCTAAAAAATATTTAGAAAATCCTTGCCAACATCATCTGTCATTGTAGCTCAATCAGGTAACACCCTCAACGCTCTTAGTGTGAAACAGGTTACGAGACCATGGATTGTTGATTTAGGTGCTTCAGACCACTACGAAACCATGGATTGTTGATTCAGATGCTTCAGATCACATGTCAGGTGATGCTTTTCTTCTCATAAATCTTAAAACATACCAAGAAGGACACACTATCAGAATTGCCGATGGTTCAGTATCCAAAGTAACAGGAATTAATTCAGCAAAAATTTCAAATTTCTTTATTCTAGATTTTGTCCTTCTTATTCCCACACTTGATTGTAATCTTGTATCAATTATTAAACTCACACGTGATAAAAATTGTGTGGCTAAATTTATTCATAATCTATGTGAATTTCAAGACTTAGATTCGGGCAAGATAATTGGCAGTGCTAAAGAGTGCTTGCAACTCTATCTTCTCAAAAGTGAAAACCCTCCAACAAGACAAGCCCTCCAAGCTGTATCCGAGGTTTCTTATCAGAATAAAGCTTTGTTAAATCTCCAATAATGATAGTAAAATCATGTTGAATCACTATCACCTAGGTCATCCTAATTTTACGTATTTAAAAAAACCTTTCCCTTCATCCTTTAGAAATAAAAATTCAAAAGATTTTCAATGTAAAGTATGTCAATTTTCAAAACATGTTAAAAATTCATATCCTCATCTTCCACATAAAAAATCACATTCTTTTTCATTAATTCACACTGATATCTGGAGACCATCTCAAATCAAAAACATAACAAAGATGTTGGTTTATTTCATTTGTAGATGATCATACTCGAATCACTTGGTTATTTCTCATGAAAGACAAATCTGAAGCATGTCAAATCTTTAAAAATTTCAATACCATGATTCAAACTTAATTTCAAACAAAAATCTAAGTATTGAAATCTGACAATGCTAAAGAATATTTTGCTTCCATTCTTAGTGACTATCTATTAAGTCAAGGGATTATCCATCTAACCTCTTATGTTGACACACCTCAACAAAACGGGATGGTTGAAAGGAAGAATAGGCATCTTCTCGAAGTAGCTAGATCACTCATGTTCACAACTCATGTCCCTCAACATTTTTAGGGAAAAGCTGTCATTACCGCTACCTATCTTATTAATAGGATGCTCTCTCGTATAATCACTTTCCAAACACCAATCAGCATTCTACTTGAGTCATACACACATACCAGGATCGTGTCCCACATTCCCTTTAAAATATTCGAATGTTCTGCTTATGTCCATGTACATCATAGAGGTAAACTTGATCCCCAAGTCATTAAAGGCATATTTCTATGGTATTCATCATACTAGAAAAGATACAAATGCTTCTCTCCTATCAAAAAACGGTTCTATAATACAATGGATGTCATATTTTTTGAACAATATCTATATTATTCCAAACCTATCATTCGGGGGGATAACAAAGGCAATGAATACCAGCTTTGGAATAGCATAACCACTCGGTCTTCCACAAATTCTATCTCAAATCATATTCCGCAAATTCAAGAAAGTGAATCAGTGTCTCAAACAAATGCTCCGAATAATCCCAATAAACCCTAAACTCTTCTGCCAACAGATCCAAACTTCTATGTCCCAAACAGTGATCTTGTCTACTCAAGAGAGAACGGAGAACCGAACATATCTTGAGTCAGTCCAGGAGTCCAACCTGAGTACAGGCTACTCTGACAATTCACAAGGACAATTCACAAGGTAACATCACTGAACCTCCTAATATTGAGTTGCCTCCTAATGATTTGAATTTACCAATTGCTATAAGGAAAGGTATAAGATCTTGTACAAACCACCCCATTTACAACTTTGTTTCCTATAAAAGTCTCTCACCAAGTTACAAGGCATTTTATCAACAACCTTGATCAGATAAAGGGTCTAAATTTCGTTCATGAAGCTTTTCAGGTACCTGAATGGAAGACAATCATTCTTGAAGAACTCAGTACCTTAAAGAAAAACAAGACTTGGAAGATCACAAAACTACCACCGAAAAAACAAGTTGTTGGATGTAAGTGGATCTTTACAATTAAACACAAAGCAAACGGCAATGTAGAAAGATTCAAGACTCGTCTTGTGACTAAGATTCACTCAAGCATATAGGATTGACTATCAGGAAATTTTGCACCTGTAGCAAAGCTCAACACTATTCGTGTTCTTCTCTCCCTTGCATATAACTTGGATTGGCTACACTACCAATTAGATGTCAAGAATGCATTCCTCAATGGCGATCTTGAAGAAGAAGTCTACATGGACATTCCTCCTAGAATTGAAGCTTCAGCTCCAACTCCAACTAATAAAGTCGGAAAACTTAAGAAATCTTTATATAGATTCAAGCAATCTCCACGTGCCTAATTCGATAGGTTTTCTAAAGTTCTGAAAAGATATGGGTACAATCAATGCCAATCAGATCACACACTCTTCGTCAAACATTTCTCCAATGATAGAATAGTTATCTTAATTGTGTACGTAGATGATATTGTTCTAACAGGTAATTCTACAATTGAGATGAATAAACTCAAAGAGTTTCTAACCAAGAAAATTGAGATCAAAGATCTAAGCAATCTCAAATATTTCCTAGGAATGAAAGTAGCTCGAACAAAGAAAGGCATGTCTATATCTCAAAGGAAATATGTACTTGATCTACTTAAGGAAACTGGAATGATGGATGTAAACCAGCAAAAACTCCGATAGACCCTCCAGTAAAACTCGGAATCAAAAAAAATAATGCACCTATTGACAAAAGTCATTATCAAAGATTAGTAGGAAAACTTGTTTACCTATCCCACACTAGAGCAGTTATTGGTTTTTCAATGAGTGTTATAAGTCAATTTATGAACAGGCCTACTGAAAAACACATGGAGGTGATTTATCATATACTCAAGTATCTCAAGATGACACCAAGAAAATGATTGTACTTTAGTAAGAATCCCACAAAAAAAATTGAAGTCTTTGTAGATGCTGATTGGGCAGGCCCTATAGTGGATCGCAGATCTGTCACTGGGTACTGTACATTCGTATAGGGGAATCTTGTAACTTGGTGAAGTAAGAAACAGTCAGTAGTCACTCGAAACAATGCAAAAGCTGAATTCAAAGCTATGACCCATGGGATTTATGAAGGAATGTGGTTAAGAAGACTACTCAATGAGCTGGACTTCACAACTATTGAACCTATCAGCATACATTGTGACAATCAAGCTGCAATAAGAATTGCAAGAAACCATGTTCATCATGACCGAACCAAACATGTAAAAATTGATCGTAATTTCATTAAAGAGAAGTTAGATGGCAAAATTGTGGACCTTTTATATACATTTACTCATCATCAAATTAGGGATATCCTCACCAAAGCATTACCTCAAACCATCTTTGAAGAACTGAGTTGCAAATTGAGAATGATTAATATCTATCACCTTACTTGAGAGGGTGTAGAATTGTAGAATTTCAGGAAATAGTAGTTGTGAACAGGTTATAATAATGGTGTATTAGTCTAACTCCTAGTCCTATTTATATTGATGTAAATACATTTGAAAAAATACAGAGAAATAATAAATAATACTTCAGATTTTCTCCGCCATTTCTTTCAATATTTTCTTCAATCATAATAAATCCCTCACATTTGAAGTTAAATTTCAAAGTTGTTTACAATAATCTTGTCAAGAATGTAAAAGTAGATATTGAACCAATAAGAAATAACTAGAAATAATAGAATACACCACTTTATTGAGTACATTAACCTTAATTGAAGTAGTAAGCTACATATAGTAAAAAAAACGTAAGACACAGAAAGCAACAGAAGATGTGGTAGGCTACACAACAACAAAACCACGCAAAAAGGTAAGTGGTGGCACAGGTTGATATAATAGTGCAAAATCACAAAGAAAATGGCTTTTTGGAAGATAGGAAAGCAGTGTAGATAGCAATGAGAAACAGAGCCTGAAGGTTGGCATAAATAGTTATCAACACATGTTTAAGGAAAACACTCTAGCTGGCATAAGTAATTATCAACACAGGTCTAAGAAAAACAATCTAATTCTCCTCAAGTTAGAACATAAATATAAAACATCTCCAATTTGAAAAGTGACATAAAAAAATCTTCTAACAACAAAATCCTTCATAAGATAGTAGAAGTAAAACTCGTAATTTTATTGAGCTTAAAATGATAACCTTATAAATGAACTGATATTAACATATAACAAAGCGATCTTCAACTAACTAAATAATAACCTCAAGTAGTATATATAACCCATATAATAACAACATAAAGACACTCGAATATATCAGACCATATAGCTACAACAAACAAATAACTCCAACAACCAAACCATAGATGAAAGCAGCTGAAGATGTTGACGAACAAAATTGCACCATAGAAGTGGCATACCAAAGGCCAGGTACTGAATAGTAGATAACATCATAAAAACTCCCCTTGCTGTCTGCAATTTGAATGAGGCACAAAAACAACCAGAAATTTACTGAACATCCAAATCCCACCATTTGCCTTAACCAAAAGATCTCAACCAAGTAATTAAATCACCTTAGCTAGTCGCAAATGGATTTTGAAAGAAAAGGTGGGTTTTGACATGGAGGCCAAATAAACCGAAACAATTTCCTTTGTTGTCTATGTAGAAACTCGTCTCTATTTTAAAAGCCCTCTCTAATAAAAATGAATGGAAATTAGAGAAAATAATCCCCATTAAACACAAAGTGGAGAAAAGCCAAACCAAAGAGGGAAATTACTCAACTTAGGTCAATAAGGCAAAAACTCTAAATCTGTCCAAAAACATCAATCAGCCCAAATACCAATAAATGAGCCAAGTACCATATTGCATATCAACCCATCAACCCACGTTGCTAAATCAACCACAGTAAACCATCGGTGGAAAAGTAATTCAATTAAACTAACAAATCAGCCCAAACAACCAAACTAGCAAATCAGCCCTAAACCGAAGTGAGTTACAAAAATGGCTAGTAAGTGGCGGCAATTCTAGAAAACAAAGAGATAAGATTGGGCTTTCGCAGTCATTGAACGATGATGATGACGTTTTGGCTGGTGGCCATCTATATGTAGAGAGAAACAGGTCCCTTAAAAATAGCAGTGGTGACCAAAGATCTAGTGGTGATGTAGGCCAATTGACAACGCAAAGACCACGCAGATACAGACAACTTTGACTTGATATAACAGCATTGGCTTACCCAACACAGAAGACAGGTTGTCGGCGGCAACAAGATCTCATATGACAGTTGTTGGTTTGGTTTGGACAGAAGAATACAACCATTTATATCACCGTAGAGAAGAGATAGGGCAAAAAAATGACGATCGAGGTTGACGTCAGCGATCTCTTTGGCTAAGCTGAACTGTTTTGGGATGATGAGTCAGCTAGATTCTCACAAATACTTTCCTTTTTTTTTAATTGATCTGATTTTTCTTTATTAAGTCAACGACTCAACAACAATAACGATTAATGGGAAAGAGTGTAGAATAAAAATAAATTTAAAGTGTTCAAGATCAAAACGGCTTTGAATAAAAGAATGTGGAAACTCAAATAATATGGAATCAAAATAAGTATAGAGGAGGACCAGAAAATCAAAGAAAAACATTCTAATTCTCACTCATATATAATACTGCAATATTAAATGTGTATTTGTAGGTATCATTAGAGTGAAACCCCTAATTCTAATAGAACTCTAAATAAAACTATTAAACTAATAAGAAAACATAATGACAATTATCTAATATCTAATATCTAATACTAATAGTTTTCAACACTAAATAATAATATCTAATATTCCAACTAAATGTGTTGATCAGGGTGTCCTTCATTTATACGCCTCTAAAACTAAACTTGTTCTAGTTCCCATCCAGTCCAACCAGCAAGGATGAAGAATATCAACAACAAGATATAAGAGCATATATTATCAACAAATGCTTTCTTTAACAACTAGAACACCTATCTAGTCATTAGATTTGCTTATTTTGGGTAAAAAACACAACAGATTAAACAAAAAAAAGAGTGATACATAAGAAACTCGGTGCTAAAGGCGTAACGAAGAAGATATGTGACTATCAAATTTCACCATTTTAAAAAGCAGAGAGGATATCCTGACTAACATAGGTGCACTATCTCTAATCGCAACCATGACCAAATTTCATGTCCTTAAGTATAGAGAATGAACAAGATAATTAGAGATTATTAAACATGTTCAGTTTTTTTCTTTTTTACATGTGTACAAAAAAAATATCGGAGCTCCATCAAGTCGAGACTATTAGATCACATCGGCTTACCTTAATGAGTCTCTAAACAACAGTCACAACTACGAAAACTAATATTGATTCCTAATTGCATGTTAAGTAAGTTTTCTATTTGTACATGTGTTCAAAAGTACCCCTAGAGCTCCAGAAACTCCGTCAACGAACAACTATTGGACCACTGGCAAGCAATATTATACCTTAAGAAGAATTGTTGGAACATGAGTTCAAATGAACTTCTTTTATAAACACATGTTCAGTTATGACTTATGAACATGAATTAGCTAGGTGGCCAAAATGAGTCAAAAATGAAAAATGCCTCCTTAAAACTTATTATATGTCTAGATTAAAAAGCTCTCCAACACATGAAATGAAAGAACAATATCTAGGACAAAACACTTAATTCCTTAAAACAATAGTAAGAAAAGTGACATATAATATCATTCTTGCATGTGACTATTACTAAAGCAGTAAACAGTTTCGTAAGCTTAAAAAAAAGATTAAGAAAAAAGGCCCTCCCTCAATTACTGAGTCAGGAAAGATTATACCATTGGTCAATTATAATAATTTTATTCAGTCATATCAGATGAAAATAGGGACTAGACCTTGGGCAAGAATTCTGTCACAATCATCATTGGACTACTCTGAGTCACGGCACCCAAAAACTGGACCACATTTGGATGACGGATTTTCTGAAGCAATGCAAGCTCGTCTCTAAATGCCCTCCTGCAAAAACGCCAAAAATTTAAACACCACAGAATATGGTAATAAAGAAAAAAAATAACTGCAAGCATTATAAGTTCATGAACAACCCACACTTTATCCTCATGGACAACCACTTCATCTCCAAGCTTCTTAACAGCAACCTCTGTCCCACGCCACCACGCTATACGAAAAGTTCCCTGGGCATCCCACATTATTGCAGTTTGAGAGAGAATGGACACAATTGAAATAAACTTTGCTTTAATGTTCTATAAAATTATGAATAAAACAATAATAACTTTAACCCTGCTATTGAAAGATACTACAACGGGAGCAGAAAAACGCTCACTTTATCAATTTCAACGCTGTTAGTAAAATCAAGCTCTGTCGGATCAATTTCATATTCAGGAATTTCACGAGCATGCCTGACGTGCATAGGAGCCACCTGAATAGGAAAAATCTAACAAAATCAGGGGGAAAAAACAGGTGTATGACGAAAAATGCGATCGGTAGAAAACAAATAAAAATAACAAAGACGCAAGAGCTCACCGGAGGCTTAGCTCCATATTTCTCCAAGAGTTTAATCACATCGTGTTTTTCATAGTGAATAGCATCTGCAAGAGGCTGTGCATTTTTCAGCCAAAACATAACAAAATTACGCATTCCTTATCAGTCAAAGCTATTAGTCAGAAAACATACACAAGACAAGAGAAGAGAAATATCAATCTAAGTCGAGATTGTGATCGCTATACTTACAGTACTACCCCAGCAATCCTTAGGGTCAACCTTAGCACCACGCTCAAGGAGCAAAGCTACGACGTCATTCAGTCCCTGACACGCGGCAACGTGGAGTGCCGTCCGATTATCGATATCGCGGAAATTGACCTCGGTGCCTGAATCTAAGAGCTTTTTTATTCCCTCCAAGTCACCTTCGTTAGCCAAGTACATGAGTCTTACACCTGGATCGAATCCCTCGGTATCAATATCCTCGTCTGATTCGCTCGCCCCATTCGAACCCTGGTCTGGCGCAAGGGAAGATTGTTTACCCAGAGTGAACCTCAACGGCGTCGTCTTTGAGTCCATTTTTGTTTACACGGTTTCGGTCGTTGTACTTTCGGACGATTTTGATTTCTATTTTTGGGAATTTGGGACCGGAGATGAGAGATGCTCGCTGTATATTTGACGGTTTTGTCGGTGACATCAGAAGGTGAAAAGAGTAAGGAAAATATTTTTTTTATTAAAATAATTATACCATTATTTTATCACATTTAATATTAAATATTATATAAATAAACAAATTTAATATTATGAAACATTATTTTTTATTATTATAAATCTTAAAATTATTAATTTTTAATTTTTTTTCAATAAAATATGAGATTTTTAAAATATTTACAGATTTATTCTTTCACAAAACCAAAATTTATTTGTATCATTTATATATTTAAATATCATATTTATAACAAATTTTAGAGTAACTCTATATAATAAACAATCCTCTTAAATTCCAACTGACGTAACAAAGTTTTCCTTCTTAATTTCCACAAAATTTTTGAATTCTATAGATTATAATTCCATAATATTAATTTTATCAAATTGTTTTCTTGATTTATGAAATATTTTAATTTAAATAATCATTTAATTCATATTTTATATACTTAATAAACATTTACAAATGTTATTCAAAAAGATGAAACTCATTTTCAACCTAAATATATCCTCTTTTATAAGAATTGAAATTAAAAAATCTCAAATATAAATATATAATATTACAATCAAATTTCATGCATAGAGCATTGCGTCTTTAAATAAAATATCCTATTAATTTTTAAAATAAAATCTATTAACAAGTTCTAATAATATAAACATGTTGATATAAATAATTATTTTTATTTTATATTAAGTAAAATAATTAATTATTTTTGAATTTAATAAAAATTATAAATTTTTAAGTTTAAAAGAACTCAAAAACACTTTAAAAATAGTCCATAAATAATGTATTTGTTGTATATCTAAACCAAAATCAATTATTTAACATAAATAATACTTAAAAAGGTTAAAAATATAAACTAACATGTAAATAAGAAATCAAATAGCTATCTAAAATACAAACCACTTTAAAACTGAAAATTTAAAACTACACAATAAATCTCATAGGCATGACTTCTAACATATAAAAATGAGAAAAATCTACAATGTTATATAAAAAAATTTACTAATTAAACATCAAATATCATATCTTTATTACTCATAAAATAAAGAAAAATTTAAAATTTAACTTTTAAAAATTTACATTATCACTAATGAAATAAATAAGTTAAAAATGGATATTTTTCTTCATCTTTTTTCTTTAGCCTTTTCCTTCCTTTTCCTTCTACTTTCATTCTTCTTATCTCTTCTCTTTTATTGTTTTTTCAACATTTTTGGTTTATTACTTACATACCAACTCACATTTGGGTTTTAGTCTTTTGTTTTTTTAAATAACCAAATTACTTATTTATTTTTAAATAATATTTAATGATAATAACAAAACAAAATTTACAAATTTATCTTTAAAAGAATGAATTAATTACATTTCAATACATCATTTATTTCTTTTAATTTAAATAAAGGACCATGTGTCTCACAATTTTCCTGGATAGTATTGATGGGTATATTAACTTTATTATCTGTGTAAGAAGTGTTTCTCTGAATAGAACTAATGGTTATACATCGTAGGGTCTTCAACCTATTTGGTGTCGATTGTTGTTGTTGTAATATTGTAGAGTAATTTTTAATTATATCATCTGGAATTATTAATTTTTGTACTCTATAGTTGACATAATTGTCTTCAGCTTCTATTCTACTAGTGAAAACTTTGTGAGTTATTCTACTAAATTTGATAATAGATTTACTTGCTTAAGACTAGTTGTTGTAAATTCTTGATTTTGAACCATTCTAAACTATATAAATCCTTTTCTCCTTCTTCATCCTAACTATATATGTTTTTTTCTAAATGTTACTATTTTTTGAATTGCTAGGTTCTTTCTTCTTATTTTGAATCCCTTTTTCAGAAGTTTTACCTTCTTTAAAATAAATCTCTAATAAGGAATCATTTTTAGAATTTTTGGACTCTAATAGTGGTTTTGTACTGTTAACAAGGAAACATTTATTTAAAAAATAACCAAAAATTTTGTTACAATTCTAACAAGAAATCTTAAACTTATTATATATATTGTTAATTTCTATTACTGTGATAATTTAATTTTGTATCATGAAAAGATTATGATGTATGTATGTAAAGATTTTTTTTTGTCATCTACTTTTGCTTTCAAAATTGTTACCTAATGTTTATATAAAGCATATATTTTAATTATCATTTTATTATCTTTATCTATATGGTATAAAATTAGTAAATTTTTACCCTTATTTTTACCTTATTCATGTAAAAAGTATTTTGTTCTGTTAATTTTCAAATATGATATTTTTTTCAATTTTGTTTGTAAATTTCTTTGCATTTCTACAAGTTTCTTGATGTATATTGTAATATACGTTAAACTTTCTAAGAATCTTTGTAATTGATTATTGTTTTTTAATTCACTAGAAAATCCTTAACTATTTTGTATCTTTAATTTCTAACCCTAAATCCTTATATTTTTTGCCAAGCCATTACTGTTTTTTCTCATAAAGTACTATGCCTTATTTTCGATATTATTATAGAATATTAATAATATCTAAATAATGTTTATTTAATTCATTACTAAAAATCAAAATATTTTTTATATAAACATAATAAATACTTTTAATTTTTTAAAGATGTTGTCCATATATATATATATATATCTTTCAAAAATATTTGAAGCTTGTTTTAATCCAAATGATCCAACAGTTCATTTAAAATTATCCTTGAAAGAAACTAAATGTCGTTAATTTTAAGATTTTTCATCTAGTTTTATTTGCCAAAATCTCCTTTTATAATCAAAATTTGAGAAATATTTATTTCATTTCATTAATGATAATAATTCTTCTTTTTTTGAAATAAAGTATCTATCATCAATAGTTTCTTTATTTAATGTTTTAAAGTTTATTACTATTCTTTTTTTCTACTTCTTTTTCGACTAAAAATGATGAATTTTGGTGAATTACTTGGTATCGTGATTTTTAGTTCCAAACGTTTTTGAATTTGTTTTTCAAACTCAATTATATTCTTTTCAAAGTCAATTCTATCTTCTAGAGTATAAGTCCTAGGTTTTACTTAAATGACTTTGTTAGAGTCTCTTAGTTTTATATTAACAATAATTTTAGATTTATTTATTTTTGGATCTAAAGGATTTTCTGAGATTATCATTTTTAATAATTTTTTTAATATCTACTAAGGTTTCATCTTCCTAGATTTCATTTAGAAAAGAGTTTTATTTCTCTTCTATATCTAATAAAATGTTTTATAAATAATACTTTTGTTGTACTTTGTGTCTATATCATCATTTTTTTATTTTTATGTTGTTGTATAAAAATTTGGTTTGATACATCAAAATTTTCTTATTTTTATCACATAAATAGTTTTATCATTTAGTCTTGTTAGACTTATTTTATCTAAATATTGTGTAAAAATTTCATATAAGTTTAGGAAATTATTTTTTATTAATAAATCAATTCGTTTAGTGCTTGTTTCAATGGATCTTTCAAGAATACATATTTACTAGTTACACATATACTAGCTCATGTATCTAAACATGCATGTAAATAGTAACTTGCTTAACATTTAAATTTTATTCATACCTTAATATAAGTACTATTTGGATTTGTAATACTATACAAATCATTCATCTTTTAATAAATAGTATTCATATTATGAGTTACTTATTTATAATTCAGTTTCTTCTAATAAATAAATACTACAAGTATCATTTATATCTTATTCTTCTATTGGTTCTAATTTCATCTTAAAATCTTTTTATAAATTTTTTTCTATGAAAATTGCTTTTTAAATTCTTTTTTATGTTGAAGTCTGTTAGGACATTCATTACCATAATGTACTTCTTCATTACAAATCCAACATCTACATTTATTTTTCCTTGATGGATAATATATTTTTTTTTGATAGTTTATACTTTTTTCTCTTAAAATATCTTTTTTCTATAAAGTTCTTTGCTATATAGTCTCTTATATTTTTTAAAGTATTATTTTTTAAATTTATATCTTTTAAATATTCTGTATTTTTTATATTTTTATACATTTGCTTGTAGAATTTTATATTACATCCATATATTTTTTAGCATTTCAAAGTCTCTTGTATCATAATAAATTTTATCATTTCTTTTTATTTGTTTATGTTCACGTCTTTCTTAACATTTAATGATTATCTAATTTTTATTCTTCCTCTTAAGGTGTCTAGTATAGTTTTTTTTATTTTTTTGTTGCATCTTCTGTTATGATTTAATGTAATATTTTAGGTAATTTTTGAAAAAAATATTTTCTTATAAGTTTCTTGCATAAATGAGAGTGCAAATTCCTTTTGGAGGTTTTCCAGCAACGGGAATAGCATCAAAGTACTCTAAGGATTTTATTTTCTTTACAATTATTTTTTATGCTTTATTCTTATATGTTATATTTAATTTGTCTGTGATTAAATTTAACATTACTGACTGTTTGTAAACATGATATAATAATAACGTTGTTATGCTTGCGAAATATTAAATAGGTAAAAATCTCTAAAATGAATCGATTTTATTTTTATTCAAGATTTTATATTAAGAATGTTAGAGAGAAATATATTATTTTTCATTACAAATTTAAATCTAAAAATTAGATTTTAAGGTTTAGTTATCCGGTCTAATTTAGAGTAGTGCTCTTTTATTTGTTGGTACAATAACCCAGTAGTTAGAATGAAGCTCTATTTCAAAAGTTTTTATAAGAATTATTATCTGAAAATGTATTGACAATATGTTTTCAGTAATGGTTTTAAAACTTGAAAGTTAGTACTAGGATAATTAAATTCTTAGGTTTAATTTGGATACCTTGAATAAAGTTTAAACTGTCTAACCTCACCAAATGTGGCATTTAAATGGTTCATTTTCGATCTCTTAGAAAAAGAAATTAATTTAATTAACCAAATTAGTTATCAACCCCACCCATAGGTGTTAATTGATTTGTTTAGTTAACAAAGAACATATAATCCCATCAAATTCGGTATTCATACAAAAAATGGAGAATCAATAAATATCAATTTATATCTTTAATAACCTAAATAATATTAGCAAGCATAATTACTTAGTTATTATATCCATAAATACACTACTATTATAAATGATAAAATTTGCATAAATATTTAATGAATATGTATCTATGTTTATTTTTATGTTATTAGATTAGAAACACAAAAACTAAAATATCGTGATAGGATGTTTAGGATTTAATTTCGTTTTTAAAAATTTGAATAATAAATTAAAAACCACATATATTCCTTCCTTCGATCAACCCTTGAAGTATACTTATCATTTTTCACGAAATGATTCGTGCACTTGCGAGAGTTTTATAAATATAAAACAAAAGTATTGACACGATCGGCGATCCCGGTTATACTCATCAAGTTTTTTGCGCCGTTGCCGGAGAAGGAATAACGTTTTTAAATTATTTATCAAAATTTTAAAAACATTTTGTGTTGTAAATAATTGTGATTTTTTTTATTTTGATTAAAAAAACAAAAGAAAATTCAAATTCAAAATTTCATAAAAAAAAAAATTTAAAAATCTTAAATTAAAAAAATTATAATAATTATTATTATAACGTGAATAGTAAAATAATTATGAAATTTGCATTAAAAAAAACTTAAGTTTATGAATAGTAAAAAAATAAAAAAATTCAAATTTCATAATAAATAAATAATTATAACATGAATAGTAAAATAATTTTGAAATTTGAAATTTGAAGTAAAAAAAACTTATCGTACATGAATAGTAAAAATAAATAAATGAAAATTAAAATAAATTTTTTTTTGAATTTAAAATTAAAAAAAACAAAACAAAACTTACCGTTCATGAATAGTAAAAAAATAATAATAAATTTAACGTTAATAAATAATAACAAAAAAAATAAAAAAATTTAAAATTTAAAATTTAAAATTTAATAATAAAAAAAATTAATAATTTTAAATTTTAAAAATAATAATAATTATAGCATTAATAGTAAACTAATTTTGTAATTTGAAATTTGAAGTAAAAAAAACTTAAATAAATTTTAAATAAAAATAAATAAGCTTTTTTTTAATTATTTTCTAAAAAAAAATTTAAAAAATTAAAAAATTAAAACTTAATTTTTAATTTTCATTTAATTTTAAGTTTTTTATTTTATTTATTTATTTTAAATTTTAATTTTACTTTTTTAAGTAAAAAAATATGAATAAAAAAAATTTAATTTTATTTTCTTTTACCTTTTTCAATTTTATTTTATTTTATTTTGATTAATTTTTTTTTCTTTAACTATGTTTTATGTTAATTTTCATTTAACTTACTTAACTTAGATTTTCATTAACTTAAATTTTTACTTAACTTAACTTAATTAACTTTATTTTAATAGCATGAAAAGTAAAGATCTAAGTGAGTTATGTCTAGGAAACTAATTCTTGGAAGCCTTTGTGTCACTGGTCTTTCCTGAGAACGTTGTTCTGTTTAAGATGATGGTTTTTAAGGAACCTTTGCACCACCATTCTTTCCTTGGAGCACTCTTGATTAATACTGATTATGTTATTTTGTCTTAAAAAAACAAAAAAAATTTCTAAAACTATCTCCAAAATTTTAAAGTTTTAATTACAATCTAAGGAGTTAGTTGCTTTGTTTGATCTAGGTACAATTGTGTTTTGATGTCTTAATTATTTGATTTGCACCTAGACGTGGGTTATCTAAAACCCTCAAGCATGTCCCTAGTTTTAAGTACAGAAAAATTTGAAAATCAATAGGACATGACTGAAAAAGTATAGGTAGACAACCTTGTCTTACATATAGGTTTGATTGACTCAATGATGATGGGACATTGAGTTTACTTAAAATGCAATCCCCAAGTTACGTCTTGCTAAGACGTTAAACTAAGCGTTGGATGGGAGGTAACCCATCATTTTAGGTAATTTTCTTTTATTTATTTTATTTACTTAATTTTATTGTTTATTGTAGTTTAATTACATATGGATAATTTTTAAATTGTTAAAACTAAAAATATTTGTTGAGATGTTAGAAGTTCACAGCGATCTGTGTGTATATACTTTAATGATGAATATGATGAATGCACCTGCATTTCTCCATTACTACTTGCACATTCTCATGAAATAGGTAATCTTTCTTCTTTTTTCTCTTTATCTTTAATTTACAGTTGTTATATTGAGGACAATGTAAGTTCTAGGTTAGAGGTGGTGAAAAGTTACCATACTTAATTAGAAAAAAAGATTTAACAATTTAAAAATAAAAAAATAATAATTTTTTCTTTTTTATGTTCACATTTTTTTTGTGTTTGGTTTTATTTTTATTTTGTGTGATTTAGTAATTTTTGGAATTTTAAAAAAATAAAATAAAAAATTTCTCACAAAAATTTATTATTTCTTTAAATCAAATTTAATTAAATAGTTAAGTCTTTTGTACTTTTAGATTAATTTTTGAAAACATATCATGAAATATTTTGTAATTATTTTTGGTAATTAGTTAGTTTTTTGTCATAACTAGTATTTCTTGATAAGATGTGGAAATTATATTAAACCCAAAATCGGTGTTTATGAATTTTTTTAGTGTAGACTACCTTTGTTCTTAAATAGTTATTTTTTTAATCTTACAAATGGATCGAGCTTGTAACCTATAGTTGTACTATCCATTGGTATACTATTTACATCATTTTTTAGTTATATAAATTTCTTATGTATATCTTGTTATAATTTCCTATTATAACCATAAAGGGATAAAATAGTTATTCCATATGTTTATGGGCACCAAAACTCAATCAAGTCAAGTAACAAATCGTAGTTACACTTGACTTCATATTTTGAGCTCATTATAGTATTAAGAATAACAGCTTAATTCTAGATAGTTTCATATTTATAGACAAAAGATTAATAAAGTGCTAATATGATTTTGAAGGGATAAGGTTATTATTATATCACTCAGATGTCGATGTGGTAAACTCTTTTACTAATCTTTTAATATATATATGTTATTTTTTGCGAATTCATGATATTACATTCTTATTTAAATTTAATTATGTATATTTCTTTGGTTGGAACAAATGGGGCTTGAATAACATAGGATAACACCACGGTAATATTTATAATGCTTTAATTTCTCTATTCATATGTCTCTAAAGTTTAGACTGCTTGTTTGATGGATGTTTACGTGCTCATGTATGTAGGGGAATTAATTTTTATATGGATCAATTGCTTTTTGCCCAGTTTCCTTGTCACTATGTTGATGATTAATTTCTCTATTCATATGTCTCTAAAGTTTAGACTGCTTGTTTGATGGATGTTTACGTGCTCATGTATGTAGGAGAATTAATTGTTATATGGATCAATTGCTTTTTGCCCAGTTTCCTTGTCATTATGTTGATGATTCTAAGCCAATCAAGTTTGTTCTCCTTAAAATAAAGTGAGAATATCACAAAATTCATGACACTTTGACGACATTATTTTATTTGTAATTTAAGTTAACTATATATATGTATTGTATATGCATTTTTTTGTAATAAATTTAATTATCAAGTAATTAATTATATTTAATTATCAAGTAATTAATTATATTTAATTTTCAATTATTTGAATTATTATTTAAACTTTGTTAAACAAATTTTGGTTTTTTATGATATGTGTGATCCAATACAGGTTATTAGTAGAGTAGAAAATGAGTATAATATATAAAAAAAATCAATATATATTTTAAAGTCGGTTCGACGCGTAAACCGACTTTAATGACCCGTTTTGTAGTAATGAATTCTTCTATTAAAATAATTAAAGCTTTTAATATTATTATTTGTTTTTTTATATGCCTATTAAGCTTCCATTAAAATTTAATTTTATATTATGTAGTTTGTTTTTAAACATTATTGAGTTGATAATGATATCATTTTCTTCCTAATATTACGTCACAAATTAATGTTTTTATTATTTTCACTTCTTGTTATAAATTTGTAACTTTTTTTTGTTAGATGTTTTTCTTTCAGAATTTATAAACGCAAATCTTGTTACATTACTCTTTCTTTATGATAATTGAATAATTACAACTATTTGTTAATGAATATCCTACTATGTAGTGTATTAAAAATGAATAATTTATTTCTTTTATTAAATTTTCTCTTTCAAATTCATATGCTAAACTTAATATTTATTTAAGTTCTTATCATAAATATTAATAACAAACTTATGATATATTGTGAATTTTAATTATCCTAAATTTTCAATAATCATTCATAATAAAACATATTTCTTATTTATTATTTTATTATCTAACAATGTTAGTTTTATTGATGTATTAATTAATTCTCAAATATGTTTTATTAATATTTATTTTTTTTCTAAATGAATGTATTCAATTTTTACTGTCATTTTTGGGAATTTTTAATAATTTATTCGTATTGATTTTTTTATTAATTAATGATATGTTATACTTTTATTTTGTACTCATTTCTCTATTTCTTATTCCATAATAAAATATATTTTTTGAAAATATTTTATTTATTATTAAGAATGATAAATCTTTAAATCAATCTTCTTTTTTGACATTTAATCTTATTTTTTGTATTTTTTTAATTTTTTTTACTAATTGTCATTTTTTATGAGAAATTTATTAATATGTTTTGTATTTCTATTTATATTATTTCTAAATTTTTTATTATTTTTATCATTTTTTATATATATAAAAATATTATTTAATTTTTTTAATTTTAACTTTAGTTATATTTAAAAGATATTTATAATATTTTAAAAATATTAAAAATATTATTATATTATTCTTATATAATATTATATCATGTAATTTCTTTTTATATCCCAATAATATATTATGAACGATTTTCAATTTATAGGAAAAGTGACAACGTGTTCTTTATTCAAAATAATATGACAAGTGACATCTTGCAGCCACTTGTACTTGCTTTTTTTTTGTCTCGAATTAGTCATACCGTAAATGATGACCTTAAATAACGTGGAAGAAAAAAATAAACTCATAAAATAATTTTAAATTATATCAATATTTAAAATATATTTATATTTTGATATGTTTTTTATATATTTTCTTTCGAAAATTCCCAACTATCGAATCATGTAAAAAAAATTAAATTTTTATACCTATATATAACAATAAAATGAATTTATTATATATCAATTAAAATATTTCACACAATTATATAAATTCATTTTTATTTTTAGAGTCACATTTACTTATCACAACATTACAAAAATTTATTACAAGATTTTTAAAACCTAAACTATATTATAAAATAATGTAAAAATTGAACTTATTTTAAGGCTTATCATAAAAATAATTACAAGGAAACTTGATGCTTTTTCTACATTTTTAAAAATTCCATTCACATTAAATCTATCTTATTATGTAAAAGTTTAAATTATACTTAAAATTATTTTGAATAAAAATATCTTTATATTTTAAAATAAGTTAGAATGTGATACTCTATTATAACTATGGTAATCTTGCTGCACAGGATTGTACCCTAGTTAGATTTATTATTAGCTCTTCTGTTAGTATAAAAGGTTGTATGTATTGTTTTACTGTATTATTCAGAATTACCTTTATATTTTCTGTTTCTTTGGAATATTTTACAATTTATATTTTATTTTATATTTAAGAAAAATAATTAAGTTAAGCAACTTATATAAAATATATTTTTAATATTAAGGATAACATTTTCTAAAATATATCTCATATTTTTATTTATATCTTATTAAAAAATTTGAATATTTTAAACACAATTTTAAAACTTAAAGAATTAAATTAACTATACTTATTATATTCATTTTTTTTATGAAATTTTACTATTATAGATATTTAATTGATTCAAAAAATATAGTTCTTAATGAATTTACTTTTACCATTAATTTGAAAGTTTAAAATTTAATTTTATACTCTTTATTTTAGATATATATGTTTTTTAGTGTTGCCAAGAAGATTTTTATTTATTCAAAGGAATTGTAAATATTTTTGAAAAAATTAACTAACATTTTTAATAAATTTCTTTGGATAAAGTCAAATTTAGTTTTCTTGATAATGGCAGTTACTTTTTTAAATATCCCTAACTTATGATTAAAATATTATTTTTATCAGATAATTGATTATGATTAAAAGTAAATATTTAATAAAGATAAAAAGTTATACTTAACATTAATAGTAGTACGATGGGATAAGACAAACTTGAGAATGATCCTAATATTTTGAACTAAATTATCATGAACTTTAATATCGGAAAAATTGGAAGACACGTGAATAAGAAAAATATAATATATTGTTATAACTCAATTTCTATAATCACTGCTTCGTGAAAAATAGATGAATGTTCTTTCTCCTTAAAACTATGCTCCTTAAAATTTTTTTCTCTTGTTTCCTTTTTATTTATTTTAAGGGGAGGTATCTTGGAAACTAAATGAAGTAAAGAGGTTTTCGATGGTGAAACCGTCAATTTACAGCTATCCATTGGTGAAATAAAGTAAAAATTAAATAAATTAATAATAAGATATCTATGATCTCCTAGCTAAGTAACAAACCTTTAACTTGTGGTCCTTGGGTTAACTTATGAAGATTTGGGCTAGGAAAAGTTGTTACTATTTTCATCCTTTCTTGCCATAAATAAGCCTTAATCAATCAGCATTGATGCAAGAAAGTCTTTACAATTGACACATCACATAATATAGTTATAAATCCTATCAAGATGGTATTTAACTTTTGAAGATATAATAGCTATGTGGCATATTACTCAAAACAACCACGGGGATTTTTTGATCTTGTTAATATCATATAGATCGTCATTGGATTCCAACATCCACTCGCACGGTCTCTATGATGTTCTTTAATTTTCTCTAAGAAAATAAATATGATATAACTCAATCACCAAAATGTGACTCATTCTTGGGTTAAGTTATTACATATGCACTTGAGAGTGTATTAGACGTATCTTCTTATTCTCTCACGATATGAGCAATCGTAGTTAACGATCCAAGGTGGAGAGATTGAGATCTTCTCGAGGGATTTCGTCATCCTAGAGTGAGCATTGATTTTTGTAAATTGAAGTTTGTTTGTGCGCGACGATGATGAGAAGTTGTTAAAAACATCCTAAAAAGTCATATTTGAATTCAATGGATCAATTGTAATCTTTAGGAGAAAGATGTGATGAACACGAATGAACATGAAGAAGAATAGATGAATGTTCTTCTCTCTTCGTCACTCCAATTGGTTATAATACAAATTTATTCCCACAACGTGCTAGATGTTGAATCTGATTATACATTTATTATATTTATCACTAAGTTTGGTGATCTTGATCTTAAAATAGATGAACAAATTATTTTGATCATAAAATAGATGAACAAATATTGATATTACATCGAGGATATTTTGTCCATTTCAATGCTTAAATCAATTCCTTATAAGATTTAATTGAAAAAATCATAAAGAAATTTGTAGTAGTTTTAAAAATCATCCATTTATCGTTGAATATGAAAGTTTATTTATAGACTTTATACAAAAGACAATACACATTGAATGATTAATAATAGCTCCCTAACTTTGTAGTATTATAATTCAATTTTTGGTATCTTTTTAAATTATTATTCAAGTAGTATTTTCGTTTAAAAATATATATTAATTTGATATAATTTTCACATTTATTATATTTTAAATACTAAATCGGTACCAATTTGATGTAATTTTTATATTAAATTGAAAAAAAATTATATTAAAAGGATGCTTATTTTTAAATAAAAATATCACTAAAATATTACAATAATAATAATAAATAAATAAAAATTGTATTAACCAATCCAATTAAAAAGATAGTATAAATAATATATTATTTTAGCATTAATCATTATGCATATATCAAAATATTTAATTTAAATTTAAATTAAGAGATAATTACTAAAAAAATTATTTAAAATTTAAATCTCAATTGATTTTGAATTGATTGCGTTGTTGACTGTAGATATTAGTATTTAAAGATAAAATGGATTAATTAAATGATATTATTGTGAAATTTAAGAGCTGTTGTAACTTGTAACGATATTTCGCTACGTTGTTCCACGCGGTATGGGTATCGCTTAGTAAGAATTTGGGTGTTCTTATCCTCTACATGAGATTAAAGACAAAGGAGGAGGATTGGGTTTTGAGTACAGGAAATTATTTAACGTTCTTTAATATTTAGTGATGAATTTTTTTAGATTAATGATATTTAAAATTAATCTATTTTTTTTTTAAATTAATATTAAATAAAAAATAAAAAAATTAATTTAATCTGTAAATAATATAATTTAAAGATAATGAATAATACTTAATAAAATTTAATTAACCATATTCCAAGTTTCCAGCTAAAATCATTGTAGTTTATACCCAGAGAGACTTTTCCGTTATTGACAATTAATACACGGATCTTTGACACACGTTATGTACACGTGGCTTTTGGTGCTACTATCACATTGTCAATATTTTACTTCTGTTCAAAGAAACTCTTTTGCTATATTTTTCCATTTCCTTTTCCTTTTTCTTTAGAGTTATTTATATTTAAAGCATAAGATATAAAAATATTTTAAAAAAATAAATATAATTCTAATTATATCTACAATTTTATATATAATGATAAAAGATACATTAACAATAATTATAATTTAATTCTTTAATAAAATTGTATTATATACATTACATGTGTATTTTTAGTTGGATATTATAATAATAACCAATGATCCTTAAGTTAAATATCATTACTTAAAGTATACTTTATAATTGTATTTATTAAGTAGGATATCATAAATATGACATCTTTACAAAAGTGTAGTAGAAATCTATTGTATGATGTTCTATTTTTTTTTGTTTTTATGAAAGTGTGACAACACAAGTCATTATTTTTATAAAAAAGATTAATACAACTCATTTTGTAAAAATAATAGATTTGTGCTACTCCAACTAATAGTAAATGACTAAAATGAGTCAACACCAACTGTTTAGGAAGAGATTGGCGTTAGTACCAAGTGCATGTCTAAAAGAACCTCAAACGGTACTTGGTAAGATGGAACATAATAGAGGCAGGATCGAGCACAAGGGGTGTAGGATGGATGACATACTAATTCATGACCGACGGTGGATAGGAAACTAGGTGACGCTGGTCGGTTTGCACAAGGAAGAGTGCAACACATACGTGGAAAACACAAACTTTTAACCCAAGAATGATCGGTTTGTTCCATCGATTGTAAATGTGGTAAGTAGTTTTTGGTCATTCGTAAATTTACTGGTAGAATTCAACAAGCGATAATTCTATCTTATCGATGCTACGATGTTTCCCTAATGCAACTTACTCTAACTCTAAAGTCTTTAAATTGTTCTACCAACTTTAACTTTTTCCTGAGTCTATTATTTATGAATCCATCCTTTTCTCTTAATCTATTTTCCTTGATTTTGCTTTTCTAATCTTCTCTTTTTCTCTAGACTCTTACTTTCTTTTAGATTTTCTAAGTTCTTGGGTAGTTTTTCTGGTTCTCCAAAGTGCCTTAGAAAATTGTTTGAAAATGAGTGGTTTGGACTCCATCTTTTATGGACTCCATCTTTTATGGACTCTTACTTTTCCTTGGACTTCCTAAGTTCTTGGATAGCTTTTTTGATTCTCATAAGTGCATTGGGAAATTATTTGACAATGGGTGGTCTAGACTCCATCTTTTTTACACTTCCAATTTTCCCTAGATTTCTTAAGTTCCTAAGATGCTTTTTTGGGTCCTCTGCAATCTTCATGCCCATTGCTTGGTAGGCTTCTTAAGTGCGATAAGCAATGATCATTCTCTAGATCCTCATTTTTGTGGAAGTTTGGCTTCCACCTTTTCCTTAGAAGTTTTGTGAAGGTTGTTGAATTTTGAAAAGGAATTTCCTAGATGTGAAGGAGGTTATGCCCATTTTTTTCCCAGGAATATCTTTCCTAACCCTCGTGTTTGGATCCTAAACTATCATCATTTTGAGTATTGGAGGGATTATATCATGGCTCTATTTTCAACATAAGACTAGGTCCATTCAAACAATGGGTTAGTACCATTACCTTGATCTTAGATCACACTCATTGTAGGTGTTGAGCCTACTTTTATTTCCACACAGGAAGTGATCTATTGAGATGATGGAATATATGATCTCATTTCCATTTTTCACAGATAAAATGATCCATTGAGACAATGTTTTGAAGGAAATAACCATTACCTTGATCCTAGATTACTGTTGCTATGGTGTGGAATGGACATTGAGCCCTATTTTATTTTTTGTGTAGAAAGTAATAAATTAAGGCAATGGTAACCAATCATGATCTTGGATTCTGGTCATTATGTGTGTGGAATGAGCATTAAGCCTTGTTTCCTTTACCATAGGATGTGATACATATAGATAATGATCTTATGTTCTTTTGCCACTACCTTGATCTTAGATTACCATTGCTATAGGTATGTAATAGGTGTTGGGCTTTGTTTCCTTTCCCGTAGAGGAAGTAAACCATTTAGGTAATGGTTTCCATTCTCATAATCCTGTATTACTATTATTGTAGGTATGGAATAAACATTGAGCCCCATTTCCTTTCTTGTACAGGAAGTAAACCATTAAGATAATGATCTTGTAAAGCCAATCTAAATTCTGAATTGTAGTCACTGTGGATGGAATAAGTGTAATCCCACTTTACTGTCCTCATAAGACTTTTCCCATTAAGACATTACCTAAGTCCTTGAGGGGGTAATGGTTGCTACATACTTTTGTGGAAGGAGAGGCTTTCTTGGTCCAGTGTAGGATAGGTCTAGTTCTTAGATTTGACCAGGTGTGGCTACTAGGTTTAAGGAAAAAGTGTGATCTTTCTCGAGTTATAGTAGTGCATAATGGTAATCATATTTTGGTGCAAAGCTAAGGTTAATGTGGATGAGTGGTTGATTCTCATTATGATGTTATAGCATTTATGGATGCCTAAATATGCTAGGTGTTTGGAGAAATGAGTTACAGAAATTTACATGAATGCCAAGTTGGCTAGATTGTTTATTTATTCTTAATATTTTTTGGTGCTAGTATTGATTTGGTGGCACAGAACCTCACATAGTATTTTATTGGAAAATAAAATATAAGTACAAGGAAATAAATAATTTTGGATTTGACCTTTTTAAGATGAATCCTAATCATATGTTCTATCCCTGATGAATACCCATGTTGTAGTAATCTCGTGCTAATCTTTGAAAAACCTAGGACAATCCTAATTCCTATTTCCATTGGGAACTTTAGTACCAAATGATATGTTGAAGATACTTCCCTGATAGCATGCATGTTGAAATGACCATCTCATGATGCCGTTGCAAGTTGAGGGTAGTTGACTACCCAGAAGTTGAACAAAATGGTCTTGATGGCATGGCCCTTCCTAATAGTGATTGAAAGTTCCACACTTCCATTTGGAATGAGAGGTTTTTCAAAAAAACCATAAAAAACAATGTTGATTGGCTTGAGGAGATGTTATAGCTTCATCTTCTTACAATCATGCTCAAAAAAATGTTCACTGAGCTTCCAGTAGCTACCAACATTCTATAAATCTTATTATTCACGATCTGTAAGATTATGACTAGAGAATCATAGTGGGGATGCATTAGTCATATTTCTTCCTTCTCAACAAAGACTAAGTCTTCCCAACCATTATGAGATCCTTATACTTGCCATGATTATGTATAATATGGAACATATTTTGGCTTGCTACCAATCCTATGGCATGTTCCTTTCTGGAGTCATCGGTATTCCTACTTATTGAGCCTTCGAAGATAATGCAGACTTTATTCAAGGCTAAAGGCCTATAATTCTTTACTTGGTTACTAGGGGATACTAGAGATATCTTATGTCTGGTTGCCACAAATTCCTTTAGATAACCCTTTTGTATCTAGTACTCAATTTTTCTTTGGAGCTCCTAATAGTCATATGTTTTATGGTCATAGTCTTGGTGGAACCTATCGTACAGATTTTGTTTCCTATTGGATGGGTTACCTTTAATTATCAAGTGTTGTGATGTTCCAGTTTTCTTTAGAGGGTTTTCTTTTTGGTCCTTACTTCTAAATTTGTTTCCCGATAAGTTCTTAGGCTTTTTTTAATCTTCCTCTTATGTAGATGATTCATGATTCTGTTCCTATGACGACTAGCCATATCTTTGACATTGATTGTCGTAGCTACAATCCTGGTCATCTTTTTGTAAGAAAACTTGGGGATCTTTTCTACTAACCACAACAGTCCCATATGGATACAATAGAGGAATGCATTAACCATAAGAGAGTCTAAATAGTCTTCAACCTGGATCTTCTCTTACTGAAGCGATGGAAGAAATCTTTTAATAACTCATTTTTCTTTCAAGTCAACTCCATCGGATGTGCTATCAAATGTGTTGGGGTTTTTGGTAGTCTTTTCTTTGCTGAGAAGTTCCTAATTGTTGCTAGCTTAAGAATCATGTATAAGACTCTATCCTTACTTACCAGTGTCATGGGAAATGCTTTACAACCGACTGTATTGTTGTGCATGTAAAGATTTACCCAATCTTTGAACAGGTCAAGGTGGTCTAAGGGTCAGATGACCCATTGTAAGTCTTAATGGAATGTTGTTTGAACTTGCTTCCCAATGGAGTAAATAATACCTCTGAGGTGAAGGGAGCCTAAATGGAATCAATAAAATCCATATCACATCTTTCCCTATCAAGTCTTAGCTCCATCTTATGAAGCCAATGTTCCAAGTCTCCCATTGGTAGAGTTGGAATAGGATGATCGCCTACTCCTGGCACCACTTGCTAGAACATGCATGACATTTGGCCTCAAGTTGGTTCTTCAAGTTTGTAAGTCTAGTGCACAACTGTTCTAGATTCAATTGGCTTCCAACAACTTGGCCAACGATGGCTTAGTGTATTATGGGTGGGGAATTATCGCATTCCTAAAGTTTATACCTTGGTCTTATGGATCCTAAATACATGGACTCAATTTATTGTGGACTAGACCCTTTGAATGGTTGCTGGCTCTGGGCACTTGTTGCTTTTTTCCTAAGGCATTGAGCTCTAACGATCATAAAGACCTTGAGTTGCTCATTGAGGCACTAAAGTGCACTTGTGAGTTCATTAGGAGCTTAATTAGTTGGAGTTCATTTGGAGCTTAATTAGTTGCTCCACTGTGAGCTCTAGCTTTTCTAACCTTTGATTCATGGTTGGTTTCTTTGATTTTATTCCCATCTTGTTCTCTTAATTCTTTTTTATGGCGATTTGTCACTCACTTGAACCTCCACCTACTCTTCATTCAATAAAAATGGTGGAGAGTTTTGAGAACTTTTTGGGAACTCATTCTAGTAATTTCACGGATCTAACAAGTTGTTAGGAGAAAAAATGAATGTAGAATGCGACGAGTAGAAAGAAGAACACATAATGTTCTTGAGCTTTTACTTGCTGAATCGATTGAACACCAAATTTTTTTTCCTACAAATTGTGCAAGATATTGAAGTTGATTTTTGTTGGGTCACGTTCTTTTGACACGTAGACTTACAAATCATTAAAAACTCGCGTCTAAAGGTACAACATCAAAGGGTGTCGTATCCATTTTAATGCTTAATTAGTTTCTATGAAAAAAAACTAAGATCATAAAATTTTTGAGAGGTTTGGGTTGTGAACTTTATATACCATTTCGGGTTATAGGAATATATTTAAAAGTTGTAACGTATGACATAACCATAAATAATTAATATCAATTAATTAATATTTAAATATTAAATTTATTAATATATAAATATTTATAATATTAATAACCTTTCATGATTTTATTAATATTGATTTTTAGATTTAAATAATAAGTATATATGGTTGATTATACTCATTTTATTTTTTAATATGTTCGTTGCCTACTCAAATGAGATCACACATTTTTTGTGATTTTTCTATCTAAAAAATACTTAACTAACAAAAATTATAATAAATTTTAAAAACACACGAAAAATAAAAAATAATTATGCTATATGTTTATGTTAAATAAAAAGTAAAAGCACACATGTAAACGTTAGTTCTAATAAATCAATCATGAATTTAATTTTTAGTTTACATTAACAATTAGTAGAAAATGTCTTGTTAATGCAAACGAACAACTATGATAGATATAACTATCGAGAAAACAAAAAAAATTTTAAATTAAAAAAGAAATAATTATGGTAAAGTTTATTTAGACAAAATGATATTCAGTACTTAACTTGTGAGGATAAATATTGAGAAAAAATATTTATTAATTAAAAATAACTAAAGAAATAATTATGGTAAAAATACTTACTAGATTTTTTTTTTGAGAAAAAGAGAAAACTAGATTTAAACACGCATGATTACATGTTGTACTCTTATTTTAATATTTATTCATTTTTAGTCTTATTTTGAATTTGTCATAAAACTCAAATATTTAAATAATCGGTAATTTAAAAAAAAATAGTCTTAATCAACATTAGTAAAATTTAAAATAAAATGCTTATTTATTGAAAACATGTCTTGTTTATACTTGTTAATAATTAATTTAAAATGAAAGAATATTGAAAAAAATCTATTAACTCAAATTGAAAATAAAAGTGAAAATAATTAATGTCACTCATATTTAATTAGTATTAAAGTGGAGTAACATGTCAACCATAATATTTTATGCTAATTATATCAACTTAAATTTGAGAGAATTTATTAATTTTTAATTCTTTTATTTTATAAGTTAAATTTAGTTATGTTATTTAATTATAAATGTTGAAAAATAGTGTTGAAAACGCCAAGGCCAAAGGCCAAAGGCCTAAAGGCCTTGCCAAATAAAAAAAACTCTCTCAAAGTTGTATTCTTTCTTTTATATTTTTATTACAATTCTATAGGTATATATAAGGAGATTTACTCATTGAATTACTATTTGAATTAAACATTCCTTGATTTACTCCTTGAATTAAGGATTCCTTGTTTTACTCCTTGAATTAAGGATTCCTTGTTTTACTCTTTGAATTAAGGATTTCTTGTTTTTCTCCTTGAATTAATCCTTAAATTAAGGATGATAACTCCTTGATTTACTTCTTAATTTATTCCTTAAATTAAGGTTCTTGATTTACTCCTTAAATTAAGAAGTTATCACTCTTTAATTTACTCCTTAAATTACTCATTAAATTACTCCTTAATTTTATCTCGATACTCCTCAATTTGGATCCATGGGTTTATGGATCTAAGCTTCTGAAGGCAAATCGTTGAAAGCGGTGAGAAGCCAAGGCGACAAATGTAAAACTAACAAAAAAATGCGATTACGATAGCAAAAAAATATTATTATTGTCGATATGTGACTTTTCCTTTTACCACAATACTTCCCCTCCACATCGGGCAGGTAGGAGTTGCAGGAGATATTTAATCCATCATCGCCAAGAGCTTAGTTTCAATGTGGGACCTTTCCTTTTATCACAATACTCCTCCTCCACACCAAGTCGGTAGAAGCTATAGGAGAGATTTAATCCATCATCGCCAAGAGCTTGGTTTCAATGTGGGACCTTTCCTTTTACCATAATACTCCTCCTCCATATCAAGTCGGTAGAAGCTATAGGAGAGATTTAATTCATCATCGTCAAGAGCTTGGTTTCAATGTGAGACCATTCCTTTTACCATAATACTTCCCCTCCATATCGGGCAGGTAGGAGCTATAGGAGACATTTAATCCATCATCGCCAAGAAATTTGGTTTGAAAAAACAAAAAGAACAAGAAATCGCTCTGATAGAGTGTCAAACGCACTTTGAGCAAAGGAATAACAATTTTTTTAAGAAGATCGACTTGCTTTGATACCATGTTGAAAAATAGTGTTGAAAACGCCAAGGCCAAAGGCCAAAGGCCTAAAGGCCTTGCCAAATAAAAAAAGCTCTCTCAAAGTTGTATTATTTCTTTCATATTTTTATTACAATTCTATAGCTATATATAAGGAGATTTACTCATTGAATTACTATTTGAATTAAACATTCCTTGATTTACTCATTGAATTAAGGATTCCTTGTTTTACTCCTTGAATTAAGGATTCCTTGTTTTACTCCTTGAATTAAAGATTTCTTGTTTTACTCCTTGAAATAAGGATTCCTTGTTTTTCTCCTTGAATTAATCCTTAAATTAAGGATGATAACTCCTTGATTTACTTCTTAATTTATTCCTTAAATTAAGGTTCTTGATTTACTCCTTAAATTAAGAAGTTAGCACTCCTTAATTTACTCCTTAAATTACTCATTAAATTACTCATTAATTTTATCTCCAATAGCACTCCTTAATTTACTCCTTAAATTACTCATTAAATTACTCCTTAATTTTATCTCCAATAATAAATCATATTTATATTTAATATATTATATGGGTGTATTAAGATACAAAAATAATATACAAAATACTAAAAAATATTACAAAACAAAATAAAAATATACTATAATTAGAGGCTTCAACCATAAACAATTATCTATTATTTATTTTTCCAGATTTTTTAAGAGTAGAGTAGCATAATTGGAAATGAAAAAACGTGAACAACTTGTCCTTAAATTTAAGGTAGTTTGTGTGTGAAGGTGTTGTTGCATTGATGAAGTGGGATATTATACTCATTTTTATTTTGACTTCTTGTTATCTTCTTATTACCTTCGTGTTTAAAGGGATGATTGCAAAGCTTTTATTTTGCTTTTTACAATTTTTTTTTTCAATAATTTTTTGTTTGTCACTTTGCAACTTCATATAACTCTTGACCAAAAAAATAGAACTCTTGAAATTGCAATAGAAAGACTGAGAAGAAGATAGAGATAGAGAAAGAGATAGAGAATGGAAGATGAGGACTCAAAAAGGGCAGGGTTTGGGAAGGAATTATGGGTGATATTTTTTAATATTAAATATTTTAAAATCAATTTTAACAAATTAAATTGGGGTTATTTGAATTTACTAATTGGTTACGTGTAAACAACGAGATTAATTCCGTTGAGATTTGATGGAAAAAGTAATGAATGATAGATTAATTAGACTAAATGTACTTAAATATTATTTTATAACTCAGTACAATTAAACAAAGTAATTGTAGTTTTCAACTTTTAGACCAATGCAGTAATGCAATAGGCACGCCGCCTATTCAGCCTTGGTCTTATGATTTTTTATCCCGATCCTATGTATCCAAACAGAGGCTATCCCGTGCTACTCAAGTCAATCGAATTGGGATTCATTTTATTACACTCAAAGTGGTCATAGCAAATCACTTTTTAGAGTATTGATACATAACATCAGTTTTGATGTTTATATATTTAAATATACTATCAAGATATAAAATGTGAAGTCAATTTAATATAAAAAAATAGCGAAAATTTACAAAATTTTAAAATAAATATGTCAGAATATTTCATTTTTTATTCAAACTGGGATTGGAATATAGCAAGCTAGTGTTCAAAGGGTGATCAAGCTGTTTATGTTCAAGACTGCATTCAGCCACCTTCCTCCAAGATTTGCACGTTTTGTCACTAGCTTTTCTTCAGCTTTAATCTTCTCATTCTCTGTCAAATCTCCGTAAAGAGGCTCATATGTGGCTTATATTATGCAGAAAAATTAATCAAACAAGAAGCAACATGTCATTGTTATTCTTAGAAACTCAAGCTTAACTCTGAACTCAAAAGTTAGCTTGTGAGTTAGAAGATTGCCTAAACTTATAAGCAACACTGTTGCCTCACTTTTGGCCAATATGAAACTTAACATACCTCATTCACATCGATTAGAGTCCGGATTTACGACACAATCTTGACCAATGTGAGACTTAGCAGTCATATTAGAATAATTACTCTGTCAAATATACAAAATTAAGACAAACATCTTAATTTCAATAGAAATAGATTATTAAAAGAGAGTACGTTGCTAACAAATTTTTGATCTTAAGACTTTTATTAATGATATTTGGTATTCATCAGTCCACGATAAGCTCAAGAGTCATCTAAAATTGAGTTGGTATGACACAACTCACAAGATCTCGTTAGTTCTCAATGAGCAAATAGCCTCAAAAGATGCCTTATTATCTTTAATTCTAAATAATTTTGCAATATGAAGATGAAAAATGCTAATATTGCTTAATTTTGCACACTTTTGCATACATAACTTTTATATACCATTATGTGTCAATTGTTTTGAAAATTTAAGAAATGATCTTATTTTTTGAATAATATTAATAAGTGATAAAATCTAAGTGATATGAGCATAAATATGAGTGAAATTCATTCCTCGTAAGAAGGTTTTGAGATTTCCATACGTAGGTGATAAGAGCTAAATTATTGCATTTTTGTTATGATTTAAATGTTGATATTTGTGTGAAAATTGTGTTTATTTGATTATTTAATCCACAAATGTCATTTTACGGGTATTTCGTGTTTAAAGTGCAATTTAAGGTAAAATCATGATTTTGGAGAAGTTAGGAACAAATTACAATGATCGGGATTGAATGAAAATAAAAAGAGAAAAAAATTTCAAAATTAGGAATTTCGCCACCGGCGAGAAAATCATGCAAGAAGCACGGCCATATTCATCTTACCGCCGACTAAAATCCTGGCGAAAATCTTCCCGAGAGTACAAATTTTGGTAAACTCATATCGTCGTTGGCCAAAGAATCTTGCCGCCGGCCACATTAATTTGGCCACCGGCCAAAATCAGAAACACCAAAATTTAAGTTTCCAGAAATCTCGCCCCGGCGAGAATAATGTCGCCGCCGGTGAGTTTCGTTCGAAAACACATTTTTTATGTTGTTTTGTTCCAAAATTGCCCCCCAAACCCTAGATCTATATATACGTTATGATGGAAAAAGAGGGGGATGGTAGAGAGAGTATAATTGAGTTATTTTTCGAGGAGAAAAGGAAATTTTGGAGAGAAAGGTTGGAGAAGCTTGAAGGATCATCACCATTGTTGCTACCAAGTCTTCATTTTCAAGAGTTTTTCATCTCTTCTCCTTAGCTTTTATTTTCTGCATATTATTCAGATTGTTTGTTCATGGATTCAATTGAGAATATGTTTGTTCTTATTTTCGTTATGAACTAATTCGTTTTTGCTAAGGCTATGATGTAGTTGAATCAAGAAAATCTGATTTCTTGTGTTATCGTTATATGAATTCATTGTTTTCAAGTTGAGTATTTATTTCCATGCTTAATGCTTTTAAATTTCTCATCAAGATTTAAATAATTTGTTGCATTATATTGAGACCGAGAGGAGATGTGTAATGAACGCTTCTTGTGATAAATACCGTATGTTGAATGCGAGTGTGAGAACTAATGCATGATGTATGTAGTTATTCTAGAAATTCCATAAATCGTAATGTGCTTGTTTGTGATTAAATCTTCATAGAAATATAGTCGGTTTTCATAGATAAGTAATTCTAATATAACTCGAGAGAGAGTATTAGATAAGTTTGGGTTTTTCAACCATCACTTTTAACTTTGATTCTCATATAATGTGACTTGAAATCAGATTGAATTGATTTAGCGAAATCAAATGCCTTAGCGTTTTTAATCATTTGTGAACAACATTAAATTTTGTTACTTGCGTTAGTTTTAAGTTAATTTAATTCTTAAACAAATTCAAAAATTCGGTTTTCAAATAAATTTAGGATTAGTCAATTTTGGTACTAGTAATGCCATTCCTTGTGGGTTCGATATCCGTACTTTTGTACACTTTATTACTTGAATGTTTCGTACACTTGCGAAATTACGCATCAAGTTTTTGGCGCCGTTGCCGGAGAATGGTTTGATTTTATTAATATCGATACTACCTAATCTTAGTTTTAATTTGAAGTTAATTTTCTTTATCATTGTTTCATTTTTAATTTTGTTTATTTTGCTCTTCTATTTAATTTATAATAAAAAGGGTAAATTTGTGTTGTTTTTGTGCTAGTTAATTTTCTGGTTATAGGATTGTTGTATGAGACGTACAAGAAGCCTTAACCAATTTCCATTTGATCCAGAGATTGATAAAACATTTAGGCGTCTAAACCGAGAGAGAAGGCGTTCAACCACACCTCCTAATAGACAATCAACTATGGATCCACCATTTGTTGAGGGAGGTGGAAATCATAGAGTTTTGAGGATTATCTTTGTGCCTAATGTTGTTAGAACTACTTCGGGTATAAGGAGGCCAACTGTTCAAGCAAATAATTTTGAGATAAAACCATCATTTATCCAAATGGTTCAATCAAATCAATTTGGGGGAATGTCAAAGGATGATCCAAATGCACATATTGCTTACTTTCTAGAGGTGAGTGATCTTTACAAAATAAATGGTGTGTCTGAAGATGCTATAAGATTGAGGATTTTTCCTTTTTCACTTCGGGATAAAGCCAAGGAATGGCTAAACTCATTACCACTGGGATCAATTACAACATGGAATGAATTGGTTCAGAAATTCTTGTCCAAGTTCTTTCCTCCTGCTAAGACAACAAAATTGAGGAATGAAATCACATCTTTTACACAATATAACCAAGAATCATTGTATGAAGCTTGGGAAAGATTCAAAGAAATGTTGAGGAAGTGCCCACATCATGGTATACCAATTTGGCTGCAAGTCTCTACATTTTATAATGGGTTGGTTTCAAACTATCATGTAATGATTGATGCTGCAGCTGGAGGGTCTTTAATGGAAAAAACACCGAAGGATGGTCATGAATTATTAGAGATTATGGCGGAAAATAACAATCAGTGGCATTCAGAGCGGGTAATTGCAAAAAGACCAGTAGCAGTGCATGAAATTGATTCAGTGAATGCTTTGTCGGCTCAAGTTGCTGCTCTTTCAAGAAAGATGGATTCTTTGTCATCAGAATTCGAATCCAAACCAATTGTACAATGTGATTTATGTGGTGGAAATCATGCTAGTATTGAGTGCCAAGCTGGAAATCCATTTGCTTCACCAAATGCTGAGCAAGCAAATTATGTTTCAAATTTCCAAAAACCTCAAAATAACCCATATTCGAACACCTACAATCCAGGTTGGAGAAATCATCCAAATTTGTCATGGGGAAATAACCAAGGGGGATTCAAACCATCATCATCTTCCTACCAACCCCAAGAGAAGAAACAAACAGATTTGGAAGGAATTTTGGGAAAGTTTATTAAGGAGTCAAGAACAAATTTCAGAAATCAAGCGGCAATCAACAGGGACATCCAAAACCAACTGGGGCAGCTTTCAAAGCAGATTGCAGAAAGGTCTAAAGGATCGTTGCCCAGTGACACAATTAATCCCAAAGAGCATGTAAAGGCTATCACATTGAGAAGCGGTAAAGAACTTGAAATCCAAGGGAAATCAGAGAAAAAGATGGAAGAATCTAAAGATAAGCCATCAACATCCCAAGATGTTCAACCTTCCCTAAATGCGAAATATGAGCCTCCTATCCCATATCCTCAAAGATTGAATAAGAAAAAGCTTGATAATCAATTTGATAAATTTTTGGATATTTTTAAGAAATTGCATATTAACATTCCTTTTGCAGAGATGTTGGAACAAATGCCCAAGTATGCAAAATTCATGAAGGAAATTCTATCAAAGAAGAGGAAGTTGGGAGATTATGAAACTGTCATGCTAAATGAGGAGTGCAGTGCAATTCTTCAAAGAAAAATGCCACAGAAATTGAAAGACCCAGGGAGTTTTACTATACCTTGTACTATAGGAAGTTGCAATTTTGATAAAGTCCTATGTGATTTAGGAGCAAGCATTAATTTGATGCCACTTTCTATTTTCAGAAAACTAGGCATGGGAGAAGTAAAACCCACTTCAATCTCTCTACAATTAGCGGATCGATCGGTGAAATATCCTCGAGGGGTAATTGAGGATGTTTTAATTAAAGTTGACAAATTTATTTTCCCTGTAGATTTCGTGGTGCTTGACATGGAGGAAGATAGAGGTACCCTTGATATTGGGAAGACCGTTCCTTGCAACTGGAAGAACATTGATTGATGTTCAGCAAGGAAAGCTCATTCTACGGGTGCAAGATGAACAAGTGATTTTTGATGTTTTTGAAGCAATGAAATTTCCAAGTGAGGTACATTCTTGTTTTCAAATTAACACTCTTGACAGGATAATCTCGGAAACTTTTGAAGAGAGAACTCCATTGCTACCACTAGAAGCTTGCCTTGTAAAATCTGCAACAATTGAGGAGGAAGATGAGGGAGTGAGACAATGTTCCGAATTACTGGCAGCACTTGATGAATATTTGTTCAGTGATGAAACATTCAAGGAGTTAGGAACAAATGAAACTCCAACCTCAGTGGTAAAGAAGGAAGCCAATAAGATTGAGCTAAAGCCACTACCGTCGCATCTAAGGTATGCCTATCTTGGAGACTCAGAATCCTTTCTTGTTATTATTAACAATTCTTTGAATGGTGAAGAGGAAAACAAACTATTAGGAGTTCTTCGGACTCACAAAATGGCAATTGAATGGACAATGGCGAACATCAAAGGGATTAGCAACTCTGTTTGCATGCATAAAATCTTGATGAATGAGGATTACGAGCCCACAATTCAGCCACAAAGGCGCTTAAACCCAACAATGCAAAAAGTGGTCAAGAATGAGGTGATTAAGCTTTTGGATGCCGGGGTAATTTATCTGATTTTGGATAGTGCTTAGGTAAGCCCAATTCATTGTGTACCAAAGAAAGGTGGAATCACAGTTGTAGAAAATGAAAAAAATGAGCTTATTCCAACAAGGATAGTGATTGGGTGGAGAGTATGTATTGATTATCGAAAGTTGAACGATGCCACCCGAAAAGATCATTTTCCTTTGCCATTTATTGATCAGATGTTGGAAAGATTGGCTGGACATGCTTATTATTGTTTCTTTGATGGATATTCGGGGTACAACCAAATTGAAATTGCACAAGAGGATCAAAATAAGACAACATTTACATGCCCTTATGGTACTTTTGCATACAGAAGGATGCCTTTTGGTTTATGTAATGCACCTGCAATTTTCCAAAGATGCATGATAGCAATTTTCTCTGATATGGTCGAAAAGTTTATTGAGGTTTTTATGGATGATTTTTCTGTTTTTGGCCATTCTTTTGATAATTGCTTGCATAATCTCTCTTTAGTCTTTCAGCGTTGTAGAGACACAAATTTAGTGCTAAATTGGGAGAAATATCACTTCATGGTTCAAGAAGGAATTGTTCTTGGCTATCGAATTTCATCAAAGGGGATGGAAGTGGACCGTGCAAAGGTGAAGGTGATCGAAAAATTACCACCTCCAACAACTGTAAAGGGAATTAGAAGTTTCTTGGGACATGCTGGGTTTTATAGAAGATTTATTAAGGATTTTTCAAAAATAACAAAACCTCTTTGTAGTTTGTTAGTTAAAAATACACAGTTTGATTTTTCTCATTTGTTTGCAGGCTTTTAACCTTTTGAAGGAAAAGCTCACTTCGGCCCCTATAATTTGTGCACCGGATTGGAGTCTTCCATTTGAGGTAATGTGTGATGCTAGTGACTATGCTATAGGTGCTGTTTTGGGCCAAAGGAAGAATAAGTTGCTGCATGTGATTTATTATGCAAGCAGGACATTGACAGATGCACAACTTAATTATGCAACAACTGAGAAAGAGCTTTTGGCAGTAGTGTTTGCATTTGATAAGTTTAGATCTTATTTAATTGGGTCTAAAATCATTGTTTATACTGATCATTCTGCTCTTAAGTATTTGCTAGCCAAGAAAGATGCCAAACCACGATTACTAAGATGGATTCTTCTCTTGCAAGAATTTGACTTAGAAATCCGGGACAAAAAGGGGACCGAAAATTTGGTTGCTGACCATTTGTCCAGGTTGGAAGAAGATTACCTTGAGGTTGAAGACCAAATTAATGAAACATTTCCTAATGAGCAATTGCTTGCTATCCGAACGGCTCCATGGTTTGCTGATTATGCAAATTATTTGGTCAAGAAAATTTTACCTCTAGACATGTCTTATCAACAAAAAAAGAAATTCTTTTCTGATCTGAAACATTATTTTTGGGATGAACCTTACTTGTATAAACATTGTGCAGATAAAATTATTAGAAGATGTGTGCCGGAGGAAGAAATGGAAAGCATTCTTCATCATTGCCATTCGAAAGAAGTTGTGGGACATTTTGGTGGAACAAAAACTGCAGCAAAAATTTTGCAATCCGGATTCTATTGGCCTTCATTGTTTAAAGATGCTTTCAAGTTTGTTTCAATGTGTGATGATTGCCAAAGGAGTGAAAATATTTCACGGAGACATGAAATGCCCTTAAATAATATTTTGATAATTGATTTATTTGATGTTTGGGGTATTGATTTTATGGGGCCTTTTCCTTCTTCTCATTCTATTAAATACATTCTTTTTGGTGTAGATTATGTTTCTAAATGGGTGGAAGCAGTTGCCTTGCCTACCAATGATGCTAGGGTTGTGATCAATTTTCTCAAGAAGAACATATTTTCCAGATTTGGCACACCTAGAGCAATTATAAGTGATGGAGGTAAGCATTTTTGCAATAACCAATTTGAGGCTTTGTTGTAGAAATATGGAGTAACACACTGGATAGCAACGCCTTACCATCCTCAAACAAGTGGACAAGTTGAAGTGTCAAACCGAGAGTTGAAGAGGATCCTTGAAAAGACCGTAAATAACTCACGCAAGGATTGGTCAAGGAAACTAGATGATACACTTTGGGCCTATAGGACAACTTTCAAGACACCTATCGGCATGTCTCCATACCGATTGGTGTATGGAAAAGCTTGTCACCTTCCAGTTGAATTGGAACATCGGGCATATTGGGCAATTAAAATTCTGAATTTCGATCTTAAGGCAGCAGGTGAAAATAGGGTGTTGCAATTGAACGAGATGGATGAAATGAGGAATGATGCTTATGAGAATGCCCAAATATACAAAGACAAGATGAAGGTTTGGCATGATAAGCAAATTTTGAGGCGAAACTTTGAAGTGGGACAGAAAGTGCTGCTTTATAATTCCCGTCTCAGACTTTTTCTGGGAAAGCTTAAATCTCATTGGTCAGGACCTTTTCTAGTAACCAAGGTGTTTCCTTATGGAGCAGTTGAGATCAGTCATGAAACAAAGGGAACTTTCAAGGTGAATGGACAACGGTTGAAGCCATATTTTGACGGAGAATTCAACAAGCAGAAAGATTCTCTAGAGTTACAACAACCGCAGTAAAGAATGACAAAAAGTCTAGCTAATGACTATAACTTAAAGCGCTTAATGGGAGGCAACCCATCAGATTTGTTTTCTCATCTTTTATCTCATTTTATTTTAGAAATTTTAAATTCTGCACTTCATTTTATGATAATTTTATTTTTAATTAAATTTGCTTATTTTATTTGTATTGCAGGTAAAAAAACCCATTCTTTCTTACATTGAGGACAATGTAAGGTTTTGGTTGAGGGTGCGGTAAACGGTAAATCTTTTCTTCCCTTCATTTTTATTAGTTTTGTTTGTGTGTTTATTTGTGTTTAATTTTGATTTTCCATTTATTTTTCTGCATTTTGATTTAATTTCTTTTATTTGTTTATTGTCTTATTTTAATTTGCACGTTGATGATAATAATGTGATTGTGATAACAAGTAGCTTTTAGAAGACATTAAATTTTTCTTCGGTTTAAAGATAATTTCAAATGTTGATTTTACCTAGTTGGTGACTCTTTTGGTATGTGGTATGATTTGGTTGATTAGTCTAAATGCTTAGAGAAGTCTTATGTGCAAATTTTTCATGGACATTTTTGTGATCTCAACAAACTCTAAAACTCATTTGAAAACCTCTTGAGGCGAAATAATTTGGGATTGCACTGTTTAGGAGATTATGTAGGCCATTTTTGGATCGATTGTGTCATTTTAAGCCTACCTTGTTATCCTTATATCACTAGTTACCTCTTTGAGCCTATTTAAATATATTGTTAGCCTTACTTTTCTTTCTTTTTGCCTTCTATAACCTACCTTTTACTGAGCCAATATATATATATATAATTCCTACCTTATTTGTTAAGAACACTTAATTTTGAACACAAACTTTTCAAGAGCAATTGGAGTAAGGATGGAATAAAAAAAAAGACATCTTCCACATATATTGGAAGAAATTGGTTGGGGGTTCCGTTTAAACAAAAAAAAAAAGAAAAAAAAAGAGAAAAAAGGACCTTCGCACTCTAGTAAATAAAAGAGTGTTAGTGATGGATGTACTAAAGTGAAAGATTGAGGAAGAATTTTGTTTATCTTTGGAAAAATGGGTTATGATCGGAAGAAACAATTTGGGATAAATGGTGTTACTCTTTTACTTAATTGGTTGTGTTTAATCTAATAAGTGCTATTATTTGTATTTTGACACTTCCCGTTCTTTCTTAACCAAATACCTAAGCTTAACATTACAAGCCTCATAAAGTCCTATTGATCCGAAGTGGTGTATTTTCCTTCATTAGTGGAGAGAGTTTTGAAAAGTGAGCCTATGGAGTTTGAGATTTCACCTTTTTGTTTGCGGATGTTATGCATAATATAATCCGAGCATTATGGCAATTGGTTTGTGGTTTGATGGATGTTTAAGAGTCAATAACAAAAGTGAAATTTGCATGTGATATTTCTTAAAGCTTAGGTGACATTTAATTATTCTATGTGTTGTGTGTTATTTACAATTTTTGAGACATTTGTGCAAATTAATTTTTGTGTGATTTTATTGTTTTAAGTTAGGATAGTTATAGGTAAGATGTTTGTGGGTATCATCACTGGAAGCCCTCACGAGACTACAACTCATCCTACTAGGGCCGCCTAGGGGTTTAAAGGCTTATTGCATACGTTTAATGTAATTTTGTAAATAGAATAAAATTTTCTTTAAAGTTTATCTTAATGTCTCCTTTGAATTTATTAAATAGATCGCTTTTCTTGCTAGAGACTAGCAAGAAGCTGGTTGGGGGTTGTTGATAAGAGCTAAATTATTGCATTTTTGTTATGATTTAAATGTTGATATTTGTGTGAAAATTGTGTTTATTTGATTATTTAATCCACAAATGTCATTTCACGGGTATTTCGTGTTTAAAGTGCAATTTCAGGTAAAATCATAATTTTGGAGAAGTTAGGGACAAAGTACAATGATCGGGATTGAATGAAAATAAAAAGAGAACAAAATTTCAAAATTTGGAATTTCGCCGCCGGCGAGAGTATTCTCACCGCCGGCAAAAACCTTATGGAGAAAATGTTGAAAATCATGCAAGAAGCACGGATTTTGGCCAAGTGAATCTCACCGCCGGCCAAAGTATTATAGCCGCCGGCCAAAGTATCTCACCGTCGGCCATATTCATCTTGCCGCCGGCTAAAATCCTGGCGAAAATATTCCCGAGAGCACAAATTTTGGTAAACTCATCTCAAAGTCGACCAAATAATTCTCGCCGCCAACCAAAGAATCTTGCCGCCGGCCACATTAATTTGGCCGCCGGCCAAAATCAGAAACACCAAAATTTAAGTTTCCAGAAATCTCGCCACGGCGAGAATAATGTCGCCGCCTGCGAGTTTCGTCCGAAAACACATTTTTTATGTTGTTTTGTTCCAAAATTGCCCTCAAACCCTAGATCTATATATACATTATGATGGGAAAAGAGGGGGACGGTAGAGAGAGCATAATTGGGTTATTTTTGGAGGAGAAAGGCAATTTTGGAGAGAAAGGTTGGAGAAGCTTGAAGGATCATCACCATTGTTGCTACCAAGTCTTCATCTTCAAGAGTTTTTCATCTCTTTTCCTTAGCTTTTATTTTCTACATATTATTCAGATTTTTTGTTCATGGATTCAATTGAGAATATGTTTGTTCTTATTTTCGTTATGAACTAATTCGTTTTTGCTAAGGCTATGATGTAGTTGAATCAAGAAAATCTGATTTCTTATGTTATCATTATATGAATTCATTGTTTTCAAGTTGAGTATTTATTTCCATGCTTAATGCTTTTAAATTTATGATCAAGATTTAAATAATTTGTTGCATTATATTAAGACCGAGAGGAGATTTGTAATGAATGCTTCTTGTGATAAATACCGTATGTTGAATGCGAGTGTGAGAACTAATGCATGATGTATGTGGTTATTCTAGAAATTCCATAAATCGTAATGTGCTTGTTTGTGATTAAATCTTCATAGAAATATAGTCGGTTTTCATAGATAAGTAATTCTAATATAACTCGAGAGAGAGTATTAGAGAAGTTTGGGTTTTTCAACCATCACTTTGAACTTTGATTCTCATATAACGTGACTTGAAATCAGATTGAATTGATTTAGCGAAATCAAATGCCTTAGCGTTTTTAATCATTTGTGAACAGCATTAAATTTTGTTACTTGTGTTAGTTTTAAGTTAATTTACTTCTTAAAAAAATTCAAAAATTTGGTTTTCAAATAAAATTTGGATTAGTCAATTTCGGTACTTAGTAACGCCATTCCTTGTGGGTTCGATATCCGTACTTTTGTACACTTTATTACTTGAACGATTCGTACACTTGCGAAATTACGTATCAGTAGGAACAATTTCACACAGATCAATTGTTCTTCAGACTCGATTAAGTATCCAAAACCTAGATGAAAGGTGGAAATGCCAACTTATAGAATCTTTTTTTCGGGCTCTATTCTAACTTAGCCAAGCAGTCCTCTCAATGTAAATTAAGCAGATAACACAACAAAAATACAAAATAACATGTTTAACTCAACACACAACAAAACAACCAACAGATAAGAAAGAACAATATGTGGTAAACATACTATTGACAATATATTTCACAAACTCCTGTCTAAACTAGCAACATGTATAAACATGGCAAAAATCACACAGTATCTGAATTGGGCATACATACTGGAAAAGTTATAAAGAATTTTCAATCACTTCAAGACCTTATATATGAAAACATATTCGGTAAATGATGATTGTATTCTCACAACATGCAATTATATATAACACAACATGTAACAAGGTAAACCCATATAGAACTCCTGCTTATGTAGTAATATCATCGGGTTGTTAAGAAAGAACAATTTGTAGTAAACACACTATTGATAGTGTACCTCACAAACTCTTGTCCAAACTAACAACATGCATAAACATGACAAACATCACACAACATTTGAATCAGACATACATACAAGCAAAGTTATAAAGAATTTTCAATTACTTTAAGACCTTATATGTGTAAACATATTCGGTAAATGATGATTGTACTCTCATAACATGCGATCATACATAACACAGTATATAATGAGGTAAACCAATATAGAATCTCCACTTATGTGGTAACATCATCGGGTTGATTATGGTACCCATTCGTTAGCAAAAAAACTACTAAAACACAATAAACAGATACAACTTGATAGATAAGTATAAATACAAATATTTTATCAATTAGGATCGCATTGTCCTAATTGTTTATTGCTTCCTTCACTCGATGTCTGTACAACACCTGATCCAAGTAAATTCAAGCTCATCCTCGGAGCTCATTCATCAATTGATATGATCGACTACTAATGGTTATACCACCTAACATGCATAAACGTTGTGACCCGTAATACATCTGATACACTGTACATAAACACATAGGCTATTCACCTACGCATCACGTTGCAACCTTGCAACAGTCAGCTAACACATGGCTCACATCCAGTAGACACATGACACTCCACCAGTCAAACGTGTAATAGAATGAGGCATCTACCTTAACATCTACCCACTAGCAAATACTGTCTTGTGAACTCATAAAAATAAATAAACCTAACCTAAGAACACAATTTTGCTCACATAAACACGATTCACAAATATCAAACAAACACTTAAGGTAATTGTGAAATAAAATGAGGTACCCATCTCAGCACTGAGAGTAACAACTTGAAATGATGTAGTTCACCACTAACCAACCATATATTTTACTTCTCAATAAAACCTCACTCAATCTCATTTTTTTTACACTCAACCCACTGCTTGAGAAATATGAGAGAGAATCCTCTTTAAATTTCCTATATAACACATATGCAAGCTATTGTTTAGACCCGATACTCTGAAAGGAAATGGACCATAAAAGAATCAAGGAAATTAGTTTCTAGACGGGTGAAATGTCCCCCCAATTATGGCCAAGAAAACAAGAGGGGAAGAGGGAAATTTATAAAAAAAATTCAGCTTCTTGGACCTTCGTTGACCCATCGACGACATAGGGTCAGCGATGAAACTAGCCTTAACTATCTGTTACACACGCGTTGATCCCTCAATGAGGAGGCAATGAGCAACCCCTGTTAGGCAACGAAAAATCAACAACGACAACATTAACTTGTGAGCTAACGAACATCGTTTTTGACAAAGAAAAATGCCCAGCCTCAAACAGGACAACCCAACATAAAGAAAGTTCCCTACGAAAACTAATAAAATTTCTCAACATCTACCTCTTGACTCTACTTTCTTTTCTGCAAATAAATACGTTATGACCTAATAAAATCTTTTTATGTGGCATATCAATCTATGCTGCAACCACAGAACATACTAAAAATTTTATTAGACCAGTTCTGATACCAGTTGTTGGAACACATCGGTAAAAATAAAATAAATTCAATAGAGTAAAATAATAACACCGATAATTTAATTTGGTTTACCCTTTAATTTAGGCTATGTCTACGCGATAAACTCAGAAAAATATTTATTCTATTAATAAAATTAATAGGTACAAAGTGAGAGATATTACAATAAATTGAGATAAACCCAAAATAGTGATACACAAGTGTTTTCCAAACTCACTATTTTGTCACTAATCTTTTAGAAAAATATTCTCTCATACTCTCTCACATATTCTCTCATACTCTCTCAAAGACCTTTATTAATGTTCCTTTGTTTTTATTTTGCTTTACTTCTTTTTGGTGTGTCTCTCTAAGGTAAAACATTTCCTATTTATAAGCAAAATTATCTATCCTTTATGTGTTCAAAAATTAGTCACGTAATTGGTCAATTTTTTGTAAAAACTATATATTTTATTTATTTATTAAATTTTTCAAATATGATTGTAGTTAAAATTTTTATTTTTTTAATAGGTGGACAATACCTATAAACATTGTGCTTGCCATTAAGGATATCTCGAAGAAGAAAATAGGTGAGAGCACTATGGCCAACCTTGTTGCAGATTTGACAAGTAGGTCTTTCTCTTCTTGGTTCATGACGAGTGCTCAAAAAGCACTAAAATAACCATGATTTTATGCACTTTAATTGATTAAAAATATATATATTTATATGTTTTATCATATATTTATATAAATTTGTCTTTTTCGGAATCACGGGTATTTTTATTGTTTTTCAGGAATTTTGGCCTAAAAACGCAATGTAAAGACTCAAAGAAGAATACTTGAAGCAATACATCACAAATAAATTGATAAATAAGTGGAAAAAGGTCAACAAACATGGAAAAATTGGACAAAATGGGTCGAAAAGGTCAAAAATGTCAAAAGCGGAAAAACGCAACGCCTTGACCCAGCGCCAGCGCAGCAGGCGCGCGCGTTGATGCTGCTTGCGCTGCGGCGCGGCAGGTATTCACGCAGCGCCGAGCTGCGTCGCAGCCAATACAATGCGGCAGCCCAATGGCATGGCGCGTTTTGACCCATTTTTCACGTCACGCCCCACGACGTCATACGACGTCATTGATGACCTCAGCGAGGTCCAAAACACGTTTTTATTTTTTAATATTTTTTTTAATATTTTTTAATCATTTTTTCTCTCCATCCTCACCTATAAATACCCCCCTTCCATTCACTTCAAAACACACCTCAAAAACCACACTTCTCTCTTCTTTCTTTCTCTCATTTCTTAGTTTTTAGTTTTTCTTAGTTTTTCTTATGTTTTAGCTAGTTTTTCTTATGTTTTAGCTACTTTCTCTTAGATTTAGAGTTCTTCCCTTTTTGGGAAGAACTAGTTATGTTTTTGTAATATTTTAGATTTTTGATTCAATAAATGGAAGTGCAAATTCCGCTTGGAGGTTTTCTAGCAACGGGAATAGCGTCAATCTTGTAAGGATTTTATTTTCTTCTGATTATTTTTATGCTTTATTCTTACATGTTATATTTAATTTGTGCGTGATTAAATTTAAGCGTGCTAGTTTATAATCATGATATAATAATAACGTTGTTATGCTTGCGAAATATTAAATAGGTGAAAATTTCTAAAATGAATTGAGTTTATTTTTATTCAAGATTTTATATTAAGGATGTTAGAGAGAAATATATTATTTTTCATTACAAACTTAAATCTGAAAGTTAGACTTTAAGGTTTAGTTATCCGGTCTAATTTAGAGTAGTTTTCTTTTATTTGTTGGTACAATCTCTCGGTAGTTAGAGTGAAGCTCTATTTCAAAAGTTTTTATAAGAATTATTATGTGGAAATGTATTGACAACATGTTTTCAATAGTGGTTTTAAAACTTGAAAGTTAGTACTCGGATAACTAAATTCTTAAGTTTAATTTGGACACCTTGAATAAAGTTTAAACTGTCTAACCCCACCAAAGGTGGCATTTAAATGGTTCATTTTCAATCTCTTAGAAAAAGGAATTAATTTAATTAACCAAATTAGTTATCAACCCCACCCATAGGTGTTAATTGATTTGTTTAGTTAACAAAGAGTATCTAACCCCACCAAAGGTGGTATTCATACAAAAAAGAAAGAATCAATAAAATATCAATTTATATCTTTAATAACCTAGATAATATGAGCAAGCATAATTAACTTAGTTATTATATCCATAAATACTCCACTAATATAAATGATAAAATTTGCATGAATATTTATTGAATCTGTATTTATATTTATTCTTTATTTATTGAAATTGTATCTATGTTTATTTCTTTTATTATATTTAATTAATCTGTATATATGTTTATTTTATGTTATTAGATTAGGAACACAAAAAAAAACCAAACTATCGTGACAGGATGTTTAGGATTTAATTTCGTTTTTAAAAGTTTGAATAATAAATTAAAAACCACATACATTCCTTCCTTAGATCGACCTTGGGAGTATACTTATCATTTTCTACGAAATGATTCGTGCACTTGCGAGAGTTTTACAAATATTAAAACCAAAGTATTTGCGAGAATTGGCGATGCCGGTTTTTGCTCATCAGTTCACTAGACTGATCCCACGTTTCAGAGGAATGAGACTGAGAACTAAAATCAGAACGATGAGAAGTACTAGAAGAGTGATTCTGAGAATCAAGTAACTGTTGTAAGACTCTTAGTTTGACAAATACCAGGATTATTACCTTTGCCTTTGCTATTAAACCTTTGAGAGGACTTACCAAAGGTAGAGGCGTTAGCATGAAAAACTTGATCATGAGAGATTGATTTTGTCTCTTGACCATTCGTTCATATTGATCAAGCATATTGTGAAAGGAATTCAGACTAGGAATGGTCTCTCTTATGTTTATACCATTCACACGTGGAAGGTAATTAGGTCCAAGACTAACAAGATGATACAAAATAAGATCATGATTAGAAAATTGAGCTCCAATGTGATAAGTAGAAATTTAAAAGAGGTAGGGGGAAGACGAGAAGCTAAGAAAAAGGAGAGGTAATTGTATAATATTTCTTGTTATCAATTCCATAGTTCCTCGGCTATATATAGTTTTACAGATTATAGTGTGAGAAATAACAGAAAGGGAAATGCAGGAAAGTAACATAATGGGTAGTAGGAGTTACATGTTATTAGAGGGGTTGTTCAGAGAGTATCTTTCTAACGGTTTGGGTTGGTCCCCTCCTTTGTCGAGCCTCGTCCTTGCCTCAGCGCCGTGCATGGTTCCTTTTCCGCGCCTCGCGTGCCCACATTCTACGTCAAGCGCCTAAGCATACTTATGCTCGTATCATTCCATCCCCCTTTTAGAATCCTTATCCTCAACGATAAAGTTGGGATAGGATTTGGAAAAAAATTTGTGTGCCCTTTCCTTAGATAACTTAGGTTGGAGCGCTTGTAACACAATTTTCCACTCCAGCATAGAACTACCCATGACATCCACTTCAAGTCTAAGACGAACCACATAATCATAGATTTCACAACTCAACACAACATGTCTTATCCGGGCAACATCAACTAACACTCTTCCTGTTTCAGCACATCCAATCCCCCATGTAGACCCTATGATTAAATCAAGGTGGTATAACCTATTGGAATTTTTTTTTGATGATCTCATGGAGTTACACTTAAAACGTATGCCCACAAGTACACTATAAATATGAAAATTGACCTCATGTATTACCTGGTTCGCACCCAAATAGTGGGAACTTGCCAAGCTCACTAGCATACCCACGAAAGGGTATCCATATAGCCATTTATCCCTTCTTTTCATCACGATGAGCAGTTCTAATCCTTTGTCCCAATGCCCATAATCTCTCAAGCTAGAGATCACATAATTTACCAAAACCAAATTAGGTTCAGATGTCCATTTAAACACATTTCTGGGCACAAGATAGGTCATAGCACAATATTCCTTGAACACGTTTAGGGTTCTGATAGCATCGTGCTTTACAAACCTTTTATGGTGTGCCTTACCTTCTTACCATATACCTTAACTTTGACACCAACAGAGGTAGGATTTTTAACATAATCAAACAACCCCAAGATCATATCCATCCAATAAGTAGACAAAATTGATGACTCTTGATATGAATTTATTTTGACATGTTCACACCTTTTTTTAAGCATTGGCATGTTGGGTAGTGCTATTAGTTCGGATGACTCACCCAATGTATTCCTAAGGGTAGCCTTACAAGCAAGTTTACCCCAATATAGATAGCATCCTCTAGCATTTGCGGTTGCAACCTGTGTGATTGCTTTATTCGTTTTTTTATCATCAAGAGCATAAGTGCTTTCGTAAAATCTTTTGTCATTCCTAATCCCTTTATAAGCAATGACTACAACTCCTAATTCAGTAGGAAGTTCTTCTGCCCATACCAAGGCCAGAATCTTACTAACTCCAAAATTTTCTTGATGGAGGTCTAGGAGGTTCAGCTAAGCCAAAAAGCTCATAACAAAAGCTGAGTCAATTATGGTGCATATGGTCCCAATAGAGAGACGTTTGGGCAAGTCTAAGAGCTGAGTAGTTTTCCTTCCAACTTTCACTAAGGCTGGACTAATCTGCTCCTTTGAATGTCCTTTACTATTTGCAAGGGCCAGACATCCCATTTTTTTAAGTGACCAGTCTGATTCAGTTATACATCTCAGTTGCACCTCTGCCAAGCTATTTGGCTTTTCTATAAAGGCTAATTGTGATTTAGCTTTAGTAAGAGGCTGCTCATTTTGATGCAACTGAAACTTAGTTATTTCAAGGCTTTCTGTGCAACTTGATAGATCCTTTGCAAGGCTGTCTTTCTCTAATTTTAGTTGCTGAGACTCTTCCAATGGGAATTTCCAAGATACAATATTCGAGGCATATCCCAACACTAAATTCCTATCACATTGTTTCATTATCTTAGCTTCTGTGTGAATCCCATACGGTTTAATTGTAGCTTGGTTGATAATCTGTGTAGCCCATCTGTTTAGTTCTAATTTATATATGTTCTTGAATTCTCTCAATCTCTGATTTTGAATTTCTGGCTAATTTGAGGAGCTTTAGAGTGATTTTCTCAACGATCTATAGAGGCACCTATTTAATTGAGGTAGAATGGCCTGTCTAGGCTGAGAGGACATCAATGGAAAAGCTAAAACAAGTTCGAAGGAGCTAAAATATTAGGTTGGAGTGTTCTTCTACTAGAGAATCTTCAGCACTCATAAGAACCTTCTCCAGGTGCTTTTCACCCCATGAATTCGCTTTGGTACTCATAAGAAAGTGAGACTATTTGATAGCAATATTAGGTTCTACATTCTTAGACAGTTTGGAATGGAACCCCTGTAAGGTAGTTTTCCATTCCTTTAACCGACACAGAATTATTATCCATGGGTTACAAGAAACATACTCATTTTCTACTATTTCTTCAAACAACTTATATAGATAAGTTGTACCTCTCCAGTTCTTATACCATTCTTCAAGTTACTGGTCTCAGGAATAGAATATGACTCATACTCAATTTTTATATTACTGGTATGAATTCGAATTTCTAACTTTTCATTTCGAAGATTCTTTGCTGTTTTTTGAGTAGCTGGGGAAACACCTTTCTGTGACTAAACAGATGGCTGGTACACTAGGAACTTAGAGGAAGTTTATATTGGAGGGTAGTCATCATTGTCCTCATTCTATTAAATCATGACGTGGTCTCTATTTTCTTCTTCATTTTCTTCGAGTTCAGAGTGAGTAAATTTGGGCAAACCCTTGACACCCTATTCTTCGTTTTCTTTGATTTTAGATTGGGTTGGGTAAACCCAGTGCGTGGCTGTTTGTTATAGGGACTACACGGCAAAAAAATGACCCAATTTTTAGCCCAAGCAAGGGAGGCTCGCGAGACTTCACTTTGGTGTCTGTATAAGCCGCCTTCTCGTCCTTAGGTACCCTAGGGAATTGGTTCTTACATAATTGGGGATTTATTGAGTCTAACCTCACGTATCCCATGCGGTCGAGCAAGTCTCTGAGACGAAGGAACTAGTGGGTGGAGCTTCCTATTTCTCGAAGGTTCTCGATGATCTACTCATATGATTGCCAAGAGAGGTTGCCAGTGGTGAGCTGCGAGCGACGCGCAGAGCTATCACATCAGCTTGCAAATCTTGTAGGATGACATTGAATCTTTCTATATCTAACCCAGATGGCACGAAGGAATCAGATTCCTCATGAGATGTCTCTATGCTGGATCGGTTTCGATCGTCCATGGTTTGAACCGACTTTGATACCATTGATAAGTAGAAATTTCAGGGAGGTAAGGGGAAGAAGAGAAGCTGAGAAAGAGGAGAGGTAATTGTATAATATTTCTTGTTATCAATTCCATAGTTCCTCGGCTATATATAGCCTTACATATTATAGTGTGAGAAATAACAGAAAAGGAAATACAGGAAAGTAACATAATGGGTAGCAAGAGTTACGTGTTGTCAGAGAGGTGGTTTAGAGAGTATCTTTCTAATGGTTTGGGTTGGCACCCTCCTCTAACGAGCCTCATCCTTGACTCAGCGTCGTGCGTGGTACCTTTTTTGCACCATGCGTGGTACCTTTTTTTCACCTCGCGTGGCCACATGCTACGCCAAGCGCCTAAGCGCACTTATTGTCACAACCTTAATTTTTCAAGTATCGATCGTGCAGCACTTAGCACCATCTGTTGCACTAAACCTGCCTTTGAATCTGAATGAAACTCCAAAGAGAATAGAAAGACTTTGCAAAGAATGCTTGGTATTGCTCTAGAGAGAGTTTATGTTACAAGATGCTAAGAATTCCCAAGGATGTATACAAATGAAGACCAATTGGTCTATTTATAGTGTGGCTTCTAAGCTTAAGATTATGCCACCACTTTCTAGATAATTCTAAGCCTAGAATATACAAGAGTGTTCTAGGTTTATGTACAATGTGCCACAAGGCTCTAGGACCTTCTAGCCAACTCTAGAGTCTTCTAGGTTTTTCTAGCTCCTTCATGCACATTCCGGGATGTTCCGTAAGATTCTAGGGGCTTCTACATCCTTCCCGAACCATCCGGCACGTTCTAGAACATTCCAGCCCATTCTAGCACCCTCCAGCGTACTCTAGAACATTCTAGGGTCTTCAAGCGTGAGTTGAGTCCGTCCAAATCTAGCCCTTTCTAGACTTCTCTAGGCAACTCTAGAACTTTCCATGTAGAATAGTCTAGTTCCTTTAGGCAACCACCATTTATTTTGGATTTTTTGGGTCAATTTGAGCGGGACGTGACACCCTCCCCCACTCAAGTTCGCGACGCCTTCGTTGCGCCTTCAAGCTTGAACCTCTCTATGTCCTCTTTGAATTGCCACAAAGAATCTTCAAGTTCACAACTTGCTTCTATTTCTGGGGCATTTTTCCACTTGACCAAGTATTCCCGATAACTTGGTACACCCCTACGCCGGATCAAGCGGTCTGCCAAAATTGAGTCCACCTCTTTGTCGAAAGAGGTTACCACTGCGGTAGGTTCCCTCTTGGATTCTCCCCTACTCATGTCTTCCTTTTCTCCATGAAAGGGTTTTAGCATACTTACATGAAAGACCGGATAGATTTTAAGCTTTGGAGGGAGTTGTAGTTTGTATGATACCTTACCGAATTTCTTGAGGACAGGAAATGGTCCCTCATATTTCCCCTTATGAACCTTCTGCAAGGACTTGAATTGTTGGGGCAATAGTTTAACCAAGACCAAATCTCCTTCCTAAAATTCCACCATCCTCCTTTTCTTGTCAGCCCACTTTTTCATCTTTTTAGATTCCTTGTGCAAATAGGCTCGGGCCAACTCCGCTTGTTCATGCCACGCCTTGGCAAACTTGAAGGCAACAGGGCTCTTCCCTTCATAACTCGTGGCCAAGGCATGAGGAGTCATGGGTTGTTGCCCCATGACAATCTCAAAGGGACTCTTTACGGTGGACTCACTTCTCTACAGATTATATAAAAATTGGGCTACATCCAATAGCTTCGCCCAATCCCATTGATTGGCACTCACAAAGTGCCTGAGATACAACTCCAGCAACGCGTTGGCGCACTCTGTTTGTCCATCACTTTGAGGATGAAAGCTTGTAGAGAAGTTCAAGTCTAATCCCAACAACTTGAACAATTCCATCCAAAATTTTCATGTGAATCGTGGGTCTCAATCATTCATGATATTGGATGGAATCCCCCAATGCTTTACAACATGTTTGAGGAACAAGCGTGCTGTCTCACCTACCGTGCAATCCGTTGAGGCAAGTATGAATGTTGCATATTTGCTTAAGCGATCAATTCCCACAATAATGCTGCCAAAGCTCTCTGATTTTGGCAAGCAAGTAATGAAATCCATTGAGACACTTTCCCATGGTCTCTTTGGAATAGGCAGTAGTTCTAGCAATCCTTCGGGTGCATGCTGATCTATCTTGTCTTGTTGGCATACAAGACAAGTCCTCACATAAGCTTCAACATCATCTCGTAGTTGAGGCTAGTAGTAGATTGATTTGATCAAAGCAAGGGTGCGCCTCATTCCTGGGTGTCCAGCCCACAGTGAATCATGGCACTCCTTGATAAGCTCCTTCCTTAAGCTCCCCCATTTTGGCACGAAAATACGATTCTGCTTGGCATAGAGTAGTCCGTCACTCAGCCAAAATCGCCTTGTCTTTCCTTCCTTAATAAGGGCAAGGAGGTTTTAAGCAAGGGCGTCATGCTCCAACCCTTCTTTGATCCTTTCCAACAAAGGGCTACTTGGCCTACTCAAGGCATCTAGCTCCGTCTTTCCACTTAGTGGGTCAACCACCACGCTTCCGTTACGCACCTCTGATTTTTCCACCTGATCAGGGCTCATTGTTGGTGGTCTTGTGTCGAGCTCCAACTCCACTTCATGGTCCACCTCTCTCCTTGGAGGTAATCGTTTGGGCGAGGCCTCATGCATCACCCCATGGGACTTATCTAAGACAACTTGCACGTCCGTCGGTAAGCTTGGCTTTGACTCCTCCTCCTCGTCATATTCTTTTGAGATGGTCAGGTAACTCTCTTCGTCCCTCTTCAATCCCCTTTTGAATTGAAGTGTCGAGAGAGCTTGGTTCGTACGTTTGGTGGTCCTGTCCGTCGGTACCACGCATGCCTTCGATCCATCCATAATACACATAGAGTTTGAGCATGGCACCAAGAAAGCTCTAACCTGGTCCAAGAACTCCATGCCGAATACCATTGAGTATTCGTCTATAGGCGCCACTGATAAGTCCACTTGGCCAGTCCAAGCACCAAGAATGACCTTAACTCCTCGAGCGACTCCATGTAATGGCAATGCTGCTAAGCTAACTGCTTTCAGAGATCCCCCTCCATGGACAACCTTTAGGCCGAGTCTCTTTGCTTTCTCCACTAAAACAAAGTTATGAGATGCACCTGTGTCAACCAATTCTTTGGCGACCTTCTCATTGATGGTGACATCCACGTACATCAAACCTACGGTTCTTTGGGGCGCTCTACATTGCACCAAGTAGGCGCAAAGAACCCATCTTTGCACCTTCGTCCGACTCACCTCCATCCTGATCATGAGTGGAAGCGACTAAGGCACTCAAGGCCTTTCTTTTCGGACATTCCCGTGCCCAATGCGGTTCGTCACAAATGAAGCACGTTACACGGGGCTTTGAGGCACCACGATCCTCTTTTTCCTTCCCCTTGTTCCGTGGTTTAAATGAGGAGCTATCTTTGTGGTTTTTGGGTCCCTGACTTTTACCATGGCTTCCCCCACTCTTTCCTCCAACAAACTTCTTATCTATGGCTTTGGAGCTCTCTTTGTTTATGGAGTAATCAATAAAGCTTTTTGCGCTCACAATGGCCGAAGACAAGTCTTGGACACCACGTCGTTTGAGCTCAAGGTTAGCCCACGATTGGAGCCCATCCATGAACAAGAATAGGGCATCCTTGTCGGATGTGTCAGGAACTTCGAGCAGTAGGGTTGTGAACTCCTTCACATAGTCCCTTATACTACCCGTTTGCTTTAACCGTCGCAATCGACCTCTTGCCTCATCTTCAGCATTAACGGGGAAGAACTGCATTTTGAACTCCCTTTTGAAATCTTCAAAGGTTTCAATCGTGCAAACCCCTCGTTGCACATCTCCATGCCTCCATCTCCACCACAACATAGCAGTATCAGAAAAATACATGGCAACAGTTTGGATCTTACTGGCATGGTCTGTTATGCCAGTAGCCTTAAAGTATTGTTCTAGCCCCCATAGGAAGTTCTCCACTTCCCTAGCATTCCTAACACCATTGAAGGTCTTAGGCTTGGGAACATCCATCCTCTTAGATTCAATGATAGTGGTTGTGCTAGTTCTCGCGGCCATCGCCCGCTTACATAGAGCTAGATCACCACCCATGTCCTCAACTTTAAGCAACACGTTAGCGAGTTCTCTTTGGACAAGATCTCTTACCTTGGCGAGTTCAGCTTTTAACCCATCAATCTCTTGCCTTAACCCACCGTCTAGCTCGTTGAGGGACATCTTAACCGCTGCGTGGATCTCCATATCCTCGGCCTCCAAGCCATTGCAACATTCTTTTAAGCTGTCCACCCTGTCGAACAGCTCCCCTAAGCTGTCCTGCGCACTCCCCACTCGTGCTTCTAAGCTAGAAAGTATGTCTTTTGACTTGGCTCGAGATTCTTTTGATGGTTTCCGGGTTTCCTCACGGCCACGTTCCATAGGTGGAACATCGACGCTTGGTGTAGATGGAGCAGCGTTCTTCATTATGCCAAAGGTAGAAATGCTTCAACCGAAAGCTCTGATACCAACTGTCACGACCTTAATTTTTCAAGTATCGATCGTGTAGCACTTAGCACCGTCCGTTGCACTAAGCCTTCATTTGAATCCGAATGAAACTCCAAAGAGAATAGAAAGACTTTGCAAAGAATGCTTGGTATTGCTCTAGAGAGAGTTTATGTTACAAGATGCTAAGAATTCCCAAGGATGTATACAAATAAAGACCAATTGGTCTATTTATAGTGTGGCTTCTAAGCTTAAGAATATGCCATCACTTTCTAGATAATTCTAAGCCTAGAATATACAAGAGTGTTCTAGGTTTATGTACAATGTGCCACAAAGCTCTAGGACCTTCTAGCCAACTCTAGAGTTTTCTAAGTTTGTCTAGCTCATTCATGCACGTTCCAGGATGTTCCGTAAGCTTTCAACGGCTTCTACATCCTTTCTGAACCATCCGGCACGTTCTAGAACATTCCAGCCCATTCTAACACCCTCCAGCGTGCTCTAGAACATTCTAAGGTCTTCAAGGGTGAGTTGAATCCGTCCAACTCTAGCCCTTTCTAGACTTCTCTAGGCAACTCTAAAACTTTCCATGTAAAATAGTCTAGATCCTTTAAGCAACCACCATTTATTTTGGATTTTTAGGAACAATTTGAACAGGACGTGACATTATGCTCGTATCACCATGCCATCTAGATGATAAGAGATTTCTTTTACTTGAAGGAAAACAGACATATTCTCTTTACGAAGATGCTGAAGTTGTGATTTCAAGTCCGAAAATACGAGATTGAGAGTCAGACCTGAAAACAGTTTCTAGAGAGATGCTCGACACATGGATGGACATCTTGCTAGACACAGTGCTGAAAATACACACCCCTTGAGCATGGAATTTAAACGCGCCCAACTCAGAAATTTTATAATAGAAATGGAATTTGTAGAATCACGAAATCGCGAAGGCTGAGAGTGTGAACCATCAATGAAACCTTCTAATCCATAAGCTAAAATCCAACCCTCCATTTGTGCTCGCCAAAGAAAATAGTTGTTGTGATTCAACTTCACAGATACAGAGATTGAGTTTTGTGTTGACGAAGAGAAAATTTGAGCAAGAACAACGATACAAGAAACACTCTACATAATAGGACTGCGAATATGTGTCTAAGATAGTGAAGGCAGAGCCAATGAACGAGATAGAATCTTGAAGTGAAAATATCTACTACTTTTCATTAACCATAGAATTACGCAAAGTAAGTATTTATAAAGGAATATTACAAGAGAAACCGAACCCAGATCAGCTATCGGATGACTACACGATGATGTGGCTAAACAACAATAACAAACATGTAAGATCCCATATCCGTATATCAACTATCACACACCAGTGTACATGTTACGTATACTCCTAACAAATTGCCCGAGTATATGTTTAAGTTCGGAACTTGATAAAAGGAGAATGGGATTTTGCCGTTTTTAACTTTTTTTGAATCAAAACAAAGAGAAGCTGTTTTTCTAGCCTCTTGAAAAGAACTTGATTAATATGTATCACTAATTTCATGGGAAGGGTGCTCTGGTTTTCATATGAGTCTGTTCAATATCAATGACAAAGCCTTTGTTATGTTGCTTCCTATAATCTGCCATGGGATTGATCCACTCTGGCTCCGCTATCTCCACCCTGGACGTTTTCAATGCATCCGATGCTATATTGTACTTCTCATCCCTCAGCTGCACAAGCTCCGGCTTAACCACACCATGGCTTACCGCTTGTGGTGACACCATTAGCGCTGGTGCACCCAATGGAAGCGCATCACCTAAATACATAATATAAAATATTGAAGGACCCTTTTGGATGAATTTAGTTTAGAAGTAAATTTAAGAAAAATGATTTAAATGAGATAGTTTGGTTAGTAGTGATAAATTACTAAAAATAGTTTCAATTAACTCTTTAACAATTAAGTTAGAAGAGGTGTATACATCGTTAATTATTTCTTCTAAAAGTATTTTGTTTTCTTAAAAATGAAAATAATGTTTTACCAAATTTTGAAATCACTTATGAAAATTACAAAATATTCTTACAAATTTTAAGCTATTTGGAAAAAAAATTAAATAAAAAAGATAAAGTGATTCAAAATGACCCTAAATATCATGTTTATAGCTAGTTTGTTATATATATGCACAGTGTGATTAAAATAATTGTATCTAATGAAAATTTAGGCTAAGTAGTAGATAGAAAGGGGGGTGGCTATATGATCTCTAAAGTATATCAAGCAATTAAGTTTGTTATGTATATGCATAGTGTGATTAACATAGTTGTCTACTGTAAATCTTTTAAAACTTTAAATATATTTGATAAAACATGCAGAGTTTCTTAATTATGTTATTTTATTTTCTTAATAGTTTAGTATTTTTATTTTATAAAAATCATCTCTTTTATAATTTAGTTATTTTACTTATAAAAAAATGACAATATATAATAGAATATATATTATTTATTTAGTAATTTAATATTTTTCTATTATATACTGTCATTTTTTTATACGACACGGTAAAATATCTTATCTGATACAGTATATACTGTAATTTTATTTTTTAAAAATTATTTATTTTTTGTAATTTAGTTATTTTACTTGAAAATATACCACAAGCTAGGATTTAAATTTTATAAGTTTGAATAATATAATTGTTAAAGTTTTAAAAAATAATGCTTAAAATTTAGTGAGTAATGAAATAGTACGGTTACATTCATATTTTACCTTTATCAATCTGCCAAGTGCACCAGAATTTGCCATATGTTTTGGCAAAATTGTCAAGGTCGTGTTTACCGACGAATTCAGGCACTCGTGGATTGACCCACAAACCTGATTTGATCTCGTAAGCATGAGAATGCCAAAGCTTCTGCTCATCAGGAGGCAAATCTTCAAATATCTTATCCGACACTATATATTCTACTCCTGCACATCGTAGAGTACGTACTATAACCAAAATCAACATTTACATTACAGAACATAAAAATGGATCAATTAGAGCTCCTTCATAATTAATACCGATGAGTCGGGCATCCGGGCGATCGGAATCGTAAACTGCACACTGGAGGAAGTCTTGGTTGAGGCGGGAGACAAAGTGGTGGGTCTCAATCTGTCGGCTTGTGTCATGGCTGTAGATAGCGAAAGTACAGACGTGTTGGTTTATTTTCTTGATTGGTTTCATGGACTGAATCATTGCAGCTCCTTTGTCAATCATGTGTTGTTCCATTGTCATTGGGTGTCCTGGTGTTGGATTGCCGGTGTCGTTCGGCATCGGAGAGTGTGGTTGGTCACTTGAAGCCATTGATGTAATTTTTGGAAATCGATTAACCGAACAGTTTGAGATGATTATGTGTTTGTGAAATTGGGATTGAGGGTTTAAAAGTTTATAAGGTGAAGAAAGAAGCAAGTGGATGGCGTGGAAGTTTGTAAGGATTGCACGTAGACTTGCATGAGGGTTGAGTTGGCAGAAGCTAGAATATTGGGATGGCCAACTGGCGTTGGGAATGATTTTTTTTTTAAAATGTAATCCATGATAAATTACGAGAATTTTAATATTAAAAGTTTAATTTAACTAGTAAAATTATCGAATATTTTTTATAAATTTTATTTTTATATTTAAATTAATATAAGAAATTAATCTTAATATCATTCCAAAGTGTAGCATTTCTCTTATAAATACATTATTTTATTATATTTAATTATATTTGAGTTATTTATTTCTTTTTATTTTTATAACATCCATTTCAATTTTTTTAAGAATTCATCCAACCTTGTCAAACACAATGTTTCTTTTTATAAATAATAGAAACTGGCTTAAATTAATAAATTTTAAATAATAGAAGAATATATATTATTATGTCCAAATTTTCAAATAATTTTTAGGTATGATATGAAATAAAATACATGAGTATAAATTTATTTAATATTATTATTTATGTATTTTTAATATAAATTTTTTTACCCTAAATGTATTTATATTTATGCATTGATATTCTTCATATATCATGTTAATAAAAAAATTTATTTTAATATTTTATTTTACATATTAATATTCCTTTTAATTATTTTCTTTAAAGTATGCTGCATGTATTCTAGCTATGCATCAAATTTTACTGAGCATGGAACAAACATTGAAATGAAGAGGTGATTTAGTAGTGCTAAGTTTACTCCTCAATCGGGTAGGGAAATGGTTAATGTTTGGATTAACATTATTTAATATACCAATTCAAGTATTAAAATTATAAAAGAATTCCTCATGGGTATTGTGTGTTTGATAAAATACATTAGTACGTATTTAGTAAGATTTCAAGAAAGAAAATAATAATTATTCTTCTCGTCTATATGTTTGCTTTCATGAGTGTTTTCCTTGTAACAAACAGTGATTAATGTGATTAGAAGTGACTGAAAACAAAAGAAATATGATCTTATCAACAGAACTGAACTACGATAACACATTCAATAAAACAAAGATAGATTGAAAATCATATGGAAAAGGAATTTCCCATTTACATAATTTGATAAGCTTTTCTTTTTTCTTAATTAACAAATTTTGTTTCCTAAAAATTTCAAATCATGCCTTGTTTTTTGGTATTTAAGAGCATAGTACTCTCAGGCCTATACTTGTACCTCTTGGCAGCAATAACATAGATGCAGAAATTGATCAAACTCAATAGTGAAAGCAACCAATAAAACAAATTGAGATGGTTTTTGTTGATGTTGTTCCCAGCTAACCAACCTCCACTACTTGTAATTCCCTTGGTGGCACTATTAACAATCTTAACCATCACTGAACTTAAGTAGTACCCAAGTGCCATTGAGCTCCAAAGGAAGCAAGTAGAAATTGATTTAAGATTTTTGGGTGCCTCTGAATAAAAGAACTCAAGCAATCCCACATATGTGAACAAGTCTGCAATTCCAAATATAAAGAACTGAAAAGATAGCCAAAATGTACTAATTGGCAATGGCTGCAGTCCTGGTACTGCATCTAGCATGTTATTGTCTCGAGCCACGCCTTTTCGCTTAACTTCCAAAATGGCAGCTGTGGCCATGGATATGGCAGACAGAACTAAGCCAACTCCTATCCTCTGAAGATGCGTAATACCGGTGGGAATGCCGGTGAATTTGCGCACAAAGGGGACGAAAACACGGTCATAGAGTGGAATTATGACAATCATGAAAATGATAGGGATGATTGGGAGTGATGCTGGTGGGATTTTGAATGAATTTGTGATGACCTTTGTGTCCATGGTTAGCCCTTGTTGTATTGAGAAAGTTTGGAGCTGAGCCAAACATAGTGTCATTATAATTGTGCAGCAAAATATTGGGATCATACCATATATGATTTTAGCATTTTCCACTTGGGTAACCCTACAAAGTTTCCATTGACTTGGAGCTGGTTGTTCTTGATCATGAGTTTTCTCTGTTGGTTTAGTTTGGATAGCAGCTTTGTCAAAGAACCTGCGGTCCAATAATTAATTATGTTAACGTTTAAATGAAATTAATAAACAATCAAACTGTTGATAAATGTGTAAAAATAATGTTTACATTTTTCATGTAATAGTTGAAGTTTTTTAGAGAGTTGATAACCAATTAACTTTTAACATGATATCAGAATTAGAGTTCCTTTATTCAAGTTTTAATAAATTTTATTGTTAAATTATAATTATTTGACATACATGTTACATAAAAACAACATGTATAAAGAGTGATAAATATATAAAAATAATATATATGTTTCTCCTAAAAGTTTAAGTTTTTGAGATAGTTTTGGTGACCAATTAACTCCTAATAGATCATTTAGATATTTTGTTTTTAATATTAATAAAACTATCGAAGAAAGTATAATTGAGAAATTAAGACCTGAATAAGTTTCTGTGTGGTAGAAATTCTACTTCCAAAGCAGCTTCTTTGTTCTTATTGATCTCATACAGGTCTGCTGGGTCCTCAGGAAGGCTGAGATTTCTGTTACGAATGGCTGCAACATAAACCTAAGAAAATGACAAAAAAGAACAATTCAACAAGTGATATGCTCTATACAATTTATGAAACAGATATATTATATCAGTATAGGCCTGTAATGAACAAGAATACTTTTGGATTTATCTGATCAGAATCTTCTAAATCCTAATACATCATATATACCTTCTATTTTTTTCTATACCCTTAATTATATCTCTAGTTTTCAAATTAAAGCGGATCTTAATTTCTAAAAATTTTAAAATTTTACCGATATCTTTTTTAAACTTTTAAAAAATACGATTTTAATGATTAAATTTTTAAAACTTTACTATAAGTCTTAAAATTTTGATTCAATAATATATATTTTAGTAGTTTAGTTAAGATTTATCTTTAAAATTTTAAAAATTTGAGAACTAAATAATACAATTTAAAAGTTTAAAAATCTATATAAGAAGTTTTAAAAATTTAATAATTAAATCATATATTTTAAAAACATATTTGTGAAGTTGCTAGTTTGGAACTAATGGATAACATGACATAACACTCTCATGTATAAAATTATTTTTAACTCCTTTCAACAAAAAAAAAATATAAGTTCATTTTTTTAGATCATAAATGAATATATATTTTTAACATTATAAAAAAAATATATGTTTTATTCGTGGAGAGATTTAAAAATAAAATTAATTAAATAATTACTTCATTTTTATTACGATTAATATTTAATTGAATAATTATAGTACAAAGTAAATTGATTCTATGACAACACTTGTACCACGACCTAATAAAACGTTAACTAATATAAGATAATTTCAATACATACCTGAATGATTTCAACAAGTGCACTATTTCCATGAATAACATGAATCCGATACATGGGCAATCCTGCTGCAAATATGACTACACCCATGAACATGGCTATAGCTGAAATCCCAAAGCCCCAATCCCATCCTCTATTGTCTTGGATCCACACAATTAGTGTTAAACTAACTGCACCTCCAACGCATAATGCTAACAAAAGCAAGTTAAAGAAGCTTGACATCTGCCTTGCCTCTTTTGGATCTTTATCTTCAAACTGATCGGCACCGTGTGCCGGCAAAGCAGCTTTGACCCCTGCGCTGCCGACAGCCAACATGTACAGAGCAATGAAAAGTAAAGCAGCCTGGCCACCAGACACTTCCTCACAACCAGAGGTTTGGTCAAAGACATTGCAAAGTGGTGGCTTAAGCTTTCGGTAGTGAGCTTGTATAGTCAACGATGCCATTCCCTGAATTTACAAGCGATTTTAAACATATCATTTTTTATTTTTTTTAATCTTTGATACACGTAACTAGCCAACTCAAATAAGATAATAAAAAAAAATAACACTCTTAAACTTGTAAACACAACAATAATAATACCACTTATGTATACCTATTATATTTTTTCTAATTCTTTTTATTTTGAACGGTTTTTAATTGGATTACTTTCAAATTAAATTACGGTTATCTAGACTCATTAAATACTAAAAGTCGTCTAATTTAATATTGTTTAATATTATTATGATATTATTTTTGTTGTTATAAATTTTAAGAGCGTTATTTTTCACAAATTTTAAAAAATTTAAAGGTTACCACTAAAAAACATTTAGAACAAGATTCAAACTTTAAAGATAATAGCTAACTCAGAGTAAATTAACAAATATATAATTTGAAAGTTATAAACGTATTATCTAAATATATCGAGTGATAAAAATAACATTCAATTATAATTAATGGTACAAATGTACCATTGTGTTATCTTTCATTAGTTACATTACATTTTTGGTGGTAGATTTGTATAACGAATAAGGAGTTTAGTGATAAATTTGTACCATTATAAGAAGTTTAGTAATATATTTGTACAAATAATAAGAAATTTGATAGTAGATATTCATAACAGTGATATATTTGCATCATCAATAATACTTGTGTACTATTTTTGTTATTCTATAAAATTAGATGATATGTTTGTAATTTTTACGATAATTCATTGATATATTTATTAGTTTATCATATTAGGTGATCATAATATATTTTTTGAGTTATTTTAATGTCCAATATTTTATTCAAGAGGAATATCATAAAAATATTAAAAAAAAGTAATACTATTTACCTTTCAATTATTACTTATTTTTTATTGAAAAAAATATTGAATTTATAACGAAGTTTTGATTAATAAAAATCTAAAAATTAAAATAAAAGAAAAATAATTTCATTTTATGTAAGTAATTTCTCTATTTCTATAAGCATTATAGGCATTAGATTAAAAAATTTCTTTAATGAGAGGTGAGGGGTGAGTGTCGCTCTTGACCCCACATAGATCTGCTTCTATCAATGATTTTTTTTTTACATACAACTATAGCATTGATAAGTGATGAAACGGGTACATATTAATACTTTATTTTTATAAAAAGGAAAAAAAAAATGTTATACATAAAAATGAAATAAATGACTACTAATAATAATTACATACAACATGTCATATTTAAAAATTTCTCCTATCAATGTGTACGTTTCTTCATAGAATCACAAAATAAATGCTTTGTGAAATGTAAAATCTCGTGTTACTATATATTAATATATATTTTATTTGCTTTTAAAGTAGTTATTTTCATTTTTGTCTCAAAATGAATCCTGTGTATAAATAAATCAAGGCTAGATTAGGAAAAGATGAAGAGATAAAAATGATACCAAAAATTCAAGGAAGCCAGCAATGAGGACAGTTTTGAATCTGCCAATATAAGTATCAGCAAGAAAGGCCATGAGAATGGAGAGAATATAACAAGTGCCCATGAAATTGGTGAGTTCATTAGCTGCATCTGCTAATTCAAAGTGCATTACTCCAATGAAGTATGTCACCAAGTTCACTGCCAGTGCTAAAGTAGCCATGTTCTCAAATCCAAAGGTGGCTGAAACATATGTTTTGTATACCCAATTCATTAGTTATAATAATTATATAGAATAACAAATCAATATAATTAAACTCATTTTTACACGTTTTAAATAAAGATAACTAAGAAAATATAATAATATTAAGTTTTTTAATTTACTTAGAATAAGCAAAGAAGTTCTGATTCCTCCATGTTCATACTTCAAAGCTGTTCTTCCTTTCCAATCCACCTTCCCTTCAACAAGATCAGATTTCTCCTACAAAAAGAGAATACAATTTCAAGTATTATTACATTAAATGAAAAAGAGAGGAAATTAAAAATAAAAAGGGTATTTGAATTGAGAAAAGTAAAGACACAAATTGAAAAGAGGAATTGATCACCATGGCTTCAAGGTTGTTCTGTAGGCCTATGGTACTAGACATGAAATATTGCAGAAATCTACAAACATTAATCGAAAAGATGTATGTATAAGCACCCTAATTAATAGGCTAAAAGATTTCTATTTATAGTCTTTTTTTTGTTTTTAAAATGGTTTCAGTTACGTAGTATAATGTTAAATGCCATATATTTGAAGTTTGGACTTGGCAGTAGTGACGACCTTTTTTCGTCATGATTAATGGTACTCTTCTTTTTGTTTCAACATCAATTCATGTTTTGCAAGTTAACTTTGCCGACTTGGTGTTCAGTCGCATTGTCTCAATTGTACATAGATTTATTTATTTTAAATAATTATAATATCAATTTATATATAATGATTTATTAAATTAATAAATTTTAAGACTAAATTCTTTTTTGCCTATGTACAAAACTACATAATTTGACTCTTACATATACAATATTAAGACCTAAATATTCCTATATTTATCTTCATAAGAAAAAAAAGAATCATGGAGTTTTGACAATCATTGTCGATCTTAGGTAAAATTTCAAACAATATTGTCGACTTCTTGTAAACTTTCTGACTACCTCGTTGAATTCTTGTTACTTTTTGACCATCTTGGTAAGGTATTTGAGTGAAATGCCATGGTAAGGCATTAGTAAGCTATGGTAAATCATTGCCAAGTTATAGGATGGTATTGTATTAGTGTAGTAAGGCATTGACATGCTATGGTAAATCATTGACACAATGCGGTAAGTCATTGGCAAGCTATAGTAAGGTATTGGAAAGTTGTGACAAGATATTGTTGGTAAGGTATTGGCCCAGTATGTAAAGGCATTGGCATATTATAAAAAGACATTGGTTTAGTATGGTAAGTCATTGGCATACTATGAGAAGACATTGACTCAGAGTGGTAAAGTATTGGCAAGCTGTGGGAAGGCATTTGTCCAGTACGAAAAGGCATTAGCATGTTGTGGTAAGATATTTTCATGCCATGATAAGGCATTGACAAGCTATGTGAAGGCATTGGCGTATTGTGGTAAGGCATTGACAAACTGTAGCAAGGAATTGACTTAGTATGATAAGACATTAACAAATTGTGTGAAATGTATTGATCCATTGTGGAAAGACATTGACATATTATGGGAAGACATTGGCATGCCATGATAAGGTATTGGTAAACTGTGAGAAGGCTCACTATGATAAAGAAATATTAACCTTATCACTATCGTGTAAGGCTTAACACAATAAGATAATGTCTTACTATAATAATAGTAAGTCTTTCATCAAGTATAAGTTGACACACAACAATATATACATGCTAGCTTTATTAGTATCATGTTAAGTCTTACCATGACAAGATAATACCTTATCATAATAATGATAAGTCTTCCCTAAAGTTATATGTTGACACACAATTGTAACCAAAGTTCCGACAATTGTTGCCAACATTTGGTGAATTTGCATACAACTATATGCTAAATTCATCCATTTTTTTATGATTTTTTCAAATTTTCATGACTTTCTGATTAACACGTCAAAACTTCAGTTAATGTTTTGGTGAGCAAGAACAATAAATTAGACATGCATGTACTATATAAATAATATAACAACTTTAGTTAAAAAATTGAATCTAACTTAAATTCAAATGATTTTAAGTACATTTGAAAAATTTATTTCAGTGTTATCTATTTTTTAAAACGTGTTATTATAAGATATATTTTAAAATACTCCTAGTAGATTTTTTTTGCCTTTTCATATTCTTAATATATATAATGTATTTATAAATTAATAAAAAATGTTATAAATGTATATTTATATTTTTTTATTCTATTTAATTTGGCTCGTATATAAATTTAGCATCAACTTTATTAAAAAATATTAATGTTATTATATTCTCACATATCGCTTATTTTTTTTTAAATTAAAACCATTCAACTTAAATAATTTATTTTAAAAAATAAAATGACCACAATAATTTAAAGGCCATTAGATTTTCTTTTTGTTTTTATTTTTTTAATGAAACTAGAATAAACTTGATTTATAAAACTATAATAAAGTGCAATAAATGATGTGTTGTGGTCAAATGTAGTCAAATCTCGTACCTTTTTTTACGAATATTAATTTTATTGATATATAATCAAAACTGTTATTATATATATATAAAAATTACCATTTTTTTTAAATTAACCTAACCAAATTTATATTTATGGTTAATAAAAATTGAATATATATTTATATTATATTTTTATATACATATATAATTAAGTAATAAAATTTAATTAATATTAAATTTTTTTATTTTTATATATATTTTTATTTTACTTCAAAATATATGCTAAATAACTAAATAATGAAAATAATATTGATAATTTAAATAATTTAGTTAAATAAGAATTATTTCAATTTTTTAATTTTTAAAACTATACTTTTGAAATATTTAAAAAGTATCATAGATAAATCATGATGAAATTATTACGATTAATAACCGATTATTATTATTTGATTATTATTTAAATATATCAAAAATCGATGCAAGACGGTAATGGTTATTCTTGTCCATCCCTAGTTGGCATTGTAGCGAGGCTCACTCATGCACGTTGACTTAACAGTGAAAATGTTATAAGATGGTGAAGGAGTTATGCCACAAATTAGCCCAAATGACACTTAAGTTTAGTTTCTTGTGACCAAACCCAAAATTGACATTTTTTTGCATGTGCAAGACACGTGCCGTTTTAAAGGGGTAAATTAGTCTTGTTTGGTTTAACGAAATTTTTTTTCCTCTAAGATAAAAGTAGTTTTACAAAAAGTAATTTTGGGATAAAAATGATTTCATAAAAATATTTTTTATATATAAAATTGTTAACCTTTGAAATAAAAGTCATTCAAAAAATGTAATTTGGGATAAAAGTATTTTAGTAAAAAGTGATTTCGGATAAAAACAATTCCAAAATCAAAATGATATCACAAAAAACTTAATTAAAAATAAAAATAATTTTACAAAATAAATATTTTTTAAAAAATAAAATTATTTTGGCCTATGAGATAAAATGATTCACGAAAAAATTTCAGAATAAAATTGATTTTGCAAAAATCTTAATTTTTCACTATAAAATTGCTTTGATAAAGATACCAGTGATTTCACAAAAAAGTAAATTTGATATCAAACTAATTTTGAAAAAAAAAACTTATTTTTATTAAACACTAAATTGACCAATTTATCCCACTTAAAAGTCACATGATTTACATTATTTTTTCTTTGATCAGAAGAATTTAACTTATATGTATCTTCCAAAAACCTAGGAGACATATAGTTTACCACTTAAAAGCAAATAATTTTTTTTAAGTTAAGAAAGAAAAATTACTTAAAAATAAAGAAAATTCAACCTAATAATTCCAACATCAATTATACATATTGTATAACCTAAGGAGTAAAGGTAACTAAATGACTAGCAAACCAACTAGTTTAAACAATAACAATTTTTCTTCTAACAATCTACCTTGGTAACTTAAGAAAAAAAATCCAATTTAAAGACTCAACACAAACAACTAATAAAAAGAGACTTTAGCACACTCATCAAACCAAGACCTTCGAAAACAATATTAGACACCTTCTTGATTGTTTGACTAAAACAAAAGATAAGCAAAATTAGACCACAATAAAAGAAAAACAAGAACCAACACTCCAAAAATTGCAAAATTAGATCACAATAAAAGAAAAACAAGAACCAACACCCCAAAAATTCCAAAACCACGCACATTAAGATAATATTTAAAAACACATTAAAATAAATAAAATGATCTCTAAAAAAATCTTAGTTTTAAAATAAAATAAATTGTTACCAAAAGTCTAAATCTGTAGCCAAAAGATCTTGTTTGAATCTTACAACATTTTACCAACGAGTGCCTTTAGACTTGAAATGTCATGAGTACAATGTCAAACTAGATAGAATTCATTCATTAGAATAATATCAAAATAGATGGTAACAAATCCAAACCAATAAACAAATTAACTTTAATACAACAAAAAACAAAGAATAATCAACACTCCAAACATAGAAACATTACCGGTCAATATTCAAGAACTAAATCACATAACTAATTTGATTTTAATAATCGAATTAATCTAAGAAGTATGTTAAAATTATAAAATGACTATTTTTTTTTCAATTTTTAAAGTAATTCTAACAGATTGCATGATATAAGAAGCATGAATATACAAATAGTATAAAATTATATGATATTAACATGGAAAAGCATTTGATACACTAGAACTCAAGATGCTACGGAATTGACTTTTATTGGATGAAGAGTGGATGTCAGCTAATTGATTGGGCCAAATCATAATAAATCTTAGCGTGCATGTTCTGTGCGCTATTTTCTTTCTTGTTTGATTAAGGCTTGGTATGTCATCTTTAATGATTGCATATCCTTGAATAACTTGGATTTTAACTTAGAATTTCTTAATTGCTTAATTGTTTATTAGTTAATATCATCTCAATGTGAATAATGTCTATAAATTCCTTTATGAATAATGTCTATAAATTCCTAGTAAAACCAAGTAAATAATGTCTATAAATTCCTAGTAAAACCAAGTAAATAATGTCTATAAATTCCTTTATGAATAATTGAACAAAAAATTCCTTTATGAATGGTGGTGAGTTTTTTCAAGTACATCAATGAAAATGTGAATAATTTATTATGGAAATTTTGAAAAATAAAATTCCTTTCAATCTTTATTATATATACACAATAAGACGAACTAAGAATGAGGATGATAGTTTTAGGAGGGGGGAGATTGAGGATGATAGTCCAATTTTGTGCAGTGAAGGTTGTGAAAACAGTACCCACCTCCAAATATTTTTGGATTCTACTTCAATGAAGTTAAAAATTTGTTATATGTGCAATCCGTGTTAAGAGAGTTAATTGGTATATCTTATTTAACATATTATCAAAGCATTTTTTGAGATATGATTTCTATAATAACTCTTAAAATTAATTAAAATTCTCGAGTTAGTTAAGACTTATAAGAAAATAAGAATTTTTTTTTAAAGAAAATACAAGTGATCAAACTTTATAAAAACAAAAAAACTTAAATATTTATGAATTTTAAAGAATATATATAAAATAACCTCGTATAAGTTTGAACTTAAAAAAAATTGATATTTGATATTTTTTTTATGATATTAAAGCATAAGATTTTAAATTTTATAAGAATTTATTTTCCAACAAATTTTAACAATGAATATTTTATTTATTTATGAGTACAAATATGTTATGTATAAAGTATCTTTAATAGGTCAAATTAGACTGACTTTTTAAAAAGAAAAAAAAATCGAGATAGACATAATATATATCAAAATTATAATTAGAGAATTAATTTTGGTGAATGTGTGATGCCTATAAAAATTGAAATATAAAAATATGTTTTAATTTTGTTTCTTTAAAAAAAATCTTTATCTACCGTAACAAAACCACGAGAACGTAGTATAAAGATAGTTACTTTTGATGATTACTATAAATAATAAAAAAAAAACATACATCAAATCATCAATACATCACATCTTTTAAATGAAGTGTATTTTAAGGCCAAATGAATTCAATGCTTTAAAAAAAATGTAAAAGGAAAACTCCTACAAGCATAAAGCATCAATAGATGTATATACCCATCAAATTCCAAAAACATTCAAACACCAAAAATTGTTTATGGCCTTTAGGGTTCCCATTTGCTCTTGGACACAAGCATATGCCTGTATCATCAATCACTGTCAATCACTTTAAGCTTTTACTTTCTTATACTCTATCGATATGATTTTTTTATTAATATAAATCAATATTGAAAAATTTATTAATGTAAATATTATCGTCATTATTTCCATATATTTAGTCAAGTTTAATGAGAATGTTCGTCCACGTAAAAGAGTATGAATCTAAAATACACATTATATATGATTTATAATTTGTATAATTTTCTTAAATATAAAGGGTACTGTGACTTTATAAGTGTCATTTCTCATTCTCCCTGAACTAGAGTAGGAGCTTTTGTGATTGGAAAAAAAAAACGTTGATGTCATCGTGCATGTGAAGTCTATTTACCTATTAGTTTTATATAATTACTAGAGTGGTTCCAAAAGAAAAGTGACAAACTTCTTGTTACTGACGGACACTGAAAACTACTCTCTGACGAATTTGATTATGCCAACATCATTTATTTGTCAATAACACCCTCTAAGTATAGCATTATATCATAGGTACCTTTTAGTGCTTCTGCCTTGTATATTGTTTCATATTTGTCTTTATATCTATTTTACTCATGAATTGAAATTTCTTTTATGTAAAACGTTGATATTTCTTACATAATGTTTTCTAGCTGTCTAAACATAAAAGTTGTAATGATGATAGGTCAAGTTTGGACTAATGAAACTGGGAATGAAATTATCTCTACATGTTCGTATATTTGGTTGTATCATTAACATGAATGAAATGAAAAAAGATTAGTAATAAATAAGAAACATCATTCAACTATCTCCGTTAGGAAAAGTTATTCCATTCTAGCTGGAAATGATTTTTTTTTATGTTTCCTTCAACCGGCTGTAGATTATCTTTTTTCTTGCTTTTAATTTTTTTAGATTAAATAATATTTTTAGTTAATAATTATTATAAAAATATATTCTGTTTAAAGTAGAAAATAAAAATTAAAAAATATTATTTAAATTTTATAGAACATAATAATATATAAATTTTTATCATTCCATTCCAATTATAAACCAAATAATACGATATTATTCTTTTTTTAATTCTAATGATGAAATTAAATACTGCAATAATAATCCTATTTATATTTAATTATATTCTCGTTATCATTTTCTTTACTGCGAACCAAACGAACTCAATAATAGAAATGGTGTCCTTGTGTCCACATGGGTAATTGAATGCCAGCACCATGTCATACTTCAATAGAGTTCAATGCTCCTTTCTTTTTTTTTTCTTTTTTTTTTTGGCTGCTAAATCAATAGTAACTCATCATCAAAACTATCCATTGTGAGATAGTCTCACAATCACATATGACCATTAACATATACAACGCCAGTGAAAAACAACTACATACTGTGAATTGACAAGTAAAATACATAAGCCTAAAGTTCTTTAACAAAACTGGTGTTTAAGCTGACAAAAGAAAGTATCTAAATCAGATTTCGAAGGCAAACCCTCAGATAAATATTAAAGTGGCCAAGATGAATTACAAACAAAAATAACAAAATGTACAGAAACAGAACAGACTGCCTGTGCAAAGAATGCTCAACTACGAAACTAGTCAAAAAGAAAAAAAAATTCTAAAAAATATAATTAAGAAAATGTTTTAGTAGTTTAACAAGGAATATTTTATGCGGAGAATGATCTTTCCCTTGTCTACCCCAAGCTTTGCACCTGTAACCAACCAATGTCCTGGAATATCCTGTGGACCCTTCGACATTTCAGTCATGTCTACAATTTTTCCTAATTTTCCGAGTTGGCTCAAGCTGTCTTCTTTTCTATCTTCAGTTTTGTTTACATTTGATGAAGAAGAACCATCAGACCTTTGCGCAAGAGAAGGGGAGGGGTTGTGATCCCAAACAGACCGCCTTATCGTGCAGCCTGGTACTTTGGAGAAAAGCAGTTTGAGGTGTAATACATTTTTGGAACCGAAGTCCCAAACACCGAGCTGAGCCCCTGTGACGATGTGGACACCAGAGAGGTCTCCTATGCAAGTTTCCGTGTACTCTATTGGTGCAGTGCTTACATGGGAGAAGTTCTTCCACTTAATAGGTTCAAACCAACGACTGTCTTGCTCCTCAGGACCTTGCCACTTAGGTGCACCAATGGCCATGTGTGCATCCCAGTGGGGTTGAAGGATTTTAGGAAGAGACACTAAATGTTGCAAATTTATAGCAAGTCGATTCTGCTTGTTCCCTTCTAGGCTAAGCCTAAGCCCAGTGACTGGCTTACGGCCAACTGTTACCTATAAAATATTGGAACTCTTTAACTCGGGTTAAAGGAAAGCTCTACTTATGGCAATATAAATTAGACCACAAAATGATTGCAAGGATGATATGATGCATCTTTCATAAAAAAACTCTATGGCATACTCTCAAGGATATTTTTCATCTGTCCCTTTGGTTATACGAACTCGACGAATTTCCCAAGAATATTATCACAAATCAAAGTTACAAAGCTATTATATTTTACTTTACTAGATTTGACTGCCTATGCCATTCACATAATTTCACCTTTCCTACAATAGCATGCATGTAAAAATGTTTTCTTTACACAGTATGTGATATCAAAGCTTTAAGAAATGCTATGCACCTCTAACCCCCGAAGTTTTGAATCTTAGTGGATGCTCCTTTTATATAGCCAAAGAAAAAGAAACAGTAATATAATATGGTCGTTCCTTTTTTCCTAAATCATCATTCCTCGGTGAGTCTCTAGACTTAGAAAAATACCTGATCTGGGCTGACATAAAGCTTCGGACCCATCAAGCTGAACTGAAGAGATGGACACACAGGCTCCTTTCTTTGTAGATTATTCTGTTCAGGGGCCCAAACTAGAGCAATTTGAAAATCCAGAAAATATTGCAGATCTTCAATAGGTGGTTTGTCTGGGAAACAATGAGAAAATATCAGTAACATCTTAAAATAAGAGCTATTATATAGCACAAATGTGATATTTATCACTAATGGAAAACGTACATTAATCTGACAAAACTCTAGGAATATAGAAGCAGTAAACTGTTGCTAGGCTAGGCTAGGGATAGCTAGCTATTTAGACTTTAGACCGTTACACATGTTATTCATATATTCTTGGGACCAATGACATAAAGACATGTGTGACTGATGGGAGAAGAGCTGTTCCCTATACTCAAGTAATACTTTTTAGAGTTTTTGGTATCTTAGCTTGCCTCTTAAAGTTCTGCATACTCTGTTATCTCCATAAATTCTGAGAGAAAATACTCACTGAACCACGTAAAAACTGTGTTTTTTTGTTTTATCTTTGGTTTTTCACAAGGAATCAGTGGACTTGTTGTGAGTTCGATTCAGGCACCACAATTCCACAACAAAAGATCATGAACAAATTCCTAAAAGAATTGTAAGATTTCACAGTAAATAAAGTCACACAGTAGACTTTCTTTTCAGCTTATCATGACCAATACGCAACATCAATACATTAGTTGCCTCAAACTCCCCCAAGGAAAATAAAAAGTATAATTTGTCCAAATTTGGTTTTATTCATATTATCATCTGCGTTCTTCACTATTCTTTTTACTTATCACAATTGGATGACAAAAGTGCAAAAAAAAAAAAAATCCTATGTCAGAGTATCTCATCTTCTCTATATGCTTTCCAGTACAGCAAAACAAACATCAGATAAGATATAATGAAAATGTACAAAATATAACCGAAACAGAATATCACTAAAGCATTCCCTCTTAAGATATAACAAAGAAGAAATAAAGTTAACTAATGAAAACAAAAATAGTGAAACTGGAATATGATTTTCAAGATGTTTTTGCCTTTTTTTTTTAGTTTCAAAAACAATAAAAAATGTATAAAAATAGAACTAAGTTCCAACCTAATTTTGATCTTGAAAATGAAATTAATTACCAACAACACTCATTTTAAAAACGTTGGTTTAAAAACAAAATTGGTTACAAAACACGCCCTTAGCAGTTAGCAACATATCCATAAATCCCATATGAACACCACATGCATTTTTCTATACAACAAACTAAAATAGTAAAGGTGCACATATGAAAGGACCGGATGGTCTGAAAGTTCTATGGACATGATGATTCAAAATTTTCTTCGGTCTCTACCTATGATGTCTTGAAAATATGAGACTAGAAATGAGGAATAATAGTGCTAATGATATTTCCTTGTACTTTTTTGGCCAATTATGATCAAAAGTGGTATTAATGATAGCTGATGAAGTGATGTGAGAACAAACTTGAGCATAGGTAAATCTTTTCCTAATGTCGTGAAATTTTGATATTAGAGTAAAACCTGGAGGGATATTAATTTTATTTTCTGTTTCTTTTCTATGCTCTTGAGGCTTGATGGTCGTTTCCATCCTTTCCTTTTATTCCCTCTCCTCTTGATTGTTTCTCTCTTCGTTTTTATTTTTGCCGAAATCCTTTGTATGTTGGCAGTTCCTAGCTAAATGTCCCAATACTATGTCCATATGACATGAAGAGGCATTCTCTAGGGGGGACTTGCGGATTACCAGACCCTTCTGTACTCCTCCCTCACCCTTCAGACAATTTCAGTGTGTAAGTTTGGCACCAAGAAATCAGTGTGAACAGGTGGACCAATAGGAAGGCAGCTTATAATAAACCAAGAAGCACTAGATAGAAAGGTGTATGTACTAACACTATATATAGTGTGTGAGCTCTCAGCTTGAGAGAGAGTTAGTTTTCCTTGTGTAATTTCCATATATGCCATAAGAAGTGTGTGTAACTTCTAGAGAGATGGTATAGGAGTCCAAAGGCTGTTAGAAAGGCTTATGCTTTCTGGTTTGTAGATAGCTTAGGGTGTGTGTTCTTATAATGGTTTCAAGGTTTAAGCTTGATCAATAATACAAGTAGAGATGCATTGCTGGTAATTCTTGTTTTCTTTGTGCATTTGAGAGTGTTGCGAGACCCAATTTAGTGGTTGTGCAAGCCATTCAAGATTCATTATCAGAGCCTGGAGAAAAGAGGAGTTCAAAAAAAGTCATTCTTGGATTGAATTTTGAAAAGATAAAGATCAAGAGAGGAAGGCAAGAATGGGGACATTGAAGCTCGACATTGAGAAAACTAATGGCATTGGGAATTTTGGCATTTGGAGGAAGAAGATGAAGGCAGTTTTGGTGAACAAAAAGTCTCAATTGCTCTCGATGAAACTCCACAGATCGAAGAAGCCACAACAACTCAAAAGACACGAGATCCTAGACACAACATTCACGAGTATCATCCTCAATCTCTCTAATGCATTCTTGCGCCAAGTAAATGATGAAGCAACTACTCACGAGTTATGGAATAAGTTGAAGGCTCTTATTTAAGGAAGGCTCTATCAAACAAGATCTACCTAAAGAAGCAATTGCTTGGATACAATATAGATGCCACCAGGACACTTGGAGCCAATCTGGATGATTTCACAAAAGTCACCATTGAATTGTCGAATACAGGTGAGGTAGTTAGTAATGAGAATGAAGTAGTGATTTTGCTAAATTCATTGCCTGAAACCTTTGATGCTATTAGCGCAACCATTGAATATAATAGAAAGGATTTGACCCTGGGAGTTGTGGTGTATGTTCTGAGATCAAAAGAACTTGAGATGAAGTTATCTAACAAGAATATGTTTAACAACAATAACAATGGCGGAGATGCGTTGACTGTTAAGGGAAGGAAAAAAAAAAGACTCTAAATCCAACAAGCCTTGAGCAAGATCCAAATCAAGGTCATCCAAAAAACCTTTAAAATGTTTTATTTGTCACAAGGAGGGCCATTTCAAACAAGATTGTCCAAAGAGAAGGAAAAGATTCACATATAAAAATAGAGATAGTAGCACTCTCGAAGCCTCCATTGCACATGAAGGGTATGACAATGCAGAAGCTCTCACAATAATTAATATTCACTGTCATCAAGCTTGGATCTTAGACTCTGGATCTTAGACTCTGGGTGTTCTTACCATATGACACCTACAAAGACTAGCTCACCTTTGTATAGACTAGTGGTCGATGGTGTTGTGTACATGAGAAATGATCAACTATGCAAGGTGGTTGGAATGGTCACTATGACATTGACGATGAAGGATGAGACTAAGAGAACCTTGGGGAATGTAAAGCATGTTCAAGCCCTTAAAATAAATCTTATATCACTTGGTGAAATGGTAAGAGATGGTTATATCTTTAAAGGACATGGTATGGAGTTAATGATGGGTAGAGGATCCATGGTGTGCTTCAGAGGAGAATTGAAGAATGGAATATATGTTCTTAAGGGTGGAATTTGTATGCCGACTGTTATAGTGGCTAAAGAAGAATGTGCCTCAAGACTTAAGTTGTGGCATCGAATATTGGCTCACATCAGCAAAAGAGACTTGCAAGAATTGCACAAACAAAGGCTTCTTAGGGATTTAAGACTCAGTAAGTTACCTTTTTTGTGAACAGTGTGTTGGGAAACTCTACTAAGGTAAAGTTTGCAAATCCGAGAAGTCCACATATAAAAAGTTGTCATATGTTCACTCAGATTTATAGGGTCCTACACAAAACCCCTCACTAAGTGGTTCTAGATATTTCATAACATTCATAGATGATTTCTCTAGCAAGACTTAGGTGTATACCCTTAGACAAAAGATGAAACCTTGGAAAAGTTTAAAACTTGGAAGGTGCCTATTGAAATGGTCACAAAAGGGGATATAATACCTTAGGACTGATAATGAGCTAGAATATTGCAATGAAAAGTTTACTCAATTTTGCAAAGAATGTGGTATCAATAGATATAGAACAGTAATCTACACTCAACAGCAGAATGGAATGGCTGAGAGGCTAAACATGACCTTGTTGGAATGGGTTAGGTGTTTATTGATAAGTATAGGGCTGTCCAAACGATTTTGGGATGAAGCATTGCATACTACATGCTTCTGCATCAATAGAATCCTTCAATTGCACTGGAATTTAAATCACCAAGGGAAATATAGACTAGGAAAACAGCAACTTATGAGGCTCTAAGGGTGCTTTGGTGTGTGGCTTATATGCATAAAAGGAAGGGTTGACAAGTACTTCTTGGGGTACCCTGATGATGTAAAGGGTTATTAACTCTAGGATCCAAAGAGTGCAAAGTGTGTGACAAGTAGAGATGTTGTATTTAGAGAAAAAGAAATTTATAAAGAGACTTTGAAGAACACTGAGAAAATAGGTACTAAAACTACAAGTAGTCACCTTGAGTTTGAGGTAGAGCTGTTAAGTAATCAAACTGAAGTCAAGGTGGAGTGAGGAATGTGCTTGAACCAAATGACACACATATGGAGCCAGGTAATCTTAGTGACTACCCACTAACTAGAGATAGAGAAAGGAGGGACACTAAAAACCCATCCAAATATGATGATGATGAGGAAACCTCGTGCGGAGGTGATGCAAACCTCATAACATATGCATTCAATGCAACTCTTGCGCCAGAAGACATTGAACCCTGAAGTTATGAAAAAGCTATCAATTGCAAGCAAGTAAGAAAATGAGAGTTAATAGAAGATGAGATGAGTTAATTGATTGAGAATGAAACTTGGATCTTTATTCCAAGCCCTAAAGGTGTGAAAACAGTGGCTTGTAGATGGCTGTATTAAAAAGAAGGATGGAGTGTCTGGGGTTAAGTTACCTAGGTACAAATCCATATTGGTAGCTAAGGGGTTTATGTAGAGGGAAAGAATAGATTTCAATGAAATCGTCTCCCTTATGGTTAAACACACCTCCCTAAGGACTTTCTATCAATTGTGACACATGGTGGCATGGTACGGGAGCAACTGGATGTGAAAACATCTTTCATACATGAAAGATTGGAAGAGAATATCTTTATGGACCAACCAATAAGGTTTGAAGTGCCTAGAAAAGAAAACATGGTATGTTTGCTTAAAAACTCCCTTTTATGGACTTAAACAGTCCCCAAGGTGTTGGTTTAGGCTTTTGATGAATACGTAAAGAGTGTTGGTTTCCATGGGAGTGAATATGATCCATGTGTGTACTTGAGGAATATTGGAGGTAGTAATGCAGTGTATCTCTTCTTGTATTTGATGATATGCTTGTTGCAAGCAAAAGTCAGACAATGGTGGTGAGAATTTAAAAACTCGTGGGAGCTGAGTTTGACATGAAAGAACTTGGCCAAGCAAGGAGGATATTGGGCATGGAGATATGTAGAAATAAAAGTGCTCAAAAGTTGATGGTGATACAAACTCAGTACATCGAGAAACTTATGAAGAAATTTGGTATAGATATTGTTAAAACAATATCTATCCCACTGGCCTCATATTTTAAACTGTCAACTAATTGTGCACTTGTGACAAGTGATGAGGAGGACTATATGAAGAGAGTTTCTTATACTAGTGCAGTAGGGTGTTTGATGTATCTTATAGCATGCATTACACCTGATATAGCACACAATGCTAACTTGGTAAGAAGGTACATGAACAGACTAAGAAAGAGGCATTGAGAGACAATCAAATGGGTGTTGAGATACCTAAAGTAGACTACAAACATTGGACTAATGTATGATGCATAGATAACATAGCCATGAGTAGTAGGCTTTGTTGACTGATTTTGCAGGTGACTTAGATAGAAAGAGGTATTTGACAAACTACCTGTTTTAAGTGGGAGATGGACTGGCTAGTTGGAAGGCAAATTTGCATAAGGTAGTAGCACTTTCATCTACAAAGGCCGAGTATGTAGCTACAGTGAAGGCTGTAAAGGAGGGACTGTGGTTGAAAGGATTGACTGAGGAGTTGAGGTATGTGCAAGATACAGTGGTTATACACTGTGATAATCAGGAGGCAATACATTTTTCTAAGAATCCTCAATACCATGAGAGGACTAAGCATGTAGATGTTAAGCCCCACTTCATCAGGTAGTGATTAAAGAAAACTTGTGGAATTGGGGAAGATACATACCGAAGAGAAGGCAAAGATGATGAATAAAGTGCTTCCATTGCACAAGTTTGCTCTGTGCAAGAATTCAGTGAAAGTGGTCGAAGGCACTAGCTTTAAATCAGTGGACAAATAGTGATGCATCTTGTGAACTTTTTCTTGGTTCCAAAGTGCAGAATTTGTAAGTTTGGCACCAACAAAATCAGTGTGAACAAGTGGGCCAATAGGAAGGCAACTTATAATGAATCAAGAAGCACTAGATAGAAAGGTGTATGTACTAACATTGTATATAGTGTATGAAAGAGTGAGTTAGTTTTCTTTGTGTAATTGACGTATAGGCCATAAGAAGTGTGTGTAACTTCTAGAGAGGTGGTATAGGAGTCCAAAGGCTATTAGAGAGGATTATGCTTTCTGGTTTGATGCAGATAGCTTAGGTATGTGTTCTTGTAATGGTTTCAAGGTTAAAGCTTGATCAATAATACGAATAGAAATACATTGTTGGTAATTCTTGTTTTCTTTGTGTATTTGTGAATGTTGCAAGACCCAATTCAGTGGCTATCCAAGCCATTGCCATTAAAGATTCATCACACAATGCTAAACAATCCATACATAAATGCAAAATCTCTCTTGTGGAAACTGGTAATGTAACTTGCAATACTGAGTTTTGACTATTCAGAACATAATTATTTTTATATTTTGTTGATGGATTCAATAGAATTAGTTTGTTTTTAACTATCAAATCACTTTATACAGATAGATACATGGACCCTCTCAACCAAAGCATGCCCATCATCCTAGACTGCTCAGAAAAATGCAACTAGCCAGTGGTTCCATCACAAGGGCACAAAATACAATGGTTTATTATACTTTCATGTCAGACATTGAACTATTATAGAAAAAAGTGAACCTGAGGTCACTTTAGTTTTACAAATTGGACACATTAGTCACTTTATTTTAAACTGTTACATCTTAACCATCTTATTATTATTTTTGTGGACACTTTAGTCATTTAGGTCAATTTTATTATTTTAATCACTTTAATGTCCATTTTTTTTAACTTTTTGATAAATTTTCTTCTTCAAACATTTATCAATTTCCTACTATTAATGATCGATTCCATCCAAATAAGTTTTTCAACAAAAAATGGTCCCAAAAAATACCAAGATTAGCAAGAAATGATTTAAGTGTTTAAAAATGCAACAATAAAATAACTAAAGTACTTCAATTTTAAGAAAGATGACTAATGTATCAATTTGTGAAAGTAAAGTAATCACAGTGTTATCCTATCCATTATTATAAGACATAACCATGTTGAAGTTTCAGCCACAGATTCATTTTATCATCTCATAAAACCTTCTACGTGAAAAAGTGGAGATTGGGCTTGTTAAATGTCTTGACCTAAAATGATATTCCTCATAATCTTTTTTATTTATAAATAGACTTTTTATGGTTTCTTAATCTCCCTTACTAGAACCTAATATTATTTAAATTCTTGACAGAATAAAAGGTAGATATAACTTACACTCCAAGTATAACTCAATGGCACGTGTTAAATGCTTTAGTCCAGGAACTCCTTCAAGAAGAGAAACAATTGGAGTAAATGTCATGTTAATGACATCTGGTGCTAATCTTACAGTCTCTGCCCACTTAGCATGACTCTGCTCAAGATCATCACCTCCTCGTCTTCTGAAAATGACTGTGACATCCTGCAGCAGGAACTTCAACAATTAGAAAGAGATGTACTTGGTCAGCTTAACGGTATCTATACAGCGGTTGAAAAGAACATCCCTTAGAAACTATTTAGAGGACATAAAAGTGTGTTGCATTTCAGGTGAAAAGGATATCACTTACGAGTTTTTTTTATTTTTAAAATAATTATATGGATTGAGAGATTTATTTTAAAAAAAGGGAAGTTGGAAAACATTTCAAACTCAAACAAGTGTAATGACAGACAATGCTAACCTTGTCCTTGTATTTTAAGGGGCCAGCACTTGACTGGCTAGATGAATCCTGAAACCTGTGTTCACCAATGTCTTTCACGTAATTTTCAATGTCTGCAAAAGACAAAGCAGAAGATTGGTGCTGTCTGATATAAACCATGTCCCTTCCACCGATTGTTGCTGAGGTAACAATGTGCGTTCCATAATTCTCAATGAAACTGAACAAAAGGGTAGTAGAAAGAATAAAAAATTAACAAAAAATACTCGTCAAATATATTTGTTAATCTTCTATTGATTCTTTTTGTAGTAACAGGAACAATTGTGATTTTTATATATTCATAAGCTTTAGCAATTAGGAACTGTTAAATCACAATTCTGGATGAAAAACAGCAAGCTTTAAAATACAATCAGAAACATATATTTATTTATTATACTAAACTATCAATTTAGTTTGGGAAAATTATACCAATAGTCACTCCTAAAACTCTAAACATAAAGAATAGTACTCTCTCCTTGAATTGGGAAGAACATGTGCTAATCTAAGGGTTGCTATTTTTGTTATGAGTTTCAGAGGAGTTAGTTTGTTAGTTTCCACTTTAGTTTTAGTGTACATCAAATAGCTAATCTAAAAGCAAAGGGAATTGGAAAAACAAAGAGCTGACAGAATCACCAAAAAGAGTTGCTTACCTAGCTAAGGATGCAGGATCCCATGAGTAAGGAACAGCATGCTTAATGTCCTCACGCAAAATTAAATTTGATTTCTCTAATTGAACTTTATAAAGAGGAATTAGATACCCAACCATTGCGAGGGATTTGGTAGCCGAAGCATCAGCTTGCCAGGAACCAGTAAAATTAAACATGGCATTAAAGCTCCCAAACGGTATGTGGCTCGATATGCCAGATGTCTTATTGAAGTACTCTGCCATCTGTTATTACAAGCATCAAATGTATAAATGTTTTGCAAACAAGTTTTATATAACAAACTCTAATCAGGAAATATATAATGAAAAAACTCCAAATTAGGTATGGCATTTGTGCAGCAGAAACTGAAAAACTCATTTTACTCATAAATTGAAGATACAAGAAAGAGGGTATCATCAATTCAGGAAACTTAAAAGTCTCAAATTGTTTTATGATATCTAGAGAATTGCCATGTAACTCATCAGCCCATCCTAAAAGTTAGTTAAGAATATTTAAATATATATGATTTTTGCAATGAGAGAAAGGCAATCTTGAATCCTGAGTTCACTAAAAATATTTGTTATATAGCAAGTTCTCTGCTATTTCCAAGCAGCTATTCATAACTCACGTATCCTAACAGTAGCTTAGGAGAATGACATAATCTATCTGATAGGCCGTATTTTATTTAAGTAAAACTTGTTTGTTGTTCACTTCTCAACACTATCAAATTAATAAAAGGCCAACAAACTGTTCGAAATTGATTTAGAAGCCTAAGCACCAAGAAAAATGAAATAGAACTTTTAGAACCTAATGTTGGCAACATCCACTGGTTGATCGTGTGTACCGAACTTTATGACAATGGAACTACTTAGGTTACACAATTCTGCAGGGTAGCTTTTCTTTCTGCATCCATAATAGAAGCTGAAAATTACATAGTATCCTTTTACCTTCTTCAAACCATAAGTGCGTTGAAACATGCAAAAACTACTAGCTCAAACCACATATAGTTGTGCACCAGCCATATTTTGAGAACTAAAAGGCATGACTTCATTAAAATTTAGAGTTACTACATAAATAAGAAATTTCATCTATTTATTAGTCCATTTCTGTGTTGTCAAATTCTGTATTTCCAAAGAATTAGCACTGTGGCACGTAGACGTATCATGCCCATTGTTCCTAAGCTTCCACAATAGTATATGCCTTCCATAAGACAGAAATCAAGCCTTCAAGCACTATATGTAATACTAAACTTGGAATAATCAAAAACTAATTCATAGAAAAATTTATGACTAGCTTCTGACCCATAGTTAACCAAAACCATTAAGTAATGATACCCTGAAAGTGTGTCTAGACTCTAGAGCAAGCATTTTAAAAAGTTTATACATCTCAAACTCACACACCCGCGAACCCAGATTGACGAAGCAAGTGTGCTTCTTACAGTTGAGCTACAACTCGAAGAAAAATTTAAATAGCAGATTGGTGATTCGAAGGCCAAGTAATTTATCATCAATATTGAACTGGATTGTAGGATTTGAATAATAACCAAGAAATCAATTCTCCCACCTCCTAAACCAAAATTTCATAGTTTTCTCTCAATTAGATAAAAAAACTCCAACCAACAATGAAACAAAGAACAAAAGACCACTAATCTTTACAGATGTAATAGAAATTACAAAATTGAAACATACCCAGATAAGTAATTCAGCAAAAAAAGCAAATCCAAACAAAGAAAATAAAAATCGCATTTGAAAAAAAAAATAAAAAAAAATTGGGAATTAGAAAGTACCTCGTGGAAGCTGCAAACAGGCACTCGCTCAGTGCTTCTCTGACCAGGAGAGTATTTGATCTCAACAGGCACATTTGGTACAACAATACCATCAGAGACAAAAAGATCCCTACTTTGACTCTGAACAAGCTTCACAAGCCTCGACCCTGGAGTTCCCTTACAGTAAAGAAGCCGAATATCAGAAGTGACGTCAAAACCCCGACCCAGAGCTTGGATTGAGTTGGAGATCGTTGTGGTCAAACCATCTGAGTCTGAACTTGAGCTGGTTCTTGTTGTTCCTGAGTTTTCCATAGAGAATGAGTCTTTATCTTCCATTCTTTAAGTGATAGAATATAGAAGAAGAGGCGTTCAATAAAGGGCTTCTTTCTTTCTCCAAATGATGGGTTGCTTGCAAAATTTCAAATCAAATTTTTCTCTCTCATAAATAGAATGAAACTAGAAAGCATTTTTGATAATATTCATAAATTGGTAAAAAAAAAAAAAAGTTTTTGTTACTCAACCAACAGTTGATTGATGGGTGAGCTAGTTTGGACTTTTGAACAGGTTTGTGCTTTTATTATCACTATTTTTTTTATCCTATTTGTTATTAACATTGTTGTTATACCTTGATCTATCTTGCCTCCTTGTTCTAAAGCCAACTTTTGACTACAATTAAAGAACGCGTTTTTAGGTGTGTATATATATATGAAATGAATGTATTGGAATAAAATAAGAGGATGGATTATGAGTTGACTGGTCTTCTTTAAGATCCTTTTCCTTGTCCGAAACAACCTACAAATATTTCCCAAAGTTCATGTACTTTACGGTCCAACATCGCTGAGATCTAACATTTCCTACCACTTTTCTTTTCGAGTCTAATTGTATATATACTATGTCTTATCTTTCTTTCTTTTTACCTTTTTAATTAAATAAAAATATATTATAAATATAATTTGAACTTTAATTAAAATAATAAGATTAATGAATTATATCATTTGAATTACAAATAAATTCTAAACATTACAATAATAGAATTCATATTTGCATCCATGATAATAATAAACTATTTTTATTTTTTTTTAATAATTTTATTTTGCAAAATTTTCTCGACATATCTAAAATCATCTTAAATTTCAAAATAAGTTGGCTTTTCGGCTTGATAATTTTTTTCATTTTGAGAAATTCAACTTGATAATTTAAAATCAATCACAACTACCCTCTCATTAAAGAGATTGCTCTATCCTTTCAGTATTTTATTTTTATATTTTGCTATTTAGTTTTTCTCATTAACAGTAATTTTATTTTATAAATAATATATTGCTATTATTATAATGATTTTTTATTAAATCTCATTCTATAAAGTATATTTAAGTTTGTTAGATATAATTTTTTTATCAATAAAACATTTAAGTATTCTATGACTCTTCGTATAGGTAAAGATTTAACAAATTGTATATATTTTATTCAATCTAAAGTTTTATTGATATAAATCTTAAGCAATCATCTTTGATATTGAAAATATTAAGTATAAGTAAGATAAAAAAACTCATATTTTGATAGTTCTTTTAGTATAATTATTATTCTACCTATGTGTGTTCTGTATTTGAGTATATTTAATAAATTTTATAAATATAGGTGATGTTATTGTTGTATTTTTTAAATTTAAATATTAATAAAATATCTTTTATCTTTTTATAAAAAGGAAAAAATATATTGACATACATAATTATTATTATTTTTTAGATAGTTCGTAAAATAAAAAAGGTTAAAATTAATAATGCAAAAAAAGAAAAAAAGGAAAAAAATTACAATGTTTATTAATTTATAAAATTTAAATGTCTCTAGTAGCGTCTAAAAATAAATTTGATTTTAAATATCCAACGGAAAGAAATAAATTGATAATAAAAAAAATTAATCAAAATTATGTGAATTTGATTTCTTAAATAATGATTGCAATATACATAAGTTATATTCTATTCTAATTATGAAATAATTTATAAAAATATTTAAAATATTTTTTTTATTATAAATATACACAAAATATATTAATAACGATAAAAATAAAATCAAAACATATAAATAATGATAAAATCATGTCAAATAATATATATTTAAAATTATAATTATGTCGTATAAATAATGATAAAATTATGTTTAAAATTAGACATATTTTTATAATTATTGAACATAATTATAATAAAATAAATATTTTTATAAATTTTTATATCTATAATAAACATAAAATATAATTAATCTATATTATTATAATATTTTTATAAGGTGTTTAAAATTGAATTAAAAATTAAAGAGGAATATTTTATTGAAAAGGCCAAAATGTCAACCATTGATCAATATGCCTTAAACATAACGGAGGAGTTGAAGATTCCTGTTATTAGGACACTCGATATCTTCTTCTTTTCCTTCCTAACAGCCAAACCCAAATTATTACTTTCATAATCAGGGGTTTGAATTTTAAGAGTTCCACTAAGTTTCACGTCTGTAATTTATAGATTAATTGTAAATATTTATTTATTTGTAATTATAAAAACAAGTATAATTAACGATAAAAATATTTGTGATTATAAATTTAAATATATTTGATATTTAATATATTTTTATCGTTATTAATTTATTGTATAAATAATTATAATTAAATAAATATTTTAAAATATAGGTATAGTTAAACTCGTATATTTTATATATAAAACGTAATTAAATGGATTGAAAGTACGAAGGATCACTTTCACAGTTCTTATGTATTCAACCGAAACTGAAGCTTCAACGTTCATTCAATTTTATTTATTTATTTATTTTTGTTTAACCTTTCAATATTTATTAAAATTACCGTATCACTAAAAAGGTATTTATTATAATAAAATAATTTTGACCCAAAAAAATATTTATAAAAATAAAAGGACTCGATTCATGTTCATGAATGATTCAAAAATTGAAATTTCATTTCTTTCTTTTTAAAATAAAAAAGGGAGTCCTAGACAAATGGGAAGCGAAGGTGAAGTCTAGATCTATTTATCATTTTGTTTATTATGTGTTTTTCTCTGAACCCAACGTTGTGGTCTTCTAAAGTTCAGAAATATGATTCTGGTCAATGAAAAACAAAAAACACTAGCTAGCCATCATTTTGGACTATTCTCATATAAGTAGCTATGACATTGTTTTTCTTCCTACTATGAATGTAGCTATTACCTATGGAGCAATACAATCTTACTAAAGATAGGGTTATATTTGTAAAAATATTATATTTCTCTGATAATTATCAGTATATTTCATTATTATTTCTGTTTTTGTTTCTGTACAATAGTTGAGATATATATATATACAAAGAAAACGAAAATTAAACAATAATCATAATTCTTGCATATCCATGTTTTCTGTATCCACTACCATTATTATATGCTTCATGTTTTACTCCACTGAGTTATTGGTGTTTGCCACAACAACACACACCAACACTCCTCCTCAACTTGGTGCATATATGTCTCTTATGCCCAACTTGTCGTTGAAAGGTAAGCTTCCTCACAGACACATGCATTTTCATGAAAGATATCGCCCAATCGATCTTCTCGATTTAACAAACGGAAGCTTTTTAATAATCTTTTCTTCAAGATTCTGTTTGATTTAAGTTCCGATCCACTTCAACGTGCTTCAGTGCATCGTTGAATCGATGTTGAACTGATGTAGCGATGGCAATGGGCAAATTTTCATATCACAAAATAAGTTCATTTCGTAAAGTTCAGAGCAACACCAATCCCGCTTAGAAGGTTTTTCAACCAAAGCGAGCTCACATATTCCTCGACCATTCCTCAAATTCACCAAGACCGGATAAGGCAACTACATTTCGCTTCGCTTCTCCACGTAACAAGATTGCCCCCACGAAAGTAAAGTACCCGAAGAGATTTCCTATCCTTCATATTCCCTACCCACCGAATCAGATATCCAAGGACTTCCAATCGACCATTCTTTGAAAACATAAGTCCTTTCCTGTGGGAGGATTTTAAGTAACGGCATTCGCACGACCGCATCCATACGGTCTTCACTGGGGCAAAGGTACGAATCGACTCACGACACTCACAAAGATACGCAATATCAAGTCGAGTACGAGATAAATATATGAGTTTACCTACTAACCGTTGATATCTCTCGTTTTATCCGCCGGTACTGTCCACATATTCTCCGAGTTTACGATTTTGAACCATTGGAATATCGACAGTTTACAATCTAGTAGTCCCACTGCTAGTAGTCCAGAGTATATTTTCTGGGAAAGACATATGCCTTGTTTTGATCTTGTTACCTCAATACCTAAGAAGTATTTCGAGCTCTCCCAAGTTCTTCATTTCAAACTCATTCGACTTGTTCTCGAAGCTAGAGAGATTTCTTCTTTATCATCCTCTCCGTAATGATCATGTCGCTCACATAGACTATAAGTGGCCGTTATCTTCCCTAATCGATGTTTTAGGAAAAGAGTACGATCGCAGTTGCTTTGTTTACAAACCCATATTTCTTCATCACGAACTCAACCTACCAAACCACGCCGAGGTGATTGCTTTTGGCCCATACAACGCTCATTGTAATCTACATGCAATTTCGTTTCTCGATGTAACAAGATATCCTCAAGGGATATCCATGTAAATCTCTTCTTCAAGGTCACCACGGCGAAGGCATTCTTTCACGCTAAGCTGTGCAATGGCCAATCTAAATTTGTCATGAAGAGATAACAAAACTCTCACGCTTTTGGTTTAGCCACAGTGAGTAAGGTTTCGATAATCTATCCCATGTTTCTCGTGTATATCCTTTTGCTACAAGCCTCGCCTTGTAACGATCAACCAACCCATCCGCTTTATACTTAACGGAGAAAATCCACTCGCATCCTACCATCTTCCTCCTCGAGGCAACTCACTTAACACCCACGTGTTATTCTTCCGCAATGCCTCAAATTCCTCTTTATACTCGAGCCCATTTCGGGATCGATAAGGCTTCTTCATCGCTACTCCTAATTTGACACAAGCGAGAAAGAGCTCAGGCAAAATGCCCGATAGGTTCCGATAATCTTCGAGTAGATACATAATTTGCTATCGATACTGCTGTCGTTCTTCTCTTTCCTGTGAGTATCGATTCGAGGTTTACCTCGATTGTCCTCGAAAGGTAAAACATAACCAACCAAGTGTATCTATAGCATTAGTTTGTAAAGGTGTGATAAAGGATAGCTTACCTCGTGAAAGGTTCTCACAGTGAGGATCATCGGGTACCAGAGAATGGAGTGGTACATCAACCACTTCATCTTCTGAGATTCAATTACTACTTCGCCTTTCCGCTTGGAAGTTCAAGCTCGGGTCTGGGAGATACCTGCTCCTCTATATTATCGGCACGATCCGAGTATGTTGGGACTAGTGTCTAATATTTCAACATCAAGCCAATTTCTGTTCTTCACCATAACTCTCCTCCCGAAGAGTGTAATTGGATACCTGACGGGAAAACATTCGATTCAAGGAAAGTGACATCCACGGTAGTATAGTTTCTTTTTAGTAATCGGATCATAACACCTGCATTCCTTTTTTGTACACCATACCCCAAGAATACACACGGACAAAGACATGGATCCAACTTAGTTCGTTGATTTTTACGGAGGTGGACAAAAGCAACACATCCAAAAATTCGGCTAAGCATTAAAATAAGTAGGTAAGGGAAGATGATCGATAACACCTTTAACGGAGTCCGAAATTGTAAGGTCTTCGGGCATTCGATTCAAGAGATACACACTGTAGCAACAAAGATCACTCCGCATTTATTAGGCATACGTGCACCGATTAGTAAGTGCCCGAGCCGTTTCTAAAATATGCCTATTCTTCCTCTCCGCAGCCCCATTCTCACGGGCTCATGGAATACGGTGTTTCGCTGAGAATACCACGATTGTCCAAGTATGTCCCGAATTGTTGACAACATACTCCCTCCATTATCGACCTAAGTATCTTAATTTTTTCGTAAAATCGTGTCTCAATCACGTGTGAAACAGTGTGAAATGTAGCAAATACTTCATCTTTATGTTCGGAAGGTAAAGCCATGTCATTCGTGTACAATCATCAACAAAAATAACAAACCAACGACGACCCGACGACGTAATAACCTGGGGAAGGTCCCCAAACATCGTAATGTACCAAAGCAAAAGGAGTCATACTTTTATTCACGTCATATGATAAGACGCCCTATTACTTTTTGCTAAGATACAAGTATCACATTTGAAATCAACGTGTGATATTTGAAAATAAACTGGGGAAAGGTGTTTTAAATACCCGAATCGATGGATGCCCATATCTACGATGACATAGCCAAATCGTCGTTCCTTGTTACCAACAAGATGTCAGACGTGATCGGCTCTTCCCCGAACCGAGGTCATCCACATAATATAGCCCTCCTCTCCTAGTACCACGCCCAATGATCTCCTCAAAGTAATATCCCGTAGAAGGCAAAAGTAGAATACATCAATACTACATGCTATGTCTAAAGTGACCTCACTTATGTACATTAGCCTGGCTTGACAGTATGGTACAAGCAAAGTATTAGCAATGATAACGAGGAGACAAGTGTCACCGTACTCGGGCCTCTTGTAACTACAGTTGACCCCATTTCGCATTGGCAACACGCTCCGTCTCGGCCGGGTTGTATCGAGAGATCGTTTGGGTCAAATGTCACGCGTGATCCGTAGCCTCCGCAGTCCGTAATCCAATCCTCTTTATCACTACTAGAGAGACGTGAAATGCTTTACTTGAAATACCCTGGATCCTCGGGAAGATTTGGCCCTGGGAAGTGCGGATAGCGAGGCATTATCGGGTAGCCACAATCCGCGGGTGTCCCGTTTCTTCCGTGCTTCAAGATCATTCCACCATTCCTCGGGATACTCAGCCGAGTTCGCGCTTTCACGGTGTGTCGGGAGTTTCCGCAATGGCCACATTTCATGCGTCAAGAGATGCAGGATTTCTCAAGGATTTCTTGCTACCCGCGCAGGTTTCTGCTGCGGCATCGACATTGGCGTGTCCTCGACCCCTTTAAAAGCCATAACCTGCGTGGGTGTCGTATCTACACTGTGATCATCACTGCCCGCTTCGACCTCTTCCCAACGGACGAATCCACAGCTTGTTCCACCGTAGGGAATGGCTTGATTTCAAGCACATCACTTCGAGTTTTGTCGAGTCTCGTCATCAAGTCCATCAAGGAAGGTATACACTCGATCTTCCCCCCTCCCCGTACGTACGGGAGTTGTATTTTTGTATGTCATTTGCACACTCCATTGATTAGGGCGATGAAATCAATTTCTCGCCACAACTCGACGCGAAGATCATACACTTGAGACGTGTATGTCCCATCACTGGGCGTGTAAGAACAGTAATCCCAAACTTGTTTCACAATGGGAATCGAATAAAATTTGCAATCAGCGAGGGTCCATCGAATTGATCAACCATCCTTTAACAATGGCATTTTCAAGTGCGCCATCTCCCACCTAGGGGCCTGCTTTCAACAAAGCGAGGAAAATCCCCATTAATATATCCCATTGCTCTTTGCCGTAGTTATACATCTCTACCACTCCTGGGACCACAAGGCATACTGATCCTCCCAACTCGATACTACACGGGCGCCGACGTCTACTGACAGAGGGTCAGGAGTCCGATCTCGAGCTCTAGAAAACTTCCGTCATTTTCGGCCACAAATCTTCCAACATGAAATTGGTAGTTAAATCTCTAGATTCTGCCATGAAATCTAAATTTTTTTTTCTTCCGTTTTTCCTTTTTTTTTACAAAGCAGCTACTATATAAATGACACAAAAAAACCCTTATAACCCTAACCCTAATTTTCCGTTCTCTCAAGTACCGCCCTTTCTTCTTCGCGCGCGATTTTAGCAGATTGCCGTACGCTTCCTTCTCCCAAGTCGTTTCTTCGCTGCCTGGCTCATAGCCTGTCAAGGCTCTCGGGCCAGTCTCGCGTTCCTCATACTCAAAGATCTTCGCGCATAGATTTCACCTCGCGTTCCTCGTACTAACATCTTCTCGCGTTCCCAAACCCTAAGCAGGTTCTAAACTCGCACCATTTCTTCTCGCCCAAAAATCTCGTACTCTCTTCTTCTCCTCTTTCTCTATTCTTTCGCAATGGCGCTCTTCTTCACAACAAATGCCTCTTCTCCTTCGCCTCTCGTCGAAATGGTAGTTTAACCACACAAAGACCACCAAGCTCGGGTCCGACCTTCTTTCAATGGTTCTTCGTCATAATCCTCGACTCCTCGTAAGTCAGTGCCGATATTTTTTTTTAAAGGTGTAACCCGTAATCTATTGAATTTCCGAACAAATAAACGTGAAATAACAATCTTGCTTTCATTTCTCGAGCCGCACATGTTCTAAGGTTTGAAACGGCCATACAAGAGCCGAATATAAACCAGAGATCGAACTCAAAACAAATAAAAATCATAGCCTACAATCGCACACACCGTAAATCGAAATCGACCCGTAAATCGAAACCGTAAATCGAATTCAAATCGAAATCGAAATCAACAAATCAAGAATTGCAAATTTGCAAATCAACAATCAAAAATGGTAGTTTTGGCCATAAATCGCCAAATATAGTTCATTGAAGAATATCCTCGTTTCGATACCATGTCAAAATATTGTATTTCTCGATAATTACAGTATATTTCATTATTATTTCGTTTTTGTTTCGTACAATAACAGATATATGTATACAAAGAAAACGAAAATTAAACAATAACCATAATTCCTACATATCTATGTTTTCTGGATCCACTACCATTATTGTATGCTCCATGTTTTACTCCACTGAGTTATTAGTGTCTGCCACAACAACACACACCAACAATATTCATATATATATATATATCAATGTATTAATTATTGGTTTAATGTAGACTTAAAAATGTATAATAAATAAATTACTTACTAATAAAAATTATAATAAAAAGCATTTTTGTAGTAAAAATGATATGGCTACCATATGCGTGTCTGTTGAATAAATGTAAAATTATATAACATTGTTTTTTTCTTTTTCAGTTTTCAAGTATTTGAGTTTTTAAGTTGTATAAAAAAAATTTATTACTTATACCAAATGTCTAAAAATCAAAATTATTAACCAGCTCATTCAGATTTTGAAACACACTTATACTTTTCCTTAAAAGTTTTAGGTTGTATTGATAGTGTATAACTCTTCGATGCATAGTATTACTTTGATGAAATTTTCAGTCAAGTAAAAAATGTCACAAATTTATCAGGTTTATATACATGGGTATTTTAGGTATTAAAATTACCATTTTTTAAAACTAGGTTTGAATATTGAATAAAAATCATGTCTTATTTTAATTGATTTTAGTTATTTTAGTGGATATTGATATCGATTTCTTTTAATTTTATTTCAAATTAAATTTATCATCGTCACGAGTTTAAATTGTGATTTTTAATCAACATTGATCATTTTGATAAAATGTATGATTATTTTAGTCACATATGATCAATTTTATTGCAAAATAAATTTGATGATATTATGAATTATATTTTCATTGTCGATTCGGATTCAAAAAGGGTGTTATTGTAGGATGTTGGTGGCCAGTGAAGACGAGGGACCGGATGAAATACGATGGTGCTAATTAGGGGTGATGTGAAGACATTGGTTGATGTAAAAATAAGAAGGGGTGGCTATTTGAGAGGCTCGGTAAAGAATAAGAAGCATAGATAATATATATATATATATATATATATATATATATATACAAGTAGAGACAGGCTAACGATACTTACCATCGAGAGGAGCCTATTTCTAAACTTTACAAGTCATTTGGACATCTCTACACTTTGGCAATTGATGCTCATGTCATCAAGTACATTATATACACAATTTTTAAGAGAAAACAACCATTTATTACTCTAAAAAGAGAAATTTAAAGAAAGAAATCCACCTAATAAATAAAATCACATTGAAACAATATATAACAATATAATATATGAAATATCAAAATTTGTTAATAATGAGTTATCAATAATTTTACTGTTAAATAAGTAACGTTAACGTAATTATCTGTAATAATTTTCTTAAATTTGATGATATTAAAGAATAAGAAAAAAAAAGACTATTATACACAAACTTTTGTAATTTTATACTTTCAAGACTAAGGACAAGACAAAACGTAATTTTAATGCATATTGTATGATTGTTTTCGTCAAAAATATCCACAAATTTTAAACTTGATGTTTGTCACGAAACAGAGCACACAAGATGTTAGTCATAACTTGGTTTTATTTTCTGTTTATTTAAACATGGTTACGTAGTTAACTTTGTATATTCAAACACCCTTTAAAAATTTAAGCAATTCATTGCACTGGTTTTATGAAAAATAATTTGTATATGGTTTACCCTGTTAGTTCCACAACTAATATAAATTTATCATATGCACCACGACTCATAGACTTGACAAGTTCTAGTAGTTTCAAACAGAGAATCTAATGGTTACTCAACTTTGATCAGATCAAGCTAGCAAGTACCCTCCAATGAACTTGGGCACTACCTCAAAAGAAAAATGTATTGTTTTCAATTAACAGCACTCAGCACAATCAAGCATAAGAATGTAGTTGAGAGAAAATAATCAAATTCAACTTAAAATGACATTATCCAAGTTAAGATATGAGATTTTGGGAACTAGCCTTCCAAAACATTGACTTATATACTAAACTTGGTTCCCTAGAAAGTCTTGAACATATATAGCATGGGTGCCTAACACTTATCTCTTTATTTTATTTTATAGAATATCAGCCCAACATATTTGTGATTTATCAAACAACATTTTACCACTAATGTGTATATTTTTATAAAGTAATATGATTAAAGTATTACATTTAAAAACTACGATACTAAAAGGTTCTTTTGACTAAGCTATGAATTCATATATCACATGAGTTATTTACGTTTTATGTTCAATGTATGAAATAATTTACAAAATATCAAAAATATTTATTTTATTACAATTATGCCCAAAACATGTAAAAAATGAGAAAAGCATACTTAATTACATGAATTTTCAAAGTTACAATTATGTTCACAATATATGAATAATAATGCAATTATATTCAAAATTGAATATAATTTTATCATTATTCATAAATTATATGTATAATTACAATAAAAAAAACATTTTAAATATTTTTATAAATTTTCCATATATTATTAACATAAAACCTAATTAATCCAAGCAACATATACCTGAATCCCACCTTAATCCCATGGTGTTACATATGAGTCACCGTGATTTTGTGACATTCTCACTCAATCCAAAAACCGATTATCACAATAACCATTTGGTGCTGAACCCTTTGCTTCAAAAACACACTAAAAGAAATCATCCACATCAGAATATTTTTTATCTTCAATTCATTTTACAATTTTTGTTTTACAAACTCACCAAAACTGCACTTTTTGCAACTATACATACAAGCCTTCTACATGTCAAAAAGCTACATGACGTTCATTACAGAGTATGAAAGTTGTTAAGATGAATATCCTCAGCCGTTGATGAGCTAGAGCCATTCCAAATTGTATCAGATGAATTAAGTAGGCTCTGAGTTTCACCACAGCCTTTTTCTGTATTATGTTCAGACTTCTTTCTCAAGGTGTTGAATTGCATTTGGTCACCAAATATACTCTGATCGATGATCACTTCATGAACTACTGTTTGTCCCTCTAGCATATTCATTACTGTCGACATCAAAGGTCGAAGCCCAGGTGATGGATTAGTGCATAAAAGAGCTACTTTAATCATTCTAACTGCATCTTCCTTATTAAAACTAGAATTTATCAAATTTGGATCCACTATCTCCATTAGATTTCCTTGCTGTTGTAAGTGAAGAGCCTGCAATATAGCCATATAAATGGGAGTGAATGTGCCAAAAAAATGAAGAAAGATGCAAATTTTGGTGATTTCTTTTATTCATTTCTGCACTTGATCCATTATGTGATTTCAAACTTCATCTTATTTGTCCAGTTGCTACAAATAAAAATGAATACAAGAGAGAAGGAAATGTACAACCTCTAGTGCCTGAAAAGCAAACAATCCATACAGCACGATGTCCTTTTCATTTGATAGGGGGCATTCATCAGAAAGAAACCTCAAATTGTTAAAGCAAAGAACCATGCTGTTTAGCACAGCTGGCATGATCCACAGCACAACAGCCGGGATAAGAAACATAGGCCATGTATTGGAAACAATTTGAAGCACAAAAATAGTACGTAGACTATATATAATCGAATTGTCTCAAAATAGTACCTTAACTTGTACATATCATATACATTTTTATATATCTATTTTAGGTACACTCTATATATAAATGAATATACGTTATATACTGTGTACATAACAACGCACAAGTTACGTATAGCTAACATATTATTTTGGAACCAATTCGATATACAATCTCTACATGATATTTGAGGCACGGAGTCTATTGGAAACACCCCACAATAGCAAGGATTCTTTATGATCACTTGCAGGGTCAAAAGCTACTGATTACTAGGTCAAATATACTAGAACAAAAAGCAATTTGAAACTTACCCAGTCTAGAAGGCATACATAGTTCTCATCTGGTCGATATTTTGTGTTGTTCTTTCCAGCCACCAGCTCCAGGGCAACAACCCCAAAGCTATAAACATCTACTTTATCCGTTAAGTATCCCCATAGTGCGTATTCTGGTGCCATGTACCCTCTGCACAACAATTATCCCATGGCTTCTTATTAACTCACTCCAACAAAGATGCTATCAATCATATCCTTGCAGAGATATTAACTAAAATTTGTGAGAGCAACTAATAAGCAACTTTTCATTTCATGAATCAAGATCTAGATAGCATGATTTATTGGTTCCTTTAAGCAATGCAAAGATGATAAATAATTTCATTTTTATAATTAATTTGTTGCCAAGAACACACATTTTTGTGCTTATATTATTGACCTAGAAAAAAAGGTAAGTTACATGGTTCCGGCAATTCTTGTACTGATGTGGGTATGCTCCTCATCGTGCAGCCTAGCCAGACCAAAGTCAGAAATTTTAGGGTTTAACTCCTTGTCAAGCAGTATGTTAGCAGCTTTTATATCTCTGTGAACAACTTTCAATATTGATTCCTCATGCAGGAAAGCCAAACCCCTAGCAATACCAACACAGATTTTTTGCCTTGTAGGCCAATCGAACTCCAATAGTCTTTCTTCTGAACCTAAAAGTAAATAAAAATGAAATAATAAATATTAATAAAACTTATTGAAACTAGTTCTTCACAAAGACACGGAATTATTGGTTTTCAAGCTCACCAAACAAGCAATGTGAAAGGCTATTATTCTCCATGTACTCATATACCAACAACAAGTGCTTTCCTTCGATGCAGCATCCATACAATTTAACAATATTCTGGTGATGTAGAGCAGAAATCATTCCTATTTCATTGACAAATTCATGACTTCCTTGTTTTGATTTAAAGGAAAGTTGCTTAACAGCAATAGTGGTACCATCTGACAATATACCCTGCATCAAAAATATTATCACATGCATTTCAGTCACTTGTCCCACTAGGTCATTATCCTTATATGCAAATGTAAACAAATTAAAAGCATAGATAACATCAAGGAAGGCAGGAAAACAAATAAAAGATTATACAGAAACCTTGTAGACAGCTCCAAATCCACCTTCCCCAAGCTTGTTGGAAATATCAAAGTTGTTAGTGGCAGATTTAATTTGTCTGAAGGTAAAGAAACCAGTTTGAAGATCATGTCCCGTCAAACCTGTCAAATAATTATATCATTACATTCGGTTAGTTTTCCAAATTTATAAAATTTGACTCCTTTTAAGCACCGTGAGACTTGAGATAGAGTTGTCTGTTGCACAACAATAGTAAAAAATGAGAAAAGAAGCCTACTACCTAGCATCTAAAGAGAGAAATACTTGAGTTAGTTTACACAATGTTAATTGCAATTCTAGTTCGAGCAAGAAATTACATATTCAGTTTATAATGAGGCAGTTCCACTCAGAATATTTAAGTAGCAGCTTAGGTTGGTTGCATATTGAGCTCCTCCATGATTAGGAAAACAGGATCAAGGACATTGATTTTGCTGAAATTTAGAATTATTGGATATACAACGAACATTTTGAAATACATGATATTCCTGGATTTGCATATTTGTGTTTGCCTAATTACTGAAATACTTAGGCAAGTACATCAATTATGTATACGAAGATGCCATATTTTTAAAGATTGGTACATAAGATCTATCAAGATTATTATTGCACATGTTTATCATGATTGCACTTTCATATTTCTGTTTCTATACCTAATAAGGATAAAGAACATCAATAGGTAAAACTATGAAAATGAGCAATGCAATTAGTTTGTGAAGTTCTTCAACATTTGGGAACATGAATGTAGTCTTATCAACATCAAAATCATTTCAAAAGCATAGTTATTACCTTCTTCTTGTGATACTTTGCGTCCCAAATAGCCTTTCCTCCATAGAATGAACAAAATCAAGAAAATAATGGATAATAAAGACGCAATTGATCCAATAACTATGAATACTGTCCTTTTGCTATTATCACTGGGAGGTTTGAATTCTACAAAAGCCAAAAGAAGCAGAGATGATAAACATGTACCTTAACTGGTAGTAAAACACGGACGCATGTAAAAGAAAAAATATTTCAATTCAAGAATAAAACAAAGATGGATTAACTGAAAGAGTATCATACATGAGTGAAAGTTTAAAGAGTTGCATGGAGATGTTAAAAAAAAGTTACTAACCAGACTCCACTGAGATAGCTGATATAAGCGCACCATATACTCCTCTTCTTGGAACATTTGTTGTCCCTTTTCCAGCCCACTGGAAGCGGATCTCTAAAGTCTCATCAACAGGAACTGTTTTGAATACCTCAATCTTTTCCCTATCAACTCCATTTGCTTTCTTTTCAATATTATACTCCTTCAATTTCAATTCTCCCTACAAAGAGTGGAGAAAATGACTTAAATCTTAACCACATTTTTTTATTTAAAATATAACTATTTCTTTTTCTTTCCCCCAAAGGTATTGTATTTAGGAGAAACACATTAAACACTTAAACAAGAAATAAGGAACTGCAGAGAATGGCCAAATAAAGGGAAAGTATCACCAACATCCCTAGGGTTTTCCTTAATATCAAAGTGGTCCCAAACTGTAAAATAATATCATCAAACTCCACTTTTAGTGCCACTGGAATTTTAAAGTCAATGTAGGAATATATGTGTAATTAATTTTTTTAAAATAAAAATTAAAAATTTTATCAATTGAAAAAGAGAAGTAAAAATAACTTTTTATGATTAATGTGTTCCCTTGGTTAGCATTTTTGAAATTTATTATTTTCTCCCTTCGATTTCCTACTTCCCTCTATTTTCTATTTTCTCTTTTACCTTTTTTTTAAATACTCTTTGGGCCCATTTTTGAATATTATGTGTGCAAAATAATTTCTCCATTAGTTCAAGTATTTCTTTGTAATTAGCTTAAACTTTTAACGTATAGAGATGATAGAAAGTGGAAAATTTGGGAGTTTTGTGATATTAAAGCAAATCTTGGGGTTCTTGTGATATTTTCTTGCTAAATAAATTATGGCAACAAAGTAATATTATATAAATTATTAATGGCTACCTGGATATAAACATCAAACAATCGTCTTCCAAGTCCATAATAAGATCTGTTGTCTCTTAACACAGTCTCTGCAAAGTGAAGTTTCACTGTATAATTTCCACTCCCTAAGCAGCGAGCAAAATAGGTGAGAGAAAGTGGGGAAATGCGTGCAGTTGTGTACAATATAGAATTGTTCATTCTGAGTGCAGACACATTAGTTACTATGTAGTCGTTTTGGGTACTCCAAACATCCCAGAAATCACCAGTGCTACTAAATCCCCAAGTGTCTGAGGCATAACGTACAAACTTTGCTGCACCTCCAGGGTCTTCATCACCTTCATACTTGATGTTTCCAATTGTAGTTTGTTTGCCACCACAATTTATATGCAGTGAATATAGATCTAAACAGGAAACCCAACATAAAAGAAAATTATAACAATATATAAGAACGAAATGAACTAAAAGCCTGAATAATTTTCATAATCTATGTGAATGAATATATACTAGCTTTCTATCCTAGCAGTCTTAGCAGAGAATTACCTTTTGTACATGTGTTTAGGCACTTGCTTAGCATCCTGAAGCAGATATAAGATAAGAAGCATCACGCTATGAATGTAAAATGATAGTAAAACATATGCATGCAAATATAGAATGAAAATATGAAGAGAAAATAACGTGTTTGAAGGCTTACGAGTTTTTCTGTCCAGGTGAGCTTTTGAACAAATTGCTGATAATGAAATAATAAGGCATGGTTATACATAAGGTGATAAACTACAATAAGGCAAAATGCTTGATATGAAGAGATTTTCAGGACAGTAAAAGGAGAAAACTACAAAAAAAAAAGAGGAGTTACTCTTACAAGGTTTCTCGACAAGTAGTTGGAACAGAATCATCATCAAAGTTATTGTAAGAGAGATCAATCTGGCTGCACAAAACCATTACTCTATTAACTTATTGTAAATGGTGAAATAAGATCATGTTAGATACTTAGAGTATCTATAAACTATAATCACAATCAACTAATTTTATATAAATTTTGAAGAGGGAAAAGTTTGGAAGCTCAACAGACAGGAAGGAAAAAGTTTCAGACCTTATTATGAAGGATATCTAAGTTTCCAATACCTCTTTCTATTAGGCTAAGTGGCCTGAGCTATAGAATATATTCATAGGTTTTCTCTACAATCTTCATAAATTTTTTGCCAATGGTCGTATGATTCCTGAAGTCTAAACTAACATTATAAATTCTACCTACCATGTAGAACTGTTAATTTTTAAACATAGACATTGCAGGTTTGCCATAGCTTTATGGTCAAAAACTTGATGCTAAAAGAGAAAAAGGCAACACTGTGTAGCTCTGCTTGCACGTGTATATATGTATTAGGATCCAATAAAATGACAAATATGAAAATAAAAAGTAAATGAAATTAGATGCAACTAAAAGCTTCGATGAAAAACATACTAGCGGCTATCCCTGCTTTTAATCCACCCTGGAATAGATCCACTGAGCAGGTTACCGGTTAGGTATCTGATCAAAATGAAGAACAATGTTAAGTCGTCAACATTTCCTAATGCCAAAAAAAAAACTATTGATTTAGTTCCTACTTTGGATAGACTGCTTACATTGTGCTCAGTTTCATGACATTCCCAAAGTTTGGAATGTCTCCTTCCAATCTGTTGAAGGTAAGATCTCTGCAAAGGAGGGAGAGAAAGTGGAGGGAGAACACTTAGAGTTACCTAGCAATTTATGCAATACTTTACCAACATTCCATGTGTCATTTCTTCTTTTTATAAAATAAGATTCACCAAAAAAAAACACACTATAACTTAGCATAATTCTAAGCAACTCATCTCCTCGTTCAACATTACAGAAAAGCACAAACATTATAATTTGAAGCCAAGCAATAGGAGCTGACGCAACAAATTTGAGAGAAAAACAAGTAAATAGAAGAATTACAGAGTCTGTAGACTTGTCAACGTAGAAATATATTCAGGGATTCTTCCACTTATGTTACAGTTCCTCAGCATCCTGAACAGAAGCAAGAAGAAAATGAGCACAATATTTAAAAGTGATTATGGATTGTCCAAACTAGAATGTATACATGACATATGAACACAGATGACTCACAATTTGTTCATGTCTTTCATGTTCCTCAAGTCAGGAAATTTTGAGCTTTCACCATATACGTCACTAAGTCGTCTGCAGAAGATTCAGATTCATAATAATTGTGAGGAAGAATATAAGATTATATAACTCGCAAATATATAAATATAAAAGAGGACTCACAGTTCAGTTAAATTATTTAAGAGAGAAAGGTTTAAAGGTATTGGTCCTTCAAAGCCACTTGCTTCCATCTCTCTGTTAAACAGCAAAATTTAAATATATTCAGATCACACCTGAATAACTTTATATGATTAAGATAAATAGGAAATTCCTAAAAGGAGAAAGGATAAATTTTCACAATATACGAAGTTGTTTCCAGCTGCCAATGTACTCGGGTATTCTTCCTGTGAAGTTGTTGCTGCTTATCCTACTACAAATTGTGCAAGTTAGATATAGCAGTATTAACTCATGTTCTGCAGGCCAAGTTCTAAACAATGATTATTATGATACTAACGTAGAAGCCCCTACATCACATACTTACAGTGTTTGTAATTTGGTTAGGTTGGTGATACTCATAGGCAACTGTCCAGTGAGATTGTTAGCACTAAGAAAGCTGCAGGTATTAATGTGACCAAATGGTTGTTAAACTATCGAGCTTTACATTATCTAAGAAAATTGAAATGAATACACAAGAAAAAGCAGGAAAGTGAAAGAAAAAAAACTGACAGAATCTCCATGTTCACCAACTTTCCAAACTCTGCTGGAACGGTTCCAGAAAACATGTTGCTCTCCAAACCTCTGAAAAGCATAGTTCTTTCTATGATCAATACAAGGACAAATAAAAGAAAATTGCAATGAATTTAAAGGGGCTTGAAAGGAGACAAAGATCTAAACCATACAATGCTCTGAGAGTAGTTATTTTTCCTAAATGATGTGGAATAGGTCCTGATAATCTGTTCACACTGAGGACCCTGCATTCAAACCCTTCCATTAGTCAAATTACAATGAGCATTTATATGCTATCATTAGTATCGAGAAGTGGACACTTACAGAAATTCCAACTTTGTGGAAGCCCACTCACTGGGTATTGAACCACTAAGGTAGTTCTCGCTTAAATCACTGTAAGCAAGAAGAAAGAACTATATGGTACAAAGAGCTAAAAAAGGAGCTTGAAAAGGCACAAAAAAAAACTTATTATGGAAATATCTTCTTACACGTTCTTAAGGTACGATAGCTTTGCTAATGCTCGTGGAAGCACACCATCAAGATCTTGACCACTAACAAACCTTCATGATTAGATGCAGAATGTAAGTAAGAAATGATAATTTTTTTAAGGTGAACATTGTAAACATTACTAGTCTAGTCAGGGAAAGAGAAAAGCATTCACACATGGATCTCTTCCAAGTATTAAAATAGACCAAATCTAATGAATGATCTGTACAATAAATTGGGTTCTGCCCCTCATAGGCCTGTTGGTGAGTAGAACATCAATATGTATTAAGTAATACACTGTTTCACATTGGAATAGAGACTGCAGGTCTTTTTTTATCAACTTGAGCTTATTAACATTGGTAAAGAGTAAGCTAGCAGTACTGCTTATAAGTCTGTACAATTCTTTAATTTACAAGTTAGCTTTTGGATTCAGAGGTAAGCCTGTGTTTTTAAGTTGTTATCAAAGCTGGGTTCTTGAATTTTTCACTCAATCGATCCTTGTACTGTAAATCCGAACTCGAGTGGATGTTAAGTCACTCATTGGTCAAGAAAGTTTTTCTAAAGATAATTAAAACTTAAAAGCATCATGAGTTTAAAGAAGGGAACTTACAAGCCCTCAATGTGGCATACATTCGCAGGGAAAGAACAGTTGCAGGTGAGCGTGTCGTTATACAGCTCAGTACGTGGGATTTCTACTGTTGGGATATTACTGCATGGGTCTGTGAAATTCCAGTCCGTTTTGTTCAGTTCTTCAGCTATTTCACGAAGAGCTTGTACTGCACAAAAGCAACAATCTCGTTATTTTCAAATCAATTTAATTATTTACAACTTTTAAATGCTATTTAACCCCAAGTTAACTTAATAAACTCTAGTAATTGATTCTCCTCATTTTACTTCCAAAATAAGCGATAAGATTTTTCAACGTTCCCCACCAGAGAAGATAATACTAATAAAGAAAACCAAGTAGTCAAGTGCATTGAATAGAATTAATATTTCACATGGCTCTAGAGAGTTTTCATGTAAAATATATAAGATATAGTCAACAAAAAACATATTTTCAATATGTTCAAATTTTTTCATATATTTTAAATGTTTAACATATATTTTCAATTTAATTTTTTATATAAATATTTTTTTCATAATATAAATATAAAAATATATTTATATTATAAAATGGGTGAAGACGGAGACTAATGATGCCAGTAAATCTAAATAATGATAACTCACCGTCAAATTACTCAGTTGAACACGTATGTTTAATTGTCTATTAAAATTAAAATTACTTCTAATAGAACTTATTAGAAGAACTCAAAATCAAAAGTTGTATTTCAATTTTGAAAACAAAATTCAAAAAAATCCTCAGGGAAAACCATATGTACAGACAAAAAGACTAAATTTTAATAAGACGATAAACTGAAGAAAAGAAACAAAATTCTGTCATTTTCTTTGTCAAAATCAAACTAAAACACAGAGTAAACAAAACAACAAAGTAGGTCAGTGTATAAATGGGTACTGAAATGAAAAGAAGAAGAACAGAAATTAACAAAAGTATATATATATAAGCAAACTTACCTTCATCATCTGGAAGTGTCCCTGTAGTAGATTGTGCTTTGGCTATGATGGGTCCCGAGAGCATAAGCAAAAAGAAGAAGATAATGGTAAAACGACCATTTCTGAAATTGATTGGCCTTAAAACATAATTATCAGTAAAGATAGTTGTGGATGTCATCTTCTATTGGATTCTGAATCCACTACGCGAACTCTTGAGTGCTAATTTCAAAGCTACAGATAATTTATATCCTTTTGTTGACCGTAGATCTCCAATGGGTGCCAGCCGACTTGTAACGGGAGAGAAATAATGGAGAAACTTTGAAACTTGTTATAGACTAGTCAGGTCTCCTCTAAATCACGGTACACGGTTGTACTTTGTAGTTTGTATACCTTTTCAATGATCCAAGATGAATATTTGATGTAACACAATAATTTTAAAAAAATATTATTAATATTTATAAAAAATTTATATATAAATAAATATATTTATGTAAGATAATTAATAAAAAAAAATTATATAATTTGTAAGTTTAATTTATGTAAAAATTTCTCTAACGTATCTTGAAAAAAAGTTATGTACGAGATAAGATTATAATCATGTGCCACATCTTTTTTATTTTAAAAATATATTATTATTTTTAATATAAAAATAAATTCTTTATATATAATAATAAACACATATACTTAAAATAATAAATAAAAATGTTTTACTTTTACGTACGTTTAACATCAACGACACGTTTATGAATACTAAAAGACGTATAATAAATATAATTAATTATTAATTCTTTTTATATTAAATAATATATAGTGATATTTAAACCTCTATTTAGAAAATTGTAACTTTATTGTTATAGTAATAAATAAGCTACTTTTTTTCATTTTTAAAAATTTATATAAAATAAATATCACATATTTTATTCCTTTAATTATAATATATAATAAATATTAATGTGATAATCAATGTACATATTTATGTTAATCCCTATCTATTTATATTAATATTTAATATTATTATTTACTGTGAATAATTATATGTGAATATCCACTTTTATTCTTTATTTGTACAATTAAAAAGCCAAAACTACAAATATAAGAAATTAAGAATCAACTCACCAAGCATTGAATGTATAAAATAGGACAAATGAGTAATAAACCACAGTTTCTTTGCCCACTTGAACTCTTCTCTCTTTTTTCTTTTTCTTTTTTAAAGTGTAATAACATATTAAGATAAGTCAGAAATACCCCTTGTTTATAAAAAAAATAGTTTTTAGATTCAAACTCTAAATTTTGAAAGTGTCAATTTGAGATTCATGTAGTTAATTCAGAGATAACTTATTGTGTACATAATAAGTAATAACATCTTTATTAAGTATTATGATCTTCAAAAACTAAGTTATCTTATGTTTATAGATAAATGGGAAAATGATTAATATCATATTCTCTTGTTTCTTCTACTCCTACAAAATTAAGAAAAGAAAAATTAAATATATTATATGTGTATTATTTAAACTTTGAATAAATTAATAAAATAAATATTTATAAGCCATAGTTTTCACAAAAATAGCAACAAAAATCCAAAGTAGACAATAAAAGATAAGAATATTAATTAATTTTAAATATTTAATATTGATATTTTTTTCCAAAAATAACATATTTGTTCATGTATTAATAAAATAATTATTCATAGAAAAAATCATTAGCAAAAATGAGGGAAAAAATTCAATCAACAACACTTTTTAAAAACAAAGAAAATGTGTGATCAATACGATAAAATTAAGATATAGATTCTTAGAAATTTATAATAATTATAAATAAAAATGTATACTAAATAAAACATATTAAAGTATGAATATAGATACTTTATATTTTATCAATCAACTCTCTTTCATATATATATATATATATTTTTATGTTACCTATCAACTCTCCTTTATATTTTATCAATCAAATCTCTTTCATATATATATATATATATATATTTATGTTACCGATCAACTCTTCTTTGTATTTTATCAATCAACTCTCTTTCATATATATATTTACACATTGACCAAAGTCAAGGGCTGTTGAAGATATTTTATAACTTTCTTCTATAGGTTTAGTTCATTTTATACATAAATTAAAAATTATTCTATTTGATAGATGAAATATAGATATAATATATATTTATTATATATTATAGTATAACTGCATGCCTTTTCACTTTACACTTTTTATTAGACAAATCAAACTAATAAACCTTTATAATTATATTACATTTATAATATATAATAAACATATATATATTTATAATTATTTATATTTCATCTACCGGATGAGATAATCTTTCCGAGAAATTATTATGAAGCACAAGTTTTTAAAACTTAATAGCCTAATTAATCCTAAGCAAATTCTATTTTAATAATAATTAAAGATACCAAACAAATTACTCTAACTAACTTAACTCATTTAAATTGATTTTTGGATTTTTTAATCTGAATAGATCGATTTTAGCTCGATTTAAACATATTTTAATAGATCGAATAACTTAAATTTAAGTCACAAATAATTTTAATAAATTTATCAAAATCATCCTAAAAAAATACCTTAATTATGACATAATAAATATGCACAAACATTAATTCAAATATAATCTATTCATAGTAGACTTAATCATGTTCACACTATTAGAATAAATTTCATTTGCCTAAATTTATACAAGTCTTGAATAATATAACCTTCGCTTACTTTGATGAGACTTTAAAATTGTACATATATTCTTATAACTACAAATTATTCATTATAACGTGTGAGGCAGCTCCCAAAATTAATAGTTTAAAAGAAATTTAAAAAAAACATTAACAAGATTAAATCACTAATTTATTAAAAAAACATGACCTAAATTGTAATATTTTAAAAATAAAGTAAAAACAAAGTTTTAATAAAAGATTAGCCTCAAATTTGAATGATATTTATGTCTATTTTTTTAAAAAATAATTTGACATGAAAATAAAATTAGTATTTTATGATGCAAATAAATTATAAATAATGAAATCTTTGAACATATTACAATTGTATTAAGTGTTAATTAATACTTATGTATTTACTTTTAATCTTATATTGATTTTTTTAATTTTTGATTTAAAAGATTATATACACATAAAAGATTGAATTTCATTTTTAATGTATTTTTATTTGTTTATGTATCTTTTACAATAATATTAACAGTCATTAAGAGATTTAACAAAAAAAAATGTATTGTACTATTTTTATATGAATTAAGATATGATTAATAAGATGAACATGAATGGATAAAGCATATTTTTAATATGCAAGAGTGAAATACAAATCTCAATATTGATTGTTGTAATTGAAGTGGAAAATTCTTTATGTGATATTTGATTTAGATAATAAAAATAAAAATAATAGTTCATATTTAAAAATTATTTACTTGTAATTTAGTTCAAACATGCATAGATAATAAGAATTTGGATTTGTAAATAGTTAATTTATCACAAAAAAAAATACATCTAATTTACTAACAATGTACAATGAGATATAACTATTTTATAATCAAGTTTTAAATATAACTTATTTAAATATAATTTAATTTATATATGAACTAAATAAATGATATAATCATATCTTTATCTTCAAGTGATAAATATAAAGTATCATATCTAATTAAAATATAAGTTGAGTCTTGATATTGTAATTAACACAAAACAACGACAACATAATCAAACTATATATATTTTCAAATGATAATTGTAAGATAACATTATAAATTCAAATCTTGATATTATCATTATACATATTTTATTTATTATATAAAAAATAATAATAATAATTTAATTTGTATATAAATTAGACAAATAATATAACAATAATTTTATAATAAAATGCTAAGTATAAAATACAAAATATAAATTTGAATATTAATATTATATATATATATATATTATTTTTTAATATAATATAGAGAATTATATATAAAACATAATCTCGAATTTTGATATTTTCATGATATATATTTTATTTTATTCATAGTGTAAATCTAGAATATCATGTATAAAATATAAACTCAAAAGTTTTGATTTTACAACTAAACAAAATTGCAACAACTGACACAAATAAAAAAGTGAGAACTCTTCACTTTTTATATATTAATAATAATAATAATAATAATAATAATAATAGATTTATGTGGCTTTATGGTTTGTAATGGCTTTATGATCGCATGAACCTTTTACATTTTGCATAAAAGCTAATCTTAACAAGATGAGGAAAAGTGCTTAAAGAGAAAATTAAAGGATTTCTCTAAATATTTCAAGAACTGTCGTTACGTTTTAATCCCTTTAGAAAAGACCCAGTTTTGGTGATCTCACGAAGTGGCTTATCCGTGAATCTGATAGTGTTGTAAATCCAAGCACCAGCAGTAGCCCCAAGTGTTGGTGAAATAAGGTAAATCCAAATTCCTTTGTACTTTTGCCACACAATTGCAGGCCCTAAGCTTCTTGCTGGATTCATAGATGCTCCTGTTATTGGCCTGCGTCACATTCGTTCGTAAAAACCAATTAAATCATTAAGATGTTTAAAATTACACTTTTTTTTTCTAAAAAAATTATGATAAATTTAGTAAAAATCGACTTACAAAATTTATTCGTGTATTAAAATTGTAATTTACTCATGATACGTGATAGTGTTCTAATTTATTCTCCATCAAAAACCCATTTATGATACATGATAGTGCTCTCCAAAACTGGATCATAGGCACGTATCAGTTTTAGGTAACTTGGAACATATAATATTTTACTATTAATAAGTTTGTGAGAGCTTTGAAAAGTGAAAGGATTAAATATATTTAGAAAATATATTAGAGGCCGAATTATAAAGAACTTCCTTTTAAGTTTACTAAAATAACAAAAAAAAAATCCTTTAAATTTAGAAGAAGAAAAAAAAAACAATTATATTCTTGTAGTAACTTTTTAAATCTTCTTGAAGGAAGTGTTTGAAAATAAAACTATAAAATCGAGATATATAAGAGAAGATAATGTAATATAACAATAACTTAGGGTATGTAATTACCTATTTTTTAAAGTTAATGGATTTTTTTTTTCTTTTCTAATTTTATAAAACCAGAGGGATGTGTGCTATAATTTTTCCTATATTATATATATACATAAAGACTGACTTAAGCGAATCAAAATGTGAAAAGGTGAGGGAATAAATTAGTAAAAAAAGTTTCAAATTATTGAATTTAAACATTTGATATTCTTTTAAATTTTTTTTTTTTTTTTACTAAATATGATATAAGGAAGACAATTTGTCAACAACAACAACAACATAAAGAACAAAGAAAATGATGTGCACATAATTATTTATTTTGATTAATTATGTATAATTGACCTCCAGGTTGCTTCCAAATTCAAAAGATGATAAGGTTCCAAAATTCCAGGTTTTTGGAAGGAAAAAAAAAGGTATCAAAATCCTCATGTACAGACTGATATAGATTGCATATGAGTCATGTACACGTACGCAATTTTAGATTGTTTTTCGAAAAAAAAAATCCAAAAACACATCAAAAGTTGATTAATTACCCGGCAAACATGACATTTAAAAGCACCGTAGAGCCAACAGCAAGCCCAGCCAGCTCTCCAATCTGCAGCCAAGCCAAACAAACAAGAGGAGGTTATATGTCATTCTCAAATAATTGAAATTTAAATACTAATTTTGTATAATGAAGAGTCTACGTGATTTTATCTCAAATATAATAATAATAATAATAATATTATGAAGAATTAAATTTCAATAAATGAAATTAAAATAGGAATATTAAAATACCGCTCTGTTATCAGTGGCAACACCAGAAACAACAAACATGAGGTAAAAAGTGATTATGAATTCAATCACAAATGATTGAACGTCGGAGCCTTGTGGAGCTGTTCCTGCAAAATGATCTTGATGTCCTTGAAATATAAGTCTAAGTGTACCACTTGCTAGCGTTGAACCAATAACTTGTGCAGCTACATATGCTGGTACCTATATATTAATTAATTTTTTACCCAACATTTTCTTGTGTCATACTACACACGACACAATAATAATAACAACAAAAATTAAGGGTATGATTCAAATTCTATGAAAGTGTATCTATTAGCTTGAAAAAATTTGTCAAAAATGTTTAATAAAATGATTACTTTAATCTCGTTATTTTCAACTATAACACTTTAATTTGATAACTTTTTAAAAAATGTACAACTAAAACTTTAATAACATATAAGATTTATGTGTAACTTTTTTAGGACTAAAATACACTGGTTTTTTTTTTCAAATTATAAGATTAAAATATTTAAAAGTCTTTCATTTAGTTAAAATACACTGGTTTGTGATCACTGATAGAAATATATACTTCTTTTTAAAAAAATTCTTTTTATATATATTTTTAATCAAACGTTCCTAAGATTGTAATGGTTTGGTTTGATTTGGTTCACCTGCTTCAAGGGAAATCTTTTGGTAGTAGCAAAAGCAATAGTAACCGCAGGGTTGAAATGGGCACCAGAGATATGACCAACTGAGTAAATCATAACCATCACAACTAATCCCCAAGTAATTGCAATCCCTGGAAATGTCACTATTGAACCTTTATCTGTTTTGCTAACCATTACCGAGGCACATCCCGCAAATATCAAAAAGTATGTGCCCAATGTCTCAGCAATTAGCTGCACATTAAATAACATGGTTATATTGTAACACTAATATTATTCTCATAGACAGAGCATCAAACACTTTATCTGCGTTTCAATTGTCATAAGAGGGAATATGAAATATAAGAAGTTCATTAATTAATTACCTTTTGCAAGAAAGCATAAGAGATGCAAGAGGTTGAGTCTTGGTTGGTTTTTGAGGAAGATAGTGTTTGAGTATTGTAATCGTCATGATATTGATCACCCTCTTTAACATTCAAAACATGGTTTCCATTATTTGATGAATGATCACCCATCTTAGTTAATTAACAGAGAATTGGTTTGACTCTTCTTTCTTTCTTTCTTTCTTACTTTCAAAGATGGAGTGAGCCAAAACTCAGCACAAGAGACTCCTATTTATCATTGGATACCCCCATAGATCCAAATACAGGGGAAAGATTGAGAGAGACGGAGAGAAAAAGGGAAAAAAAAGGTAGAAGATGTTGACAAACTGTATGAAAATATTTTAGAAAACAAGAAATACCCGTGTCTCTAATGATGGGCTTCATAAATTCAATTCAACAACCCAACGGAAATACAGAGGGATGTTGAATCACTATTAATTACCATTAGAAGATAACTACAAAAATATCATAATTATGTTCAAATTATCTATATTTATTATAAAAAATAAAAATAAAAAGTCAACTTAAATATTTTCTATTAAAATTTAGTCATTTATTTTGGTAATAATATTATTTTTATTAGTATAAATTATAACAATTAATTTGAAATTATTTTCTTAAATGTTTTGCTTATTATCTTTGATTCTGGAGGAAGATTTTATTGATCTAGGATAGATGATATAATTATTTTATTATAAAAAAAACATAACTATTAATGCTTGATTATCTCATTTAATATTCTATTTAATATTTTTAGTAATTTATAAATTAAATTTATCTTATTTTATTTAAATTCAATCACATCTCATTTAAAACTATCTTTATCTTTAATGGGTTGTATCTATCAAAGATAATAATTATTATTATTTTTGTAATTTTATGTTCCCTAATTAAATCTATTTGAAATAAATAAAATATACAATCATATATCATTTTATTATATCATAATCCTAAAAAAAATGAATAGCGACAAGATATGTCACTTAGCTTTTAAAAGAAATCCTTTAGAATTATTATTTTCAATTCAAGTATTTTAATCAACTTTAAAAATATACAAATTTTAATCCTAGAAATTTAAAATTACACATTTTTTTATATTATTACTAAAATACATATTTTTTAAAAAGTATATAACTAAAATACTCGATTTAAAATTTACAAAATTAATATATTTATTTACTTAAAATTGCATGACTATTAATACCATTAAAATAAAATAATAATAAATAAAAGAAGGCGTAACATGCTCATAATTTTACCGTAACTAATGAAAATAGGACATCCCATTCAATTAATACCTTGGGATTCACCTACTCTAAACAAAAACAAAAAATGTAGACTTTTCTTTTTTTTTTTTGCCATTCCTTCGATATAAAGTCAATACGCAGGTGATAAGTTTTGTGTAACTTCTTAAAGACCAAATGAAGATTATCATAATTCCCTTGCTGCTGGTAGTCAAAAAGATGAAAGAAATTTAAGGAAAATTTCTTTTTAATTAGGGTGATCTCCCTATATTTTAGAAGATTATGATAATTTTAAATTTTAAATTTTAACATATTAATTTGATTTTTAATAAAAATAAAAAATAAAAAATAGGTCTTTGTTTTTGCATTGATAAAATGAAATGTGTCCATCTACCTACATGACATAAGGTACACATCTATTTATTTCAAAAATTCTTAACCACAAAAGAACTTTTAGTGGAAACACTTGGTAGAATTTTTCTAAAACAAAATAAAAGCGTTGATGTCAACAGTCAACCGACCGAAGAAATTTTTTACTATATGATTCTCCTTTTAATTTCTATATTATATTTATAATTTATAAAATATAATTATAAATAAAATAATTGTTAATTAAAAAAACGTACAAAAATATCAAAAAATAAATAAATATGATAACTATTGTTAATTGAATTATGTTAAATTAATTATCTATACTTGAGCATTTTTATCCCTAAAATTGATTATTTATATACTAAAATAGATGAGTAAACAATAAAGGAGAGCAACAGGAAGGCATCATATTGATAAGTGTTAACAATTTTGTAGTTGCATAAACTCTTAGTAATGTATATAAAGTTATTGTCCAAAGAAGCTAAGTGATGCCATCAACTTTTGTCTAGTTATGTCGTGTCGTGTTATTCATAACAGTTAATGTCTAAGTAATGTTTTATGTTGCATAGCAAAAGATTGTGTGTTGTGTCATTCATACTTTACTATGTCATGCATTACGTACATTTCCAATTCATCTGATTTTCATCAATATACTTCTCCTTCTTCCTTTTTTTCTCCATTCTTTCCTATTATGTCTTGTTGAACACATGAGACTTCTCAAAATCTTGATACTTCTTATGATGTTACTATCAATAATCATTCTATGATTATTAGAAGCAAGCATGGGAATTATAAGCCTAAAGTCTTCACTCTTTATTTGTCTCTCATTGAGCCATGTACTGTAAAACAAGATCTAAGTAGTAATGAATGCAAGGAGTCTATGTAGAAAGAATTTGATGTACTTATCTGAAATAAGATAAGAGTCTTAGTTCTACCTCCTCCAGGTAGAAAGATCATAAGGCCTACGTGGATATGGAGGATAAAGAAGTTGCAAACATGTACCTTCGATAAACTAAATTCCAGACTTGTAGCTCAAGGTTTTTATCAACAACTTAGGTTTGATTTTTTATAAAAATTTAGTCATGTTGTTATACCAATGACTATTCATGTTGTCATTCTCACACATTTATCAAAAGGTTGGAAATTTCATCAATTAGACATTAACAATGTATTTTTGAATTAAGAGGTTTATATGTCTCAACCACTTGGTTTTGAAGATGTATATTTCCCTAGTTATGTACTTAAGATAGAGAGGATCATTTATGGTCTAAAACAAGCTCCAAGAGTCCAATTTGATACCTTGTTTAGTGCTCTATGTGAGATGGAATTTAATTAATCCAAAACGGATCCATCACTATTCTACAATTTCTCCAAAACTTCTCCCATTTACCTTCTCATTTACGTAGATGAAAATATCATCATTGGTGGAAATGAGGAAGATATTAAGTGCCTTATTGATACACTACATTATACTTTTTCTCTAAAATATTTGGGCCTCCTTCATTGCTTCTTAGGGATTGAATATCTTATCTTCGAAATTGTGATATTCTATTTACACAATCAAAATATATTGGGGAACTACTTGAGAAAACAAAAATGGATCATGTTAAGCCAATTAGATCTCCAATGCTTACATCCCCTATATTATTTAACACAAATGAAGAGTTAATGGATAATTCATCATTTTTACCAAAGTGATATAGGGGAATTAAAGTACATTATCTTGACTAAACCATACATAACCTTTATTTTTAGACATGTCAATTTATGTTCAAGCCCACCTCTGTGTTAGTGTGCCATGAAGAGGATACCCAGGTACTTGCAAGGTACTATTCAACGTGGGGTTATTTTTAAACCATCATTTGAGCTTGTGTTAATTGAATTTACTGATATTGATTGGGGTTTTTATCCTGATGATAAAAGGTTTATGTATGGTGTATGCATTTTCTTAGGAGCAAATCCTATGTTTTGGAGTTCTAAGGAGGAAAAGGTGATAGCTCGATCCAGCATTGAAGTTAAATATCAAGCTCTTGCCTATATTGCTACCCAAGTAATCTGGCTTTTGTTAAAGGAAATGCATCTTGTGTCATCGAGTGTTCCAATTTAAGCACCGTGGCTTTGGCAACCAATCCCATATTACATGCAAGAACCAAACATGTGAAACTTGGCATGCATTTCGTTCAAAAAAAAGTACATGCTAAGGATTTTGTTGTTCAATACATACCCTCACATGAGCAACCTATAGACATGCTCACTAAATCCCTTTTCATTCAAGCTTTTCTTAGGTTATAAAGCAAACTCAGTGTCATCAAATATTAGTAGTACAAGTAAGGTTGTTGTCTAAGGAAGCTAAGTGATGCCAATAACTAATTCCTAGTCATGTTATGCCTTGTGATTCATAACAGTTGTTTTCTAAGTAATGTTATGTGTTACATAGCAATAAATGGTGTGACATGTGATTCATACCTTTTCATTTCGTGCATTACATAACAACAAGTATGCATTGGCTTTATATTAAAGAATGGTGATTTAATATGAAGGAGATATATGGTATTATGTGATGTTCTTGAAAGATAGTTATAACTAACCATGTGCACATTATCGCATCAACAATCCATGGTTTATTGAGCAAGCCAATCAAGATTAATAAGTATAATTGAATTAGATATTTTTTTATTTTTTCTTATATTTTCTTGTATTTATTTTACAATGTAATAGTTTCTCTATAAATAGCTCTACATATAATTATAGAATGCACAATTTGGTTTTCAACTCTCAAAAGTTAATATCATTTTACGTGAATTCTTTTTGCCTCTCTTTTTGTTTTCTCCATTTCTCCATTTACTTTTCATCTACTTCTACCTTCACTATTGTTGTTTCTTGATCTTTTTTGAAATTTTTTGCATCTTCCATTACACTTTATCACAATTGAGGCTCATCTGCTTCAATTCTCCTTGATCCTAAATATTTCCTATACATATCTATTCTGATGTTTAGGTTAATTCTTAAATGATTTAATTGAAAAAAAATCAAAGAAGATATGAGTTTTAGCTTAAAAAATCAAACCTTGAATGGTGAATATGATGGCATATTTAGAGACTTGGATCAATGATGATATCATAATATTACATTTATTTATTAATATAAAATAATATGTAAATAATATATTATTTTGATATTAATCAATATATATGATTTTTCATATCTAGAGATATTAAATCATAAATATTTTTTTAAAATTAAAATTAAAAATAATTACTATATTTTGCTTTCTATTTAAATTCAAAATTTGTTTAATCATGCGTTAGTTGTACCCATTTTTTTCAAATGTGACATGGACCAATCAAATAGTGTCACTCGTATTTGGAGAAACTTCTTCCGAACATCAACCCCTAGGCTTCTTGTATCGTCTTTGGTAGGCAAAGTAGTCTAGCTTCACATGGGTATGATAACACAGTTGCATCTTGGTATGGATGTTTTTACTAAAATGCATAACTATTATCCCTATTTTCTTTGCACAGTAGTAGTCTTGAGGTTCTGAACTTTCTAACGGTTATTTTCATGTCTAATTTTCATTCTTAATTAAAAAGTTATGATGGGTCAAACTTTGATAAAAAAAATCAATACAAATCTTATAAATTTTGACTTCTCAATCCATATTGCTATCTAATTTTATTCTCAATTATCTCATTCCATTTGAGACTTTGGATCATGGTTAGATGAATGATTGAGATTGAACTTGTGAATCTAAATATAGCTCAAGCCTTAATTAATCACATTCACCCAAGTCCATTAAATCAATTATTAAAGTATAATCTGGTAGGATTTAACTGGATGACTAAGATCTTTGAATGGCCTGGAACCGAAAATAAAATTTTTAAGTAATTGGATCTCTGGTCTTGGTGTACCTGATGCTCTAGTGAATGTTTGAACAAAACACTTAGGAAGACCAAGTGAACCTTCTTGTACACAATCTAATCATAAGACCAAGTAAGGTGGTTGGTGCAACTTCAACGGATCCAAAAGTCCATAAATGACTTGATGTGATTTGCATGCTTGTCTAGTTTATACCTAGAAATTACATTTTGTCATAAAAGTTGTTTAGCCAAGAAGTATGCTAAAAAGACTTTAAAGAAATCAAGAAACTACTAAATTGTCTTATGTTGTGAGAGATCGTTGTTAACAAGAGATTAATCCTCATACGAGAATATAAAAGTCCAGAAGTTAATTGTTAGCTCTACAATTGGGGTTTTATTGTAGAACCTATTTATAGTAAATAATTTCATCCCAATCAACTCTTAACTTTATTATCATCGGGTTTAAAAAATAAAATAATAAAAACTCTTTAAAATAATTTAAAAAATATTATTTGAAAAAAAATTATATAAAATTTTATAATGTGGGTAGGAAAAAACTCTTTTAAAATAGGTGATTAGGTAATAGTTTTGTAAATACTTCCGATTAATTAAAAAAATATTATTTAATATATTTAATTAAAAATATCAGTAAATAAAATTTAGTTATATAAAAGATATTAGATGAATAATGAGTTGATTTCGTATACGCCAATTACTCCAAAGTACCAAAGCCCCTCTTTGAAGTATGTGAAGTACGGGATTTGAACACAGATGGACCTCTTGTCCAGCAACAAACATGAAACATGCAGCTTGAATGAAGAGAAAAGTTGTGAATTTAAGATTTATATTCAGCAATATCATTATATAAAAATTAATATTACTTATTTTTTAATTATTATTTATTTTTAATTTAAAATATATTATATACATTTTTAGTAAAAATATATTTAAATTAGTAAATTTTTTTAAGATATTAAATATTAAAAATTAAAAATATTATTTTATACATATAATTTATTTATAATTTTATAAATATTACTTATAAAAATTTATTTATCAAATAGTTACACCCAATTGAATAGAAATTTAATATTTCGGCTTAAAAATCATGCATGCATGAGAAAAATGCCAACAAATAAGGGTGGTAAAATATAGACAAAAATATCCTCATATAGTTTTCTAGATTAAATCATTGTTGTGGTTGGATCACTTATATAAGAAATGATATCTTTATTTTGTATGTTTTGACCTAAAAAGAAAAAAAAAAGAGTAGATTAAGAATAAATTAAATACATTAATATTTTTTAATTAAAATATTTTTTTATTTCATAAAAATGCAATTCTATCTTTATCTATGATAAAATTAAACTTGATATGAATTTTTTTATATAATATTTTACTATGATTCTCGCTGCTTTATTTTAATATTGCATTATTTTCATTTTAAAAAACTAAATAATATTATTTAAATATTATTGATAATTTTTTAAATATTTTGATATTAACTATCACTTTTTTCTTTATTAAAAACTCACTTTTAAATCACATTTTAATCATATAGTTGGAAAAATTATGTAATTTCTTGTTAGTTGTCTCATGTATTAAAATTAAAGGACTTAAAAGATAATATTTTTAATTTAATAGGTTAAATGATATCAACATTTTAATTTAATAGGTCAAATTTGAAACCAACTTTCTAGTCCACATCAACTTCTAAAATATAAAACACTTCTTTAATTTTTTTCAAAAGTAAGAGAGAAGAGGGAAAAGTTTTTTTTAAAATGAAAAACATTATAGGTAGGAAGTAATTTGTAGTTAAGAAAACATAATTGAAACCAAAATCACACTAGTTATTTTCTTAAAAATATTTACAAGAATGGTGTAAAAATAACCATATATTTTTATAAGATAACATTCATTAATTATTTTAATTACATAAAAATTATTTCAAATGTATGCAACCATTTACGTCAAAAATAACTATTCATTTCGTTTATATTTAAATATTTAATAAAAAAAGATTAATTTATTCATAAATATAAGTGGAATATTTTCCAAATATGAGCTAAATTTTATAATCACAACAATTAACAAGAACTCAAACTAACTAAATGATTTGTTCAACATTGCGCATGCACATATTCACCATTATTTTCAAAGCCACTGTCTCATTCTTTTTACTTCCGAAAAGGCCACTATCTTATTTGATCAAACAGTTTACTGTGTGTTTATATTCAACATCAATGCGACAAATTAAAATTAAATAAACTTTTAAGATTTTTTTGGGCTCTTAATCATTTAAGAAAATTTTCCCACTTTTTATTATATTTATGATTTAATTTAATGTTTAATTTTATATATAAATTGAGTTTAATATTACAATATTATCAAATGTAACATATGGTATTTATGTTATTATTTTATATCAAATATTTATTGTTAATAAAAAATTAAAATATATAGAAAAAATAATAGCTCAAAAGAGCATAAAAAACATTATAGGTTGAAATGTTACAAAATAAATCAATGAATTAACGTATCAAATGTGATATGATGAATATTATGCACTAAATTGAATGAATTCAAATATAACTATTTCAAAAGGATAAACATATATAGTGTTTAGTGGAAACAATAATAATAAAAAAAGTTTATATTATTTTTTTTTAAACATATTATATTTATTTGTGCTTGTATACCATCCCCAATTTGGCCTTCTAGTAGATGAATTCACCTTTAGTCGTCTAGTATTACCCTTTAACATTCAATTTGATGAGGAAATCAAAGTAAAATTGGCCATAGTGTTATAAGTTGGAAGTGTTTGTACTAATAATCTCTCATGATTCATCATATTGAACTAGTCTACTACTAGAAAACTTTTGGTTATTTTTACTTTTTCTTGAAAAATACAAAATAATAAAAAACGAAACATTGAAAAGAAAGCTTTGGTTGTTAGTGGTTGACTTACTCCATGACAATTCCATCATTTTCTTCATGAAGAAATTGCCGTCCTCTCCCATTGCCTCACCCTCCCTTTTTTTTTTAATTTCAAAATTTCTCTATTTTTAAATCATTAAATGAGTTTTTGCTTTGTAGAAAAAAGTTCAGTGTCGGGTATGTGATACTGATATATTGGATTTTTAGTAAATAAAAGAGTTTAGTTTCTTGGAATTTAACTAAAGAATTCATCCAAATTCTCTTCACACATGGGTGTATATATATATATATATGTTGGAATTAATTTATGCCTAATAATATAATTATTGATAATTTTAAATTATATTTAAATAATTTATAAAACATTTTTTAATAATATTAGTATAATTAGCCATATATTAAATAAATAAGTAATTTTTTAAAATCTATAATAAGATAAATTAAACATTTTACTATGTATAATTTGGCTCGTGAAATCGCGACATTCTTAAATTTTAAAAACTATTTGGTCCATAATGAAATATTTTCCCTTTATAATATATCCACTTCATAGTGTACTAAACATTTGCACTATACTTACTTTTCAAAGATGTATATCACAATATAAAACTAGTGTTTACGCTTTCACAACTACATTCTTCTTCTTTTTTTCGAAGAAAATAAAATATTTTGTTACTGATAAAAAAAGTAGACTTATAAGTACATGGAAAAAAAACAACAACTAACAATAACCTAGGTCATGAGCAATTTAAAATAATGACATAACAAAACCCATACCTTGTTAAGAAGAAATAATATAAAATTTACCACAAAATAACTTGTAAAACAAAGAAGATAATCTTTTAACAAATTAAAATATACAAACAATAAAAAAGAATTGATAATTTCAAACTAAATTCTAAGTTTTTAAGTAAAAGAAAAGTTCTTAATCTTGATATGTTGAGTGTTTTTATAACTCATAGATCAATCAGAGATCTTTCCTATACTTAATTACAAAAAAAAATTCTCATACATCCGTTGTACAATGATGGCACATCAAACACAACAATTAAACAATGTGTATACTAAAGTCTATTGAAGAAGAAAGAAAGAGTTAAAGACAACCTATTAAAGAGAATTTTTCAAGGAGAAACTCGCCTTTGATAAGAGAAAAATATCTTGTAGGGAGGTGAAAAGAAGAAGATGGGAAGAATAAAAAGAAAGAGAGAAGTTTCCGAAGAATTTAGAGTTTCTTTTAGAGAGTACCATGAAATTTTTTTAGAGAGAATGATTTTTTTTTACAATTATACTTGAACATCTATATTCACTAAAAATTTAGATTAATTATATTTTATGTTCACAATGCATAAAATAATTTACAAAATACTTAAAGCATTTATTTTATTATAATTATACCTACAACGTATAGATAACGATAAAAACATGTTCAATATTAGGCAACTTTTAAGTTACAATTATGCACATAATGTATAGATAATATTTGAACACTTTTATCGTTATCCGTACGTTATTAACATAATTGTAAAAAAATAAATATTTTGAACATTTTTACAAATTAACCCATACGTTGTAAGCGTAAAAATGTAATTAAATTCTAAAAACTTTTACGAAGAAATCAATAACCAAAACTCAAAAATTCAAAAGATAAAGGATAAAAAGGGACAAGAGAATAACACAAAACCTGCAGTGTAGGGTAAGCACTAAAAAAAGAAGCAACACCAAATCAAACTCGTACTACAAAAATTATATAAGAAAATAAGAAATAAGAACCCTTCTATAAAAATTATATAAAAACCAAGGAAAAATGGAACTCTTATAGAACACAGGTTCTGAATGTTACTCAAGGCTTTTACTCACTTTAGGATCTGAATATAAAGGGCGGAAGAAGAATATTTAGGCTCTATGCACGAGTAATAGTTATTGAGAGAAAACTCTAGTGAGGAAGTATGCTCCAACGATCATCATCAACAATAAGAGACAGATTTGTATTTGAAAGAGAAAGAGAGCTGCAACAAAACTAAGTAACAAAACCAAGTGAGACAAGTTGCAATGAGGGACAAGATGAAATATCACTGGCACATGGGAGATTTTCAATGAAGTGCTAGTGATAATTTCGGAGGGTTTTACAATAATTTTATGTTTAAATTTCAAAACTGAGGAAGTGAATTAAAGTCGAGGTTTCATCCAAAAATCCATACAAAATGGGGCATGTAATATATTGATACAAAAATGTGAAACAATTGGATTATGCAAATAAAAGTATAGACAATAAGCATTGCGGCTCTTGCAAACAATACATGAAGGCAGCAAAAAAGGGAATAAAAATTACACTCAAATACAACAAAATCAAACAAACAACCAACGTGTATATATATATACCTAATGTAATCTGCTACTTTCCTACGTAAATGCCCAAACACATTATAAGGCAGCGGACCTCATGGAGTAGGAACATTGATACTTTAATCTCATCCAAATGGTGTAGCAACTGGTCCTGCAAGTGCATCAGATCTTTTGATACTTCCCATGCCACATATAATGCATCCAGGTGCCGAGAGAGCTGAAAATTTGGCCCCACAGAGATCACACACATCATACCCAATTGTAGACAGGCGACTAAGTGTGGCATAGCAGAATTGGGAAGGATCTTCCATTGGATCAATTGACTTGTTGGACAAACCTCTCTGAACACAGATGTCAATTAGGCTCCTCAACTCATCTTGTTTACTTAGAGGTGCTTTGGACAAAAGGAGTTCAAGCATCTGCTTTCCATAAGCATAATTTTGTACTTCCATGTTTCGTTTAATGGCGGTACGGATGCAGTTTATACGATGCTTTGCCAGAAGAGGCAAAGAACCTAAATGGCGTGAGATTCTTGCCATCTCATCTTTTGCACTGATTGCACTCGGTCCTTGGACTCTCTGCAACCGACCAATTTCCTGCAAAGGAAATCAAAAGATTCTTTTGAGGGGCACCAAACCCAAGTCTAGAAGAAATAATGAGGTTTAAACAGGCATAGTTTCTTGCTAAGACATGCAACTAAAGAGGCCAATGCACAAACTTTCAATTCCACCTAAAATCTCATGATTTCATATAACCAATAAGTTAAATACCAATCTATAACATCGGGTTTCTGTACATCTCAAGGCACCAGTTTCGACTATTATGATACCCAAGTTATATTATTTTATAGGAGTTAACTACAAGTTATTTGAAGCATGAGGTAATACAATACCTGAAGAATGTTGACTGCTATCTTGTACTGAGCACAAATAGTTGCTTGAGCTTTAATATCAGCTCCACGAGACTGATCCTTAGCTAACGCAAGAAAAGCTTCATCAAAGCAAGATAGGGCATCTGAGAGTTGATTCTGTTCAAGGTGAGCAATTCCAGTCTTGAAACATACAGAAGCAGTAGCACCACGAGGCACCTAGTATGAGGAACATAATAGAAATAGTTAAAAAAACGTAGGGGGAAAAATGTCAGTTAATAAGCAGATATTCTTGAATTTTTGTGCACAGGAATCAAACTACCTGCCCAGGACGCACAGAAGATGGTGGAGAAGACGGACGATTTGGAGGTATTCCAGAACCGGCAGTATTTACGACTCCAAGGGCACTAAGATCAAGAGGTTGAGAGGAAAGTGGGACCTGAACTGCCTGGGGCTGAGACGGTGGCCAAGCAGCCTGGCCTGAGTATCGTGGTGGTACACCATCAGGAAGTCCAACGGGGTCAAATGGAGCAGCAGTCTGCTGAGTGGCTTGAGCAGGAACACTGATATGCTGAGTTGCTTGAGGGGGTACACCACCGTCAGGAAGACCAATGTTAGAGTGAGATGCACTAACCTGGTTACGCATTCCATTATTGTTTTCGACCCCTTGAGAAGGTTGCTGTAATTTTGAAAGAACCACCCCTGGAGGAGGCAGCGATGCTGCAACCTGGAAAGATGGTATGGTGTTCTGGAAGAAGTCCTCTGGGATGGGCCCAGCTGCAACTCCCAAACCCGTAACCATAGGAGCCGGCTGTGATGCAGCCACAGGTTGTGTTAATGACTCTGCACCAAATAGGTCCATAGGAGCAGAAACAGTAGCAGGCACTATTCCGCTGTTGGCAGGTGATGACTGGGGAAAAATCTGACCAACATCCTGGGATACACTAGTCAATGACTTAGTTCTGCTTATAGCCGTACCCAACCCTTCACCCAATTTAAATGTCTTTGTGGCTTCTTTTATTTTATTCACATCCACAGTAGTAGAAGCAATTGGCTTATCTCGTATTCTAATTTGTAATTTTTTACCTTTTGAGACTCCCTCTTCATCGCTGCTGCTACCATCAGCAGCACCATACATTGTTTTCTTGAATTCTTCTTCAGCTTTAGCCTGTTCGTCTGTGGCACTTGTACTGGGAGACTGTTTCATAAGGCTTTCAAGACCCATCAAGGAACCACCGTTAGGCCCCCCTTGGGACTTATCAGTGGTGAAGTTAGCAGAGGCGGTTGGAAGGCCGCCTTGCTTATTGTCTCCTCCTGAAGATGTTAAGGCTTTGACCAAACTACCTTCCCTTACTTCCACAATGTTACCTCTCCCTTTGACTGAACCCAAGTAAACCCCAATATGGTCTGCAATTATGGATGGGATGGTACCATCATCAGTTTTCATGTATGGTGTCACCTCAGCAGCCAGCTCCCACTGAGGTAAGGCCTTCAAGCTAGTAGGGGTTTTAATTTCCCAATTTCCACCACCCCATTCAGGTCCTTTAGGGACCATGCTCTCAGCAGCAAAGTTTGCAAAAATTCCTTGTGTCCACCCAGTAGAGCGGACTCTTAAGATCCTCTCACAGTATCTCCTCAATTCTGAATCAGTGCCATCTTCTTCAAGTCTTTGAGCAAGACGCCGCATTGCACTGGGGTTGAGATGGCATATAAAGAGATCAAGCATGCTTTCATAATCTGATATAACTTCAAATGTTTCTTTTGCATTGTCAAACTGACCAAACCTGCATATATATAATATTATGTAAGCAAAATACACATCGCCGATTGAAATATAGAATATAGGTAAACAAAAATGTACATGAAATTTTTGTTTACACTATTAGAATTAAAAACATTGTATTAGATATTTGCAGCATCAGAAATTGAACATTGTATCATAATTACTTACTTAATACAAGCATAGCCGAGTTGGCGGAAACGGTGAAATAAATGAGAGGTTGGAGGACATCGTGGATAATCTCTAGAACGCAGGAATTCATCTTTCAAAACTGACAAGGCAGTAGAAAAACGGAGAGCTTTTATAGCATAGATACCACGTAGCACCTAATTTCATTTTGCATAATTTTCAGTAATAAAATTAGATAAGTACAATTGCAATAGTCAAATGTGCATTATCCATCACAAACCTGAGTGAACTGCGGCCCTGCTTGAGACAATGAAACTGCAAGATCTCCACAAACGGGAGGTCCCCTAGCAAGGATATCAAGAGATCTTGGAGTGATGCGCAAGCTGTCAAACCTACAGTCAGAAAGTATGGATATCATAATCTTTACAACATAGCTCTGTATTTAGAAGCACGCAGTTACTTGAAAAGAGAGATTCCATCCCTGTGCCATGTCAATTGAGTGGAAAATTACCTTGATGTAATTTGATATAAGATTTCTGAGAGGTCAAGCTTCTGCTCAAACCTTTCTTGCATTGTAGCAAATCCAATAAGAAGAGGTTCAAGTAGCCCAACAAGACAGCTCTTAATCTCTATCCCCTTCTTTTGCCTAGGACTTATCTCTGTTTGGTGGGCAAGCAACAATCGATCATTTAGGGCCCCAACCAGTACTGCATAGAAGTGTCTTGATGTGTCAAAATTATAATCATCAAGCAAAGACCGCCTAAGATTTAACTACTGAAGATAAGAGGCAAAACACTTGATGTAGCAATCAGCAGCATGAAAAACATACCAGCCTGAGGCATATTGACTGAGAGAATGGTCCTCACTTTCCCATCCCAGCCAAGTACGCTGATAGCAGTGGCACTAGAAAATAGAAGTGCTGGCCCAACCCATAAAAGGGATCTGAAGTGCATGTGAGTTAAGTGAACAAGAAGAACACTCCTACTCATCATTAACAATGAATGATATTCCAAAGAAGCAGAAAATATATTCCAATAAAATGGTGTTTGAGGATATTGAAGGAAGTCCTTTATCATATTTTGTTGTGCTGCTAGCCAGTATATCAAGATCCTGTGAAACCATAAGCACCCTCTGTGTGGTTAATATTCCTGCAACGTATCCCCTAAGAGTTTCCTGCCAATAGACCTGTTGAAGTTGAACAAACGCAGTTTTTTAGATCAATAATTCAAAATCTTTAATGCCAAAATACACAAGTAAACCAGCACAGTTTAGAAAGCACAAATGCATAAATGTAAATTTGCATGGACTAGAAGGCACTTATAGGTTAAAACAACCAAAAGAGTATTTGGGAATTGCCCACATCAATGACATTGTCAATAACCAAACATATGATGTTAGCATGTTTAACATGTGCTACTTTATTTGCCACCAATATCTGAAATGGTAGCAACCGAGATCAAATGATACCCGTTAAGCTCAATTACAGATTATTCATAGTCACAACACACAAGTAAGAAGTGGCACGGTTGATACCAAGAGAAGAAACAAGACCACAATTGCAACTGGAATTCATAGGTCTAGGGATTACAGACACTTTTGAAAGGTTTCAGGCACACAACTATATTTAGATCAAACTTAGTATAAAATCTAGATAAAATGTCCTATTTCTCCCGAAAATAAACTTACATGTACTTGCCAATCCCTTCAAGTGAATCTAAAAATTCATAGGTCTAGGGATTACAGACACTTTTGAAAGGTTTATTTAGATCAAACTTAGTATAAAATCTAGATACAATGTCCTATTTCTCCCGAAAATAAACTTAAATGTACTTGCAACTCCCTTCAAGTGAATCCAAACAGCAATGACCAAAAAGAACTCGGTGAATAAAATGCAAAAAGTCCCAAAGGATGTGAAAATAGGAAGAAAGGGTTTAAAAAATATAACTGGAATTCCAGGTAAAGAAAAATATTTATTGTGCATTTGGCTATATTGAATTTCCTCCTATTTTATGGTAAATAAACCAACTAATTGATACATCTAAAATACAAGAAAAGCTGTTGACAAATACTAGGTAGCGATGACCAAAAATACTTCGTAGATATTTGCAAAAAAGAGTCCCAAAGGATGTCGAAATAAGATGAAAAAAGTTTAAAAAGATATAACTTGAGTTACTGGTAGTGGTTTCAAATGAACAGCTCAATCCAGATCACTCAACTCACTTAAGATTGATCCTCATGAGCTGAAAAAACGCAGCTTATCTAGCTCATGAGCTCTTAACAAGCTAGTGTACCTGGCGAGCTCATTTAACAAAATGTTAATGATAGTATTTTTATAATTACAATAATGTCACTATGAAAAATCACAATTAAAAGATACTATTTTTTCTCGTTTTACAAAATATAATCAAAAGGTAATATTGATACTAAAATTTTTGTTTTCAAATAAAACTATAATTTTTTTATATATTCTTTAGAAAGGGAAATGAGTCAACTCACAAGCTGCTCAATCCAATTCATTTAAAAATAAACTGAACCGAGCTTAACTATTATTTAGATGACTGAGTTGAGTCATAACTCATCTAAAAGTTGGGTTAGCTTAACTCATTTAACACATTTAATTACTAGTAAGTAAAGAAACATGCAGGTGCATTTGACTCTTGAATTTCTTTCCTTTTCATCGTAAATAAACCAAATAATTGATGCATCTAGAATACAAGAAAAGCCATTGACAAATCCTAGGTAGTAATGACCAAAATACTTTGTAAATAATTGCAACAAAGAGTCCCAAAAGATGTCAAAATAAGAAGAAAATGATTAATATATATAACTGGAGACTGGAGTTACTGGTAAGAGGATATTTAGCTCTATTGATTGCTTTTCTCTTTTTCGTTGTAAATAAACAAACCAATTGATGCATCTAAAATACAAGAAAAGCTAATAACAAATCCTAGGTTCTTGAGCTAATTCGTCACCTGAAGTACAAACTCATTTATTTTCAACTTGATTGATTTTCTCCCTTCACTTTTGGTGGATATGTAATGACCATCAGAAGCTGAGAAGCTGTATCCTCGAACCAGTTTAGCTAAGCCAATTTGATTTCCATGAGATACAAACATCAAGGTGGACTCTACAACAATAATAAAAATGACTGATCAGATCATGCACCATTGACACAAACAAAACCATTAACAAAGAAACGCTTCCTCAAGGCACCTATTGGAGTTGAAAAGATACGATCAACTTCAGTTTCAAACATAAACTGCATTGGTCCACGTATTGAACCCACACCAGTTTCCACGGGTTGGTTCTCTTCAATTGCCAAGTTATTTTCATTAGCTTCTTGAGATGGCTTCCCTGGCAGAACATATAAAGCCAGTCCAGTCTTATCGTCATCAAGAACTGCAAACTGATTTTCATTGGGACCAATAAATGCTGCATCTTGACCTACACAATACAATGATTACTTTATACAAACATGAGCACTTCTACATGAATAACAAAATCAAGGATCCACAAACCTTTGACTGTGTTAGATTTACTATTTGCTATCTGAGAATCTGTATTTTCCCAATAAACTACAACTTCATTTGTAGCACCACTAAACTCAAAGACGACAAGGAACAGGTGTTGTTTTTTACTGTAAACTATGTACTTTGGATGGCATTCCACATTTCCAGGAATCTGGGAAAGAAATGGTGAAAAAAATTCAAAACACATAGACAACAATTCACATAGATTAGACAGAGAAACTATTTTGCATTTACCGATGGATAAAGTTTCTTGTAGACACTATCAACTCCAGAACATATATTATATGCCATCAGGTTTACACCATCCAAGTAAAAAGCCCTAACCGGATAATGTAGGACTCGGTTTTCTTTATTGAAGAAATTTAGCTCCAAGTGAAATGGCTGCAAATGAACCAAAAACTTCATAAGCATTCAAAGCGAAAGAAATTTAAATATTACCATCAGATTTAAATGAAAAAAAAAACTGACCTGAAAAATTGGGAAATCCTTCAGATGATGTTTGCCATCTGACACAGTGACTAGAGGCAACCGAGATATTGGAGAACTTTGAGCAAGACCTTCCATAAAATGCTAAACGGAAAAAACAAAATGGGAACAAAAAGTCAATTAATTGCATGTAAATTCTTTAAAAGTTGAGCTTACTTACAGAAAGGAATAAGAAAGTATGCTTCGTAATATATATATTTTTTTTAAAAGGTTAAATGGATTGAAGTTATACACATCAGCTCCACCCTCAGCTACATCATATATTTTCTGTATCTTATCTGCATTATTAAGATAGAACACAAGAAAGGTGACATACACTATAAAGAAAAGCCTTCCGCGCAATGTCTGATATCGTAAGATGGTTACGCCTGCCAGAAGAGGCATAAAATGTGAGAAATTATATTAGGTAGACATTAAATGTTGAATAGAAAATATGATGCCAACAAGGCTAAAAACACAAACGATGGCCTTCCATTCTGTACTGTTTCCATAATAATGCAAATAAATATCAGTCTCCAAAATGATGAAGTGCTTTAAATTAAATAAGCACCTAAATCCTTTAATTTGGTGACAGAGTATAACATTTCACAATATCAGCACTAAAAGGCAAATATCAGGTGCAAATTGGCAACTTTCCATACTCACCCTTTGAGGTGATGCTCTTGTAGTTGTGCTTGAAGTTGATGGTCAGCTAATATTCCAGATGAACCCAGGGATGAAAGTTTCTCTTTCAAAACAGAAGCTAAAAAAAGGAATCTACTGTTAGCATATCTAGATCAAAAGGCATGATTTGGCAGCATAGGAAGAATGACCAAAGTGTTATCCATAACACCATGTCTACCAGAAATTTCAAAATACCAAATATGAGAAAGACATGAATGAAAGAAACATAAGATCTCAGCAATTAGAAGATTGGAATAACAAATTCAAAATATATGCAAGTCAAGTACCTATGATGTCATAAATAAAAATTGGCAGCACATACAAAGAAATTAATCCAATTATGGAATATTTCTCCTTTGAAAAAGAATAATAACATCATGAAATTTAACCAATGAGAGATAAGTTAATACAAACCAAAGTTTGAATGAAAGTGTTACATGTATTTCAAAATTCAAACTAATTAATACACAAGCAAATGAGTAATCATTGAAATTCACAAGAACAGCATGAACTCAAAATAGAAATAGAGGTTTAGACGCAGCATGGGAAGAACTAAAAATAAGTTGCCTTTATTTGTTTTGTGCATGACTGAGGTTTTTTTTTTTTTTGGTTCTTAAAATTTCTAATTTCTTATTTATTTAATGAACTCGGGTTGAGTTGTAAGGGGTAACTCATGACCCAACTTTAAAAAAAACCACAAAATGTTATGAGGCTAATGCCTCAACCGTCTCAAGGCTAGTCTCAAGGCTAAAACATTCACAAGAAAAAGGCATAAGCCTCAAATTTTCATCAGAGGCTATAGCCTCAGTAGTTTTTTTTGTGCGTCGCACCACAACTCGAGGTGAGTCTCAAGGCATGCCTCAGAATCACCTTTTTCAACATTGATTTCAACAAGATGGGAAAAGAAGCGAAACCGTGATACACAAAAGGTGAGTTGGAAATTATATATCAAGATACCCACGTCAGTTACAAATACTTAAAGCTCCATTATAATTAATTCATTATGGAAGAATATAGATTAATTGTTTTACTTTGCTAGATAATATTGTTAAAAACAAGGTTCCAACAAATGCACTGAGGTGGCCTAAAGGACGAGACAGATGCCTTCAAGATACCCATGTTAATTACAAATACTTTAAAGCTCCATTATAGTTAATTCATTATGGAATAATATTGAGTAATTATTTTACTTTGCTAGATAATATTTTTAAAAACAAGGTTCCAAAAAATGCACTAAGATGGCCCCTTGAAACGAGGCGATTGCCTTGAGGCTAGCACCTCATCTACTTGATTTGAAGCTTATGCCTTTTATAATGAGACATACGCGTTTACGCAACGTGAAGCTTAAGCCTCTTTTATGAAACAATAAAGTGCCAAATTGTGATGTTTTTATGGTAGGCCCAGTGGCCCAGTAAATGGGAGAAAAAAAAGGAAGAAACAAAGACTCCTAGAATGTAGAAACAGACGTAACAATGAAGAAGAAGAAAGAATTAGGTATGATGATGATTCAATGAATGATAAAACTAGTAAAGATAAGGGTATTGATGAGTGATAAGTGAGGGTTAAATTAGTAGACTCAAGAGATGAAGAAGAAATTAAAAATGACCAACATGAGGGTGTTGATGAATGATGCGCAAGAGTTTGAATTAAAAAACTCAAAAGGAAGGAAATAACAATGCCAACATATTAAAATATGTTTTGTGACTATTGTGGTTCACTTTGGAACCTATTTTATGACTTTATTTAAATCTTAATTTGTAATATTTAAGTTTATTTCTGGTTTGTGACTTTATATCTAAACTATTTAGGCTATTCTTACATTTTATGATTTGTCTTAACTTTTAGTGTATGTTTACTCTATATAATAGGTTGTTATGTATTTTTTCCAATTTTAAATGAGGCTTACGCCTTGCCTCATTTAGGAAAACTGCCTCAATACCCGTTTTCACTTTTGGAACCTTGGTTAAAAACATATAAAACAAAATAAACAATCACCTGAGGAACCTCTAGCACTTTGCAAAACAGCAAATAGTTGTTTTCTTCCTTCTCTAGTATATGCAGCCCTATTCTTCACGTTGTCTGCTGAAGCCATATTCTGGCAACAACCAAAAAAAAAATCAGATTTGCTTTATGAGACCTTAATAGACATAACAGAGCATATTATGTGAGGGGATTATACTTACTGCAAATAGCAATGCTGCCAAATTTAATTTGGGGTGAACTTCTAATGTTCTAATTCGTGGTAAAGGATACACTGCTTCTCCACCCTGCTGAGAAAGTATTCGAGGAATATCAATTGATTCCATAGCTGTAGATAAAAGGAAATATATACGTCAGTATTCAGACGGCAACTAAAAGTAGATATGCTGGTGGTTGATATGAACATCACATATTCACATTGCTGCAGGAACCGATGCAAACATGTAAATATTTGTATATATGCATTCCTGTACTCTGGAGGTTGGTATAAACATCACATGCCACAGGAAACAATGCAAACATGGATGATGAAATGCAAGAAAGTACATACAGTAGTCATATCTTACAAATGAAAAAAACTACCACAGATATATAACAAAATAGGATTGACCCTTCAACTATCGATAATGCCAAAGAAATCCTCCACAGCCTAAAGCTCTGCTATCTCTGAATTCTGATAATAAGAACGGGCTCAAAATAACAATACTATAGCTGAGCAAAGCTTCAAGTACACTTTTGAATAAACATAAAAGAGGCAAAGAGCACATTAAAAATGCAGAGCAATTAAGTGAAACCAGTATTGTACAAGCAGAATGAAGCCCATTCACATTAGGAACAAATAAGTTTCCACTAACCCGCAGGCTCGAAAAAATTTGCCTGCATTGGAGGTCTATTAGGATTCATTACAACTCGTGTCTTCCACACTTGAAGAGTTCCATCCTTGGAGACAGTTACAAGCAACCGCTGCATTGGGAGCCAAGAAACTGATGTTATTGGTTGCGATCCCACTTGCGTTCTGAATCAAAGAAGAAAATCATTCATTAGAATAACTCAATAAATAAAACAAAATAATGATCATCATCACCAAGTTCCATCAAAAATTATAAAGCATTTAGGGATAGGAAATCATGAAGAACTACACATATTAAATAAAAAATGCTCCTCTTCAAAAGACTAATGATTTTCTCCTCCTGAGAGATTGTATATGTATCTCAATATCTCTACAAAGAGCCCTTTATAGTCTTGCTAGCATGATCAACTCACATTCCAATCATACTTGGTCTCTCAGTTGACACATCCCATGCCAAAAGGGTACCCCGTCTATCACCGATAAATATCCATTCCAATGTTGGATGAAAAGCAAATGCACCAGCACCAATGAGCTTTATGGTGTTGTCAACTGGAAGAAGAACAAAAGATCATGGAATCTTACCATTAAAGAAACATATTATATTATCAAGCCAAAAAAAAAAGCACTCTTCTCTTACGTTGTAATGTGTAAAGAACAGCATAGGTGTGGATGTTGTAAGCTCGAACCAAACCATCTGCATAAGCCACATACTGAAGAAAAAGGGAAGAAAATGCTTTTAGAAAATCTCTGAATAGGAAAATAAAGGGGGTGGGCAATGCCTAGGTCCTTTTGTTCATAAAAATGTACAATTTAGTCCCTTTATTTTTAGGTGGTACGTCCTAAGCCCTTATTTTATGAAAAGGTACACATAAGTTCAAATCATTGCACAAGCTTATCAAGTGTGTGTTCAATGAATGTAAGCATTGTTATTTAATAAAATAAAAAATGCTAAGAACACAAAATTTCATATACGTTTGCACCCACACAACTTATATCATGACACATGGCAAAATTATCTTGAAAATGGATAAATGATTCTAGATAATTTTACCACATGACACCATATAAGTAGTGTAGATACAAATTTGTAGCAGGTATAGTATTTTTTTATATAGACAAGGAAAACAATTATTTTATCCCTTTTAGTTTGCTTTCTTTTTTTCCCGATGAAGTAACATTGAACTTATGTGTACTTTTCAAAGAAATGGAGGACAAATGGTGTACTACTATAAAACAAGGACATTAATGTGTACCTTTTTAGTGAAATATGGGACTTTTCAAATGTTTTTCTTAAAAAATAAAGCATATTGAATGTACTATCCCAAATCAACAGATCAGCCAAACAATTGTGATACCAGAAAAGGAAGCCGAGGATGGCACGCAAGATTGACAATAGGTTTCTTCAAGTCTGTTTTTATCTTTGTTGGCGCCCTCCCCCCTTCAATGGTTCCGACAACTTCAAGCATGCCAACATTTCAACAATTAGAACGGTAACAAAAAATATACTTTGATAAGAAGCATAGAATTTTAACAGCTAAAGAACATGAACATGCAAGATTATCTCATGAAGGTCCACCAAATAAGTTCAAAACAACAAAAGCTGCTAGAGAGCCCACCACATGATAAAAAGACAAGGAAAGAACCTGTTACACTCATTCTTTTATGGAATCCGAAAAACACCACAGGTTGAAGAGGAGTCAGGGCAAGATGGACTTCTGAATCAGAAGAAATTTGTTCCATTTTCTTTTCTGGTGAATGTAACACACATGTCTGCTCAGCATCAAAATCACAGGACCGAATTGTGCAATCCTACAAATATTAGAAGATGAATCACAAACATGTAAACTAAACATGAAAAGCGTATGCATATACAAAGCCATTTCAAAATAACCAACAGTAAGAACTACTCACTAGAGAGTATGTGTGTGTAAAAAACATGGGAACAAGAAGAATATCTGCACTAAAACGTAGGAGACTAACAGTACAATTCTTAAAATCTAACTTTAGTACGGTACAATTCTTAAAATCTAACTTTAGTACGACAAGATCTATACAAAATAGTTTGAATTCATCCAATTACCCGAACCAGATATGTACAACACAACCTTTAAACCAATCTCCTCTACAGGCACCAATGCAATTAACAATAACACCTCTTAAGCTGCTTCCACATTTATATATTTTATCATTTTGATATCATAATATTCCATAAAAGGGCAGATGCTATATTGAACCAACCTCCAGGATCGCAACCACAGCATGCCCACTCGTAGGGCTGTAAGCCATGCGTACGGCAGGAGCACCAATGTTAATAGATGAGATCTTGCTTCCCGTTATTGCATCAAATTCTGCCCAACCAAAAGATATATAATAACTGATTGAGAGACAGAAATCGGTTAAAAAAAAGCAAGCAAAAAATCTTCCACATAGCGAATTTAAAATAATACAACTGAGATATTAAAGCCTCGAGGAAAATAAGATAGCCCGACTTATCCAGCTGTGTTTAGCATGTATATACCCAGAATTCTAGCACTCAACAATATATAGATATGACATTGACTATTTTTTGTGAGAAATCGAACCAAGTATGTAATCTCCAATGGCTACAGCAACGAGAGCCTGACGGGGGTGGAACGCAGCAGCATGAGGTTGAAAAAGTTTAAGACCACGCCCCACATGGCGTAGATCCACATGATGCACCGTCGTCCACTCCATCCTTTCTCCAGATATTTCACCCTATGTCTCCCACATCTACCTACAAATCAGAAACCAATGTGTTAGGTGTATTGTGTACATTACACTGCCCTAGGACTTAATTTAGATCATAACTATGATTCGAAATTTAAACATATCAACAAAAAGATAATAGCCAGCGACGAAGGAAGTTCAGATCTCCGTCTCTTCTAGGAACGGCAACAGGGCGGGCCGTTACTGTATACTTATGAAGATCAACGCAGTATACATACGAAGATCAACGCTTTACTAACCTATTATCCAAATCTCAATAACCCTCAAAACATTAAAAAAAAATCTTCTACTAAGCAAATAAAAAATGAAATCTTCTACTCTTAACTCTCCGTCACTTCCGAAATGGGGAAGCTTTTACAAAACCACGTACCAATCGGTACCAGTAACGTTGCAATGTTGAAGGACGAAACTCGAGAGATAAGAGTGGCTCCGCGAACTGCAAACAATCGAACAACGGCGGTGAAGAACGGCTATGGAGCTTTGGAATCTTCTTGGCGGCTAAGGGAGTTTCAATCGGATTTGTTATGAAAAATTGGGATCTTATTTGGAAGCTCAAACACCTGGGAGTGATCGTACAAAGATGAGGAAAAAGGTGGGAGTATTGATGAATAAAGATTTTTTACAAGTCCAATATTAACCAAATACCCTCGTTCAATTGTTAAATTTCAAAGGGGAAAAGTGACATATTAGTAGGATGTACATAAATAAATATACAAAATCCAACCGAATCGATTGGACTAAACATGAATATAATTTTTTCGGTTGATTTGATTTTATCTTATTTTTTAAAACCAAATACATCAGTTTGCTTTTATTTTTGTAAAAAATATATATTAATATTAATCGTGTATATTTAATTTTATTTTAATATAACTTTTATTTTTTTATCATAAGTTAACCAAGTTTATTTAGTAATTAATTTTAATAGAATAATTAAATTTGATAATTTTATTCAAATGAGTGTTTAGATTTTATTTAAATAATAGTATTATAATTAATATAAATTAAAATAAAATTAATTGACGCAACCGATCGATCAAGTAGACTTATTATCAATTTGATTATGTTTTATGCAACGGTCGATTTTGGTTTATAATATTCCATAACAGATAAGATAAGTTTGGTTAGTTATTTTGATCAAAAAATTGACTTAATCGACCTATTTTCATTTCTACGTAGTGTTATAATTATGCTTAAAATGCATGCATTTGAATTCTAAAATTATTATTTTAAATATTATAAGTTATTATTTTAATCAATAAATTAAACGAATCCTAAGAGTTTAATGAGTTAGATAATCTCTTAAAATTAACTATTATTCTTAGATTATTAAAATGTGAGATAATTAAAGGATATTTATATCTTTTATGTCTTAACTTTAAAAATAATAATAGCATAACTCTATCTTTATTATATGTCTTGCATATATCACTTTCTCTTATAGCCTATTTCTTGCAAATTAATTTTTCTTATTATTTTTACTCTCATTTTCTTTTTCAAATTCAAGCATCTATTGTACTTATATATATATATCGATTATTATTAAGAGATTACATTATATTACTATTATTGCGTTAAATCACTATAAATAAATAAAATTTGTGAAATAATGTTATTAGTTTTATGGCATGAAAAATTAGGATAAAAAAATACAAGATATTTCCCAAGAGTTTAAGAGAAATTTTTAAAATGAATATTGCTATAAAAGACATTGATATAAGTGGTTTTATAAGGGCTTCAAATAGGAAAAAAATTATTGAAAAACATTGAAAACACGTTAAATTTATTTTATTTCATATATATCCTAGAGAAAAATACCACATGATCTTCCTTGTAAGTTTAAAAACAAAAATTTAAAACTATGATTAATTCTATTTTTTTATAAAAAATGGAATTTGATGTGCCTAACAAATTTTAGAACTAAACTATTTTTTTAGATAACTATTGGATCATGCACCTAATTTTAAAATTATTCAATTAATATAAATTTATGAATCGTAAAATATTATTTTAAAACATTCAATTGATGTCAATTAAATAGAAATTAAATTCAATAAACAATATTAATTAATTGTATAGTATAATTCTTTTTTATAAATAGAGTTTTATTTTTAACTCACTATATGTGGTGTATATATTATATTTTTGGTTTAACATAAAAAAACATATTTTTCATACTCTATAAATGTGATATATATTTTTTTATAACGTAAAAAATATTTAATTTTAAAGGGGTTAAAAGTGAAATAATGTAAATAACTAGGTCATATAAAAGCTTAAGGAAACAATATTAATATCATTATTATTATGTTTGTTTGAACTATGGAAACAAATTAATTATAATATTAAAATAAAATTTATAAATTATTATATAAAATAAAATTAAAAAAATATTTTAAGTTCTAAATGAGAAAAAATAAATGATAGATAATTATATAAATGTGTAAAAAAACATTATAGTGTATTATATAAGGGTGTAAAATAAATGAGCATTATTGTTATTATTGTAATGCTTTGTATTCTATTTCAAACTAATAGTTCAACCAAACATATGAATACATATATATTTTATAATCATTCATATTATTTTCAACCAAACGTGATTTTAATGTAATAACATATATTTTAAAATATCAATACTTAGAATGAGAGTTTGAATCATGTACATTATAAATTGGATTGTGAGTGCTTAATATATTATTTTAAAATATATATTCAAATATATGATAAATTTTAAAAATACATTCTTTTAATTAAGAAGTTCGTTTCTTTCTTTCAAATTACTCATTCCTTCCAAATAGCTATAACTTCCTACTTCCACAACCATAGTTTCATCATCATCGCCCTCTCTTACCATAATCGTTGTTCATCTCTCATTGTTCCTATTGGCCATATCCATCCAACTAGCCTATCATTTCAATTTTGAGTTGATTATAACGATTCCTAGTTATAAAATCTTGGAATCTATTGTACGGATTCAATGAATAATAAAGATAAATAACTGACAAATCTAGGCTAAAATTCATGTCATTCTTGTTGAAAAATGGACTTGATTCAAATTGCCCAAAATTATTTAAAAATTAGATTCAATGCTTTCTTTTAACCAATACAGCTTATGATGATGCTTTAAGAGTTTTAATATATAGTAATTCTAGTTGTTGAGTTATTTGTGGGCTAAAAATTTATTTGTTTTTGTATCTTGTACCATCTCATTATTTATTGTTTTCTCTCTCACACGATTCCTCATTTTAATTTCTTGCTTCTATTTTATGTCATTCCATTAGGCTAAATTTTTGATGCAATGCTTATCAATTAAATCTTTATTTGTATCTAACACTTTGTGTTGATTTTTGTATTGTTTCTCATTAATTTTTATTCATTTTTTTGTTAAAAAATGAACAAAGTTTGCTTGCTTTTTGTTGTTTTGATTTGTGCATTTGTATCATTTAGTTGGTTAATGCTACAACTTTGTTCATTGTAATAGTGATGAAGCATGTTTTCTATTTTATCTTTGTTGTTCTTTATTTGTGTGTTTTGAAGTTTGAATGAATTTCGTTTTTCTATTTTGAAAATAGAATTCTATTTAAATAAATTTAACCGTGTTTATGTGTTATAAATTTGAATACAATAGTTTAAGTATTTCTTATCATATTTGTTTAATGGTGGTTTCTTTGAGATTTTGTTCCATTGTTATTTTTCTTCTTCCTTTTTTTATGTATGTTCATATCTTTTAAATTTATTATTTTTCTTAGTTTCCTTTTGTATTGGAGTAATGGAGATACGTACTGCATGCTATAGCCATAAAATTTGACAGTATTATGGTAACACATTATACATATTTTGGTAAGGCATTCACATCATTAAGGTACACTAAATCTATGTTATTTGTATTGCATCAATGTCTTCTCACATTATGTTAATAGATATTTTCTTGTGTAAATGTCTTATTACATTATGACAATGTTTTACTACTTGGTTATGTACCTTACTATAATTGTGTTATTTTAAACATGCACAATTTGTTTTATCCAGCATACCATTAGGTAATTTTTTAACCCTAAAATTCCATCTATTTTTGATGATTTATTTGCTTTGGAAGAGTTGGTACAAAAGTTTATGTTTGATTCTTAATTATTACATCAAATTCAAGTTCCATGGATGTTTTCCTTAGTGGATCAACAAGTGTCTGCTTAATGGTATTGAGTTCAACCAAAGAATTATTAGTCATTTTGGAAAGATAATTTTTTGGTTTAAAAATGTCATATTTTAACTAAGTATTCATTGAGTGGGTATTGAGGTTTTATTATGGAAGAAGAATCCTAAGTGTTAGAAAAATGAATATATGAGACATATGATGGTGAAATTTGAATAGATATGTCACCAATATGTAGTACAGAGGAATAAGTAGAAGCATAATGGTCTGATGAAAGTAAATTACTAGTAGTTGACTCAAAACTAGTGGAATTGGCTTCTATTGTATTATGTGATCGTTGATAAGGTGAATACAAAGCATTATTTGATGGATTTAAAGGAGTGTTAGATAAAGACATATAATGAAAGGTTGGTTTTGTAGAGTATAAGATAGGTAAGACAATTCTTTAGGAGAATTATGGAGAGTGTGTTAAAGGTTTAGAAATAATAGCTGAAAAAAGAAATTTAGTTTCATCAAAAGTCACATTCCTACTAAGGTAGGATATTCCCTTAGAGAATAGACAAATATATCCTTTGTGTCTAGGGTTATATCCTAAGAAAGTGTATTTGACAAAACATGATTGTAACTTATTATTGTTATAGGATCTTAAGCAAGAAAAATAAAGACATCCAAAAACTTTTAGATAATGATAATCTGACTTTTGTAAAAATAACACCTCTAGAAATGATTGATAGTGTAAAATAGGAGTATGGATTTTATTGATTAAATATGTACTAGTATAGAAAGCATTATCTCAATAAATCATAGGCATATAGGCTTGAGAAAGCATAGCCATATATAAGATCAATTATATGCCTATGCTTTATTTTAACTAGACAATTTTGTTCATGGGAATGTGGACAGGAAGTTTGATATTTGATTCCAACAAATATTAGGACTGAGGTTAGTCTTTGAAATTTACCTTCCTAATCACTTTGAAAAGCTTGAATTTTATGTCCAATTTGTCATTCAATATGATTTTTGAATTGCAAGAAAGCTTGAAAAACAACACTTCTTGATTTTAAAAAATATATCCGTAAATATACTATATTTATCAATAAAATACATATAAAATTGATGCCCATTTTTGGATGTCACAAGAAACACCTTAGAATGGATTATGGAAATTTAGCATAAGATAGCCTAGAAGTAAAGAAAAATTCATGGTTTTTACTAATTTCAAAAAATGAACATAAGTGTTCATACTGAGTATTTCAAAAACTAAAGGAAATATTAAATTGCATAAAAACTTTTTTTCACAATAGAAAATGAGGCATGTGCCAATTTGTTATGCCATAGCTTTAGAGTAGATCGAGGAATTGAAATTGATAAAGTTGAACAGACATAAGATAAGGATAGGGTGGTAGTTGAATGTTGACAATTGTTTCATAGAGGTTCTGAATTGTGAGTTATAGAAGTATGTGGAAAGGACAGATTAAAAGCATATTTCCAACCCGTTATATATGTGGCTCTCGAATAGGATTGCACCTGTCACCTTATCCTTAACAAAACAATGCAAATGTGAAATTTGAAGAAACGTTGTTGTTCAGAGTAAATTAATAGACACTAACTAAATTTTTAGAATGTAAGGCACATGTAAAATATTATTTAAACTTGAAGAGTTGTTAGAAATGTCAGATGAAGAAAACTTGTTTGAACTTATATGAGAGATTGAAAGACTCTTTAACATCTCTTACCATGACTTTATTATTACCTTAGTAGGCTTGAGCTCCAATGAGATTTTGGATGTCATTGTTTACACGATGAGATGCTCCTAAATTTAGGTACCACTAAGGTTTGTGTTAAAATTTTGTATGTGTGTAAGACATTGATAGAGGATATGTAAATGGTGAAAAATGAGATGAACAATATCTTGGGAAAGCTGATTACGTACGAGGGTAAGCAGATTGAATAAGTGTTTAAAGTTTTTCTCACAATTCAGAGTTAAACAAATCTAGTTAATGTAATAATTTTGTTTTAATTTAATGAATAGCAGAACAATTATGTTTAGAGGTTTTCCAAAATAGAAACAATTCTAAATTTTTTTTAGATATATTTAAATGTATTTTTTTTAGATAATGTGTTGTTTTACATGCTATATGTTTAATTTATTAATCATTTATTAAACTATGAATGTGTGGTTATAAATAGTATAAGATATTATTAATGTTATTACATTTGTGAAATATTAAAGTAGGTAAAATATTTTTATAAAATTAATTAAGTTTAATTCCTTCATCAAAATTTAAACAAAAAATTGACAAAGAAAAGTATATTGATATAGTATTTTTAGTAATAAAGAAGACAATTAAATTTATTATTTAATTATCTGAATCTGATTTAGAGTAGTGATATTAAATATTTGATATATATGAATTTTATAGTTAGAATGAAAATTCTAAAAAATTATGTTGAGGTATATTTAAATGTATTATTTTCAGATAATGTGTTGTTTTACCTACTATATGTTTAATTTATTGATCATTTATTAAACAATGCATGTCTAGCTATAAATAGTATAGGATATTAGTAATGTTATTACATTTGTAAAATATTAAAGTAGGAAAAATATTTTTATAAAATTAATTAAGTTTAATTTCTTCATCAAGATTTAAAAAAATATTTGTTAAAGAAAAGTATATCGACGTAGTATTTTTAGTAATAAAGAAGACAATTAAATTTATTATTTAATTATCTAGATCTGATTTAGAATAGTGTTATTAAATCTTTGATATATATGAATTTTATAGTTAGAATGAAGATTTTATTTCAAAGAATTTTACAAGAATTACTATATAAAAATATACTACTGACATATTTTTAGTAGTAGTTTTAAAATCAAAAAATTAGTTTCTAGATATTTAAATCATTAAGCTAACTTATAGACCTTGATAATAGTTTAAATTGTTAGACCCAACTGAAGGTACCAATTGAATAGTTCATTAATCTCTTAAAAAATATAATTTAATTAAAATTAACTGTTAGATTAGACCGAAGACAATAAATAATTTTAATTAATAACAAATGTAATAACAAATGGTATATTTAATTAATCTTTTATTTGTATATATAAGAGAGAATTAATAATATTAATTCATAAATTTAATAACATATTTAATATTAAACAAGCATGATTAACTAATTAATATATTTTTTAAATTCTCCACTTCATGATAAATTTTTAATTGCTTAAATATTTATTGAATCTATCTTTATTTTTATGTTAGTAGTTTAGATACTCAACCAAAACAATTGTGATATGATGTTTAGATTTTTAATTTTATTTTTAAGAATTTATTGAATAATTTAAAAATCACATTATTCCTCTTTAGATCACTTTATAAGTATTCTTATAATTTTCTATAATTAATTTGTGTATTTGTTAGCTGTTTTATAAATCATATAAAATTTATATGTAACAATTTTGTGCATCAACAAACAGAGTAATATAATTTTGATGGTATAAACGAAATAATTATAATAGTTTGATATTTTTTTAAATTTATCTTATTTTAAAATATAAATATTTTTTAAAAAATTATTATAGGCTTTAATTATACTTTTATTGATAATATATATCTTTTATCATTATATAAATACGAATGCATACTAAATAGTATGTTATATGTAATTTTATATTGGTGGGTTGATAGAAGAGTTTGAGTTTAGATCGTTGGTTATTTCCTATATTTGACTTTGTGAAAAGCTTGTTATTAATTTTTTTAATTTGTTTCATTATGAACTTTATGATATATTGTGATTAAAGTTTGTTTGTATATGAGTTCAAGCATATAACTTGGTTAGTGTCGACAATTTTTGTTTTGAACAACATTTGCACAATTCCGAGAGCACTATTGCTAAGCAGATTGATTTAGATAATGTGTGGTTACAATAAATTCTCCAAATTTATTGTTCCTACAATGTATGTTTTGTAAGCTTATATTGTTAATACACATTATCAAATTGTATTTGTGGTAGCAAAAAATTCAAGAAAACTTGACTCGTGTATAATATTGAATATGCTACCTTGTGTAAGTTTCATTCTTTTAGAATCTTTGGAAGGAAGGTGTAAGTCTATTATAAATATGTATTACATAGTATCTACTATATCATGACTTGGCTCATTTTTGTTCTCATCAATAATGAGTAATAAATTCTAAAAGTGGGATAAATGCAAAAAACTATTGCTTATGCTTAGTATTATTTATGGTTCATTGATAGGTATGCCAAATTATTGCACATTTTTATTTCGTCTTTTCTTCGTTTAAGATTTTGATAACTATAATATTTCACACATAAGTCAAAAATTGGAATAATGTAGTGTTCAAGTTGTATGGTCTTATGGGATTTGTATTTTTTTTAATAATTCCTTAAAGAGTGGTTTAAGGATTTTTTTTCCCCTATTATATTACTTGTTATTGGTTACAATCATGCGTGTATTTGTTTTTATTTATCACGAATATTTTCATAATTTTTTTTAAAAACGATTAAATACTTACCAAATAATATTTTTTAAACCTTCGTGCATAATATATGATTTTTATTTATATTTTTTTTATTTTATATTTACAATTAGTTTTTTTTACTCTCATCCATTAATTGAGTTATTGTGTAATTTTTTGATATTTTTCTCCAAATTATTGAATTAGTATCTAAACTTATGTTCTGTTCTTAATCATTAATTTAGCCTTATTTTTTGGATTTATTATATATACTATTATAAAAGTATACTAATGATGCAACTTTATGTTATAAAATTTTAAGCGCTTGTTGAAGTCAATTTTTATGTTTATCACAAATATTTTAACTCAATTCTTAACAAATAACAAATAATCAAAAAGAATGATTTTAAGGGGTGTCAAATTTATTTCAATACTTTCATCGGCTCTCTAAAAGAGATTTAACTTAAATATAGAAAAAGATTAGATAAGATATATCTTATAATTGTATAATAAGACTATATATAGGGGTTGAATTAGCACAAATAAGCTTCTAAGATATATGTTTAAATCTTATAATATACGATATTATGTATTTTATTTATTAAATAATTATCTTATAAAGAAAATGTACTTTAGATATGTTTTTTGTTCAAATTTAAACCTATATGATGATTGTGTAGCTTGATCGTGCGCTGATTATATTCTTTTTGATCAATCAATGATGATATAGACTAATTAGAGGTTACCACATGTACTTGATGAAACATTCCCCTAACATAAGCCCCTAGGCCCCCTGGACCATCTCTAAAAGGCAAGGTGGCCTAGCAACTTCACTTGGATACAATCGCATACTTGCATCTTGTTAGGGACATCTTAACTATCTAGGAAGCTAGTATCCATAATCCCTTTATATAGTTTCAATCTTGATGTTTAGGCTTTCCAACAACTATTTATATGTCTCAAATGTAGTTATGGTTGAGCTTGTGAATCTTTATTTAGGTCAACCCTCCATCCGTCTCATTCACCTTAATTCCATTAAATCAATTTTTGGAGTATAATGTAGTACAATCTGGCTACATGATCGGGTACATTTTATTCATTTATTAAATAAATAAGATTTCATATTTTCTTCACTAATTTATTGGTACTTTGTGCTCTAAAATTAATTATATTGTTTTTAATTTAGCATTATTTACATGTTGCATGTATTACACATGACATTTATTTATAGACAACATTAAACATTGGGCCAACACTTTACAAATGATTATGCATACTTGAAGTAGAATTTTGATGAGACTTTGAAACAAGTTGGTGAGTTGATGACTTTAAGGTTACTTGAGAAACACACAATAACTTTTATAAATTTTTGGAAAATAAGGTGTCAACCTAGAATTGGAGCTACCTAGCGAATCAGAATGTTTACAACATCGTATCGTAGCATGGACCAAAAAAGTTTTAGAAATTACTAATAAATATATTTGAGCATTTAATATATCGTGATTTTATGCATGTTAAATGATTAAATAAATTTATGTTTGCGTAGTTTTACTATCATTTTAAACAAATCTATCTTTTTGTAATAACATGTATGTTGTATTATTTTTCAAATATTTTAGCTTTTGAAAGATTTCATTAATTAAACACTTATATCTGAAAGCTTCCATTTCAAATTTTAAAAGCTTAAAAGATAATATATGTAAAACATTACATATGTTCTAAAATATGAAAAATGATGTATAAAAATATATAAGGGTTTCAAGTTTTTGGAACAACATGGACATCTGCATGTTATTTCATGGCACGAGCAAAAAGATTGACAACCATGCATCCTATAATTAATGTGGGCTACAACATGGAAATATTGAATATTGTGGTGCGAGTGTAATGGATCAAGCTCCAAATTGTGTACAATCTATGTATGACTTAGCATGAGAGAATTGTGTGTCGTAGTGTGATGAGCAAAACCGGCATCGTCGATCCTACCAATACTTTGGTTTTATATTTATAAAACTCTCGCAAGTGCACAAATCGTTTCATTGAAAATGATAAGTATACTCCCAAGGTCGATCTAAGGAAGGAATATATGTGGTTTTTAATTTATTATTCAAACTTTTAAAAATGAAATTAAATCCTAAACATCCTGTCACGATATTTGAGGTTTTTGTGTTTCTAATCTAATAACATAAAAATAAACATAGATACATATTTAATAAATATTTATGCAAATTTTATCATTTATAATAGTTGAGTATTTATGGATATAATAACTAAGTTAATTATACTTGTTCATATTATTTAGGTTATTAAAGATATAAATTGATATTTATTGATTCTCTTTTTTTATATGAATACCACATTTGGTGGGGTTAGATATTCTTTGTTAACTAAATAAATCAATTAACACCTATGAATAGGGTTGATAACTAATTTGGTTAATTAAATTAATTTCTTTTTTCTAAGAGATTGAAAATGAACCATTTAAATGCACCTTTGGTGGGGTTATATAGTTTAAACTTTATTCAAGATGTCCAAATTAAACTTAAGAATTTAATTATCCAAGTACTAACTTTCAAGTTTTAAAACTACTACTGAAAATATGTTGTCAATACATTTTCAGATAATAATTCTTATAAAAACTTTTGAAATAGAGCTTCACTCTAACAACCGGGCGATTGTACCAACAAATAAAAGAGCAATACTCTAAATTAGATCGGATAACTAAATCTCAAAATTTAATTTTCAGATTTAAGTTTGTAATGAAAAATAATATATTTCTCTCTAACATTCTTAATATAAAATCTTGAATAAAAACAAAATCAATTCATTTTAGAGATTTTTACCTATTTAATATTTCACAAGCATAACAACATTATTATTATATCATGTTTACAAGAGAGTTAAATTTAATCACAGACAAATTAAATATAACATATAAGAATAAAGCATAAAAATAATTATAAAGAAAATAAAATCCTTACAGTACTTCGATGTTATTCTTGTTGCTGGAAAACCTCCAAACGAAATTTGTATTTTCATTTATTGAATCAAAAAGCAAATAAATTACAAAAATACAATTCGTTCTTCTCAAAAATAGAAGAACTCTAAAACTAAAAAAAACTAAAAACTAAGAAATAGAGAGAAAGAAAGAGAGAAGATGATGTTTTTGAGGTGTGTTTTGATACGACGAGAATGAGGATATTTATAGATGAGGAGAAGAAGAAAAAGTGGGTGAAAAAATGATTAAAAATGGAGGAAACGCGTAGTAGGTGATGATGATGTCAACTGACGTCATAAGAGGTGGGGCGCGGCGGCGCACGAGGAATGGAGCAAAGGCACGTGCAGACTGGGTGCAGATGGGCGTAGGCACGTGCGGAATGGGGTAAATGCGTGGAGATTGACATTGTGGTGCGCACTGATGGGTAGTTGCGTGCGCGATTTTCTCCTTTTTGACATTTTGACTATTTTGTCCAATTTTTCCATCTTTTTTGACTTTTCCATATTTAATTTATAAATATATTTGTGATGTATTGCCTCTAGTATTTTTCTGAGTCTTTAAGTTACTTTTTTAAGCGAAAATACCCATGATTTCGAAAAGATCGATTTATATAAATATATATTTTTAATCAATTAACGTGCATAAAATCATGATATTTTTAGTGTTTTTTGAGCACTCATCATGGTACCAATCGTCGGATCCATATTTTTCTTCTTTCCTACACCTATAAACATAGGACCTTAATTCTATTGTAATCCATATCCCACATCTTCATTCTTAAGCTAATTTCTTACTCTCTTAAACTTAATTTCTTAGTTTTTCTTTTAGCAATTTCAAGTTATTCTCTCATTTGACAGTTAAAAGAATTTTAGTTGATGTAGTAATTCTAATTTCAATTCAATAAACGGTATTGATAGTTCTTTTTGAAGGTTTTCCAATAGAGAAATTATACTGAGATTCTATTGAGGTATATTTAAATTTATTCTTTTCAGATTATCTTTATGTATTGTTTTACATGATATATTTAATTTATTGATCATTTATTAAAATATGCATGTCTCACTATAAATAATATTAAAATATGCATGAGATATTAGTAATATTGTTATGCTTGTGAAATATTAAAATAGATTAAATTTTTTTATTAAATGAATTAAGTTTTATTTTTTCATTAAGATTAAAACAAAGTTTATAAAAGAAATAAGATTAAAACAAAGTTTATAAAAGAAAAAATATATCAATGGAGTATTTTTCATTATAAACTAGATAGTTAGATTTATAATATAATTATCTAAATCCCATTTAGAGCCAACTCTTAGATGGTGGATGAAATATTCTCGATTTGATTTAGAGAACTTTATTTTAAATATTTTTTTAAGATCTATTATTGGAAAATATATTAATAATATTTTTTTCATAATAGATTTAAAATCAAAAAGTTAATTTCTAGATATTTAAATCAATAACTTAACTTAATCATATTAATGAGAATTTAAATTGATAGCCCCACCAAAAGCTTCAATTAAATGGTTTATTAATTCTCTAGAAATAAAACATAATTTAGTAAACTATCAATTAGTGATTCCGTAAGAGACTTTAATTGATAATTTATTAATAACAATATTGATCCCTACCTTAAGATAATTTTTTTATAAGAAATGAAGAATCAATAATTTTAATTCATATTTTTAATAACTTACTTAATATTGAGCAATCATAATTAACTAGCTAATGTGTCCCATAAATTCTCCACCGTATGATAAATGTTTAATTGTATAAGTATTTATTGAATGTATATTTATTTTTATGTCATTAGTTTAGATCTTCAAACCTAAAATTTGTGACAGAATATTTATATTTTATTTCATTTTTAAGAATTTGTTAAATTATTTAAATATGATTCTTTTTTAGACTGATCTTGAAAGTATATACTTATCATTTTCTATAAGTGATTCGTACACTTGCAAGCTATTTTATAAATCAAACAAAATTTGTAGGCCTAATTTTGGTTTGACACACCAAGTTTTTGGCATCATTATTAGATATAATGGTAATAGCACTAAAAAGAAGATAACCTTTTCATTCATCAATTACATGACGTGATGGATGATATAGAAGGAAAAAACTAGGCAAAGGTGACATAAAATGGTATCGAGGATGGGCAAATAAGGGTAGGGTTAAAAGTGTTTGGCTTGTATGTAGGTGGCTAATTGGAAAACCAACTGACTCATTGGTTAGCTTATTGGTAGTGATGATGCATGGTTGGTTATTGATGGGATGGATAGGTGCTGATCAATGATAACTTGTGGCACTTGACAGTCTTTATATTTTCACCACGGTAATGTGTTCCCACACTTACCCAAAATCCTAACTTTGATGATTATAACTTTGCATATGTGATACAAAGTTCCTTTCTTACTTTTATTTATCTATAAAGATGCCAATTTTTTTCTCTAAGTGTTGAATGAACCTTCCGATGTTGTTTTCAATACTAAAAATTATTTTGCTTGTTTTTTCTTGAAAGTTGCATAAGTGTTAAGTGGTCGAATCCTAAGGTTATACACCATGTTGAGTAGTCGATTCCACAAGTTATATATTGTAGATCCCCTTAGTCTCTTAGCCCTTTACTTGGTATGCTTCATGAGTGTGGCAAGCAAATAAACATAGTTTAGAATCCAACCTTTATTAGGTGTGGTCTTTAACTTTCTTTTTGAGGATTGTACAATCTAAATGAGCTCTACACAAGTTCAAGGTTATAATGATGCCACACGACTTTAAAGATCTTACATGTGTTTTAAGTATTTGGGGTAAGTGACGAAGAAGGCATCATCTCACTCTTTTCTGCAAGATACTCTCCAAAATATCAATGTTTTGATTTTGGACTAACATCATTATGGATGACAAGAAGGTTGCTTGTCGTTTTGTTTTCTATACAAGGCTTAGTGGCAAAACACACTTTAGTTCATTAATACATTGTCATTGCTGAGTTCTAAGCAAATAACTCTATTATTCCCTAGTGAGACTATTGTCGTCACTGGATATTAGGTATCAAGATGAAACACCTTGATATCGGTATTAAGATAAAGGAAAAGTAGATAAAAATCCTTTAAAAACAACTTGAGAAAGTCTCTTTTGGAGATAGAAATTAATCAGGAGAATCTAACAGTTCAAAACCAGCATTAGAGTCCAAACACTCTAAAAAGAAATTCACCTTAGAGATTCATTCTAATAAATGTAAAACTTCTAAAGAAAGAATTCCAAATGAGAAGGAAAAATCTAATAGTTCAAAATAAAGTAACACTTCTAAAAAGAAAAAGTAAAAAGCTCAATTAGGTTGAAGAAGCATAAAAATAAGACTAAAAAAGGACTTATATAGTTTATAATGGTCCAAAATTAGGAATTTACGACAATTGACTTAAAACAAACAAATTTATTATTGGATTTAGTGAAATAACTTAAGAGCTTCATTGATATAATAGAAATTGAAGGCAATTATGACAACTATAGAATATCAAAACTATTAACTCCAGAAGATATAATTAAAAATTACTATGTAGCATTAGTACAACAACCATTGTCATCAAGTAGGTTGAAAACCCTTGGAAAGATAACATGACAGTACTATTCAAATAAATGTTTTTCATAAAGACAATAAAGATAGTACAACCATCAATACTATTAAAAGAAAGATACCTAAGAATACATTAGTCATTAACGAAGAAAAAGACTAATACATAAATTTAAGTAAACCATAATGATTGAATTTTTATAATTTAGCCAGAAATCTACTCAAAAACTTAACGAAGCTATGTAATTTTACACCACAAAAAAATTCTCTACAAGTAGTAAATTTAATATTCTTGAAGTAACTGATCCAATTTTTATTTATAAAACTTTTCGTGTGGGTTTAATTAAGAATCTATATATAGAAATCAATTTAAATAAATTAAATTATTTTCTTAAAAATTTCAAAAAGGTTATCAAGAATTTTAGAAAGAAGATTAAAGTAGGTGATAAGCTTATATTTTTCAAATTTTTACATGTCATTCATGGATTGGACTGAATAAAGTGGTACTAGTCCATATCATTTTATCAAATTAGAGATTTTCAACACTAATAAAGAAGTTTCAAAACCAAATATGCTTTCAAAAAATGAATTCAATGCAAATAAGTTTTGTACTCTAAGATGATAGATGCTAAGTCGAAATTATCATAAACTCAAGAAAATTAACAATTCTTTTGAAGTTAAGGTAAATTATTTAACTAGTAAAGTTATAATAACTTTCTTTAGTAATATAGCTCTCGTTGAAGAAAATTAGTAAGTTTAAAATAAATTTTAACAATAATAATCTAAAAATTTATCAAGAAAAAAAGTGATTTATTTTTACGTCAAAAAACATTAAAGATTGCAAATACATTTACTACATTAGAGATTGAGAAGATGAAGATGTGTAATTAACTACATCATCAAAAGGAATGTCGGTACAAAACGACAAAAATGAATAAATATATAAAACTCACATATTTAATCGATAGGTCATGTCAAGAAAATAAAAGTCTTAAATTGGAATGTTAAAAGTAAAAAGTTATGTGATAATTATTAAACTAGGGGTAAACAATGATTTCTATTCAAGGTTCTTAGTTGGCTCTTAAAATTATAATAACTATTAATATTATAAATAAAATGAAATGCAATTACTCTCTTTTTATTCTCTAATAAATCTAATTTGAATACCATATATTATACATATATAAGAGATTCGTCGTTACTGAGAGAATATTAAGGCTTAAATAAGTTAAGACATATTTTGTGTAATAAAGTAAGAAAAACAACCAAAAAGAAGATCATACTATACTCATTAATTTCATGTATGATAATTATAATTTTAAGTTAATTAATAATCATAAATGATTAAATATTTGTTTATAACATTTATAAAACTAATAGATAAGGAAATGAAGATAAAAAACTAACCACAACTCTACTTAAAAATAAACACAAGGAAATTATAAAGTCAAATCAATGTTTTGAGAGTTAATTACGTTTATGTCTAATAATTCATAAAATATCCAAAACATTTACTTTGTTACAATTATACCTATAATGTATGAGTAATGATAAAAAATGTCAAACTTTAAGTATAATTATATTATTATTCATACGCTTTGTGCATAATTATAACCTTAAAATACATATTTTTATTTATACATACATTACAGATACAATTGTAATAAAATAAATATGTTGAATATTTTTATAAGTTATCATATACGTTTTGATAATAAAACGTAATTAACTCATGTTTTGATAAAAAAAACTTAAATATTTTACTAAAAATGTAAAAATAAAAATAGATTATTGGATTGAGAACATTGATATTAACTACCGAATATTATAACTATTTGTATAGAAATGAGGGACATAAATAATGATACGCAAAAAGATCAAGACATGGGTGATAGTTTCCCCACCGAGTCCAAATTCTGATCAACTGATCACCATATTCCTAGAGTCACGCAGTTGCTGCAATGCAAAACCCTAGGTCCTCAGCTTTTCGATCTTCCTTTCTGGCATTGTAGTGAGTCAGTGGCTAATAAGTCCCATCGAACACTGCTTCTCCCTTCTTGTGTGAATCATCTAGGGCTTGCTCGAAACCATTTTTCTACCCCGAAAGTAGACCAAGACCCAGTGATACTCTTTTCTCGTTCTCTGATGTAAGTTGACTTCTCTCTCACTCTAGAATTGCCGTTTATGTGTACTTGACTTGCTGTAATTATGATGAAATTGCCCATTATCTCCCTTGATGTGTGTATTTTTACACTCACTCTTTTTTCACACTGTATGCACTTTTTCTGTTTAATATGCTGTAACCACGATGAAAAAATGCCCATTATCTGTTAATGTGTGTGCATTTTTTCATACATTTTTTTTTACATTTAAGAAGTAATTTGATGAATTTGGGGCATAAAACATATTTGTTTATTTATATCTTTTGGAGGGATGAAGAAGATTTGAGCATCAAGAGAAATTTTCTCTTAAGAGGAAGATGACTTGAATGATTTAAGATTTAATTTTAAAAGCTAAATGATATTTGTGGTTTGACTGTTAACAAGGAAATCAGATTGAGGACAGGAAGAGGATTGGACATCGAAGCCTTTTTCTTTGTAGGATAAAAAGTCATGTAAATTTAGACCTTAAAGAGTATGTTTAGTTGTTTTGGGTCAGTCGTTTAGAGTCTTTAAAAAGTCGTTCGAGTATCAAGATAGCAACAGATACTAAGGCAAACAAAGAACCAAAAATTTTAGATTAGTTATCTGTGTGTTTTGCTCGTTCCAATCATTATTATTGAACAGTGTCCCAAAACTTAAATTTGGTGTCTGTGTTTTTAACATTGATTCATGCAGTTTTTATTTCAGCATCCTAGTTCCATGGACTACAGTTCTGAAGAATCAGATTTCAGTGAGTCTGAGATAGGTGACTATGTTGACGAGCCGTATGAACAGTTAAGGACTGGGAAATACTTGGTGAAGGGTCCTAATGGTACTCTTAGGTGCCCATTTTGTGTGGGGAAAAAGAAACAGGACTACAAGTACAAGGAGTTGTTTCAACATGCTTCTGGAGTGGGCAAAGGTTCAGCAAGCAGAAGTGTAAAACAAAAGGCAAACCACCTTGCCCTTGCTAAGTATTTGGAGATTGACCTAGCAAGTGAATCAGATCAAACTCAGTGTGCGGTTGTACCTCTTCCTGTCTCTAAGCCTCAACAATCGGGGGAGGAACTTTATGTTTGGCCTTGGACTGGCATCATTATGAACATAGTGGGTAGAGGCACAGACGGAGCAATTCTCCATGATTCTAACTATTGGATGGACAAGTTTTCTAAATATAAGCCCGTAGATGTTCATGTATTTTGGGATGAGAAAGAATTAACTGCAGAGGCTGTAGTTGAATTTGGGAGCGACTGGAACGGTTTTAAGAATGCTTCTGAATTTGAAAAGATGTTTGAAAGCGGTCGTCATGGTAAAAAGGATTGGAATGCAAACAATGAGTGTGATTCCAGTCTTTATGGTTGGTGTGCCCGTGCTGATGATCATGTTTCACAAGGATCAATAGGGCAGTATCTCAGAGAGAAAGGAAGGCTAAGAACAATCTCTGACATTGTGCAGGAAGTAGCTCAAAGCCGAAATGATGTTGTGGCAAACCTAGCAAGTAAAATTGATATGACAAATGAAAATCTGGACAAACTGCAGTACAAGTACAATGAGAAGACTATGTCTTTACGAATGATACTTGAAGAGAAAGACAAGCTACAAAATGTATTTTCGGAAGGTTATTTCTTTTCCATCACATGTGTGGTTTGATATCTGCTTACTCTTAAATATAATTATTTACATATATTGAATTGTATTATAATTTATATGAAATGTAGCCATGAATTTTCATTAATTTTCACATATGATCTTATTTGACTTCCCATTATTACAATACCTCAAAAAGTTAGTATTCCTCTTTATGTGGAGGCTGGGTTTGTATTTTGTTACCTTTTATCATGTCATGAAACCTGTTCTGCCAAAGAAGCCAAATTCTCAAATATGACTGATTAATGACTTCATTGAGCTAAATGGATAGCATGACAACCAAATCACACCATCTCATAAACATATTGTTAATTTAGCCTTAAATTTTCATTAATTTTCATATGTAATTTCTGCTGTCATTTGGTCTATCTGAATCTTATTCGACTTCCTGATATAACTCATTCAAATTATTAGCACTGCTATTTACTTTGGGGCCTGGATATATATTTTGTTACCTTTGATCAGGTCATGAAGCTTTTTATGCCAAAGGTGGAGCCAGTCAAGTTTTTATTTATGATTTTTTAATACGACATCGAGTGATATGGATAGTATGACAACTAAATTGTGTCATCTAATAAAAGATATTTAATGAGTAAGGTTGTACACATGACAGTAGATGTGATTACACAACTGATTCATGATTTTCTTACTCTTCTGAATCAGAAATAAGGAGGATGCAGATTCTTGCACGTAGCCATGTTACAAAGATACTAGATGAACAGGAAAAGCTGAACAACGAGTTGGAGGCTAAGAAAAGGGAGCTTGATTCCTGGAACAGAGAATTAAACAAGCGTGAAGCACAAACTGAACTTGAAAGGCAAAAACTTGATGATGAGAAGAAAAAGGTAGTCAAGAAAACCTCACAGCTTTTATTAATCAGTCAATTAAATATTCAGTTTTTTTGGCTACCTAACATTTTAGTTTGGGTTAGGATCTGGAGACCAATGATCTTAAGCAATAAATCTAAGCAATCATGTATGATCGTTAAATCATGACTGTTAAATTACGCATGGATGTTACTTGATTTTGGAAGTTATTAACTAATTTCAAATTGGAATAGCACCTACACCATTAATTTAAATTATTTTATGGTTTATGTTTAAGAGGATTAGTTAAATTTATTGGTGTCCAGATCCTGTCCCTTTTAGTTTTATGCATTTATTTTCTGCATCTATTATCATATTCTTGGTATATGATGAAAAGCGTCAAGTGTAACATCTGTTAGAGGATGTTTTTCTCTCTTTAAAACCTTGTTTATGTGTTCTGTGCATTTGAATGGAAATGCAGTCCCTCCTGTTGCAACACTGTTTTGGTTTTGTAATTTGAATAGTTTTTTTGTTTTTTGTTTTTCATGAATGAAAAAGGGAAAATTACTATGGAGCACTGAGGTTTTCAAAAACTACAAAACACCAATAGGCAATCACAACTCTCAGTTTTTTTTTATTATCTCCTCAATATCATCAAATTGTTGATTTTTCTTTTGCATTTACCTCCCCTAAAAAACTCTGAAACAGTGACAAGAAGGTATATGATTGTTATTTTCCAAACCTATGGGTTTTTTTTCTTTTTTCTTTTTTCTTTTCACTTTTACCATGCTCTTACCTTGCTCTCAAGTTTCCTATACTATGATGAGGATCAAAGTTCGTTTGTTTGGTGGATGATTGGATGTTGGATATAAGTAATAGTTTCTATTGTTAATAAAGCACACATCCACATACGTAATATGCCATGCTCACATGTGTAGTAAACGTCTCGTGCAAGAAACAAACTTTCCTTTAAGTTACATGATAGCACTCTTAGGAGCTCTTTTAAGTGTTTGGAGCAGAAAGAAGTTTCCCTGCTTGCATGAAATATTCTTGGAGTTGTGTATTGATGGCTTTTCTTGGTTTGCAGAATGATGTTAGGAATAGTTCTCTTCAATTAGCTTCAATGGAGCAAAGAAAGGCTGACGAGAACGTTTTAAGGCTGGTTGAAGAACAAAAGGTTTGGTATTATGTGTAGGCTTCAACCAGAGATTGTGGGTCTGGTTTTTTTCTTCTTCTAAGCTTGTGGATGTGATTTTAAGTTTCTTATTACATTATGGATTTTTTTTGTCTTCATTGATTCATCTTAACTTTCCAGAGAGAGAAAGAGGAAGCTCTGAGTAAAATACTTCAGTTGGAAAAGCAGTTAGATGCCAAGCAGAAATTGGAGATGGAAATTGAGGAGTTAAAAGGAAAAATACAGGTGATGAAGCATCTTGGAAATGAAGATGATGCAGCAGTCCAGAAGAAGATGAAAGAGATGGATGATGAATTGGAGCAAAAAGTTGACAGTCTTACTGATTTGGAGTATCTAAATCAAACACTCGTTGCTAAGGAACGTCAAAGCAATGATGAGTTACAAGAAGCTCGTAAAGAATTGATAGAGGTAGAGCGTCTTTTTCTTTGTCTCCCACACTCCCTTCTGGTGCAATGGTTTAACTATATTTGTACTTTCTTAAACAAATGGTCAAAGCATTAAAATGCGATAGATTTACGACTTTGTTTGCATTTATGTCTTATGGGGTTGCCCATAGAAGATATAGATACCTTATACCTGAGTAATGCCACTTGTCTAATGTATATATCATATAGCTGATGACATTGATTGCAACTCATCTTACCTTTACTTTTCAGTGCTTCTGAGTTGATAAGAATTAATAATTCATGGGACATTGTCATACTTTATCGTGCAGTAGAACATTTTTTGTTCATAAATGTATTCATTTGTTAGATTTAGATTAAAGAGTTATATATGCTCATTCTATTTATTTTTTTCCATACATGCAGTGACAATAAAACTAACACGCTTGGATTTTTTTCTAAAACTATTTTGAATATATATATTTTTTGTATTATTTATGACAATTAGATAATGAATCGGTTGTTATTTTTCTTTTTCAAAAGGGTTTGTCTGAATTGGTGGGTACACAAACTAATGTTGGAATGAAGAGAATTATTGGAATAAAGAGGATGGGAGATCTTGATGAAAAGCCGTTCTTCAATGCATGCAAGAAACGATTTTCTAGTGAGGAAGCACAGTTTGAGGCCTCAAAGTTGTGCTCCTTGTGGCAGGAGAATCTGAAGAAACCAGAATGGCAACCATTCAAGATCGTTACCCTTGATGGGAAGCCACAGGTATCGATTTTGAACATCATTTTAAGTTGTTTGCATCCTTGCTTAATTAGTAATTAATAGTGGGTGTAGTCCAATGGAGCTGTACTGAGAAGCTCATTCACCAGCTGGTTATTTCTAGGGATAGGTGTTTTTATTCGTTACTCTGACCATATTTTCTTTGATTGTTGTATATTGTTTCAATATCATGTCAATTTGGAGGGCATAGGATGAAAATTAAAGGACTCATTTTTTATAAAACATCATAATATATTTAGAAAACACTATTGCTAGAGCAATTAAATACTTTACCTTACAATTTAATGCTCCAATTTTTCTAAAAATGGAAATATTGCTCAGGCATTAGCAAAATCTGCTGCTACCTTATATTTATGTATATATAAATATTTACAAAAGTACAAAATGTGGACAAGCAATCCACTTGAAAAAGGACTTTCATTTGAATCAGTTGTTTGGAAATCGCTAGAAACTTAACACGAGGAAACAGAGTTGTAGCCTTTGGTGGGGGTGGAGCATATTACTGAAGATAGTAGGTTATGGGGAAGTTATTATTATTTTTTGGATGGAAGCTACTGGATCATGCTAGGATATTTGCAAATATGCTTTTGCGGCTGATGTATGTGTTCTTGAGCATATTTTAGATAAAGTTTCTGCTTTGAGGCCTACAGCTGCTTACTTCACACTAATCCTTATTAACTAAAGAAAAAGAAAACATCACTCTAAGGAGTGATTCCTCTTGGAAAAAGAAGCCATATTTTAGATAATTGTATTTGTGAAAATGGTAAAATCATTACGCTGCTGAAAAGTAAACAAGTTGGTGAAATTAATTTTGCCCAATAGCTTTTTCATATCTTGAAAGTAAACAAGCCCTAAATAGCTTGGAACCCTAAGTTTTTGGTGCCTTTTGGTCTTTTATCTTTCTATCCATAGAATTGTGTTCATCTATTCGAGGACTACATTGTTATGAGACCAAGTTTTGGTAGTACTAACATTTAACTCACATTTTCTCTTTTTAATTACTAGTCTTAGTTGTCTTTTCTGATTTTGTTAATACTCGTTTGTTTCTGATAAGAAAAAAAGAATGATTTTCTTGCTTTTTTTCATCATGCCTAAAGCCACCCCTGTTTTTATATGCATTTAACCGTTGTTGTGTCTGGCAGTAATTTGGAATATGTTTAAAAATAAAAGTAGTCATGTTCCTTTTATGCATGCTTTTAGAGATAAGATTAGTGTTACAGATAATCAAATTACTTCTGGGTCAAGCTACATTGTGAAAGTGCAGAGCCTTATAAGTACTGGGTTTGACTGTACTAGTTATACGAATATATTTTTCTTTTCCAGTTCTATAAATGTTTCCTTAGCTTTTTTAATGTCACGGGCAAAGTAATGGAAACATATATGTTTCCTACTTTAATATCTACTTCAGTTTTTCCATATTTTTTGACTGAACATGGGAACCATGTCCAGTTGCTGAGTAATGTTTGTGATTTTACTGTGTTTTTGAGCCAATCAATGCATTACTTTCTTATCCCACTTTGTTTTAGATGATAACAAATAATGATTTAAATGCTTTGGTGTTTTTATGGTACAGGAAATAATAGACGAGGAAGACGAGAAGCTGAAAAATCTACAGAGGGAATGGGGAGACGACATATATATGGCAGTGGCAACAGCCTTGAAAGAAATCAACGAGTTTAATCCAAGTGGGAGGTACGTAGTTAAAGAACTTTGGAATTTCAAAGAAGGAAGGAAGGCTACATTAAAGGAGGTAATTAATTATGCTATAAAGACTGTCAAAGCTCTGAAGAGGAAGAGAACATGAGATGAAGGTAAGAACTTTTATAACTTGTTTAATCTTCTGCAGTGTTCAATTTATTGTTGTATATTTTGGCTGATTCTTTGACTTGGACATATATTTCCTTTCAAATTCCATCGAGGACATCTACAAGAAACGAGGTTTGGTACCTTTGTGATACCCACTCATATTCATAAAAAAGTGCCCTTATGGACCCATATTTTTCACTCAAGCTAGTACCCCACGTGTAATTTGGTTCAAAATTGGAATTTAGTTGAGGATTTTGCACGTGCTTCATTTGTTCTAAGTATTAAGGGCAAGGATGTCTTTCAAAATGTTTCATCATTTTACCACCCCTAGTCCCGAACCTGCTATTTCTGAGGCCATTAAAGCTGTGTTAAATGCTGCTTCTACTAAACAGCAGATAAAATCCTTAAAATCTTCCTGCTAACAAAGCTGACCTTGCCTCCAAGGTTCCAAAAGGCGTGTTCAAGCATCAAGGCAAAATCCTTTCACAAGGTGCAAGCCTCAATGTATATTGAGCCATATGCCTCAAATTTTAAATAAGAAAAAGTATAAAAAATGGTACATAACATAAATGTAAATATGAATAGGTAGTATACATTAGTGTGATTTAAAGGGAATAAAGATCCATATTTATGCTTGTAAGATGAATCTAAGGGATAAAATACCTCCCACCATAGGTTGATTGCACAAGCAAGTGAACCCATATTCATACAAATAGTTTTTATAGTCAAATAGTCAATAACAAATAATCAAACAACACATTTTAAATTTAAATGGAACATAAATAGTTTTATTACAACAGATGTTATACCTGAATCGTTGATGAAGGCTGGTATGCAGCAAATGGAGGCAAAAAGGAGATGTAGTATAACTGGAAACACCCTATTTACTTTGGTTCCTTTTTTTTCCCCAACTCATTGAAGCTGGATCTGAATTGGAAAACTGGCCCAGAAACACAAATGTGCGAGAAAGTTACATTTGATGCCTTGTAAGCCTTGAGTGTACACCTCATGTGTCACAAGGCATAAGCCTCATCAAAAAGAACCTCAATCCAATGCCTCATGTCATATCCTATGCGCCTTTTGACAAGGCGAGCCTTGTGAAAACCTTTTAAAATCATGCTCGCTTCCCTCATCTTCCACAACCTAAGCCTCTTCTGGTCTTCATCTTCACTCTGCAAACTTACCAATTGTTTATGGCACAGCCATTCAAGATGGACCTGCAAACTTATCAGTCTTGATGTGTTTTTGTGGGAAATATTCTACTTTATTAACATCTTGGACCACAAACCCAGGCAGACTCTTTTTGTGTGCTCAGAGGTGATTCTAAATTGATTGTGTTTTATTTTTACTGGAATTTGCTTCTGAACTGGTTGTGTTGTGTGTGCATATTTTATTTTTAGTTTGCTCAGATGTTTTTTTATGTGTTTGCTTCTTGTTGACAGACACTCGTATTCTATGAAGGTTGCGAAGCTTGTAGGATTGCAGGATGGATGTGGGTTATCTAGGCGGTGTGATGAAGCACCTCAAAAATATGCTGAGGTGATAATTGTTTACTTAATAGGTAGGGTTAATAGAGGTTAAAGGTGGGTAGTTGCACTAGTTGCTGCATGGGTTTTTAATGTATTTGAACTCTATCTATGGGACTCTGTTTGGGATATAAGTATGGTAGTAGTAGTGGATTTCGTGGTTCTCTTGTGTTTTATTTTTCTTTCTAAAAGTGATGCTCTTTTGTTTATTAGGCAAGGCAAGTGGTAATTTCTTATTAGAGATGACTGTTTTGAAGTGCAATAACGCTCATGTAACATTTCATAAGAGACCACCATTGTTGACCCCTAATGCTATATGTTTTTATTGTTGTGAAATGAATGTCTTTATGTTTTTTTTTAATTAACATGTCATAACACACACTGGTATTGAATCTCAGAACTTACATTTACATGCTTCATGAGGAGGCTTTGGTGCCATCGTAGTACAATCAGTATTCAGACTCACTTGTAAATGACAAAGTACAACAACTTTTGATTAACAGAAATACATGGTGATAGATGGACTAATTGACAGAACTCAAATTAACTAATTGATCCATATGCCTGATCTTGATAGATGATGGGCCAGCATTAAAGTATATACACCATCAATAGTCACTTTTTACTGCCCAAATTTTTTACATTTTTTTATACCATTAGATTATGGCATTTTAATGATTCAGATTTAATCTAAATATAATTCAACTATTAAAAAAAAACATTTCACTATCCTAATTCATGATGAGAGTTAAAAGCTAAGTAGGACTAATGATCTATTCTTTAAAGTATATATGCCATGAAGAAAAAGTTCAACAATTCCAAGGAAAATTAAGGATGACAATGGTACGTTAATTTATTAATTTAGTGTTAAATAATTGAAAAGTTGGTTATATTTTTGTTTTATGTTTAAGTTATAAGTATCACCAACTTAAAAAATATTCCATCAAAATACATTAATTTAAAGAAAAATTAGTAGCTATATATATATGAGGGATGAATTATTTATTTTAGAATGGATACTGATTTGATCTAATTTTTTTAATTTTTTTAATAAATCAAATTGAATTGTTTTCCTTATAAAGCCTAATTGGACGGGATTAGTTTAATTTAAATTTTTTTATCCGGTTTCGATTTTAATTGTTAATATAAGTTCACGAAGTATATATGAAATAAATTATACAAATCAACGTAAGCAATTAAATATATATTAGTTAAAACGGTTTGTTATAGTTTAAACGAATTATTTTTTTTTATAAATGAAATGAATAATAAAACGAACTGATTTGTACAACTCAATCAGATTTTTTCAATTTGATTTGATTTAACAATTTATTTATCTATCTCTAATTCATTCATCTTAGACCATTATTAACTAATAACATGATATTATTAAAGAGAATAGAGAATAAAAAAAAATCATAAATTACCCTCACTTTTTCTTTTTAATCATTAAAATTTATAAAAAATAATTATTTATCTGTATACACCATCTAATTAAAATTGAAACTAATAAATAATTTATCAAATAAGAGGATATTATCATGTTTGATTAAACAAAATATTAATAATATATATATATATATATATATATATATATATATTATTTGAATGTTATAGTAAATTATCAACCTTAACAAATAAATGATCAAAGAATTTACATATAATTTATATGATTCAACATACGATTTATGTTGATTAACATGAAAAATAACAATTAGGACATTAATTCAACAAGTTAGCTTACATTATAGTGTAATCTTGAGATTAATTAGTTTAATTTTAAGAGTGAATCCGATTTTTTAATTCGATTTGATTTAATAATTTATTTATTTATCTCTAATTCATTCATCTTATATCAATATTAATGGTTATAATTAATAACATGATATTATCATAGAGTAAAGAATAAAAAAAACCATCAATTATCCACGCTTTTTCTTTTTTATCATTTAAATTTGTAAAAATTAATTATTCATCGGTATCCATTGCATCAAAATTGAAACTAATAAATAATTTCTCATATGAGAGGATAGTGTCATGTTTGATTAACATAAAAAAATAATAATTTAATAAATTAACTTATATTATGGTATAATCTTGAGATTGTTACATTTAATTTTAAACAAAATATCAATATATATATATATTATTTTAATGTTATAGTAAATTATCGGCCTTAACAAATAAATGATCAAAGAATGTGCATATAATTTATGTTGATTAACATGAAAAATAACAATAGGATATTAATTAAACAAGTTAGCTTACATTATCGTGTAATCTTGAGATTAATTAGTTTAATTTTGAGAATATGAATCCAATTTTTTAATTTGATCTAATTTAATAATTTATTTATTTATCTCTAATTCATTCATCTTAGATCAATATTAATGGTTATAATTAATAACATGATATTATCATAGAGTAAAGAATAAAAAAACCATCAATTGTTCCTACCTTTTCTTTAAATCATTAAAATTTATAAAAAAATAATTATTTATCGATATGTACTATCACATCAAAATTAAAACTAATAAATAATTTCTCACATGAAAAGATGAAAAGATATTGTCACGTTTGATTAACATAAAAAATAATAATAAAATATTAATTTAATAAATTAATTTATATTATGTTGTAATGTAATCTTGAGATTGTTACGTTTAATTTTAAACAAAATATCAATGATATATATATATATATATATATATTATTTTAATATTATAGTAAATTATCGACCTTAACAATTAAAGGATGAAAGAATGTACATATGATTCATGTTGATTAACATGAAAAATAACAATATGACATTATTTTAACAAGTTAACCTAGTTATAGTGTAATCTTTGGATTAATTAGTTTAATTTTAAGCAAGTATTAATAAAATTTGTTTTATTTGTCTAGTATATTGTTACTCTTATTTTGTAAGAAATAAATGTAGAAAGATGTTTCGGTTAATATTAAATTAAATTAAATTTATTTTTGATAATTAAATCAATAATGTAAAATAATACAACTTAAAAAAAAAAGATTATTCAAGTTTGATTTGAAGAACTTGAATTTATATATAACATTTATTTATTTCACTCAGGTATGCACTGAATACTAAGAAAGCTATAATACACTAAGGCAACGGAGTTACTTTCTAAATATTTATTTAAAAATTGAAAAATTATGTGCAACAAAAATAATTTCGGAAAGATGAAAAAAAGAAAAGAAAAGAGAGAATTACATTTGCAAAGTCTCCAAATTGTCTTGACCATAAGCAAGATAGTTCTTCACGGCATCTCTCACATCTTCAAAACAATCCAAATCGTCAAAAAAGTGCACCAATTTTGAAAGCTCTCTGTCCTTGAGATTATCAATAAACGATTGAATCGGAACAGCATTTTCAGGCTGAAGTGAATACGAGTTGGGATTATCATCCACTATCACAAGTTTCTTCAAATCCCTCCCTAAATCAGACAAGTCCTTCACCAATCTTCCATCCACCTCTTTACACGAATCGCGATACAGCCTATGGGATATCAGCCGTTTCTGGTCCAGCCGGTCCAGCACCAGTGACGCGTACTCTCTCAAACCGGCCGTGAAAACCACGATCTCGAATTTGGCGCTTAAGGTTTCCAAAAACTCGTCAACTCCTGGACGCTTCAGAACGTAAAAGGTCATCAACTCGCCGTCGATCACCGGCTTAACCACGAAGTCGAATCGGTGTGTGGGAGGCTCGGCTCTGGAATGAACTAAGGTTTCGTCCAGGTCGAGGATAATTGTTTGCTTCTCCGGCAAGGTTAACGGCGGAAGTTTGTGGCTGTCGAATTTTAGTGGCCGACGAACTGAGCATTGCTCGGGTTGTAGATCGGGCATTGATTGGGGTTCGATGGTTTTGGAGAGGATTTTGTAGCCGGAAGATGATTTGATGCAAGCGGTGGGGATCGGAATTGGGGCTAATTTGGAGAAGATTTTGAGTAGACGGCGATGGCAAGAGATGATGGACTTGTTTATGGATGCAAAAACTGCGGCTGAGGTGGAGTTACCGCCGATGAATGCTTTCTTCAACGGAGATTTTCGCCGATGCCGGCGAGTTTTATTGCTCCGATAGTCGTTGATGGACTTGGTTGGGGTTATATTGATGATCTTCGATACCATTTCTTGGGGTTCTTTTAGAGGAAATGAATGAGGATGAGAGTGAAAGAGAAAGAAAAGAGATGGTGGGTTGTGTCATGTGTGGTTTGATTTGAAGGTTTTGAAGGGAGTGTTTAGGATGCTTTTAAAATATGGTTCGGTGCAACGGTAAACACTTCGTGGTTCGGAGCCGAAGCTGGGCTTTGTTAAAACTTTTTCTTTTTCAAAATAGATTTTGTCAACTTAAAAAAGGAAAAAAAGACAAAGTAGTTAAACACAGTAACATAAATTTTAGGGATAGGAAATAATAGCATAACTGGCCGTTGTTAGACTCATTACCAAAACGATGCTGTTATTCCAAAAATATAACAAAAAAACCAAAATAATAGGAAGTGAAAAACATTTGTTTTATATAAAAAGATAAAAGGAAAAAAGGAAATTTAAAATATTTTTTTTATATAGAATAAAAATAAAAAATTTAAATACCTAAAATTTATAAGAACTAAAATTAATATACCAACCAACAATTCAGATTATAAAAGTTCGATTTTATTAAAAAAAAATGATTTTTTATATAATTATTGATTAAAACAATAAAATTTATTTTTATCGATTTATAATTAATTGATATATCAATTATGATAATATAAATTAAAAATTTTTAGATAACTAATTATTCATCCCAATCCTACCCATCTCAATAGCTGAGAATACAACAAGTCATAAATGAAGACAATCAAATTTATATTCTTAGATTTAGAAAGACTATATTGCAAACATCAACTTCTTTTCTTTTATTAATGTTACCTAAATAACGACTTAATCAATACCCTATTCTTCTTAAATATCCATAAAAATAAAAATAAAATTGTAAAAATAACTAGAAATAAAAGCACCACTTCATCCCATCAATCTCAGCTTCTTCTTTTTTATCTTTCTTTTTCTTGATTCGATTTAGAAAGCAAAGTTATAACTCTAACGACATTATTTCCTCCCTATCATTGCAAATATCAAACATAAAAAAATGAATTAAGGTCTAAAATTTACAACAAAAACAACATCCACCTACCCAATACCCTATTACAACAACCATAAAATTACCTTCCATCCTTAGCTATTTGGACATAAAAACAAAAAAGGTAGCAGTTAAGAAGTTAAAGAGATAGCATTAAAAGAGTATTTATAAAATTAAAAAATCCATTATCAGTATAAATTCCTAATGTATTTAGAATTAGACCAACCTTCAATAAATTCAAGCAAAGAAATTTGATTTTGGCTTCACGTGAGACTGGGGACACCTATGATTGGAATGAGAGTTTGAGTTTTAGGGATTACAGAGTTATCATTTTACGGATTAAGTAATTATTCCGTTAGCAATTAAAAAAGTAATTTTTTTCCATTAATAATTAAATAAAAAAGATTTTTTTAATATTCTTAAATTATCACAGAAAAGAAGTCACGTGATGTATGATGTGAAAATCATAAAAAATAATAACTTTAAAACTTATAATAATAAAAATAACACCTTATTAGTATTGAAAGAAATTAATTTGATGAAGTTTAATATTAAAATAATTTAAATGATTATATTTTAATTTAAACGATATTTAAAATAAGATAATATGTTAGATTTTTTTAAATAGTGAAAATATATAAGTTGTATATAAATAATATTATTTTTGTAGTTATAAATTTTAATTTAAAATTTTTAAAGATGTTATTTTTATTATTTTTCAATAATATTTTATTTTTCACAATTATTTTAGATTTATGATTTTTTTAATAAACAAATCAAAATGGAATACTTGAAAAGCAAGGAATTAAAGTAGTAAAATAAAATTATCATTACTGCCAATTCATCATTTTAGTTCTTCATTTTAAGAATGAAATATCATACCTACAAAAATTGACTAATTTTATTGAATATCAAAATTGAATGTTATAGTCCATAGGGGTAAGTATAGGTTGACTATAGGTTACTGGTTAGTTTTTGAACCATTTTATAAAACGAATTTATCTTGATGATTTTGAAAAAATTGAAAACCTTATCAGATTTATTACCCCTAAACAACAACTTTCAGGCCAACTTATAAATTCAATTTTGTTAAGTTTCCTTCAATCTCACATCGGTTGGGAGTTCGAAAGCAGTGTTGATTATAAAGTTTGGACAACCCTTTACTCAATGAGATCTTATTGGGTTTAGTTAGATTTGAGTCTCTAACATGGTATCAGAGTTGGGCCTGACTTGATTGGTGACTTAGGTTTTGTCCTTAACAGTCTCATCGTGGCTTTGTGAGACTACATCTGTCCGTGTGGAGTGGGGTTATTAAGTTTCTTTCAATCCCACATCGGCCAGGAGTTTGACAACAGATAAATAAAAAAGTATAAAAAATCCCCCATAAACTCAATCGAAAGAACATATAGAAATAATGACATGATTATAATTATGAATTAATACTCAAATAATCGTGTAAAAATTAAAAAATCAAATAAACCTACAATAGTCAAGGGAGGACAACATTAGAGAAGAAGATGACATTGGAGGAATAATCAATGCCTCTACGATGATATTATTGGTTAAAGAATAAGTATACGACGTGACCATTGTTTGGAGGCATAATTGATGGTAAAATAATTAGTTAGAGGAGAAGCTAAAGGCATTGATGTTAATGTTTTCGTTGATATGTTGGCTACGAGACGATGGTGAAAGTTGAGAGGAATATGAGATCTGAAGGTAAACTTAGGTTTAGAAAGGAATTTATATTTTATATAAAAGAATATTTAAAAAATTAATATGTATTAAAAGTAGAAGCTGGTTCGACTTTGTGAGATCTTTTACTTTTCAGATCTCCCATTGATCTGATAAGGTTAATTTTGATATTTTTTGAACATATTTGGACCAATCAACTTCCATAAAAAAATATAAGTTCCATTCATACTTAGATTGGTTGGTCAATTTTTGAAAAAATAAATTATCCATCCTTAAATATCCAAACAAAGGAAAATTTATTTTAAATAAAATAAATTAAAATAAACCTAATTTGCTTACAAGTAATTAGAAAGCAAAGGTAAGGAATAGATATGACCTTAATATCCTCAAATATGCTCAAAGATTAATTTTTTTCCTTATGTAATTTGTCGAGTCACTTGAATTATTAGTTCGTTAAATCTCTAGTTCTTTTGTGTTTCGTTAAAGCACCCAAAATACTTATGATTAATTAATTAATCCCCTTGATCATGCTAACTAATTTAGTAAAATAAAACACATTATCTGAAATGAATGCATATATGGTGACTACACATCTTACAAACAAAATAACAAAAATAAAAAACCAATAAGTCAATTAAAAGTGTTGATTAGGATGATATGTAAAATTAAATCAAGAAAATATCTTTAGATATAATTACATTACTCAATATCATTTAAGTGCCAAAATCTCACAAACTCTCTCCGTTATATTAATCTCATTCTACATTTTGACGGTACATCTAAGTATTAAATCATCCCTACTTATATTATATAATACTACTCATTAACTAATGATACAATTAGTGAATTTTTTAAACCTATCAATCTTATTTTACTTATTTTTTTTGATAAGTTTAGATGGTAAAAGAATGATATATATGTCCTAAAAGAAACAAGTAAAATAAAAAAATATGATTATCTATAATAATCATAAATCCATTAAAAATAATTTTTAAATATAGTGAGATATGTTAATTTTAATACATAAACACATTAAAAAATTAAATGAAATAATATAAAAAGAAACAATCATATCAAAAGCAAACTAACCAAGATAATAAAGAAGGTACAAGGAATTGGAAAATCTTTTCTAATAAATCCATTACTCGTAAAGTCATGTCACTTTCATCCATCGCTCATCATCGTAAAACTGGTTCACTCATCATCTGATGTTCAGAACCGAATCGGTAGTTGATTTTCTTCCGCTAATCATCCACCACTACTAAAAGTGATTGTCAGCATCATATGAACCCAATCGAATTTCGATCCTTTGTAATTGACTGGTTTTCCTATTAAAGATTGCCAGATTTGAAATGGTGTAAAATTATAAATCATCACAGACTCCAAAATGTGAATTTTGAGTGGTTTGGAATGTAAAAGATTAGTACAAACATGATTGGTGAAACTATTATTGCGACTATGAACCTTGATTTGCATATTCAAATACAAACCCAAAAGTAAAAAAGAAAGGAGGGGAAGATGAATACTAATGATCCACGATTTGGTCCGGTTCGATTTTGAGTAAATTTTTTTTTAACCGAATCAGATTGTTCATATTGTTCAAACCGGATTGTATTGGATCATTTGACTATCCAAAATGTTATAACCGAATGATTTGGTCCGATTTAGTTAACAGTTTTCAACGACTTTTTAATTTGTAAATGCATGCAAAATGATCTTAGATACTTCAACAAAAAGTTTTAAATGCCACAAATGTTAAAATTGAATGGAGACTACAACGATCATTACTCACCCTTAAATTTCCAGTTATAATACTTTCTATTATTTATAGTAAATGATGTTGTCTATTCTAAATATAACCAATAAGTGTTCCATTTTTTTTAACCATAAGGAGAACTTTATTTCTTGATATTCTTAATAACCTTAACATCCAAACAATACTATATGCACTCTTCAGTAGTTACGTAAAAAATATGGAAGATAAAACATCAACATGGAAAAGCATTACTACATTTGGTACCTCACCCAACATTTAAGATATAAAACCAAGGAGGTAGAAGAGTTGTATAAAACCAAATCTAATAACAAGTAAAGAATGACTATCTTAAATAATTATCCTTGAGTAAATAGATGAGCCTTTTGAATTATAAACTAGAAGATATATACAAGCTACAAATTTCAATCATTAATAAGGGGTATCAAATAACTTATGTTGAAAAATAGTGCATTCGTCCAGGTAAACAATCCCCATCCATTCCTATGACCAAATTACCACTAAAAGCATGCAATCAATTATCATTGCTTTTAAAAAATTTGATTCAAAAAGATAAAAGAGTAAAAAGTATGAGAGTGACACGAGAAATATAATGACACAAACCAAAAGAGAACAAATTACAACTTATGAATAACAAATTAAATTGATAACCATAAGAATAATCTAAGCATAATAATATCTATTTGAAAGTTTTGAACAATTCTTAAAGTATTATATGGACTCAAAATACGTCTTCCTTAAACATCATGCCATCACCGCATAAATAAACACTACAATGAAAGAAAATATTTAGGATTGAATAAAAAGAAATTATGGAATCATTATTTGTAAATAACCATTCCACCCTTCAAAAAAGCTTATTATGTATTTAGTTTATGGCAAACTTGTAGCTTGCATGAATTTCTTCTTTCATCTTTCCTCTTCTTTTTTTCCCTATTCGTTTCCCCTATTCGTTGTTGTTATCTATTTAGTATTCACTCCACTACTGTGAGTCAATATCTATAAAATATTGATGCTAAAAAGTTATTATTGTGATTACTATTACTAACCTTTTTCACCCCCTTTTTAAGTTTCTACTTTTATATCCATAAAATTAAACTCCTTACAATTTTGACCAACTAACAAGTGTTTATTAAAATAAGAAATTCTAAACATTCAAATCCTTTGTGCTTGGCAACACAATTAAACTAATTATAAAACAGAACCAAAATGATTAATATTTCTCACCAATGCACACAATAACCAAAACTGCTATGAGCAATGGTGTTGTTAATACACTTACTTCGATATTATAAATAAATAGTGATTAAATAGATAAATAAATTCCAAATATTTTATAATCCTATTTTCACTAAAATAAGCACAAAAAATTATAACAAAATTTCACACAAGAATTGACCATGGTATGAAAAATATCAAAACAAGAAAGTATGAACATCCAAATCTTTTTGTACTTTGTATTATAATTAAACTAATTATAAAACAGAATCAAAATAATGAATATTTCTCATCAATGCACAAAATAACCAAAACTACTATCAACAATGGTATTGTTAATGCACTTACTTCGATATTATAGATAAATAGTGATTGAACACATAAATAAATTTTAAATATTTTGTAATCCTATTTTCACTAAAATAAGCACAAAAAATTACAACAAAATTCTACGTATGAATCGACTATGGTATGACCATTGAATTAAATCTATAAAACCCGGTCATTAGTCTCATGACTAATCAGGTTTGACGTAAAGCTAGTTTCTTGTATCTTCACAATCTTTAGCCCCCAAACAGTTCTTCAAAAACTAAATTAGGCCGATCTCTAGATTGTTCTAGTAATAAATTTTCTTTATAAACAAAACCTCATCAAGTAATCAATAATTAAGTTCTAGTTAATATCTCACCATTAAGCTGAAGAACCAGTATACTTAGGTTCATGTAATAAAATAAATTTACTGGGACAAAATTTATCAACCATATAATTGCCACTAAAAACACTAAGAATTTATGGTAAGGTCACGTACAATTGTACATGATTACCAGTTGAGAACAAAGATTATCAACTATTTCATTCGTAAACTCAAACATATATCAGCACATCACATACCTATTTCGTCCATAGATGACAGGATCAGAGGCGACGCGACGCGAGGCGAGGTCGGTTGGTTGGTTGGTGGAGGCGACACGAGGCGATGTCAGCTGGTTGGTTGGTGGAGGCGACTGTGAGGTGAGGTCAACTGGTTGGTTGGAGGCGGTAGCGAGGATGCAGATAAAGTATTATGATTCGAAGAGGGAAAATTGTATGCGAGGAAAATGAATGAGAAATGATTAGTTTTGTTGTATATACGTCGATTAAATTAAATTTTTTATATATTATTAAAATTGATTCGGTTCGATCCAATCAGTTTAAAAATTAGTATAATCGAATCGAATCGTTTAAAAATTAGTTTTAGTTAATACAAATCGGATCAAATTTTTTCATTAATAAAAGTATTCAATTCAATCCGATGCTATTTTTGTACACTCCTACTAATGACACACATATATATGTATATATCTTCAAATAGAGTAGAACATTTCATAAAATCCAACCAACCACGAAAGAGTCCAAGCACGGACAAGAAACATCAAAGAAAAACTTTAAACTAGAACCTAAATTGATATCAACATCAGCTACTAAACAAAGTAGCCTTAGAAACCAAAGTACTAACCAATGTAGCCACAGTAGCTAGTCAGAATCAACTTGAGGAGAGCAAAACAAGGACACAGAACCAGCGATATCCAAGATGACCAAGTAATCAAGAGCCAAAACCAGTCTAACAAACGAGAAAAACAAAAAATAGACATCAAGCACGAGAAAAAAAAAAGATTCAACAGAAACAAAATTGGCAGATAAAAAATCAACTCAAACAGTAAAAAAAAAACCAGTCATAGAACAATCCAGCAATATTTTTTTTTCACTTTCTGATTAAAATCATAATCTAAATAAATAGTAAGTCCTTTAATTATTCAAAAATAACAATTTGATATGCATATAAAAAGGAACTTAGGATGATGGATGATACCGTATCTTCAATATCCATCTTTATCTTCGATTTATTTCTTTAGAACTTGTGTAGAGTTATTACCTCTCTTTGATCTCATATGTTTTGTTATTATTTTTTTTTTTACTGTGAAAATTAAAATTATAATGTATACATAGTATATTTAAGCTAATCTTTTACCCCCAATTGATTTTTCACGATCTAACGACTGTACGTAATTTATAATTTGAGACTTGAAAAATGTTATATTTGAGTAGTAACTATAATGCTTAATTAATTGATAAAGTCTAAAGGCTCAATCGATTCAATGGAATTGTATTAAGATGGTTCCAATTTTTAATCTAAAGGTTTTGTATCGATCTTTATTTTAATTCAATCTATGGAATAATTGATTATGGACATAATTCCTTTTAATTTGCTTTGATTCAGGTACAACTACGAAACAACGATTAAAAACAAAAAGCACTTGAAATACAAAATAAATATACGGTACAAATTGATATGCAAAATATTAGCAATGTTATTTTATTTAATTTAAGGAAGAAGAAAAAAAAAAAAAATTCAATACTACGGTCTACGCTATGACCGTAATTTCTCTGTGTCTATAGCAAGTAATATATTCTTGAGTACTGAAAACGTTTTCAACGTTGTTATTTATAATTCCCTTAAATTTTACTAAATCCCCATGCCTAACAATTTTCAGTTGTAATTATTGTTTTGGCGGCCCTGAAACTTGCAATCATATTCCTTTTAATGCCTGAAGGTTCCTTTTGTATTTTTAAATGGAGGACGATGACTATCTGAACTTTAAAAGCGAAAACCAAGATGCTAAGGATTTATCTTCTAGGGTTTCCCATCTATGGCTTCCTGAAGACACTGCTCATCCCAATTTTGATTCTGAACCGGTAATTTTTCTTATTTTACTATTGGTTTAATGGAAAACACTTTACAACACTTCTACATCCCTCGATACTACTGGTTTAATTCTTATGTTTGTGTTCTATTATTCTTTTTTTGGTCCCTTTTATGGTCGGAAGAAAATTATGAATCTGGGTATATCAAAATTAGATATTATTTTAATCAAAATCTATGTTTCGGGGTGGCGTTCCTTCAACTAGCGGGCATGGACAAATCAATGTCTTTCGGTTGTTTTCGGATCAAGCCAAATCAAAAGTAATTCAGGATAAATGGTTGCCTTTAGGGATATGTATTTGGTTTTTGTTAAGCTGAAAGCTCTCTCTGCTTTCTCAATTGCGAAGAAGTGGTGTAGTGTGTTGCAGGAATTGTTTGTGCGTATTGGGTGATTAAAAAAAAAAAGAACTTCTAATTTTGAAGTGTAGTGTGTTACAGGAATTGGTTGAGTATTGGATGATTATAAAAAAAAAAAATTTAAATTTTGTTAGAATAAAGTTGATCAATTGCTTTATGGGTTGACAGGATGACGAGCTCGAAAAACATAGAGATGTGAAAGAAAACGATTTGTTAGCGGCTGCTGGAGAGGGTATCCGATTGATGACTGAATCAAGGGACTGTGGTTCTGTGCTGTTTAAAGGTTGCAATGAGGAAAATGGTGACAAGGGAAACCTTGTAACTTGCTTTGGAGAGCAAAAAAAGTACTTCTATTATGACACTCCACTATCTGAAGATACTGGGGCTTGGATACCTGTTTCTGTTCCACCCATGTTTGACGCTCAGCGCGAAGAGTGGGACAGAGGCTTCCAACTAAATGGGGGCTATTTCCCTGAAGGTGACATGGGATGGAGCCAATTCATGGGAGAAGATAAGGAATTGACAATGTGGGATGTGATGGTGGAAATGTTGCTTGCAGCCCGTGGAAAAGTGAATTCTTTAGCCTCTGGTGATATTTATGCATGCAGATTTCCATGGATGTCCAACCCTATCCTTGAACAAGCGTGGAAGGAAATGGTCCAAACGCTAACAGATGCAAATTTTGGTCATGCCTGGGAAATTCTTGAATCAGAGCCACCAAAGTGGTTGGCTGATAGTTCTGCATCTGCATGTATGCTGTGTAGTGTACGGTTTCATCCAATCATGTGCTCCAGGCATCACTGCCGGTTTTGTGGAGGAATATTTTGTGGTGACTGCTCTAAAGGAAGGAGTTTGATGCCTGAAAAGTTTCATGTTGGGGATCCCCAACGAGTGTGTGATGTATGCTGTGTCCGTCTTGAATATGTCCAGCCATACTTGATGGACAAAGTGAGTCGTGCTTCTCAGCTGCCAACACAAGACATTACGGACCTTAGTGCTTTGCGGTCATGGATTAATATCCCTTGGGGACATTCCATGGAATACGAGATATATAAGGCAGCAAACACAATTGGGGCTTACAATAAGGTAAGAGATCAAATTTTTCTAATTCGTTTGCCATTGCTGACTTAACTTGTGTCTAGAATTCAGAAAATGATTGCAAGACTTGCTTGTTCTTCTTTTTCTTTTTTCCTTTTCTGATAATCTTGTCTTTAAAATTAGAGTTACATCAATTTTTTTAAAGAATTTAATTTGTTTGATGATTTTTTGTTGTCTTTATAATAATTTGATTTCTGTTTGTGAAAGTTACCTCTTGCATGGCTTGTTTTGTGGCTAAAAAGAAACAGAGGAATTAGGAAATATGTTCTTTCATAAAGTCATTAACTCTCATTGTGATGTTAGAATGTGCTATTCTGGATTTTATTTTATTTATAAATCGTTTACATTGCATTGTATCTGTGAAAATTATGTGTCAGGTTTGTTATCTAAAGCCGGAGAAGTCAATTCCTGTTGCCATTCTCCGACAAGCAAAAGGCCTTGCAATAATTACTTGTGTGAAGGTTGGAGTGATGGTTACCTATCATATAGGCACAGGGCTTGTGGTTGCTCGCAGAGAGGATGGCTCGTGGTCTCCACCTTCAGCTGTTTCTACCTTTGGCGTGGGCTGGGGAGCTCAGGTGAAAGAATTTATTCTCTAATAGAAGTTTACATTGATTATGATGTTGGAGTCAGAGTCATATCATTGATAGCAGTGAATGCACTTGCACTTTTAGAATTATGCATTTCAATCTCAAAGGATATATAGTGAATGGTGGAGCAATATTTAGATTAAACTGAGAAAGAAAAAAAAACTGGCATATCATGATAATATTCAACCCATATTGACATCTAAATTTTTCTGAAACACATGAAATAGGTTGCGAAGGTTATTCTTTAGACCAAATATCAATTTCATCCTCTACCTTTTTCAACCCAATCAAATTAGTCCTCCATCTTTTAATTTGACCAAATTAGTCCCTAAATTCTTCCAATTCGACCAAGGGAATTACTATTGAATTTAATTAAAGATAACTGCAAAATCCCATGTGAATTGCTAGTGCCTTATTAGTTGACTCTCTTTATAATACATTTAATGAGAAATAATACAAAGTGTAAATAAATCTAAAATGTGAAAGTTAAATAAACTAAAGTATTGATTTTTCACTCTCTTCTTCTGCATTCCATATATATCTCCCCTTAGAATTTTGAATGGGTAAAGGGAATAGTAGATATTGCTTATATTTTTTAGTTTCGTACTCAGCAAGAAAGTGTCTGTGAATAAGACAAAAGGGAGATAGAAGATTAGAAGGAGATGGATGCATCGAAGTTAGTAAATGGATAACTTGCTATTTTATTGCCAAGTCACAGAGCCATAACCCTCCCCCCTCTCTCGAAGGAAAAAAAAAAACAAAAAACAAAGAGAGAGAGAGAGAGAGCAGGAAAAACGACAAAAAAAGGCTCAAGCAATCATGTTTCTTCCCATATCATATACTATGTGCAATTTACGTATATTTTTCTGTTATCTTAAACAAAAATTGATGGAAATTCCTTCATTGGACAAAGGAGGAAAGATTTAAAAACTAATTTGGTCAAATAAAAACAAGTTGGTACTTAAGCCTTTTCTTTGTTAAATTAGATTTTTTGAACTATGATGCTTATGTTGGAACCTTTATAATTCCTTAAATACTTTTATCTTTGTTTTCAATCTATAATAGAGGTGTAAATTGTAATAAAATATTAATGAAATTTATGAGACAATCTATTAATTTTTAAAACTAATATCATCTTGTTTCAAATAATTTTTAATGAGATGAGATGGTAATAAAACGGTACTAATTGAGATATCTCATTTGTCTCTAATGGATCTAAATAAAACAAGTAAGAATACAAAAACAATAGAAAATATGATAAATGATAATTTATAATGTATGTTTAATAAAAAAATGATACAATATATGTTTAAATCTAAATGAGATGAAATGAAACAATATTGCACTATGAGTTCATTAGAAACATTATATGAGGCATGAGATGAGATGAGACATCCCACTTTACATCTCTAATCTTTAGCAACTCTTGGGAGGTTTCCGATGTTTTTTTTATGGTCCAATAGAAAAGTTGGGGACGCAGTTTCTGCTGAACTTATTACCCTGTTCTCATTGTCTAAAGGTTTTTCAACTTCTCAAAGTTTAAAACTCCTCCTGTCCAACTCTTCCTTTTTTTTTTGCAGGCTGGAGGAGAATTGACGGACTTCATTATAGTTCTGAGAACAAATAATGCTGTAAAAACATTTTGTGGCAATGCACATCTTTCAGTAGGAGCTGGCTTGAGTGCAGCAGTTGGTGTTGTTGGAAGGGCAGCTGAAGCTGATTTTCGAGCCGGTGATGGGGGTTATGCTGCTTGTTATACATATAGCTGCAGTAAAGGTGAGTCTTTTGTGTTAGTAAACTTCTACCCAAGGTTCCAAAAGATGGAAACGGGCACCTAGGTGGTTGCTTGAAATGAGACAAGGCATAAGCCTCATTTAAAATCGAAAAAAATACATTAAAAGTTAAGACAAATCATAAAATGTAAGAATAACATGAGTAGTTTAGATGTAAAGTCACAAACTATAGAAATAAATGTCTAAATCATAAGTTAAGATTCAAATAAAATCATAAAACAAGTTTCAAAGTAAACCAAAAATAAGTCACAAAACATGTTTTAATATGTTGTCATTATTATTTTCTTAGTGTTCTTCTCTTGAGTCTATTAAATCAAACTATAATTCACCACTCATCATTACCCTTGTCACTATTGGTTTTATTATTCATTGCAGCATCATTATATCTAATTTCAATGTCTTGTTCATCCTCATCCACCCATTTTTCATCTTCTTCATTGCTATATTTGTGTCTATCTTCTAGGAGTCTTTTTGTTTTTATTTTGTTTTTCATTTAATGAGCTACTGGGTTTTTTTTTAATAAAAAATGTGGGTCTAGCCTAAAAACAACACAATTAGGCTCTTTGTAGTTTCATAAAAGAGGCGTAATGATGCATGAGGTTTTTAAAAAGGGTAGTAAAGAATTAGAGAAGAAAGGAAGAAGATGAAATTAGAGGTTTGGAGGATAAAAGTGAGAAGTAATGTTCTCATTACATAGTATTCCATATCAAAATATTCGTCAATAGTTACATTGTATAGAAATAAAATCTATATATAGCCTACTTAAAGACAAATGGGCCATGGGCCTTACAATACTCAAAATAAAAGTAACAATAAAGAAAAGAAAAGTGGACATTTAGTTCCTACATCAAAATTAACGTTTTTCTATCTCTTTTTTTTTTTTTGAATAATCAAAAGCTAATAATAAGAAGGGTAATTGAAAGAGATTAGACAAGTTAGAAGTGGATAGATAAGGGAGAATTGAAAGAAACTGAGTTTCAAAAATAAGAAATTAAATCAAAGAAAGGGAAAAAGAAAGATAAGCAAAAGAGGTAGAAATTGATATTAGAATATAGGATTGATTTTCTTGAAGTTAAGTGGGTAGGGTGTGTTTTTATGGTCAGATGTATGTGGAGTAGAAGAGAAAGGCGGAAAAGATGAAGAGGGTGGAAAAGACTACTGGGTTTCTGATATATATATATAGTGGGGGTTAGAAAATAAATTAGTAGAAGGAATAATCAGAGAAATGAGGCAAGAAGATGATTGATTTTTTTAGAAAAGAAAGTCACAATCATGCTCTGATATCAATATGATGTAGGAGGTTTTTAGAAATGGAAGCAAAGAATTAGAGAAGAAAGAACGAAGATGAAGTTAGAGGTTTAGAGGATAAAAATGAGAAGCAATGTTCTCATCGCATAACATTCTGTATCAAAGTATTCATCAAAAATTACATTTTGATAGAATAAAATCTATTTATAGCCTACTTAAAGACAAATGGACCATGGGCCTTATGATACTAAAAATAATCATAACAATAAAGAAAAGTGAACATTTAGTTTCTATATCACGTAAATCTCATGCTGCCTCAAGTCGCACAGTTTCAAGATATATGCCTCACTATAAAAGGCATAAGGTTCAAATTAAGTATTGGAGATGCTAGCCTCAAGGTCCCATTAGCCCCTTCGCATCAGTGTGTCTTTTGGAACTTGCTTCTGTCCAAAACGATGTTGCATATTTACAAATATGTAGCTTTGCTATTTCATTAGGGACAAAAGCACTGGTATTTCACTTGTATTTAACTAAAAAAAAAAACTCCCAATAGATGATTTTCTTTTTTCGGGTGAGAACATACACATCACTTGATGGCAGCAAATGCTGCCCATTTGAATAATTTTGGAAGTGTCTTAAGAAGCTAGTCTGATTTGATTTGTTTGCCCTCTCATATTTGTTGAGAGACATCAATAACTTTTGTGTAGTATGCCTGTGAGAATTAATTTTACTTTAATTTATGATATTACCGTGTGATTGAAAGTCTCCATCGCAAGCTTCACTTTACTGATTCATTAATTGTGTTTGGCAGATGACTTTCAAGCTTTTAACTTTCATTTTTCCTTTCTTTCTTTCTGAAAGTTTGCATGCGGCCTTTATCTTTTAGACTATTCACTGGCATTAAGTCCCAAACCTTTTCTAAATACTATGCATGTATCAATTACTGAATTTGCAGGAGCATTTGTTGGGTGCTCGCTTGAAGGGAGTGTTGTAACAACCCGAACACGAGTAAATTGTCGATTTTATGGGAGCCAGTCAATAACTGCATCAGATGTAGTTCTTGGGTCGTTGCCAAAGCCACCTGCTGCTGCCATTCTCTATCGTGCTCTTGGTGATCTGTTCCAGAAGTTTGAAGGGTGAGATATTGAATTCACTTTCCTTGCTTGCTTGGACAGTAACCCTCCTGGAACCATCATTGAACCGTGCATCATATCTGTGAAATGCTAAGTTGTAAATGCCATTGTCATTCTTTGTAATACTTTCTTGTATCCCTGCAGATTGCATTGTACATATTGTTAATGGGGAACCGAGCTAATCGTCCCTCGTTATCTTGTCTGTACATAATATTCAGTTAATGAAAAAAAAAATCAAATTAATATTGGGAATTATTTATTTGCCTACAGTTTTTAGACTTTTTATAGAGAGATTTAATCTCGCGAGTACAGGTTTGGCACTAGAAAAACTGATCTCTTGTTTTCAATAGAATTTTTTTTTTGTCTTCCTGTTTTGTTCCAATTGTTTTCAATGTACTTAGAAGTAAAAGAAGTTATTTATAAAAAAGAAGGCAGAAATTGAATAACATTCACTTTTGTTTTTTTTGGAAGTGCTAGACTATGGCCAGAGAAAGTTTGATTGTGTTCCAGAAGTTATAGAAATTGAATAACTTTCTGCACTATTTTAATACAAACAGAAACATTGTTGTAACAAATTTAACACGATAAGAATCATTGTGCTATTATTTTTTTTAATAATAATAATAAAAGATATAAAATATTTTTTCAATTTCCATCTTATCTTAATTATATACTTGATAATGTGATACTTAGTGTAGTATGTTGGAGATAAAAAACAAAAAAAATATTTTGAAAATTGCAATATTTTGATATAAACGTTACACTAAAATAGAGTTGGCGTAATACTAATATATAATCCGTTTATGGATAGATACTTTTTTATACCTATATTTTTATTTTAATACCTATTATTGTGCGAGTTGTAATAACTTAAAATTACCCATATTCTAAAAAAGGTACTCATTTTGTCAAAATTAGTTTTACGTGAAAAGAAATCGGTTTGATTAGTTATTTATATAATTTAGTTTTATAATTAGAAGTTATGTTATTTAATTTATTATATATAAAAAAATGTTTTAATTAAAAATAAATTATATTATTATAATAATCTTTTTATTAAAATTTTATTATTTTTTGTTAAGTATTTAAACGTGATTAAAACACAAATATTTGATAATAATAAAGTAAGAATTAATATAAAATTTCTTTTACAAAGTATTAATTTTAATAATTTTTACTTATCTCTTTTATTTGAATATGTCATTGATTTTTTATTTATTAAAATAATTTTTTTTAATATTATTATTATCTATTTTTTAAAATAATTTTACATTAAATTTTACTTTTAATTCTTGTTAAAATAATTTTTATTGAATTTTAATTATTTGATAAAAAATAATGATAAAAATATTAAAATAATATATTATCTTTAATTTATTCATTATTTATAATTGAAAAATTAGATGACATTATTTTAACATAAGTGACTAGATAACATAAATGATAAAATGTTATTCATTATTTATAATTGAAGAATTAGATGATATTATTTTATTATAAGTGACTAAATAATATAAATGATAAAATGTTATTTATTATTTTTAGAGTATATTATTTAAGATTATTTTTTCTCTATCTCTTATTGTACTTTATTATACTAATTTTAAATTTCATTAACCTAGATTATTTTGTTGTTACGTATTCTTTGAACAATGAATAATTTATCTATAAATAATACTTAATATTAAATTTATATTGTTAATGAAAGGAATTTTTTTTAATACAATTAGAGTATTGAAAAGTAAGTATTTTTAAAGTAGATATAAAACTCTTAATTTCAAATCTATTAATTTATTATCGATTTCACCCACTTTTTACTCTTATTCATTTTTCCTTTGAAAAATTCTCCAAGAAAGAGGGTCCTTCAATTTTTTGTAAACTATCGAATCCTTACAAAAAATAGTTTCTCAAAGTTATAAGTTATTCATCATCTGAGTATTTTTATACTTAATTATTAGGTATTTATATTTTTTTAAATATCATATTAATTTTATATTTTATAAAATGTAATTTTTTTTATAAAAATATACTTAATTTGGTTAATTATTTGATCAGTTATGTTTTTAATAGCATTACTAAAGTCCATTAAGTATGCTAAATTTTTAAAGTAAAATTGATTTTTTATGAAAATTCTTTTTTGTTTTTACAAAAATTAATGAAAATAAATATTTAAATTTTTTATTTCCACTGTCCACCCTTTTAGAACTTATAGTATATCTTTTTATGATTTAATTTTTTATTTTTATTATTTTAAATCATAAGTTATTTATTTTTTTAAAAAATAATTTTTAAATATTTATTTCGATTATTTTTTATAAAAGAAAATAAAATTTCTATAAAATATCAATTTTACTTTTAAAAATTTAGACAAATTTTGGTAATTATTTTAAAAAATATAACATATTTGTACTATTTCACATAATATATAAAAAAACTAAAGTGCATTTTTATTACTTTGACGTCTTATACCCTTTATCTTTTTATTAAGAAAAATTATATTTATCATGATTATGGTATTATTATAAATGATATGATATTTAATTATAAATAAAAAAATATGTAATATTATTTTAAATAATAATACAATATTATCTATTTAATTTAAATATAATTTATCTTATTTTATTGGTAACCATAATAAACTTAAATTTAAATATATATTGTATTATTTTTTTAATAATTTACGTTATAAATCACTATTTATTATATTTTTTATTTTTTTATTCTTATTTAACTAGATTTATTAAAAATAAATAAGATATTTTAATTTATAATATTTTATTACCATTATATCTTATTAAAAGTTAAATATATGATATAAAATAAAATTTATAATTTATAAATTATAAATTTTTATATAAATTTCATTAATATATTCCCACAATTTACACCTCCGGATAATTATATGCAATATGGCCAAAGAGGTGCAGTTTTATTAATTTAAAGTAAATCAGAAGGTCGGAATAAATAATTTCTCCTCAGTTTAGTCCGAACCCCTCCGCATCTTCCTTGTTTCCGCCCATGTTCAACTGACCACATGTTGAAAATCACGTAAATATTGTTTTATGATGTCAATTTGTAGTTACTCTATCTCCAAGCATTCTTCGCTTATAATTTTGATTTTCTAAAAGAAAAAGATTTTGGATTCTGAGTTTGGTTTTCAAGTTATCATTTGACGAGTAATGACTTGTCGAAATGGTTGAGTCTTCCAACTAATAACATAAATATAATCTTCTGGAAATTTCTAGGACTTCCAGTTTATTTTATTGAATTCCAATTCACTGCTTCGGTGTTCTTGTTTCTCCTTTAGTTACGGCGAGTCGGCGAATCTCAATCTTTTCGGACTTCGATTCTATATCTGATACCTAGCTTCACTGTCAGACCTGGTATGACCATTTCAAAATATGCTACTTTTTTTCCCCCTCACTTGAGTTTCAAAAGAATCGAAACCTCTGGTAAATATTTGTGAATTGGGTTTTTTGGGGATTATACAGGGTTTTGCAATTTTGTCTTGATCTGATACGAAGCTATTTAGCACTGGAAGATTTACCCTTTTATTGGTATTCAATTCTGATTCTGAGGATTTCTTTGTTATGCTTGGCTTCTGGGTTTTGGGTTTTTGGTGATCTGAGTGTTGTGGGATTAAGATTGGGATGGATGAAGCTCAAGGCAGTTCAAGCTCGCTGCCTCCCTTCCTTGTGAAGGCGTATGATATGGTAGATGATCCTTCCACAGATTCAATTGTAGGTTGGAGTCCCAGTAATAAAAGCTTTATTGTCTGGAATCCACCTGAGTTTTGTAGGGATTTGTTGCCCAGATTCTTTAAGCATAATAACTTCTCAAGCTTCATCAGGCAACTGAATACATATGTAAGCAAATTTGTTATCAAATTTTATTTTAGTTTGTTCTGTTTCGTTTTCCTTTTCCCCTTTGCCCATGAATGGATCTATCAGCTCATTTTGTATTTAACTGTTGTTGACTGAATGTAAATTTGTAACAGGGGTTTAGAAAAATTGATCCAGAACAATGGGAGTTTGCTAATGATGATTTCATTAGAGGTCAACCTCACCTTCTGAAGAACATCCACAGAAGGAAGCCTGTCCATAGCCATTCTTTGCAGAATCTGCAAGGACATGGAGCTTCTTCGTTGACTGAATCTGAAAGACAGAGTTTCAAGGATGACATAGAGAGGCTTAAAATAGATAAAGATAAACTTATTTTGGAGTTAGAGAGGCATGATAAGGAACATGAGCGGCAGGGATTTGCATTACAGATGCAACACATGAACGAGCGCTTTCAAAATATGGAACGGCTGCAGCAAAAGATTGTGTCCATCATGGCTACTACTTTGAATAGGCCGTGTTTTGAATTGGATCTTATGCCACAATTGGAAACCTATGATCATGATAGAAAGAGAAGGTTGGCAAAAATTGGGTACTTCCATGATGATGTTGTTGGTGAAGATAACCAGAGAGGGAGTTCCCATTCTCTATGTGAAGAAAATGAGGATATGAATTCTGCTTTGATCCCAAACATGGACCGAGTAGTGCAATTGGAGGCATCTTTGGCGTTTTGGGAGAGTATAGCTCATGATGTTGCAGATAGGTTGTGTCAGGAGTTGGATGAAAATATAAGTTGTGCCCAAAACCCAGATATATCATGTATTGAACTTAAAGGGGACGTTCAACCGAAGTTCTCGGGAATTGATATGAATTCGGACCCTGCTGCAGCAGCTTCTCTTCAGTCCATGGTCTCAAAGAAGGAATCCTCAAAAGAACATGTCATCGGATCTATTACTGCTGCTGCATCTACTAGGCCTAATGATGTATTCTGGGAGCAGTTCTTGACTGAAAATCCTGGCTCTAGTGACACAGAGGAGGCTCGTCCAGAAAGAAAGGACCTTGATGGGAGAAGGAATGAGAACAAATCAGGTGATCCCAAGTTTTGGTGGAACATAAGGAATGTAAATAATCTTACAGAACATATGGGAATCTTACTCCAGCAGAAAAAACTTTGATCTTTGTAGTATGTTCAGCTTCGATGCCCCAGTAACTCATGTTTATAAATTTAGGTACGGATGATTTGTTTGGATAATAATAGATATTTTTATTGTTTGAAGTTTTATTTCCTTAAGGTTCATAGTTTTGGTTGCTTTTACGACGACTTCACATGTTATATCAAAATATTAAATTCTTGCTTGTCAATATACTTTTCTTGAAAATTTCATCTTGACATGAGATCCATTTTTGTTCAAGCATAAGCATCTTAATTGATAAGGCTACAAGTTCGAAATTTAGGTGAACCTGGTTGGTAGTGGCACCTGTTCAAACCTATATTTTTCTTCTTGTTACTATCCTTTGTGAAAGGTCTCCTTGCCATGTATGATCTTTTCGTTTCCTTATTGCAATTCTGTTTTATTAACGGTTTTGTTAGTTTATCAAAATATCATTTATTTTATCTATTCTTCTCTAAAATATGTTTGTGATTTATTGTTGGCCACGGACAGTTGGTAAATGTTTTGCATTTTTTCAGGGAATCTTAATTCAAATCCCCTCATGTAAAATATCTTTTAAAAAAGTTCCCGTTTTTTTTCCATCATTTTATACTTGCTCCATGGCTTAAAATACCTTAGCAAAATCATGCGACATCAACTTCTTATATTCTCATTATTGTGTTGAACTATTCTGCTAAACTGCAGAATCAAAGATTTTATTTGAAGAAATAGGTTCCATGTAGTTATCTTGAAGTGAAACATTATCTTCCAGCTGCCATGTTTTGAGCCTTCATGATTAGGTTTTGATCAGTGCTTTTATGCCAGAAGGTTAAAAATTACATATTCTCCTGCCTATATATATTATAGTACTTTTACTTTGTCATTTATTTATTAGAAAAGTTAATGGAAGCACAAGCAATGAACTCTCCTAATTGAATTTCAAACACTAACACTAACAAAGACAGGAGATAGAATCTTCACCTTAATCCCACATAAAGCCATATATGGATAACTGCTTCTAATTATCTTGACAACCAACCATTGAGACCCAATTATGGGCATTGAAAACTTCAATTTCCTTTTAATCAACAGATTGTGTAGCCCCTTAGAAAAAGTAAATCCATCTTTGTATTTAGTTCCTGAATTTAACAATTTAGAGTGATGTACTGACCATATATTTGTTTTTGTGACGCTGCTAACTGGTATGTTCGAAATTTGGTTGTGCTTCTGAGGATAAAAATTTGTCTGGTTTATAACTCTGGTAGTTATGAAGGTGTCTCAATTATTTTCTTACCAATATACTATAGATAATGATTTTGGAAATTCATCTAGAATATGAATATAATGTTGGACGAGATATGTTGTCGTATTTCTAGCTATTCAAGAATTCTAGTTGATGACAGATTGGTTTAGCTATCCACCTTCATTTCTTTCCCCTCTATCACACTACCCTCATACCCACCAACCCCACCTCCCCCACCCAACCGCACCACCTCAACCCCCACCCATCCTGCCCTATATCAGTCCAACCACCCATCTATACAACTTGCCTCCCCCGTCATTACTATCGTTTGCCGGTTTTCTCCAAGAATTGTTGATTTCTTTGACCTCATCTTCCTCCTAGAAACTCCTAGTTTCTAGTGGGCTAATTTTGTTTTATTGCTTGGTTATTCTTTTGGTGATAGTTAGCATGGAGCAAGAGGATGATGAAGATGAGCTGAATGATAATGGTTTTCTCCGTCAGAAATAAGGATGACAAGCTTCTTGATCCAGTTACTTTCTCTACATGCCATTTAGATTGTGTTAACTGTTAGGTTTTATTTTCTCTTGCATTTTGTTTCTCTGTAATGTGATTGTGAACGGGTTGAATGATGGTGTTATTTGTATTTTGTTTCTTTAGTTCTTTGGGTTGATTGATGGTGAATGTTATGTTGCTTATTTATTTATTTTGGTCAATTTCTTGCAGTTTTCCTTGAGCATGCATTTTCTTCTCATATCCATATGAAGGTAGATATCATTGTTTTTGACTCTATTTTACACTAACAATATTTCTAGATTTCATCATGAAGATTTGGTCGTCTGACTGTTTGTCAGGAAGCATGGTGGTCATTGCGTTGACTTCTATTACGGATAACTCATGGTATGTGATTATTTAGACTTCTAGTTCAAGTCAGGTATTGTAGAGTAAGATTTGATAAGTAATAATAATCAACTAGTTAAAGCTCATTTATCAACTTATATATATTTTCCAAGTTTCAGCTAAAGTTTAACCATGCAGCTTAACCAAGCTTGCCACGTTTTGTTTAGTGCTATTTACAGTTTGCAAAATGTATGTACTTTCAAGAGAGCATGTTCAGAGTTTTTAACACCATGTTTTAGCATGAAGATGCATTAATAGTGTACGTCTTTCGCGATGCTTCAAGACGAAGATGACTACTACTAATAAATATGATGCCATCTAAGAACACTTTTTGTTGAAAATTAGCTATTCAAATTTTATCAATTCCTAACTAAAATACGAAATGATAAATTTTTAATTTTCACTGTAATAAGAATATAATGCTCGTATTTTATTGGGAAGATGCACTTATTCGGCTATACAACCTAAAATTTTGGGTTTATAAAGTCATGTTTATTACAATGCATAATTTTATGTCATTTTAGTTTTAAAATGCATAAGATTGATTTATTAATTGATAGTGTAATGATATATATTTATTGGAGTGAAGGACAATTAGGGTCTTATATATTTTATTAAAAGAGCACATAAGTGCTGCTCTTATTAAGTGTAACATAAAGTTACGTTACATTCAAAATAAACCACAAAGGTCTTGCATTGATATAAATTCAAGCACGCGAGCCATGATGTAAGGGTGTTTTTGGTTCAATCATAAAAATAAGGGCATTTTTTAAATTTGACCTAATATCTCGTTTAATCTCATATCACATTTAGTGTTTTTAATAGGTTTATGGTATAATATTATCTTTTTTTTTATATAAATATTATTTTATTTTATTTAAATTATAATCATAATGTGTCTAATTTTAAACATATGTTGTATTATTTTTTATTATTGAATTTACATTTTAAAAATTATCATTTATTATTATTTTTTTATTGTTTTTTGTATTTTTACTTATCTCATTAAGTCTGTTAAAAAAAATAAGATATTTCAATTATTATTGTTTTGTTATTGTTTCATTTAAATTAAAAGTTAATTGAGATGAGATGAATTAGATTTTAAAAATTAGTGAATTATTGTTTAAATTTTATTAATATTATGTTAATTTATACCTTTAGTTGCTATTGCTAATTGCTACCCTTCCATTACCATCCATACCTATCCTCATCGTAAAATTGATACAATGTAGTCCCACCCTCCACGAGTGGTAATCAAGGAAAAAAAAAACAAAAGAGAAGTAAAATCAAGATAATTTTACACCCCACCTCCCAAAAAAGAGAAGTAATTTTTGGGAGGCACTGACGTGGTAAGATTTCTAGCAAAAGAGAAGTAAGATTTCTAGCAAATTGCATGCTCCGCTTGACTTTTATGGGAATGGACGTTACTCTTGGATGATATTTATGTAATTTTATTTTATAGATTTGGGTAATTATCTGTTATCCTTATTTATTAAGGTGATTGATATTCCGGAAACAAAACACAAATTCAAAATTTAGTTCAACAATGTAATATTTCATTTTTATAAAAAAAATAAAAAATTATTCTAGAAATAGTTTTGTTTTTTTTTCTTTAATAATAACAATATCCTTATATTAATCTTCCCTCTAACATAAGTTTTACTAGGGTCAAAATTGTTTTCTATTGGATCATCCTTTAATGACTGGATACCCCTTCAGTCTCGATGAAGTGTTGTGTGTGTGTTGACTATTGAAATAACTGCATCGTCTTTGTTACAAGTGTAAGAGGCCTTGCATCAAGTTAATCCAGTTTTTCAGGTATAGATTTTTTGAATGTTTTTTTTTATTTATAGATCGAATGATATTTGGGATGTGTCAAAACATAAAACGAGAAAAGATTGAATCTTAAGCTAAATCACTAGGTGAAACATTTGTCTCAATGGTTTGAAGCTTCTTCAAATAAATTATAGAGATTTAAGCTTTTTTATAATTTAACTCTCTCTAAGTTCACATCAAAATCAAACTATGATTAGTGCACAAATTTTTATAGGGTTAGAATTTTTAAACAAGTCTTATAAAGTCTTTAACAACACCTATAAAATGTGTTCTTTCTAACTAACAAAATAGACTTTAAAACAAATAACCAAAAACTAGCGGCATTATATTTTAAAACATTCATTGTTAACAAAGCAATTAAAAAAAATTATAACCAATAAAACAAAAATCAAACTAACACCACCACCTAAACCAAATCATAATAAAAAAAATAATCAATCTCCCAAAATTAAAGCATGCAGTATCCTTATTGCAAATAATTCAAAACAATACCACAAAATACAAAAAATCAACAAGAATAGGAATTCAACAAAATGAAAAAGAGTTGAGAAAATACCATTGTTTTACTGCGACAAAGTTGCAGCAATTACCTGATACCGTTCTTAATTGAATTTGGAGGCACTGACGTGGTATGTAGAGGTAAATTGACCGATTCAATAAGGTAAAATACCATTACCAATTCAGGTAAACTTTAGAATGAAAATGTTGATCAAATCTTGAAAATGAAAATGGAAATGGGGGTTTGAATCACAAAGGCTTTTTATGGAAATAATAACTCCCGACGCTGAGGAGTGAAAACGTGTTTTAACATGGGTAGGGAAGGTAATAAAAAAAGAATGTTTCACCATAGGCCTTATTGGGCTCAATATTTGGTTTTTTTTTCAATTTGAACTTAAAATTACATTTCTATGGTACTTTTTCTTCTCTACCCAAATTCTTAGCCCTCATTAGAGCCCTTTTTCATTGAAAAATATTTGTTGATTTAGCCTTGATCAAAATTATGTTCTTGTTCCGACAAAAAAAAATTGGAGATGTTTTCCTATAGCTTTGATGTAGCATTGCTAAAACAATATTTTCCAATTTTTTAATTCACCTTTTCTTGAATCTTTTGATGTTGTGATGTTTAGTTTGCCATAAATGTCCTGCAATAATATATATAAACTCATAAACTAACAGAAAATTCAAAATAACAAAACACAAATACAAACTGCATTGGAAAACATAATTTAATAGAAAAATATGATTTATCTACCATGAGCACTTGTTTTAGAGTCAATGACGTTACTTTCTCAAGTAAACGATTTTTTTGGGTGACATTGTTCATCTTTCTATAGTCCATACAGATTCTTCAACTATTGACAATTCTTGTAAGAATAAACTCATTATTTGCATTTTCTACTACGTTTAACCCTCTCTTCTTAGGAATAAATTGGACTGGATTAACCTAATAGTTGTCAAAAATGGGGTATATAATATTGATAACTGTACTTTATACCGTTATTTTCGTCTATTTTATCAATTATAATTGCTATGTTCTTTACATTTTTAGTTAATTTTAGTTAAATAAATTAATATTCACCTTTTATATGTTAAGATATATATTTTTTAAAAAATTAATTAAATTATATCTAAAACGTACTTAATTTCATATTTTTGTCCAAAAATATAATTTCAGATAAAAAAAGTTCTTAATTACAATTAATAAAAGTTGAAAATATAATTTAAATTAAAATCGGGCTTCATTTCAATTATTAAAAGTTTAAAATTTAATTTAAATTAGAAAAAGGCTATATTGTAATTAAGAAAAGTTTAAAATATAATTTGAAATACATTTTGTGGGTGAAAATGCAATTAATAAAACTTAATTTCTGCGCAGGTGAGATGAGGCCACCTTACTATTCCAAGCAGCATGACGTGGATCGTCCCAGATCAAAGAAAGTAACGGTTGGGATTCGCGTGTGTAGATCAGCGAAAGGAGAGTGGAGTACGTAGTTCTTCGTTCGCGCGAGAATAGCGTGCCGGTGGGGCCAGCCTATCGCGCGGAATGACGTGCGATGGGACCCGCGCATGTTGGGCTGCGAGATTCCTCGAGGTGCGTCGATCGCGGATTGGATGAGATGAACGGTCAGTTGAAGCACGTTGAACCAGGCTGTCGCGCCATGGCGGCCGCTCGTCTGCAAATCTGTGTGACGCGGTACGTCAGTGCGTGCACCTCGTGTTTCAACGGAAAATGAGCGACCACGGGTCTAATAAATATTAAACGAATAGAATGATGACACGTGGCATACATTTTGGTGAAATAAAAACACATAAACGGCGCCCGAGCTTCCGGTAGTTATCGCATTTCCAGCACGAGGAAATCTTGTACGACGCGGTCCAGATATGCTCTATGCGTCCGATCCTCTCACCTAATGAAAAGCTGCCACGTGTGTCCCTATTTCTCGTAGCCAATCACATGGCAACACGTGTCATGTGTGAAAAGAAAAAAAATCAGAAAAACACGCAGAATAGTTTTAACGCATGTGTTGTTATTTTAATTCCCCATACATTTTTGTCCCCCACTTAAAATAAAAATAATAATAAAAAAAAGAATAATTGAAAGGGGGATTTATTTTGTACGCGAGGAATTAGTTGGGAGTTTTTGTTTTCTTCTTTTGTGGGGTTTTCTTTCATTTTGGTTACTCACAGTTCTTTTTTTTTTCTCTTTACCATTTTCATTTCTTTTCCTCTTTGCGTGTTACACAAAACACGCAGAACGTTTATTTGACATTTTTGTATTGTATTTTCTTAGGGAAATTACAGAGAAAGAAGACAACTAAGAAGAAAGAAATGGAAGAATTTATTTTTCATCGAGGAATCGTGAAAGAGTTTCTCCTAATCTATTTTCTTTTAATTTTTGTTTCTCTGCAATGTTTTATTTTTGTTGTGTTGTAATTTTAATTTACTGCATGAACTAATTTATTTGTTCTAGGATTGCGATGTAATAGCGTAAATTATGAAACTTGAATTAAGTATTTTTGAATGATTTATGGAAGCTGTTTTTAAGTTGTTTATTTTATCTGTGTTTAATGCTTTTAATTATCGGAAGATTAATTAAGCGATATGTGACACTTTAATAAACTTGAAAAAGGCATTTTTGTGTCTTTACTCGTGATGAAATAATGTATATACATAAGAGATAGAAATATACTTTTATTGTATGTGTAAGCTTGTTTGAGAACTTCGAGAACTTAATAAATCGGTTGAATTTAATTCGCATAGGAATATAGTAAATCATTTTAACTAGATGTGTACGTATGGAGCTCGGAAAGAGATATATGGATAAATTAGGAGTTTTTGGTTAACAACTTAAAATACGATAACATAAATCAAGATAAAATATAATGATTCAAGTGGATTAATTTGGTGAAAGCTAATCCTAGAATTTTCTTGCAATTTGTTATAAAAGTTAGTTAGTCAAACTGCATCAAATTATCGACTGTTTGGATAAAATTAGTTTGAAATAATTTTAATAATTAACGAATACGAGTAACAAATCTCTGTGGAAACGATATTTTACTTATCATATTATTACTTGTGACCATGTATACTTGCACATTTTTATGTGTTGTAAAACACACAACAAGTTTTTCTTGTAAGAAAAACTCATTATAATTTGCATTTTCTTGTAAGAATAAACTCGTTATTTGCATTTTCTACTACGGTTAACCCTCCCTTCTTAGGAATAAATTGGACTGGATTAACCTAAAAGTTGTCAAAAATGGGGTATATAATATTTTCATCAAGTCATTTGATAATCTCTTTTTTCATAACTTCTTTCATAATCGGGATGAGTATTCTTTGAGCTTCTATGGACCTGCCCAAGTAAGCATATCTCAAGTGAGAAGGAAAAGGCTTCAACCCCAATATAGGTAACTCTTCAACTAAAAGCTTAGGAAGCTTAAGATCTCAAGATAATATGTCTACGGAATCAAATTTACTTCTCGACTTATATGTATTTGAATTTACCTCCAACCAAGCTAGCTGGTTCTTATCTTCCTTTTCCAAATTAGAGTCATATTGCAATAATAATTCGAAAGAATCATCATAAAAAAATCTCTCAAGACTTTTAGATACCAAGGAATCAAAAATTGAGATGGATAAGCACTCTTCAACCTCATTTGGGAATTTCTTGGCCTTAAACACATTGAAAGTAACTTATTCATCTTAAAGTCTCGTAGTTAATTGACATGTTTGTACATCAATCAAAGTGTAGCATGTAGCAATATATTTCCTTTCCAATATAATAAGCACTTCTGATTCGTCTTATAATCAAGCACAATAAATCCACCATGAGGATGAATTTATCCATTTTCGATGAGATATCTTCAAGTTTTTCTTCCGGGTGAGCAATGGATCGATTTGCTAATTGTAAAAACACAGTTGTAGGCTTTGCTTCACCAATCCACAACTTTTTAAAAATTGACATATGCATCAAATTTATACTTGTCCCAAATCACAGAAATCCTTACCAAAATGTTTATTTCCAATAGAGCATGGAATTATGAAACTCCTTGGATCTTTGAGCTTAGAAGGAAGTTTGTTTGAAACATAGCACTTCTACCCTTGTCAAAGCAATAGTCTCAAATTCATCAAATCTTCTCTTCTTTGTCAAGATGTCTTTTATGAATTTCATATAATTGAGCATTTGTTCCAAAGTTTCACTAATGTAATATTAATGTAGAGGTGCTTAAGAATATCAAGAAATCTCTTGAATTGAAGATCTTGTTGTTATTTTTGAAATCATTGAGGAAATGGTGGAGGTGATATGTTATGTTGTAAGTTTTGCGCAGTAAAGTTATACCAATTTAAGCATAATGTTTTTTTTTCAATTTTATAGATTCTGATCAGTTTATTCATGCACTTTCTCCTTATCTTGGATTAAAGTGTGCTCTTTATAATTTTTTTCAACACCCATTGGTGTTTCTGACTCCTTTCCACTTCGAAGAGTAATGGCTTTGCAAAGTTCCTCCTCATCCCTCCTTAGGGTTTTAGTATCACTTGGAAGGGTTCCTTGAGATTGATATTTAAGCTTATTAGCTAACTTATCCACTTGATTTTTCAAGTTCCTAACTGATGCAACTTGGCTTTGAATCATTGCATCATTCTTGGTCATGTATTCTTTAAGCAAAGGTTCCAAAGAGCTAGATTGCTCATTGGGTTGGCTTTTTTATTTTTGCTAAAATCTAGGTGGATACATAAGTCAATCAGGCATGTAAGAACTTCCTTGACCAGTGCCTTGATTGTTTTAGGAAAAAATTGGTTGTTTCCTCCATCCTTGGTTATTTGTGTTTGAGTATGAATTATGGTTTTGGTTCACATTACCCATAAAATATGTTGATTTAGGATTATTAGGATAATTATCAAACAAATAAGCTTCACCATAAAAAAATAAGACACGCTGTATCTCATATTGAACTTACATTTATTGCCGAGTTTGAGCCTTCAAAAGATTCATCAAAGATGAAACTTGAGCTATAAGTATCGTGACATAATTTACCTCATGTAATTCAACCATTATTCTTATGTATGCTACCATATCCATTGACCATTGGTAATTATTGTTGGCCATTTTTTTAAGAAGATCATAAGCTTCATTATAAGATTTGGCTAAGAGAGTTCTATTAGAGGATTCATCAAAAATGATTCTTATTTTAGTATTGAGATAATTGTAAAAAGTCTCAATTTAGATCCACGAGGGATGCCATGGCGAGGATACTCTCTCAACAACTCCTTGAATCTTTTCTATGCTTTATATAGAGAGTCTCCATCATTTTGTTGATAAGAGTTAATGGAATTTCTAAGCTTTGCATTCTTTTTTGGTAGGAAATATTTCATCAAGATTTTCTTTGATAAATCATTCCAAGTAGTAATGGAATCAGATGGAAAAGAATTTAACTAAGCTCCAAAATAGTCTCTTAAAGAATAAAAGAATGATTTGAGCCTAAAAGTTTCTTAGGACATACCCCAAAACTTGAATGAATCACCAATTTTAATAAACAATCTTATATGTAAATGAGGATCTTCTGTAGGTAACCCATTGAATTACACAATTGTTTGTAATATTTGAAATATCATTGACTTTAGTTCAAACTGAAGAGTTTAAATAAGAGCTTGAACAATACTTGGATTTAGCCATTCTAATATAAAAAATGCATATACATTCATAATTCTGTCCATATAATCCATTAAAGGTATCTGGTTGTTTAAATTCATCTCATTATTATTCCTTTCCTTGGATTTGCATTTCTTCCACTTATAAAATCTTGTTATTCTTTTCTTCTTTACTTGAAAGTATACTCGATTTTGGGATCTACAATAAAAAAATCTTCGTCACAAAATCTATAAATGCAATAAAGTGAAATACCTACCAAAGAGCACTAAAAACTTATTACTTAAACAAAAATAATTTATAATCTTTACTATCCTTGATAATGGTACTAAAAACTTATTACTTAAACTTTTGTTGTATTTTTGTGTAATTTAGATTAGTATTTTAAGGTTAACTTAATTGAATGCAAGTAAGATGTTATATTTGGAGAGTTGATAACTCTAATTTACTAGAGTTAATATTAACGTCATTATCTTAATAAGTTTTAGTTATTTGAGAAAATATATATAAATGTTTAAATAGACTTCAATTATGTCTTTTTGTAATTGAATGTTCTCTTACGCATAAATTACAAATTTAACTTGTATTTCATTAGTTTACTAGTTTTTATATGTTTAGGACACTTATTGTATAGCAAAATATTACAACATTAAAATATTTAAGTAAAGATAAATTAAATAAAACTGAAAAACATTACCGGAGTAATGCTACATCAAAGCTATAGCAAAATCTCTCCAGCTTTTCTTGCTATAACAAGCACATAATTTTGATTTGCACTTAATCAACAAATATTTTTCGTAGAAAAAAGGGTACAAGGAGAAAATGATCATGAAAAAGTAATTTTGAGATAAATTGCGAAAGCCCAATATTGAGCCCAATAAGGCCCACGGTGAAGCATTCTTTTGTTTTATAACCCTGCCCACCCATGTTAAAATACACTTTCACACCTCTGCACCATGAGCTGCTATTCCCTTCACAAGCATTTGTGATTTAAGCCACCATTTCCATTTTTTACTTCCAAGCTTTGGCCAATATTTTCATTCTCAACCTGACTTGAACTGGTAGCGATATTTTACTCGACTGAATTGGTCAATTTACCCTATACATGTCGCATCAATGCCTTAAAACTCAATTAAGAAGGGTGTCAGGCTATTGTTGAAGTTTTGCTGCAGGAAATTATGGGCTTTTTCTTTAACTCTTTTTCATTTTATTTTTTATTAATAACCAATTAAACCCTATAAAAATAAATTACATAAAATTCATATGATCCTAAATGTGATATTTTTGATTTCATTGACTTTTTTAAAAAATAAAAAGGACTTCAGTTTAATAATAAATGTACTAGAATATACATTTTGAAAAATAAATGGCTTGTATGGCCTAACTAACTCAACAAGTGAGGGTTCGTTGCTGCATATTACCACAAAGCAGTGTTGATGGTAGACCAATTTTGTGTCCTTATTTCAGGCATCTGCTCTGACTCTGCCATTAATTAAGATGAAGGCAGATTTTTACAATTTAAGAGAAATGGTGGAGTTCCTTTTTTTCTATTTTTATTGTGTTTTGCTATCTTTGGTCCCAATTCTTTTAGTAAATTCAGTCACATTATGAGTTTCCTCTGTTTTTGTTTCTAGATTGTTGATCAAAAGACAGAAAGACTAGTACGGTGGGCCATTTAGTACAGAGTTGTTGAATGAACAGTGCTATGAATTTAACTTGGTTTTTAATGCAATTCTTATTGGTCCAATTTGGATATCCAACTTCTAGTCTCTTTTCCCCTCTTTTAAGCATTATTATTTTTACTATTTTTTATAATTTATTATTTGCATTATTAAAATATCTTCGATTAATTATTTTAATAAAAAATTATTTAATATGATAAAAAAATTTAAATTATATATAAAATATGAAAATTTATAAGTGTATTATCTTATGTATTAAGTATTTTTAACTCTAGTTTTAATTTTCAACTTGCATTAAGATTATTCATGTAGTGGGATTTTTCTAACAAAATAATCTTAAATAATGTATTAAACTATAAGCAGAGATTAATAACCACTAAATAATGTATTAAACCATTAGCAGAGATTAGTAACTACTAATTCAATTTAGTGGCAGTCAAAGATGCTTTATATTTTTCCCATATGAGCTAGTCTAAGCCTTAATCTAGGATTTATTATTAGTATGTAAGTAATAGATGTTAATATTTTTATTATCTTCTGCGTATAATCATAGAGTGAAAACTTTAACATATAGATCAAAATTTATGTTATATAACTAATAATTTAAGATAATATAAATAATTTTTTTCTCAAAAAAATAGTTATATATTTTAATGTAGAGAAAATGATAGAGAAGTACAAATATGTGGCTATGAGGTACTGCACATATAAGTTCTGTACAGTCTGAACTGTTAGGAAATTTGGATAAAATAGTATAATCACAAATTCTCCCTACCAAGATCTTACTTAGTAAAATATCAAATAACAGAGAAATAGATAATACACAACACAAGAATTATATTGGAAACTCCAAATTAGAGAAAAATCACTTTCGTTGTCAAAAGACAACCAGAGAAAAATTCACTATGTGAAAAATTGTTACAACCACACTCTCAGTAATTTTCTCACACACCCAAAAGACAAGAGCAATTACAAGCTTAAGAGAATTTTCACACAAAATTCTCTCACTCAAGAACTTCTCATACAAGCTTTTCTCTATTTTTGGGATGATTACATATTTATAGCCTTCAAGTTCTCATTTCATATGCCAAACATTTCTTCATTCAACAAAATTAGGCTACCTAATTTTCCTATTCTTTATTCAAACAAGGTTAGGCACCTCCATCTTTGACAATATGGTAAGCCACCTCCATGAATTTTCTTCTAAATTAGATAACTCCTATTTTGACTAACAAACCTAATATTATTTTTAATCAATCATAACAATCTCCACCTTGATTAAAAATAAACATGGTTACCACTACAACACTGTCTATTCCAACAGTCATAATTCTCTACACCGAGAATTATCATACTCCACCATAAAGAGTAAACCCACTTAGAATTAATCACCAATTCTAAGAATTTCACATCTGCTTGTGTCGAAGAAAAAAAACTTACTGAACTTTATGGTGCAACTCTCACACTTGGTTTTCCCGAGAGTTCATCAGCCATCGACATCCTTTCCACCACACACCTTGCATCTATACCAAGCCAATGCCCGTGTGCAAACTTGTGGACCCGCTACCAGTAATACACCCTCTTTCATGGCAATATTTAGAGACTAACGACATGCCATGATGATGTACACGCTCTTTTCAAAGAGCATCACTATAGTCTTTGAAAACAGACATACTATTAGCGTCACCATTGGTATTTGAGCTTCTTGCAAGATCAACTCCACCCTTTGGACAATTTCTTTTGAGGTGCCCAGATTGTCTACACCCCCAGCACACTATCTTCTTTTTCATAAAATTGTTTTTCTTTCGATTGTCAGCTACCAATGTTGAGTTTTCAGGCGAAACATTTCTTTCACCACTCCGCCTTTTTTCTTCATAAAACAACTTGCTAGTAACTTCTGAAAAAATTATTTTCTCATTTCCATGAATCAAGATAGGTTTCATGTGATCATAAGAAGATGGAAGAGACCAGATGAGCCTTAAAGCTATATCTTCATCATCAAGTTTAACTCCAATGGTTTCCAGTTCAGAGACAATACCATTGAGAACACTTAGATGGTCAGACATAATAGTTCCTTTATTCATACGCAAAGTATGAAACTGCTCTTTCAAATACACTCGATTTGAAATGCCTTTTGCCTGATACAATTCTTCAAGCTTTTTCCATAGTTCTTTGGCCATAGATATTCCATGCACATGTGCAAGAATATTTTTGGCCAAACAAAGCCGAATTGCACTTGCAACTCTTAGATCAAGATCTTCCCAATCTTCATCACTTATATTGATTTTACTGGACTCAATACCAGTAACAAGGGCTGGTTTCCCCTTTAACACATTGTGTAACCCATATTAGATCAACAAATCTTTGACTTGTACTTGCCACAAGCCAAAATTGATTCTCCCATCAAATTTCTCAATGTCAATCTTGACTCCTGACATTTCTCCTTCTTTCTTTGAAATTGGCTCTGATACCAGTTGTTAGGAAATTTGGATAAAATGGTATAATCACAAATTCTCCCTCCCAAGATCTTCCTTAGTAGAATATCAAATAACAGAGAAATAGATAATACATAACACAAGAATTATAGTGGAAACTCCAAATTAGAGAAAAACCACTTTCGTTGTCAAAAGACAACTAGAGAAAAATTCACTATGTGGAAAATTGTTACAACCACACTCTCAGTAATTTTCTCACACACCCAAAAGACAAGAGCAATTACAAGCTCAAGAGAATTTTCCCACAAAATTCTCTCACTCAAGAACTTCTCATACAAGCTTTTCTCTATTTTTGGGATGATTATCAATGAAGAAATGAAGTCATATTTATAGCCTTCAAGTTCTCACTTCATATGCCAAACATTTCTTCATTCAACAAAATTAAGCTACCTAACTTTTCTATTCTTTATTCAAACAAGGTTATGCACCTCCATCTTTGACAATATGGTAAGTCACATTGCATGAATTTTTTTCTAAATTAAACACCTCCTATTTTGACTAACAAATCTAATATTATTTTTAATCAATCATAACATAACCCACCTAATACTTGGTATTTAAAATCCATCAAATGAAGGACGAAATTTCTGTGCAATATTATCAATAACATGAGAGAGACGTTTAGGGTATGTATGTCTCACAAAAATTTCCATGGTTCAAACTCTAAGTTTCTTTTTCTTTTTTCTTTTTATCTCGAGTTTTCGAAAGAATCCTTTTTTTTTTGTGATTCTCAAAGAATATGAATCCAATTCTAATCTTCAAAGAACCCAAAAATTTCATGAAATTTAATATGTGAAAAGTTTAATTACAAGTGTCTCTTAATATGTTTTTAAACACTAATATTTATTACAAATTTATGATATTTTTAAATATTATGGATAAATTTGTGTGTATCTTTACCTACTAAAATCCATTATTATTAAATTTTTGAATAACCAATCAAATCCAACTATATTATTCCTGATATAAGGTATTTTTTTTCTTTTAGTCCTCAATTATATCATATTAATAAATTTAAAAAATTCAATAAAAGATAGCAGGGGTGGAATTGGTTTGATTTTGATCTATTTTGACTTAAAATACTAAGTGAATATATATATATATATATATCAATTTATTAAATCAAAAATTAAAATAACTTATAAAATATTAATTAAAAAATATTTCACCAATTTATTTATGCATGTTTTATATATTTAATCTGCGGTTTATACCTACTTATTTTTAAATAAATTTTAATAATTTTACTTTATATTAATGTTAAATTAATAAATAATATTTATTATTTAATCAACAATTTAACTAAAAAAATGTATATTTGTATTTAAATTATAATTATATATCAATTTTTAAGTAGATAATAACTTTTAAAATTAATAAATTGTTGAAAACAAAAAATAATTTAGATTTTTTATTAATTGTAATAAAAAAATTTAAAAATAAATATAAGATAATAATAATAATATAAGCTATTTCATATTCTCAAATTACATAAAAATTTAACTAAAACAAAATAATTATAAACATTTATGATATATTTATCATAAATATATAAATTAAAAAATAAACATATGTATTAATAATATATAGATCAATTTTTGCATTTTTAAAAATGAAACTATCTTATTTAAACCTATAAAATATAAAAATAGATTTTGTTTATCAGGTTGAATAGATTAATTTATTAGTTATTATATCTACTCTTAAAAGATAGAATATCTTCTCTCCTGATTCTCAGTAGCTTCCATACAGAGAAATCCTAAATCTCATTTATTCACCTTCTAGTCTTTAACCTCCATTTTTGTCCACCCTCTTACCTCACTTAGTTATTATTCATTATTTTTAAAATATATTTTTTCATCAATTAGAATGGTTTTTTTTTCTATTAGATATTTAAAAAAAATTACACTAATATTAGATAATCACATATTTCAATTAGAATGAATAATTTTTCTTACATTTGAAGCCACCAAACACTATCAAAACCCTACCCATTTGTATTCTATTGCCATAAGTTTCTCTCACGTTGTTTGTCATTGACCAACCACCAGCACCCGTGACTAGACATCTATTTTTAGGTGGACTAAAATATTATTTTATAAAAAAGCTCAATTATATTAATTAATAAATAATACACAAAATAATCTATGAATATAACTAAATACTATCAAAGTAATTTATAAAATGTTTTAAACCATAAAAATTATTATTAAAGTTATGTACCAATGAATTATAAAGATAAAAAAAATTCACATACTAATAAGAGCCAAGAAAAGATAAAGAGAAAATAGTAACAAAATGACAAATATAAGTAAGATTTTTCTTTTTTACACTATTAAAAAATTTAAGAACAAAGAATAAAAGAAAACTACAAGAATAAGAACGATGGAAATAGATGAGATGAGATTTTTTTTTATTTGTTACTTAATTAAAGGAAATTTTTTATATATATACTTTAATTTAATAATTTTTTTAAATAACAACATTATTTACACACACAATTAGCTCAAACTTCAGCATTCTACACGCCTAAGTAATCTACATTTCATTGTGACACAAATTCGTTGGACTTTTAATTTCTTTTTTAAATAGTAACTAAACTAGTACATTTAATGTTTAATTAATATAAATAATAATGTGTTTATATATATAATATGGAATTTTTTATCTAAAAATTAGACCGGACTTAAGCTTACCTAACTATTAGTATGATCCTCTTATGCTACCTCGAGTTTATTTTCCATTTTTTCCCTAGATTAATAATCTAGTGACCTCTACTTCTTGACTTTGCTATAACATTGAAAGCCTGAAAATGGAGGAATCTATTAATAATGTGTTGTAAGGAGGTTTTAAGGATGGAAGCATAAGATTTGAAAAGAGAGATAAATGAGATAACCTATGTTCTCATTCATAAATTGTATATCAAATATTTATTAAAGTTCTCAAAATACAACAAAAAAATATCTATATGTAGTCAAATATCTATCCTAATAGACCTCTTACAATTGGAATTTACATAACAGTAAACAACATAATACTAATAGTTATAGTTCCTAAGTTAGACTCCCTGCTTAAAAAAAAAACACTACTTTGATAAGTTATAACATCATAGAGCAATAGGTAAAGGAGTAGGAACTTCATTCTTCTTGGAAGATGTATAAGAAATAACATATAATAAGAACCATCATCTCAGATCTATATTATACTCAAAAATAAAAAAAGTGAAGCTTTGAAAAGGTTTATTTGACACCATTCCATACCATTTGAAACATGTATGTGTGGTCATATGTGGGTGACAATAGTATTATCGAGGTAAATTTTAAATTTTGATAGCGAAAGAAAATTGTCACGAAAAACATCAAGACTAAACTCAATGGGTTTAACCAAAATACATGAAAAAATATAAGTAAATCATTTAACTAGACTCTCAATTATAATTACAAAAGGTTAGGTATTGGATGGTTTTGATTCTAATAGATACAAGGATTAGGTTTACATAGAATGGGTGAAGAGTGACTTTTAAAATCCTTGTTGGAGAACCAAAAATACTTGGAGTTGATAGAGGCAAGACGTAACCCAGGTTTACTTTTCTCAACTAGGGCTAGTTCTTTGAGTTTAGGTGGAGGCCTTATAATACGTTTAGAAAGAGATGAGACATTGATAATTTTGAGTGGATTAAGTAGCATTCATTTCTTTAAACTTTAAAACTTAGTTTCTCTTCAAAATGATTATCTTTTTATCCATTCAAGTGAATACATTTTTTTTTGTTTCATCTTATGGATTGCATGTATATGGTCTCTCAGGTTCAAGAAGAACGATATAGTATGCATGTGAGACATATTTATCTATCATTTCACATTTAACTTAATCTTAATAGGACTTCCCATTCGAAAATGAAAACATACAAAACTTATTAAAATGATCTTTTTTAATTTACAAAAACAAAACTTTCACAAGGGCTTTAGAAATTAAATTTTAGAAATTAAATTGTGACTAATCTTAATATTAATAATTACATCATATCTTTTTATTAATGGTGCATCTAGTTCTAAAAAGAAGAGATATTTGATGTTGTTTTAGATTATTAGTTATAGTGTCTTATGACAATTGGATGACTTTTTGAAATTTTGAGGTGAGAGTTTGGATAGAATTTGGTTGACACACATAAAAAGACTTGAAAATTGATTTTACTATTATGATTTTATCTTATCTTTTCTTACAACATATTTAAAAGAAGTGTGTTCAAGAGAATTTATAAGAATGATTGATTATTTGGTTTCTCTCACGATGTGTTTAGTTAGGTACTAAAACACTTGCACATTAAGGTAAGAACGTTCAAAACAATAAATGTTTCACGTTAGGTGAAATTTTAATTTAGTCTTTGTCAAAAAAAAACTTATTATTTTAAATCTCAAACTAAAATTTCTCTACACACTCATGCTACCATCAAACAAAGAAATATAAGGTTTGGGTTTGGGTGAAAAATAATTGAGAAAAGTATGAAAGGATATTTTGAAATGGGTTGACAAGATAAGTAATGCAAATTTACTAAAATTAACTATTACAATATAACTAGGAAACACAATTCAACATGAGATTATTCCTCCAAAATATCTCAACACTTAAGGAAAGCTACGTTAACTTGTCTTTAAAATGAACAGAAACCAAAACTTCAATAATAGATTAATGTAAACAACAATTTTAAGAGTCCAATACGAAATTCCAAAGAAGTTGCAAGCACATACACTTTAAATATTAAGAACGGGTGGCTGGCGAAAATGAAAGGGATGCTGGTAGTTGTTGTTGTTGGAAAATTACACAAATTTCCGATGAGTTAGATTTATGAGAAAGCAATAATAGAAAAATAACACATAAATTTGATAACGGAGTTCGGCCAATCTAGCTTACGTCTCCGGATTTACTGTAGATCTTTTTACTGAAAGGGGAGAAATTACACAAGGAGTTTACAACACTCACAACTCACAACCCAATTACACCCAAGAAAATTACTCTTAATTTTCTCTCACAAAAGCTTTTCTCTCTAAGCTTTTCTCTCAATTTGAATGAACACTTTGGATGATTAATTCATTACAATTACACATCTATTTATAGGAAAATTCACTCCTTGAATTGCTCCTTAAATTAATGGTTCCTTGAATTGCTCTTTGAATTAAGCTCCATGTTTTACTCCTTGTTTTGCTCTATGTTTTGCTCCTTAAATTAAGGAGTTTTATAACAATCTCCAACAATCTCCCACTTGAAGACTGATTTCAATCTATCTTCACACCTCGATCAATGCAGCAGCTTTTCTAGTCTTTGTTACTCTAGCATACCAACTGAAGTGGAGCACAATTGAAGTTTGTCAACAGTCACCACTTTTGTTAACATATATGCTGGATTTTTTCTTCCTTGAATATTCTCTAGTATTAACACATCATCTTCCAATAGAGATATGATGAAGTGATAACTAAGTCCAATATGTTTAGTTCTAGAATGAAATGTTGAATTCTTCGCCAAGTATATTGCACTTTGACTATCACTATGCAGAACATTCTTCTCCTGTTTGAATCCCAACTTAGTTAACAAACTTTGAAGCCATATCATCTCTTTACTAGCTTCAGTTACTACTACATACTCAGCCTCTATAGTGGATAGAGTGATAATTTTCTATATTTGTGACATCTAACTAACAGTTGTAGTTCCAACAATAAATATATAATCGATGGTGCTTCTTCGGTGATTAACTTCACCTCCAAAGTATACGTCTACATACCCTTGTACTTTTAACTCTCCTTTACTAAAGTACAAGCATTTTTCTGTGGTACCTCATAGATACCTCAAAATCCACTTGACTGCTTCCCAATGAGGTTTCCCTAGATTTGACATAAATATGCTAACAACTCCCATTGCATGGCCAATGTATGGTCTCGTACAGACCATTGCGTACATCGAACTTCCAATGGCTAAGGCATAAGGAACCTTAGCCATGAATTCTCTCTCTTCCTCTGTCTGAGGGGACTGATCCTTGGATAGGCGAAAGTGACTGGCCAAGGGTATGCTAATTGGTTTGGCATCGCCCATGTTTAATCTCTGTAAAACACGATTGATGTACTCTCCCTGAGATAACTACAAGGATCCTTTCTTCTTATTTCTTGTAATTTGCATTCCAAGAATCTTCTTTGCTGGACCTAAGTCTTTCATGTCAAACTCCTTTGACATTTGATGCTTCAACCTTCTGATATCATCCATATCTGAACCTGCTACTAACATATCATCAACATAAAGTAGTAAAATGATATAACTGTAATTATATCTGTTAAAGTATCAACAGTGGTCGGCATTGCACTTCTGGAAACCTTCTTTGTGCATGAAGCTATCAAACTTTTTATACCATTGTCTTGGGGCTTGTTTCAGGCCATACAAACTCTTCTTAAGTTTTCACACCATGTTCTTCTTCCCTCTTTCTGAGAAACCTTCTGGTTGGTACATGTATATCTCTTCATCTAAATCTCCATGAAGGAATGCAGTCTTCACATCCAACTGTTCAAGATGAAGATCTTCAATGGCTACAATATTCAATACTGATCTGATAGTATTGAGCTTTACAACGGGAGTAAAAATGTCAGTATAGTCAAATCCTTCCTTTTGTTGAAACCCTTTGACAACTTGGCGGGCTTTGTATCTCTTGGAACCATCATGCTCCTCTTTCACCCGGTATACCCATTTGTTGTGAAGTACCTTCTTTCTCATAGGTTACTCAGCTAGTTCCCATGTCTGGTTAGAGATGAGAGATTTCATTTCTTCTTTCATAATAAGCTCCCACTTGTTGGAATCTCGAGTTTGACAAGCTTCATCATAGAATTCAGGCTCCTCTCCATCAGTCAGTAACATATAGTTCATGTATCTCATGTTAGGCATATGAGGTCGAAAAGACCTTCTCAATACATGAGCTGGAGTAAGAGGTTGTGATGTGTCGAAATGCTGTGTACTGCTCTGTCCAACAAGTTCTGGCTGAGGACTTGTTACAATTGGTTCTGTTGCGGAACTATCTGGGACATTGATGAAGCGAAAATCGGCATCGCCGATTCTTGCCAATACTTTGGTTTATATTTATAAAACTCTCGCAAGTGCACGAATCATTTCGTAGAAAATGATAAGTATACTCGCAAGGTTGATCTAAGGAAGGAATGTACATGGTTTTTAATTTATTATTCAAACTTTTAAAAATGAAATTAAATCATAAATATCTTGTCACGATATTTTGGGTTTTGTATTTTTAATCTACTAACATAAAAATAAACATAGATTCAAAAAACATTTATGCAAATTTTATCATTTATAATAGTGGAGTATTTATGGATATAATAATTAAGTTAATTATGCTTGCTCATATTATTTAGGTTATTAAAGATATGAATTAAGTTTATTGATTCTCCCTTTTTTGTATGAATACCACCTTTGGTGGGGTTAGATATTATTTGTTAACTAAACAAATCAATTAACACCTATGGGTGGGGTTGATAACTAATTTGGTTAATTAAATTAATTCCCTTTTCTAAGATATTGAAAATGAACCATTTAAATGCCACCTTTGGTGGGGTTACAGTTTAAACTTTATTCAAGATATCCAAATTAAACCTAAGAATTTAATTATCCGAGTACTAACTTTCAAGTTTTAAAACCACTACTGAAAACATGTTGTCAATACATTTTCATATAATAATTCTTATAAAAACTTTTGAAATAGAGCTTCACTCTAACTACTGGGCGATTATACCAACAAATAAAAGAGCACTACTCTAAATCAGACCGGATAACTAAACCTTAAAATCTAATTTTCAGATTTAAGTTTGTAATGAAAAATAATATATTTCCCTCTAACATTCTTAATATAAAATCTTGAATAAAAATAAAATCAATTCATTTTAGAGATTTTTATCTATTTAATATTTCGCAAGCATAACAATTTTATTATTATATCATGTTTACAAACAGCCAGCAAAGTTAAATTTAATCACAGACAAATTAAATATAACATGTAAGAATAAAGCATAAAAAATAACTGTAAAGAAAATAAAATCCTTACAGTACTTCGATGCTATTCCCGTTGCTGGAAAAACCTCCAAACGGAATTTGCACTCCCATTTATTGAATCAAAAGCAAATAAATTACAAAAACATAACTAGTTCTTCTCAAAAAGAGAAGAACTCTAAAACTAAGAGAAACTAGCTAAAAAATAAGAAAAACTAAAAAACTAAGAAAAGAGAGAAAGAAAGAGATAAGAGAATGTGTTTTGAGGTGTGTTTAGAAGTGAAGAGAAGGGGGGTATTTATAGGTGAGGATGGAGAGAAAAATTGGGTGAAAAAATGGTGAAATCGCGGAATGGTGATTCCTGACGTCATGGGGGCGGCTGCATGCGAAAATGGGGCGAAATGGCAGCGATACGCGCGGAGGGCAGCTAGGGCGCACACGAAACTGGAGCAAGGCGCGTGCGGCTGGGCGTTGGCACGCACAGGCTGGGCGGATAGCGTGCGCGTTTTCCTTTCTTTTGACATTTTTGCCCAATTTTTCCATATTTGTTAACCTTTCCTTATTTATTTAATAATATATTTATGATGTATTGCTTCCAATATTCCTTTTTGAGTCTTTAAGTTACGTTTTTAAGCGAAAATACCTGAAAAACAATAAAAATACCCGTGATTTCGAAAAAGACAAATTTATATAAATATATGATAAAAGATATAAATATATATATATTTTTAATCAATCAATGTGCATAAAATCATGGTAATCTACAAATACTGACTCATTCTGCTCTGAGTCATTGGTGTCTATTTTATGCATGTCCTTATACATCACCATTTCGTTGAAAATCACATCTCTACTACGGATAACTTTTTCTTTTCGTCATCCCAAATGCGATAGCCAAACTCATCCTCACCATAGCCGATGAATATGCATTTCTTAGATTTGGGATCAAGCTTATTCCTACCTTGATCACTGATATGCACAAATGCTACACAACCGAAAACTTTTAGATGTGATAGTTTCACCTCTTTTCCGCTCCATACCTCCTCTAGTATTCTATGCTCCAATGGAACAGATGGGCCTCGGTTGATCAAGTAAGTTGCCGTGTCGACTGCTTCTGCCAAAAACTACTTTGGTAGACCTAACTGTATACGAATGCTTCTGGCTCTTTCTATCAATGTTCGGTTCATACGCTCAGCTACACCATTGTGTTGAGGCATGCCTGACACAGTTTTTTCCATTCTGATCCTATGCTCATAATAGAAATTTTTGAATCTGGTATCTTCATATTCACCACCATTATCGGTTCTGAACTTTTTGATCTTTAAACCTGTCTCATTTTTCACCATAGCTTTCCATCTTTTGAAAGCCTCAAATACTTCAGACTTATGCTTTAGAAAGTAAACCCATACCTTTCGAGAGTGATCATCGATGAAAGTCATGAAGTAATGTTTCCCACCAATAGATGAGACGGTCGTTGGTCCCCAAACATCAGAGTGAATAAGCTCTAGACTTTCTTTCTTTGGGGTTCTGCCTCTTGTCCGAAAGGTGACTCTCTTTTGCTTTCCAAGTATGGAATCTTCGCACATGTCCATCTCTACAGACTGTAGACCTGGAAGTTTTCCTTTTGAGTGCATAATTTTCATCCCCTTCTCACTCATGTGGCCTAGTCTCTGGTGCCACAGATTTGGTGTTTCATTGCCTGCTACAATTGTGATTGAACAATGTGCCTCTGCTGTCATGTAAAGAGTGCCACTTTTCTTGCCTCGATCAGCTATCATTGCACCCTTTGAAATCTTCCAATCTTCACCATGGAAGATCGTAGTGTAGCCTTCACTAGCCTACTGAGATTAAGTTCCTTCTGAGGTTGGGAATATGCTTGATATCCTTCAGCTCCCAAACAAACCCATTCAACTTAATCTTCACTACACCTTTGCCAATAATAGCACATGGTTTATCACCACCAAGATATACCTTTCCAAGGTATCCGGGGACATATTTCTCGAAGAATTCTTTTTGTGAAGTGGCATGGAACGATGCTCCAGAGTCTAACACCCAAGATTCTTCCTTGATCTCCAAAAGAGCATATCAATGCATCATCCCCTTCTAAGGTGGAAGTAACATTTGCCTCTGCCTTCACTTATTTATCCTTCGGTGCACTCTTGCACTGATTTTTGTAATGCCCGGTTCTTCCACAATTCCAACACTCGATAGTCTTCGAGCTATGGGAATTATTAAGATTCTTGGATTTGGACCTCATATCCGTTGATCTACCTCGGTAGTCTATTCTGCCACGTCCATTCCCTTTGGTTGAATTTCTTCCTCTTGACTATGTATGCAAAACTGAAGAAGTTGACGATTCACTTGACTCTTTACGTCAGATCTCTTCACTGAGAACCAAATCACGAACATCGTCAAATTTCAACTTATTGCTTCCTGATGAGCTACTCACAGCCGTGACAGTAGCATTCCAACTTTCTGGTAGAGAAGACAAAAGTATCAATGCTCGTACTTCTTCATCGAATTCAATTTCCACTGAACTCAACTGGGTTGTGATTGTGTTGAGTTCATTGAGATGTTGAGCTACCGATGCGCCTTCTGTCATCTGCAAATTGAACAAATGCCTCATCAAGTGCACTTTGTTTGAGGCTGATGACTTCTCATACATATTGGAGAGAGCTGCCATAAGACCCGTTGTGGTCTTTTCCTTTGCTATATTGAAAGCAACATTACGGGATAGGGTCAATCGAATAACCTGTTTAGAAGATTCCAATCTTGTTTCTTCATAGCCTCTGGCTTCTTCCTTGAGAGAGGTTGATATAGATTTCTTTGATACAGATAATCCTCTATCTGCATTTCTCGAGTTTCACCCTTCCTTCATCTGTGGTCATTGCTCCCACTCAAATCTAACTTACTCTGGATCATTTCTGACTATTTTCTGTAAACCACCGTGTATTAGAACACCTCCGTCAACGAACAAATATCGTCGACAAAGTTCACTATTCACTATTCACGTAAATAGTAACCTTGCAAAAAATTGACAAAAATCACCACCAATAGCTTTGATACCAGTTGTGGGGAAATTACGCAAATTTCTGATGAGTTAGATTTATGAGAAAGCAAGAATAGAAAAATAATACATAAATTTGATAACGGAGTTCGACCAATCTTGCTTACGTCTTCAGACCTGCTGCAGATCTTTTTACTGAAATGGGAGAAATTACACAAGGTATTTACAACATTCACAACTCACAACTCACAACTCAATTAAACCCAATAAAATTACTCTCAATTTTCTCTCACAAAATTTTTTCTCTCTAAACTTTTATCTCAATTGGAACGAATAATTTGGATGATTAATTTGGATGATTAATTCATTACAATCACACATTTATATATAGGAAAATTTACTCCTTGAATTACTCCTTCAATTACTCCTTAAATTAATGATTTCTTAAATTGATACTTGAATTAAGCTCCATGTTTTACTCCTTATTTTACTCTATGTTTTGTTTCTTAAATTAAAGAATTTTATAACAATCTTCTACAGTTGCTAGAGTTGGTGATGGGGATATTGTGGGCGGAAGCAATAAATAGCGGTATATGAATATATCAAAGCGATAAAATGAACACACAGAATTTACGTGGTTCGGCAATTAGCCTAGGTCCACGGGAGGCGGATATTATTTGGGCGAGTAAGAAATATCACGAATACGGTCTGATTTTCTCACTAATAATATCTCTCGAGTGTTTCCCAAAACTCACAGTATTTTCTCTCTTTGAGTTTGCTTATATTCTCTACGATTTTTCGATTTTTGCCTTGTTCTTCAATGTCATGAACTCTTCCACATTTATAGATGAAGAAAGGCTCCGCTTTCCTAAAGTGTGCCATAATTTAAGCCTTAAATTATGCAACTAATTTCCATGAAATCATACCCTGAAATCATGCCTGAAATTAGGTACTAATTTCCTAAATTATGCCGCTAATTTGTTACTTTTAGAACCAATATTCAACAATCTCCACCTTGGCGAAAAAGTTCGCTAGCAGCTGCCTCGAATCATGCCACAGGCGCCCTAGCTCGAGAGATGTTGATCAAGTTCAAGCGGTGTTGAAACTTGATCCACTATAACCGCCTTTGTAAGCATGCTCTGCAGGGTTATGCGATTCCGACTACGGGTATAACATTCCCTTCATCGACGATTTCCTAGAACAAAATGAAATCGAACATCGATGTGCTTGGTGCGACCGTGATGCACTTGGTTCTTTGCCAAAAAAATGGCACTGCAAGGCTGTCGCGAAGAAAACCTCCACGTTCTTCACGAACAATACCCAATCCTTAGTCGGCAGAAGCCATATAGCTTCTTTAAATGTAACACATTATAGCCATATACTCTGCCTACGTAGTAGACAAACCTACGATTGAGCTGCAATGTTGATCTCGACAAACTCGTCCTCACTTGCCATTGTGAACACATAACCGGTTGTAGATCGGCGCTTATCCGGATCTCGGCGTAGTCGGAATCCACGTATCGACTAGGTGTTTACCTTCGGTCTTGTCTCTCTCAAACTTCAAACCAATATCCACGGTAATAGATGTGCGTAGAATCCTTCTGCTTGCTTGCCGGTGTCCTTTCGGATTATGCATGTGCAGAGCTCATTACTAACGGCGTGGGAAATATCGGTGCAGTGCGAGCCATTGCATCGTCAATCAAGCAGCGGCATTTGCATATGGAACACGTTCCATTTGCTTCCCTCTCATCGGTGGTGCTAGGTGACATTAATGCACTTAGCGAAAGTGAGGAATGCAGCGGTGTACTTCTTTGGTTTGGTTTTTCATCAATGTCAAACCTTTGTAGTACTTTTCTTCGGTGCGAGTACGTGTCGAGACGGAATTTGTACTATGACTCTATCTCTTGTGATTTCCATCCCGAGAATTTTCTTAACTTCTCCAAGATCTTTCATTTCAAATTACGAACTCAATGAGCCTTGATCTGTCGATCTCGCTTGCCTTTCTTAGATGCTGATCAACCGACATATCATCAACATATAAGAGCAAATAAATGAAGGTACCGTCTTGGAGGTTCCAAAAGTATACCTGATGATCAAGCGACTACGTGTGTGCCTTTTCTCTCGATGAAGCTATCAAGCGCTTGTACCATTGTCGCGGTGATTGCTTCAAGCCGTAAATTGACTTACTCGGCTTGCAAGCCCGATTCTCTCGTCACTGGAATTTTAAAGCCATCGGTTGAGACATGTAGATTTCTTCGTTCAAAGTACCGTGGAGAAAAATTTGTTTTGACATCGAGTTGAGCTAACTCGAGATCAATGCTACCAAAGCCAATAGTGTCGAATAGATGAATGCTTAACAACGGGTGAGAATACCTCGTTGTAGTCTATTCCTTCTTTACGAGCATAGCCTTTTGCTACCGGTCGGCTTTGTATCGATGTTGTCTTTACCGGGGAGCACGCTTCTTGGCGTAGACCCATTTGCAACGATAGTTTTCTTTCCTTTGGGAAGTTGAACCAAGCTCCCAGTCGGTCGATGTAGAGACTTCATCTCTTCATCCATTGCCATTTCACTTCATACTATCAGCTCTTTTGCACGGCTTCTCTGTGAAGTGCATGGGACATCATCATCGAATTCTTGGAAGTGCGAATGCTACCGTATGCGTGTGTCTGGTAGGCTTCACTAATCTCCGCTTCTCGGTCAGTGAGTGGCGATAGATTAAGGCTGGCAGATTAATCGGTAGTGATGGTGAAGAACCTCGCCTCCAGGCGAGATCTCTTCTTGATCATCAATTTCATCTTCGCACGATCGGTAATTGGTGCGATCTTTTGGATCTTAGAAGTGCCGAAGCGTCGCTTAGAAAGAGTATTTGGACTTTCATTCTCTTTCTGCGAATTTGTTTTGTCTCGGCGTATATGATTCGTCGAATGTAACATCTCGGCTTAAGGCGATCTTCTTGGATTCACCACGCGAAAGTCGAAATCCTTTAACTCCTTAAAGCCCAGAAAACTTGACTTTCTTTGCTCTCGGATCCGGTTGGATTCAACTAACGTATGAAAATATGCGGGACATCAAATATTGCAATGAATCATAATCGATGTGAGGTTGTCCGGACCGTACCCTCTTTAGGAGTTTTCCATCTAATGCGATCGCGGGAAGTACATTGACTATATGAGTTGCATATGACAAAGCCTCGGCCCAAAATGCCTTGCTCGATTTGGAATGAGATAGCATACATCAAACTTTCTCAGCAAAGTACGATTCATTCGTTACTTGACTCCGTTCTGTTGTGGTGTACGAGGAAGCCGAAAAATGTACGATTATCCGCTTCATCTTGACAAACTTTAAAGAAAGGATCGGTTATACTGCGCAATTATCGGATCACGAGCCTTTTAATCTTCTGCTGTACGAGTCTCGATCGTTTTCTTCCATTTAAGAAAGATATCCGAGAACTTCATCTTTGTGACTGCATGAGTGTATATCCGAGACATATCTAGAGAAATCATCGATAAAGTCACAAACCAACGTTTACTCCCAGTGAAGCATTCTTGGAAGGTCACGAAACATCCGTGTGAATATAATCGAAGAGATCCGCTAGTACGATGAATGGCGGTGTCGAACTTGACTCTTGTTTGTTTTCCCGTTACCACTGATGCTTTCATGAGAAATTAAACTTTCCGGTCTTGGCACCTTTCAAAAGACCTTGCTTCATTAAACGGCCTTGCATAGCGCTTTTCAAGCGTACCTGTGCCTAGCGCGTGTGCCGCGAGGGAAGAATCATTTTCCTTTTCTTGAACTACTTGAGACAGAGCCGCTTCACCGTGTGTATGCACCCGTCTAGGAAATACAAGTTCGCCTTGAGTACCTTCATTGCTACAAATGCACCTCGTACATGACTTTCAAGACTCCGTTTTCCAATGTTACCTTGTAACCATCGAGAATCTAGAACACCTAAAGAAATAAGGTTTTCTTTAGGAGTCGAGAATCTCTTACCCATTTGTAAGTCGTTTGATTGTACCATCATCGTGCATCTTTAGTCGTATTGTTCAGATCCACTTTTGTTTGACGGGCATTGTCGTTGCCCGTAAACCTGACTATGGTGAACTCTTCAAAACTTCGAAAACCAATGTCTTTTTGGACACGTATGATAAGAACATCGAGAATCGAGGATCAACATACTGAGTAGGTTTTTGATGATGAAATTGAAAAAGTGATTCTTCGTCTTCATTGACCTTAAATGCTGACATTTGCATTTGACTTGTCCTTATTTGGACAATCTTTCTTCGAAACCACTACGGTGACAATGAAACACGCTCGTCCCCGCGGGGCGTCTTACGGATGACTTTCTCTGGACTTTGATCTAGATTTCCCCCTGATTATTTGATCCTTGATTTTTGTTGTTAGTCTGCACTACACCATTGCCGTCAATCTTACGATATTGAGTCTACCGTGATCATGTTGATCCTTAACGATTCGGTACTCGTTATTTACAAAGCATTTGAAACATCTACGAACTTAACCTGCGTCCTTTCCATATAACGCCAGGGTTGTGGTTAAATGCTTTCATCAACTCTCCAGGTAATGAATTCATGACAGCAAGCTTTATCTTCGTCGATAATTTCAACATCAAAATTTTGCGGATCGGCGAAATTTTATTGAAATTATCTAAGTGCTTCAATCGTAGGTACCTTTCTTTCTTTGAAACGGAAAAGTTTCTTTTTCAAGTAGAGTACGTTCTCGATACTTTTCATCATGTATTTGTCCTCTGGTTTCTTCCAGAGAAGCTGGCTACATTCTCTTTCATGACAAAGTACTTACGATCTTTTCCTAAGCACGGTCAGAATTGTGCCACAGCTTGTCGGTTGACATAATTCCAATCTTCATTTGCATAATCTCGGGACTGATCTCGAGGCTATATTAGATCGCTTCTCGAACGATAGATCTAATACTTCACGTTGCCACGTACCAAAGTTATTTGTCTTGTCAATTTCTCCACCTCGAACTTTGCGTTGAATGACGTAGTTCTTGAGTAGAACTTGGTTTGCCATAAATTCTATGGTCGACTTGTTCACCTTAACGATCTCTCCCCTTTATCGGTAAAGCGTCTGCGCAGAAATTTTGCACTTCTGACTTAAAAGCAGTGTTTTTCCAAATTTTATACCTTATTTGAAAAAGCGGTCGTAGTTGAATTTGGAATGGTCGATTAGCTAGAATAGATCGACTGGGTTGAAAGCGGATGAAAAAGCAGACCCGACTCGGTCAAATATCACTTAGTGGCGAGTTTGATTGACTCGATTCTTTGGCGGCCAGGACTCAGCGGCAAAGCGGTGATCGACTTTTCGATTTGGCGATTCTTTCACCGTTGCGTTCGTATCGTCAAAGAGCTTCGATTTGATATATATCTTGCTATATTTGGCTCACGATACCAATTTGTTGTGGGCGGAAAGCGATAAATAGCGGTATATGAATATATCAGCGATAAAATAACGAGAATTTCGTGGTTACGGTCCTTATTAGGTCGCGGGAGAGGCGTGCAGATATTATTTGAGCCCGAGTAAGAAATATACGAGAATCTGATCTGATTTTCACCATTAATAATATACTCAAGTGTTCCAGCTTCTAGTATTTTCTCTCTTTGAGTTCTTATATTCTACGATTTTTGATTTTGAGCATTCTTGATCATGAGCTCTTACTGTTATAGATGAAGAAGAAAAGGCTCACTTCACTAAAGTGTGCCATAATTTAGCGTAAATTGTCTGTTAATTTCATAAATCGTCTGTAAATCATCAAATTAGTAGTAATTTAAACAATTATCTTTTAATTTGTTCTTTTAGGTAATATTGACCGGGGATGATGGATTTAGGTAGCGGGTTTTGTGAAATGGATCTTTCTATGTGGTAAATCAGAAGGTATGGTTTCTTTAGCCCCAAAGTTCATCACATCTGAAGCGCCCACGCTGAGTACCAAAGGAATATCTCTTTCTATTATGGCATCAAAACGTGAACTATTTGATGAAGTTGGAATAGAGAGGAAAGTGAGAAGTCTGACAGCATTAATGTGTTGTCGGCCATGTGTGGAACTGTGAAGCTCTAAGACAATAGTAGTCACAATGTACATGGACAATAGTATCGGTGGTTTGATGGGTTGTGCTGATCAAAGGGGTGGTGGGTGGGTCTAGGGGTATGGGTATATTGGGTGATGTTTTTTTTTTTTTAATAAAATCAGGAACAAATAAGCAGTGCGAATAGATTAAAGATGATAGAATTGGGTAGAGAAAAGAGAACATAAAAAAACTGAGGTTCAGAAATAAGAAAATGAATCAAAGGAAAAGAAATCAGATAACAGAAATTGATAGAAGATGATACTAACAGGACTGACGCCAAAAGGAGGTATTATATTCTTTTATCTTTAAAATAGACTTAATAATTTTTATTTATTTTTAAATAAATTCAAAATTATTAAATATCTTGTTTTTGGCGTTAACAGATTAAATGTAATCTTCTGTAACTAAATGACACATTTTATGACTCTTTATCTTTAAAGATATCTATTTATAGTCAAATATCTATCCTAAGAGAGAAGGAACATTATCAGGAATAGAAGTATGGAAAATGTTCATCCAAGTATGCAGACAAGGCCTAATGGTGCTATTGTTTTGCTCACAGATTTCATCCCTTCACCATTCTTCAAATGGCTTATTGAGCACTCTCTTTTGACTAATATTACTCCATCTCAGCAAGATTCGGGATCGAATCTTTTTCAGAGAAAGGGAGAATTGATATAGGAGATTGGAATTAATATAGGAGATTAGATGTAATATTTATTTAAAGTTGTTCATTTTATGGTAATTTAATTGTTCTTAAATCTTTATTAATGGTTGTTTGGTGAACTTTAGCGTCGTATTTGTCTTTATGTTTGTTGTAGTCCTTTTTGTCTTCTATTGGAGTCTTTAGCTGTAAATAGAAGAGTGTGTAAACTTTAAAGTTAAAAATGAAATATTTTATGAAATTTTATATTAAGGTTTTTTCTTGGTTTTAATAAATAAAATATTTTCGGGTATGAATATAAGAATTCTATCCTTATCTTTTAGATTAAATCATAACTTTAACGTCATGATGACCCTGGCAAAGGTTTGGTCTCAGCTTAGTACCGAGGAATCAGAGGAGGCAGCACTCTTTCCCGATGATTTTTGTTCTTCCATGTAGGTTTTGTTAGTCAATGGTTATCTTTTATTTTTTTAATTTTTGTGTTTTTTCTCTCTGTAATGTCGTGGCATTGATTGGTGGTGTTATTTTTATTTTATTTTTTTGTTTTTGTGTTCTTTGGCATGATTGTTTTTTAACCAATTTCTTATCTCTTACCAATGTCTTGCTAGATAGTCAGGTTTTTAAGAGATTTGGTTTTGGTGTAGTTCTTCTACGATCACGTTAGGTGTGCTCAGCAAGAAGAATTGGATCGCGTTATGTGTAACTTTCCGCTATTAATGGAATATTTTCTCTTTGGAACAAAAACAAAAACAAAAAACGCACTACAGCATAGTAATTTGTGATACACTTTAGGGAAAAGTACCTCTAAGAGTCTTTTATTTTCTTTAATCTCTCGACTTTTGATATGGACATTAAAAACTGTACTGTTTATAACTCAGGTTTTGATATGGACATTAAAAACTGTACTGTTTATAACTCAGGTATCCCTTAACCCTACTAAGAATGGACTGAAGTATAGCTACTAAGAACTCATTGTTTCAAAGCACATATATGTATGGTATTCCTATAACTTCATCATCATAAAAATTCAATGAAAGAATTTGCCAGTACTGAAACAAATAATAAGCACAGAATACAACAACGGTAGAGTGGATGTTACCACTACAAAACAGGCACGGAAATGGACATTGTTACAGAGACATCATTGGCAAAAGTTGAACCTCTACTTGTAGTTGAGTTGCCTGCAAATGAATATCCCATATCCAAACTTGAATCTTGATTAGCAGCAGAGCTGCTTGGGTATGCATATCCTACACCCAAACCACCCAAATGCATGGTTGCGTTTTCACACCTTTGAAACACTCGAAAAAGAGATGCTGCCTTTCTTTTTGCTCGTTTTGTTCCAGTAAATCGCAAAGTCTGAAGCAACCCATCTAATGCTGGTGCCTTGATCACTTTCTCCGTTGTGATAGCCCCACCACTCCGGCATAACTCAAGCAAGGCTGCAACTGCATTTTCTTTTCCCCTTGGTGTTCCACAGCGCATCATTCCAATTAAACCGAACACTGCCATATCCTCCTTCCCTACTGCTTCAGCCCCAACTGGCTGCCTGACAATCAAAACCAATGCTCCGGCTGCTTCCTCAGCAACTCCTTCATTTCCTAATGCACTTACAAGAGCTTTCACAGCCCCTGTTTCTATCATTCTAAAACAATTATCTGTGTGAGTTGTCAGATTATATAAGGCCGTTACAGCATCCTTCTTTCCTCTTGTAGTTCCATCTGTGAGAAGACCGGCCAAAGCTTCAATTGCTCCATCCTCCTCCACTATACTTTTCTTGTAGTCATGAACTGATGAGAGGCTAAATAAGGTAGCTGCAGCATTCTCCCTTGCTTCTGTTGTGTGTCCGTGCTTCAAAACTTCAACAATCGATTTCAAACACCTTTCTTCCTCCATTATACGGCTTTTGTTCTTGTCATAAATGGATAAATTAAGCATTGCAGTCACAGCATTCTCCTGTGCAACAGGAGTTTCGGCCAAGAGTATCCATTTAAGATATGGAATTGCACCAGCTTCTGCGATAAAGGCACGGTTTTCCCTTCCTGTTTTTGCCAACAACCGTATCTCACGAGCAGCTACAGTCTTTGCAACCAGTGACCCACTTGCTAGCTGTTGTATTAAAAGTGTTGTTGTGGCTCTATTTGCTTCAAGTGCAGCCTTACTTGGGGAAGCTATGGCAAAGCTTTCAGCAGATGCATCTGTGCACTCTAGGGGATCATATGGAATTCCATGAGCAGAACACCATTGCATGATCAGATTCCTCAAAGCAAGATTTGGAATAAGATGGTTGTTAATAATCATTTGACCCGTCTTGGGGCAAGTACAATGCCCTTCTTCCATCCATCTTGAAATCGAACTCCGATCATAAGTCTGTCCTGTTGAGATAATTACAGGATCTTGCATCAATTCCAATGATATTGAGCAACAAAAATCCTTTGGGATCGTTATAAAAGTGTCTGCAATTTCTTGAGTAATCAACCCTTTCCTCTGTTTCTTCTGATTCTGATTCCAAGAACCCAATTCTATTTCATCCCCTTCAAACCCAAAAAGCATAAACCTGCAATACCTAGTAATAGCAACAAAACCATTAAGCACTGAAACTGTGGGTTCAACATCACCCTCATAATTTACAATCTGTTCCTCCAAAAATTCAATTTCATCCCTACAACTTTTTGCATCCTGAATCCTCAATCTTTCCACAAAAAACAACCGCAACTCCTCTGAATCAGGAATACTACCATTCTCAAACTTATCAAGAAAAGTAAAAAACATGTTTCTCAAAGCTTCATCATCTTTATCATTATATAACTTGGATTTCCTGGATTGACCTTGCAAAAGCTCAATTTGTTCCCTAACATCTTCACTAAATACAACATCCCCAACAGGAAGTACATCCAAAAGGGTAGAAATTTCTTTATTCAAATCATGGAAATGGCCAGAAATGGAATGGTTTTGAAGTAAAAGCCATAACTTACTCGATTGGGCACAACAATCAAGAAGTATTTTGGATCTGTATAATAGCAAATATAGCTCCTTTAGGCAAAGCACCGCCGACCAAGGTAAATTTAACCCTGGTTCTTTCAAATGCTCCAACATCACAAGAAAAACCTCCATTTTTCGCACAAGAGACCTTGAATTCTTTCTCTGAAAATAGAACGACACGTCTGAGAAGGACGAGACCAACTCTCTGGACACCGATACAAGAGTCTGAATCAGTATGACATCATTCAGGTCAACGGGCACCAAAAATGCCTCCAAAGAAGGCGATCTTCGCCTCCTTAAGGAGGAGAATATTGCTGCCGATGCCATATAAATTTTACCCAAAACAAATTGGATTTTTTTTCCTTAAGAACCCAAAAAGAAAAATCACCTTTCTTTTAGGTGTTTCAGATCTAAAAAGTTGTGAAAATATGACCCTGCGAAAACGAAAATGAAGAATAACTTTGAAACCGTCTTAAACCTTGTGTTGGCTGGTCTTTGGCGTTTTCTGGGGGGCACTTGTGGCTGTTTGAACCTTCAAGGGTTGAGACTTTGAGATTGGAATTTAGGAAATAAATTCCAATGAAAATTTGGATTTTCTATAAATTAAAAAAAATCAAAGACTTTGGCTTAAATCTGAATACGCGTTATCAAATGAATTTCTAAGAGGGTTTTGTTCTTTTAAAATTTTTTTCTCTCACTTTCCAGAAAAGAGGAATTTTAGTGCAGCTCGAATGAAAATGACTTTTAATGGCTTTGAAGGATAATTATCCGCATTCCTTTCCATTCGTTTCGCGGTCTTCCTTCTCCCAAATCTACCGTGGCTGACTTTTTTTCTTTACAGATGAAACCCAAACGTAAAAGGAAAAGTAGATAAAACTATAACCCTCCAAAAATGAAATCAAATCGATTTAAACCAAAAAAAATTAGATTAGGTTAAAATATCTCAATCAGTTTTATAAATTATATTATTTGTATTAACTAAAATCGTTTTAATTTCATCAGATTATATTAATTTTTAAATTGATGAGACCGAAAAAGATTAATTTAATAATAAATTATAAAATTATATTAAAGGATATATATTCTACGTCTATACGAATCAATTTTATTCTACCAATCCTAATACATAACCAACCGTCCTCGCAATCTCTAATATTAGCCAGTTGTTCTTGCGGTTTTCAACATTAACAAATCGTACTCGTCTCGTCTCTAATTTTATTATGGATGAAATAGGTACGTGAATTGTAGAATCTCACTCAATCACTCTATGTTTTCTCTGCAAGTTAAGTTATGTATTTATGCGTCTTTTATTAGTGTTTTTTGGGTCAGTTATATACTTTTATAGTCTAAAAGAAATATTTTGTTAAGATCCGACTCAAAAATTTCCTTACTCTATGGAATTTAGTTTTCATATTACATAGATTTTGTGGGTTGTTTCTAGAATCGAGTATTTTTATTTGTTCAACGCTATATTAGGATCGAATTAGCTTGTAATTTGGTCAAGAGTTTCTTAGGTAGTTCATGGACTGGTTTTATGTACGTTCTCCTTATTTCAATTGCTTTTTTTGATTATATCACAAAGGGGTAATTTTGGATTTTAGATTACAAAGATTTTCACTTGAATATTATTATTTGCATTTCTCGGAAAAGACAATAAGCAGACTCAGAAGAAGAAGAACGTATAAGCCCATCAGCTTCAACCTCTTTCCAATCAATCAAAGGTGGTTCCTTTTTAATTCTCCAAGTTTTCTTGTTTTCTCTTTCAGTCAATTCTTATAGTTACTCAGAAAGTCCAGCAAAGAAAGGGAGAAAGAAAACTCAGAGTTCAATTGTTAAGACCGCAATTTAAAAGCCAAATTTCATTTGTACCATTTGTTAAATATTGGTTCTAAAAGTAACAAATTAGTGGCATAATTTAGGGAAATTAGTGTCCTAATTTGTGGCATGATTTAAGGAAATTAGTGGCATAATTTAAGAAAATTGGTGGCCTAATTTAGAGAACTTAAGTGTATGTGACTTTAGGGAAAGGGAGCCTTTCTTTACATAAATAGGAAAGAGTTAAATGCGTTGAAGAAGCAAGGCAAAAATCGAAAAAAATCGAGAGAGAGTATAAGTAAACTCGAGAAAAATCTTTGTGAGTTTTGGGAAACACTTGAGAGATATTATTAGTGGGGAAATACGTATACGTGATACGTATGTTTCCTACTGGGTTCAAATAATATCTGTGCTGCCGGGGGCACAGGCGAATGCAGGTACGTAAATTACGTGTGTTCGTTTTATTCTTCGATATATTATATCTGCATTGTACGCCCAGCATGACAAATTGGTGTCGAGCCAAATATAGCGGTATTATATATCAAATCGAAGCTTCTTTGATGATCTGAAGCATAACGGTGAAAGAATCGCTCAATCGGAAGTCAGAATCACCGCCAGGAAGGCTGGGAATCCTGGCCCGACAAGCCGGAGTCAACTTCGCTGAGTTGGAAAGAGTCAACTCGATCTAGTGATATTTGGACCAGGTTAGTGTTTTTCATCCGTTTTCAACTGAGTTGGATCTATTCTTAGCTAATTGGACCATTCCAAATTCAACTAGGCTCGTTTTTTCAAATAAGGTATAAAATTTGGAAAAACAACTTGTTTTAAGTTGTAAGTGCAAAATTTACATTATCGGTTTGTACTTATGGCTAATAAAGGAGAGATCGAAGAAGGTGAACGAGTTGACCGTAGAATTTATGGCAAACCAAGTTCTACTCGAAGAACTATGTTGTCAATACATAAAGTTTGAGGTGGAGAAATTGACGGCCTGAAATAACTTTGGCATGTGGCAATGTGAAGTATTAGATCTATTGTTAAGGAAGAAGGATCTAATATAGCCTTGGAGACTAGGCGAACATTATTCAAATGAAGATTGGAATTATGTCCAAGCGAAGCTTGTGGCCTGATTATTTATTAGGAAAAGATCAAAAGTACTTTGTCATGAAAGAGAATGTAGCGCGATTCTCTGGAAGAAACTAGAGGACAAATACATGACGAAAAGTATTGAGAACAGACTACTACTTGAAGAAGAAACTTTTCCGTTTCGATGAAAGAAGGTACCACATGATTGAGCAACTTAGATAATTTCAATAAAATTTTTGGCCGATCTGTGCAAAATTTAGATGTTGAAATTATCGATGAAGATAAAGCTTTGTTGTTGTTGAATTCATTACACGAGGTATGAGCATTTAACCCATGACCTGTTATATGGAAAGGATGAGGTTAAGTTCGTAGATGTTTCAAATGCTTTGGTAAATAACGAGTCTGGGAAGAAGGATCAACATGATCACGAGAGACTCGATATCGAAGCATTGAGCGAGCGACGGAGGTAGAACTAACAATAAAAAATGCGGCGGATCAAATAATAGGGAAATCTAGATCAAAGTTCATAGGGAGAGTCATCGAGAGAAGACGTCCTGCGAAGGACGAGTTTGCCTATTGTCACCGAGAAAGGGCCTTTGGAAGAAAGATTGTCCAAACAAGGACAAGTGAAATACAAATGTTGCACGGAAGGCCGATGAAGATGAAGAATCGCTTTTCGGTTTCATCATCAAAACCTACTCGGATAAGTGGATCCTTGATTACGGATGTTCTTATCATATGTGTCCAAACAGACATTGGTTTTCGAGTTTTGAAGAGCTCGATGGAGGTTGTGCTTATGGCGGCAGCAATGCTTGTCAGACAAAGGGATCGGAGCAATACGACTAAAGATGCACGATGGTACAATCGAAACGACTTACTGAATGTAAGGTATATTTACGACAAAGAAAAAACCTTATTTCTTTAGGTGTTCTGACTCGATGGTTACAAGGTAACATTGGAAAATGGAGTCTTGAAAGTTGTACGAGGTGCATTTGTAGCAATGAAGGGTACTCGGAAGGCGAACTTGTATTTCTAGATGGGTGTACGATTCACGGGAAGGGCGGTGTCTCGAGTAGTTACGAAGAAAAGGCAAATGATTCTTCCCATTGTGGCACGTGCGGCAGGACGTCATCGGTGAAAAGGCTTTGCAAGGCTTAATGAAGCAAAGGTCTTTTGAAAGGTGCCCGAAGGCGGAAAGTTTGATTTACTGCGAGCATTGTGTAATGGGAAAACAAGCAAGAGTTAAGTTAAACCTTTGCCGTTCATCGTACTTAAGGGATCTCTTGATTATATTCACGTGGATGTTTGGGGACTTCCAAGAATGCTTCAGCTTGGAGGTAAACGTTGGTTTGTGACTTTTATTGATGATTTCTCTAGATATGTGCGGATACCTTATGAGTCACAAAGATGAAGTTACGGATATCTTTCTTAAATGGAAGAAAATGATCGAGACTAGAACCGGACGGGGAAGATTAAAAGGCTCGGATCGATAATGGTGGCGAGTATAAATCGGATCCTTTCTTTAAAGTTTGTCAAGATGAAGGGATAATGAGACATTTTTCGAGTTCCTCGTACACCGCGCGGCGGAATGGAGTTGCGAGCAGAATGAATCGTACTTTGGTTGAGAAAGTTCGATGTATGCTTTATCTCATTCCAATTGAAAGGCATTTGGGGTGAGGCTTTGTCATGTCTGACAGCATATAGTCGAGGACTTCCAACGGCTGCGTTAGATGGAAAAACTCAAAGAGGTATGGTCTGGACAACCTTTCTTGATTATGATTCATTGCGAATATTTGGATGTCCTGCGTATTTTCATGTTAGTGAATCCAAGGCGGATCAGGAAACGAAAGAAAGGCTGTTTTCTTGGGCTTTAAGGAAGGAGTTAAAGGATTTCGACTTTGGTGTGGTGAATCCCGAAGATCGTCTTGGCCCAGAGATGTTACGTTCGACGAATGCGATTTATCTTTGAGACAAGCAAATTGAGAGAAAGAGAATGAGAATCCAAATACTCTTTCTAAGGTGATGCTTGAGACTTCGGAAGATCGAGAAAGATTGCACCAATTACCGATCGTGGTGAAGATGAAATTGATGATCGAAGAGATCTCGGTTGAGGTGGAGGTTCTCGCCATCGCTCCGATTAATGTCGGCGGCCGAGAATCTATTGCCCTACCTCGGCCCAGAAGGGAGATTAGGAAACCTACCGAGATACACGAACGTGGTAGCATTCGCTTCCGATGGTGATGATGATGTCAGTACCTTTACTGAGAGAAGTCGTGCGAAAGAGTTGATAGTATGAAGTGGAAAATGGCAATGGATGAAGAGATGAAGTCTACACATCGGAATCGGAGACTTGGGAGTTGGTTCGGCTTTCCAAAGGAAAGAAAACTATTGGTTGCAAATGGGTTACATGCGAGAAGGAAGGTGCTCTGGTAAAAATGACATCGAGATACAAAGCGGTGGTAGCGAAAGGCTATGCTCGGAAAGAAGGAATAGCTACTGACGAGGTATTCTCACTGTTGTTAAGCATTCATCTATTCGGATACTATTGGCTTTGGTAGCACGATTTGATCTCGAGTTAGCTCGACTCGATGTCAAAACTGACTTTTCTCCACGTGGTACTTTGAGCGAAGAAATCTACGTGTCTCGGCCGGATGGCTTTAAAATTCGGGACGAGAGAATTGAGCAGTGAGTAAGTCAATTTACGGTTTGAAGCAATCACCGCGACAGTAGTGCAATGCTTTGATAGCTTCGTGACAGTACACACGTAGTCGGTTTGATCATTGTGTATACTTTCGGAAACTCGAGACGGTACCTTCGTTTATTTGCTCTTATATGTTGATGATATGTTGATTGCATCTAAGAAGCAAGGTGGAGAAATGATTGAAGGCTCTGTTGAGTTAAATTTGAAATGAAAGATCTTGGAGCTAAGAAAATTCTTGGGATGGAAATCCTGAGAGATAGAAATTCTGTCTGGTCATCACGGCTCAGTTATCTGAAGAAATACTTACAAAGGTTTGACATTGATGAAAAAACCAAACCGGTAAGTACACCGCTTGCTCACTCGCGGTTAAGTGCATTAATGTCACCTATGTAGATGAGGAAGAAGCAAATGGAACGTGTTCCATATGCAAATCTTGGATTGGTGCCTTGATGTATGCAATGGTTTGCACCGGACTGATATTTCTCTGTGTGTTAGTATGGTGAGTCGGTATGCACGTAATTCGGGTAAGGACAACTGTGAGCCGGTGAAGTGGATTACACGGTACATACGTAGTCTTGTGGGTATTAGTTTGAAGTTTGAGAGAGACAAGGCGAAGGTAAACACCTAGTTGGATATGTGGATTCGACCCATCGGAGATACGGATAGCGTCGTCTCTGTTGGTTATGTGTTCATGTGACGGGAGGAGCCGGTTGTTGGAGATCAACATTGCGATCAGCTGTAGCTTTGTCTACTACGGGGCGAGTATATGGGCATGAAGCATTCAAAGAAGAGCTATATGGCTTCTCGGGTTGACTAAGGATTTGGGTATTGTTCGGAAAGAACGTGGAGGTTTTCTGCGGCAGTAGAGTGCCATTTGTTTGGCAAAGAACCAAGTGCATCAGGTCGCATCAAGCACATCGATGTTCGATTTCATTTTGTTCGGGAAATCGTTGATGAAGGGAATGTTATACTCCGAAAGTCGGAGCTGAGATAACCTATGAGATATGCTTACAAAGGTGGTTCTGAGGATCAAGTTTCAACCTTTGCTTGAACTTGATCAACATCTCTCGAGCTTAGGGCTCAGAAGTAGCATTGGAAGCAGGCGTTATGAACTTTTTCGCCAAGGTGGAGATTGTTGAATATTGGCTCAAAAGTAACAAATTAGTGGCATAATTTAGGGAAATTAGTGTCCTAATTTGTGGCATGATTGTGGCATGATTTGTGGTATGATTTAAGGAAATTAGTGGCATAATTTAAGGAAATTGGTGGCCTAATTTAAGGCTTAAATTATGGCACACTTTAGGAAAGGAGCCTTTCTTCATCTATAAATAGGAAAGAGTTCATGCGTTGAAGAAACAAGGCAAAAATCGAGAAAAAAATGAGAGAGTATAAACAAACTCAAAGAGAGAAAATACTTGTGAGTTTTGGGAAAGCACTCGAGAGATATTATTAGTGAAATACGTATCGTATTAATATATTCTCTTCAGTTCAAATAATATCTGCTGCCTCCCGTGGACCTAGGCGAATTGCCGAACCACGTAAATTCTGTGTGTTCATTTTATTGCTTTGATATATTCATATACCGCTATTTATTGCATTTTATTGCTTTGATATATTCATATACCGCTATTTATTGCTTCCACCCACAACACCATTCACTATAAATTTGGGATCTTTATTTTCCTTTGTTTTTCTTTCTTTTTTCTCGATCACTGATGAATAATGACAGTTGTTTTATTACTTGTTTAATTGGAAAGATAGCAGTTTCTTGGATGCTTCAAGGTCTTTTATTTATTACTTTATCTGATTTTTTTTTTCCCTTTCCTGTACGTTGCTTCATTGTGTGTCTAATGAGTAGTTTTTGCATGATGAATGGTTTGATTGAATTCACTAGTTTTCTTGTATTAGATCCTAAATTTCTTCTACTTCAGAAAATCAATATTATTTGGATAGGAGAAAATATTCCTCACATGGTTCAATCTAAATTGACAAATATTTTCTTAGAGAAGACTTTCTTTATTTTCTATTTTCTCATGTTGCTGGTTCTTGTTGTTTCTGTTGATGTCTTTGAGTTCTTAGTTGTGTAAACCTAAATACTAAAGACTTTCTTCTAATTGGTTAACTTACTAGCTAATTTATGGAACCTGCAGGTAGATTATGGTTTTGGAAAGTCAGCTAATTGCACTCAATGAAGTGGTTTTCCAAAATGTTTCAGAGCTTCTTACATCTATGTCAGGGAGAAACAAGGAGATTGGTAATGGTTATAGGACTTATGTTTGCCATGATTTTGGTGTTTCAGTATGTTGAATTTTCTAATGATAATTTTATATCATCCTTATTTTCTGTGGGAAAGGTTCGAGTACCTGGAAATAGTAGTCTTCAAAACGGTGATTTGCAGGCTAGATATGATATTGTTACTGAGATCATTTCCCAATGATTCAAATTATAATGGTACAAATGTAGTTCAGTATATAGCTAATAATACAAGGACCTCTACTTACTTTCCTTTTAGCTCAAGAATGTTAGTGGGAACATATATACCAAATTCTAACGATCATAATAACCATATACAATATATGATGAATTATGTGTACATGGTGGCAGCAAAATATTCTTTTAAGTTTTCTCTCTCATTTAATTTTCTTTTAATTTTCTTTATGGTTAACATTATAATATAAACTTACGAATTTTTAATTCTTATATTGAGTTTTATATGTAATTAATGAATTTTATCTATTTGAAAAAAAAATCACTAATCATTTTTTGAATTAAATTGTATCATATTTATGTATTATTAATTAGATTATTGAAAATCGTTAATCAAATCGTTCCGTTATAATATTTTTAATAGTTAAACGGTCCAATCCGGTTTGGGGAGTAAGAACATTCTGATTTGGTTATAAAAAAATACTCAAAATTGGATCAGACCGTGGACACCCCTAAATAAAAAAGAAAAAAAATTATAAGGATAAAAATAATACATTTTATTCCTATTTTATATATTTTTATTATTAAAAAAATATTTGATATAATTTAAATTAAAATATAATCATTTAAATATGTTTAATGTTGAATATTATTCAATTGAAACCTGTTTAATGTTAAATGTTATTTAATTGGAAGCAATTTAATAGTATTAAGATATTATTTTTATTATTATAAGTTTTAAGTGTATTATTTTTTATAATTTTTCAAAATCTATTTACCACAAGTTGTATTGATATTACCACATCTAATGTTACAGTTAATTATAAATTGAAAAATGTGAGTTCTATTATTTTAATTAATAATTATCTGACATATTAATTATAATTATATTACGACTTATTACATAAAGAAATACACAATGTAAAAATAAAAATTAGATGGAGAGGAAATAAATAAGACTTTGTACGATTTGTCTCTAATTTTTTAAACTTCTAGTAAAAATGCATATAACATTTAGTTTTGTAATATTTGTTCTTTTGATAATTTTTATTAGGAAAATAAAGTATAAATATGGTATTAAAAACTAACTTTGCTAACTAAAATAACCAATAAAACATAAATATTAATTGAGCTAAATGTTAGTATTTTTGCAATATCTTAAACGTTAGAGTTATTTTTACTATGGATTCAATAAATTAAAGACATAAAACATATTTAATCGAATAAATAAACGCGATAGAAGGGAAGAGAGAAACGAAGAAAGAAAATAACATTTCATTGTATGTGTATTGTATATAAATTATTTTATTTTTAAAAATATTTTATTTAATTGATTTATATAATATATTCAAAATAAAAGTAAATAACAAAAATAAAACCTTTAAAATTTGTAACTATAAAAATAAAACTTCTTATATATATTTCATATATTTTCATTAAAAAAAGTATGATATATTATTTCATTTTGAACACTACCCAATTAAATATCATCAATCGTATACGTTCAACATTAAATTCTATCTAATTAGAATTAGATATCATCTAATGTTATTGGGTTATAAATTTGTATAGTCTGTGATATATAGCTTGAACACTTATGAGAGGAAAATATCTCTTATGGTTCATTCAGTTTGATTACATTAGATAAGTGAGACTTGTTTATAGACCCTTTCTAGGTCAGATTGTGCTCTATTTGTGTTATGTTTCTTGATTTGATATTCCAAGACTAGCATTTTATTTTGCCATAAGATCTTTTCCTCCGGGGAATAATCAAGTTATCATTGTGTTAACTATTCTTCTTGTATCTGAACTATTAGTACTTTTACAAGGGTGCTCTGAAACTCAAAATGATTATCACTGTAGGCTTCTTTTTGACTTTCATGATTGGCTATTATGCAGTCTATTTCCTCATCACCTTCGTTGGCCCCTAGAGTCTCATTAAGGATAACTTCAACTACAGATGACTCAGGTCGCTCATTATTTGTCAACTTGTCTTTTGAGCTCCTAATTTTCGCTTCTTATCTCTCTTCTCATATCGTTTATTGACTTTCTCATTTCTAGGAGCTGTTGTAATATCTCTTTATTCAGGTTCCTCATTTCCTAGACATCATTTTCTATGTTATCCTTTTTTTCTATCATTTGTAACGGGCATCTCCTCAATTTGATCTTTCATTCGTTCTTCAGCTAATTGTACTCTTTCTAGTGCCTTGGTTTTTACCTTGTCTATTTACATTGTTTATCAAAATAGAGTAATAATCTCTCTTTACATTTGGGTAGACTCCAAAGTCGACTTAGATCCTATAAGTAAGATATATCAGAGTTCAATTACAGTGCGTTAAAACCTGAGCCCAGAATGAGTGCCAAAATATATAGGGATAACTCCATTTTAGAAAGAAGCTAAAGAAAAGCAATAAATGAGCATTAATGATGATAACTCAATGTCCTTTATTTATTATATATAGAATATTATAGACAAGCGTTGTTTATATAGGAGATAGACATAGAACTACATTGGATCTAGCAAGGAAAACAAAAACAGTCAAATTGGAGTACTATGTTGGTCAGAAATGTCAACCGATCTGACTATATCTTGAGCTTTACCTCAATACGAACGTTGTGGCAGAGATCGACGTCCAAACAGTTGGTTAAGCATGATGGGTTTTATGGATTCAATTTGGTGCTTTTTATTGTGATTCATTACTTTTTCTATGTGAACATTGGAGGAAGAAGAGATACTGCCCAAGCTAAAGATATGTGAGGGCAACATGTATGGTTAGGAATTAATTAGATGACATGTCTTTAGTTAATCATAAAAAAGATAATTTAGTGAAGATTAAAATTCTTGGGTTTCAAATTTTAATGGTAAAAGGAAGAAGAAAAGAATGGTAACTATTCCAATATTCCTAAGAAAATTGGGTTGAGTACCTAAAAATGACTTTTCTCAATCTTATATATATGTTAATTATTAATTAAATTTAAAATATTTATACGAGAGGATAAAATAATTGTGTAAAACAAATTTGTAAGAATTAATTAAATTATTAAATTATAATATGTGAATTTATCCCAAATTACGAACTAATTTTTCACCATAAGTCAACTTGGAGAAAAAAAAAAAGAAACCTATATTTCCAAAGCAAGTAACACTAGATTTGCTTTGCTTGTGAAATATTTTTATACCATAATTTATTATGAAATTAAAATTAATACGATAGATAATTATTAATTTAAATGATAAAATTTATTTTTTAATTTATAATTAATTACCATATCATATAATATAAAATTTAAATACTTCATTTTAAGGATTACTTGTTTTGCTTTCAAAGGAAAAATCAACAAGACGATGAGTATTTTTTTAAAATAAGCATGAACAATTATTTGTAAGGTTGAAATATTTAAAGAATTTACAAAAATGATACCCTTTAAATATACAACAATAATTATATTATTTGAAAAATATTGAACTGTATTTAATTAAACGGTATTTAATATTAAATTTGTTTAAATTTAAGTTATAATTCAATTTAAACAACATATAATTGAATGCCTTTGAAAATAAAATCATATGATAGATTTATTATTAATAGTGAAAATATATTATGTGAACATAAATGATAATATTTTTATAATTATAAGTTTTAAGAGTGTTATATTATTATTTTTTTCAAATATTTATTGTAATTTTAAAATTATAGTTTATCGAACTAAAATATATACTAATATTATTATTTTACATATTTATAATTATGTTTTGAAAACATCTTTAATATTAAACCTATTATATTTTAAATAATTAAATTAAATATTTTATAATTTCTATAATTATAATTTTTTATTTTAAAAAAGTATTAAATAATTAAAGAAAGAAAAATAATTTTAATATTTTTTAAATTAATTGGAAAGTCTTATTTTTTATTTTTATTTTTAAACTAAATATTAAAAATAAAATTTATGGTTAATTATGTAAGAACTAAAACTCAATTATAAACTATAATTATTCTCTAAACTAAGTAAAATCAATGCAATAATTATAATTATGTAAATAACCTTATCTTTGAATGCACTCATTGTTAATAGGAATCACAAACAAAAGATCCTCAAGATAAATCTTAAGACCTAGAATTGTGAGGTCTATGGTAACTTAGACAGCAACATTGAATCAATAAAAGTCAGATTGAAGGACATCTAAAATTAGTAGAATGATGAATCGTTCTCAGAAGACACTGTGTAACAAGAGTCTGATGTTTTCATTGACCTTGATAGGCTTCTAGCTCAGCATGATACTTTACTTCAAGAAAATGTCAAACTCAAATGGCTCAAGAATGGGGACATAAATACTAGTTTTTATAGTAGCATGATACTTTTGTTACTTAGTTTGATGGTAAAAAATATATATTTAAACTTTATCAATTAAAGGAGTAAATTGAGGAATTACTACCACTTTTTCAATTCACCTTCACATAAAATTGGGACTTGGTACTTTATTCAATGAATTGGATTTGAGAAATAAATTTGACCTACCACTAGATTGCATGAAAATGGCTAAATACAAGCAAGACGAATGAGTTTGTACAAACCCTTCATAGCTCCTCAAAATTCTCTTTCTTAGGCATTACCTTGGTGATTTGGTAGAGAGACACTTCCCACACGTAACAAGCTTTAGCAGCGAATGAGTTCTTCTTATCCTAATTTGCAAACGAGAAAGCTGGAGACAAGAACATTAGTAAGTAAACCATCAAACTATTACCAATATCTACACAAACTACGAGTCTAAGTCTTAAATAGCATGTACAGCTTTTACATAATAAAATTGACCCTAAAATAGCATGTCAATTGTGTGTACATAAACTAAATACATATATATGTATACGTTGTATACAAATTAAATACTATTCTAGGGCCAATTCAAATATATACAATATATACATGTTATTTTTGGCTTCAAATCCATAGACTACTGTTATATATTGCTTCTTAGTGAGAAAATTAGAAAAGTCACACATTGGTTAGGAATGAAGATGGGTGTTGGATTTGGGGCTATAAATAAAGTCCTCCTTCACCATTTGTAAACATCCCAAAAATTTGTAAATCTTTCTCTCTTTTGTAAGGGTAATTGATTAGCTCAATTTTGCCCAATTAGTTGTAATTTTGAAGTTCATTCATTTGAAGATAGTGGAAGTGGTTAACGATGCTATGACTCTATAACATTTATACCGAACCTCGTTAAATTTCTCAGTGTTATTATTTTTCTCGCATTATATTTCCAATAAAGATTATTTTGTCGGGTTAGTTTGAGTTCTATTCATTTAAATCATAAAGTGAATAAATAACTACTTAGAATAGGGAAAATATACCCGATTTTCCCAACAATTGGTATCAGAGTCGAAGGTTTTCTACCTAAGCATTTGTTTGTATTCCGTTTGTTTGCTATTGGAATATAGTTGCTAGTTGTTGTAATTTGAAGAAATGGCGGAACAAAAATTTCTTTCAAACAAAGGCCAGTCATCCACGTCAAGAAGAACTATGGTGATGAACGCAAGGTTCGAGGTGGAGAAGTTTGATAACCTGGCTATTTCGTACGTGGCAAGGCGAAGTTCTGTATGCTCGTTTCAACAAGGTCTAGACATCGCTATCAAGAGAAACCAGATGGAACAGATGATAAGCAGAGTGGAAAAATATCAACCGATCGACATGCACAATCCGTTCGTGTCTCTTAAGAGAACAAAAGTACACGCTCACGTAAGGAGACATCCGCAAGTAAGTCAGGAAGGCGCTGGAGAACAAGTTCATGAAGAAGAGTGGACAAAATTGGCTCTATTTGAAGGAAGTTGTTCGGGTTTGAATACCTTCCAGGTACTACAATAAATCCACCACATTATCGCTTTTTAATCAATTAGTAGCAGATTTGTTAAATATGGATGAAACTTTTAAAGATGAAGATTTAGCCTTCTACGTTGTTAGCCTCCCTTCCGATGAGTTTGATCATCTTATTACGAGCTTACTCATCGGGGAAGGATAAAGTGTCTTTTGAGGAAGTTTGTACCGCTTTGTATAGTTATGAAATTAGAAAGAAAGATAAAAGAGAAAGCAGAATGAAGCAACAAAGGCATTGTCTCAGAAGTAAGAGACGTCCGCAAACACAACATAAAAGGAAGGAGAGGTAGATTCTATCAAAAGGAAGACTTGGTAAATATGAACGTGCCTTTTGTCGGAGAAAGGCCATTGGAAGAAAAATTGTCCCAAGTCGGAAAAAGAAAGGAAAAGTCATATGCAATCCGACATGTAGAAAGCAATTCAAATTCAGATTTTGTACGAAGTTGGTTCGGTTCAACAAAGATCTCATCCCGGTGATTGGATTTTGATTCAAAGATGTACTTTCCATATGTCTCCTAACAAGGAGCTGGTTCTCTTTAACTTTGAAGAACTAGACGGTGAGTTGTTTTCTACGGGTAATGATTATCCATGCAAAGTTTTGGGAATTCCAGATAATTCATTTGAAGAATCAAGATGGTTCAACGAGGTCTCGACAGATGTTCATTATGTTCCAGATACGAAGAAGAATCTCATTGCTGGGAGTCTTAGAATCAAAAGGCTTTCACTGCGACCATACAAAATCGGGACATCAAGGTTACTTCCTATAATCGCGGCGATGAAAGGTGTCCTAAGAATAACTTGTACTACTACCTTAGGTAGTACGCTATCGGGATAGCATCGCCAGCATAGCTTCGATGAAGAAAGAGATTTAGAAACTACCAAGTCAGGCATACGCGCTGGGACATTGCGAAAAGCTTTGCCACGATTCTAGTAAAGCAAGGCCTGGTGCCGCAAGAACCGCAAGTTGGAATTCTGTGAAAGCATTGTGGTATCGGGGAAGGTAGAAAGAGTAAGCTTTGGCGGTCTTTCATAATACAAAGCGGCATTTTTGATTACATCCATACCGACGAAATGGGGCCAACAAGAACTCCATCCACAGTTGGCAAACATTATTATGTCACTTTCGCTGATGACTTCTCCGGTAAGAGTTCTGGGTGTATCTCATGAAGAAAAAGGATGAAGTGTCGGATTTTTCTGTGGAAGAAGATGATCGAGACTCGGGACCGGTAAAAGATCAAGCCGCCGAGGTCCTGGAGCAATGGCACCGAGTACACAAACGATCCATTTATGAAAGTTCTCAGGAAGGCGGATAGCGCGACACTTCACTGCTTCGAAAAACACCACAACAAAACTAGAGTTGCAGAACGTATGAATCCTGGACTTTGGCCGGAGAAGGTTCTGTGTACGTTGTCAAATGCTAGTTTAGGCAAGCAAGATTGGGTCGAGGCCGTGACTCCATGCGACGCCATCTCGTCAACCGTCACCATCGTCGCTTCAAGGCAAAACGCCGCGAGGTACGGTATGGAAAACCCGCGTAGATTACGATTTCTTATACGTGTTTGGTTCAATTGCATACTACCATGTACGTAATCAAAGTCGGGACCCAAGAGCCAAGAAAGCCATTTTTTTCGGGGGATCCCTTCGGTTCTGGCGGATATCGAGACTGCCTGAAACGAAAAAAAGATAATCTTTAGCAGAGATGTTACCTTTGATGAATCTCGCATTGTCGAGAAAGGTAACCAAGAAGATTGATGGCACTTTAGAAGACATGAGCAAACTCCGAAAGAAGTGAGTTTGAAAGCAAAATTGTTAATCCAAGCTAGCGAAGATAAGACAAAAGTCGATCCTCCATTGACAAAGATGAATCGATGAAAAGGTTTTAACCCAAGAACCCTCCACAACAACAAGAAGAATCATAGCTTGATATAGGCCACGACGATAAAATGTAAAGGTAACTAGCCGATACAAGGATTTTCAAGACCTACCGCTCAATTTAAGAATACGTACTGTGGCACTTTCAACAGGTAATGATGATGTTCCTTCCATATATAAAGATGCAATCGAAGCTCGAAGTTGAAAGATGGAAGCTTAAGCCACGGATGAAGAACTTCATTCCCTTCGTAAGAATAAAACATGAAGTTGACACAACTACCTAATGGCAAGAAGGCAATTGATGCAAATGGATGTATGCAAAGAAAGATGGATTTCCTAACAAAGATGGTATTCGCTACAAGGCAAGGTCGGCTGGGCTAAGGCCACGCCGAAGGAAGGAATCGATTATAATGAGGTATTTTCTCCGCTTGTAAAACATTCTTCCATTAGAATTTTGTTGCCTCTTGCATACGGGCCGATTTGGAACTAGTTCAACTTGACGTGAAAACCGCTTTCTACACTGCGACTTAGAAGAGGAAATCTATATGTCTCACCGGCGTATGGGTTTATCTTGGCCAGAAAGAGAATCGGGTTTGTAAGCCGAACCAATCATTGTAATGGATTGAAGCACCCAAGGCAACGGTACAAACGATTTGATCACTTTATGTTGCAACAAAAGTATACCGTGGCCAATACACGATCATCAGGTGTATTTTCGCAAGCTACAAAAACGAAGTCTTTCGTCTATCTCCTATCAGACGTCGATGATACGTTGATCGAAGAGCTGCCATAAATTGAAAAGTCACCAACCAAGTCGAGTTCGAGATGAAAAATTGGGAGAAGCCAAGAAGATTCTCAGATGGAGATAAGCAAGCAGAGACAGAAGAAGGAAGCTTAGTTTGACCCGCAGTCAATATTTGAAGCTGGATACTACAACGTTTGGTACGAATGAACAGACAAAACCTCAGTAAGTACCGCTAGTTCCTCAATTTAAGCTTATGCTCAATTATCTCCTAAGAATGACGCAGAACGAGAATATATGGCAAAGGTACCATATGCAAATGCATTGGTAGCTTGATGGCGCAATGTGTACAAGACCCGACATTTCACACGCGGCCTGGCCAGTGCAGTACATGTACGATCCTCGTAGCGATATTGGTCAAGTCAGAAATGGATTCTACGATATATTATAAACATCTGTAGATCTTGGTTTAGTATTTCAAATAGGATAATACCATCGTCAACGTGCAATGATATTGCGACTGATTCGACTACGCAGAGATTTAGATAAGCCATTAACCATCTACAGGTTATTGTTTACTTGCTAAAGACCGCTTGAAGTCTACCCTTACGCTGTTTCTTCTACTGCGTAGGCAGAGTATACTATGGCAGCTTACAAGAGGTCACATGAAGCTATTCGTTACGAGGTTTGTCAAGATTGAGATTGGTCAAAAACATATTGCTGCTTTTATGATAACAGGCTTATTCATTTGAAGAAAGAACCAAGTCTACTACGCACGACAAAGCACATCGACGTATATCATTTCGTACAGAGATTATCAAGGCATGCGAGTACTAGTTCGAAGATTAGTACCACGAGAATCCCGCAGATATGCATGACTGGTGGTAACAAGAATCAAGTTCAAACATTGTCCGGACTTAATTAACATCCTACAAATCAATCGCACCGCTTGATCTAGCAATTGAAGAAATCATTTAAAACCACTAAGTCGCTAAGGTGGAGATTTGTTATATATTGCTTCCTTAGTGAAAAAATTAGAAAAGTCCCGCACATCGGTTAGGAATGAAGACAGTGTGATTCGTGCTATAAATAAAGCCCTCCTTCACCATTTGTAAACATCCCAAAAATTTGTAAATCTTTTCTCTTTTGTGGGTGGTAATTGATTAGCTCAATTTTGCCCAATTAGTTGTAATTTTGAAGTTCATTCATTCAAGATAAGTGTCAGTCAACGACGCCCGAGGACCTAGGTAGCATTTATACCGAACCTCGTTAAATTTCTGGTGTTATTATTTTTCTGCTTTAATATTTCTGTTTCAATATCTGTTTTACTTTATTTTAGCATTATATTTCCAATAGCATTATTTTGTCGGGTTAGTTTGAGTTCTATTCATTTAAATCATAAGTGAATAGTAACTACTTAGAATAGGGAAAATATACCCGATTTTCCCAACAACTACCTTGACTACTAACTTAAAACCTACATTGAATTCCTAATAACAACAAACAACAAAGATGAATATTTTTCCTTACAGTTTTGCAAATAAACGGAATTGTACCTAGTTTCATTTTAGATGCATGCATCTACAAAGATATGCATAGTAAAGAATGGAAATTACTAAAAGTTTTTCGATCTCATAAGGGAAAGTCCAGTTTAACATCATAGTCAAGTCTGTCATGCATTACCTTCCGACGAGTTACTCTAGAAGCTTTCCAACAAAGCAAGCTTCTCGTTTGAGGTTCCAGCCTCCTGTAAATAAATTGTAGCAAAATAAAATTTGAGAAAATAATGAGAAGCACTAGAATTTGAAGCAAAACTTAAGAAGCCTACTTCATCATCCCTTCAAATTAAGACATCGATTAAATTTTAATGAGAGAAATTATATTACATTACCATCTTATTCCCCACTAAGCTTGGTATGGTGGAGAAACTAAATGCACAAACCCTAGTTCTCTTTGCCAAAAACAATAGCCAAAAGCATGTTAACAATTTGTTGTGTTTTTGAACCTAGTAAATGTGTAACTATCTTACCGGACAAACAAGTGACTTAGCAGGTTATTTTAATCAAAAAGACTCCATGTTTCATGTACCGACTTAAGCATAGTAAACCTTTGGTCGTTTCCCAGGCTCTAAAGAGCTTTCTTTGATTGCAGGAAGGCATCAACATACTTGAAGAAGTTTCACCTTGAGAAAAAGTAGTACAATTCCTAGTTCTAGGGCCTCATTAAATTTATTAAACATTATGTATAAACAAAATTCTGTTCAATATTTAAAGTAGAAATTGTCAAGAGAAAGGAAAAGCTCATGTTAGCATTAAATTAAAACCTGAAATAATATGACTTCTGTTTTCTTCCATTGTTTTAGCTAGAATCTTCAATCTATCTAGTCACGTTTCGATTCCTTCCGTGGCTAATAATTTAATGTGCATGTACTAATGCTAGTCTTTTACCTCTAGACAACTTAATAACAAAGATTATTATGAACCTTAGCTAATGGGCTCAGGCTGTCAGCTTATACGTCTATTCAGTTTATGATGTGTCTAAAAATTGCATTCAAACTTGTTTCATGCGTTGCTTCTGCTCCCATTTCAATTTTAAAGTTCTTTCACTCACTCTTCAAATGTTATGACTATCATTTTCGTTCCAAACATAAAAAAACATTTTGGAAAGGATCTTACTCATATGAAAAAACAGCACCTAATGGTTAATTCCTATAAGAAAAGCATATCTCACAGCTAGCTGTCCTGACAATAAAAGTTTTGTAGCTTTTAGTGCATTCGATTGTGTGTGTCTACATAGCCAGAGATGCTATGTTCTTTTTTTTCTTTTTCTAAATTTATGTAAATCCTGAACCCTATATAGTAACTAAATAGTTAAAATATGGTTGTTTTGTCAATTATTTCATTCACTTAAACTCCAAGACTAAATAATGCAAGGAAGAAAGGCATAGCAGAACATACAAGTTCTCTTGTTCAAGCTTCTCGGCAATAGAAACTGCTTTATGTTTTGACCATCCATTACGTTGTGAACATCCTTCTGCCTGTTGAATTACATGTGCAAGAGACACTTTGCTTCTGACAATGCTCTGACACTGATTTTGAGGTGATGAAGCTTTGGCTATTTTTTTATGTGAAGCTGCCTCCCCCACCCATGTGCCTTTAAAATTTCTTTCAAGAGATTCTTCAGGATCATCAATGTGCTCATTAGCCTTGGTTTCCCTAGGAGAAGCTGGTATTTCTACAATTTCACTTTTAGCCATTTCATGGATGTTGGACTGCATGAGTTGGGCTTCATAATCGACCCCATTTGTTCCTCTAGCCTGAGATGAACCATCCCAAGAAACCGGTAACACAAGAGGGGCATACCCCCCTGCCTTAGTATCTTTTTTTGACTCACATCTAATCTCAATAGTTACAGTGGAGCCAAGAACCGCCTCAAATGCTTGCATTATGTACCCTCTAAATTTCTCTGCAGTTGATTTGGTCAGATGTGAAGTAAATGTCAACTTAGCTGTAGGAGCTGCAAGAGAGAATAAACCATGACACTTTCAACACTTCCACAGGATTTAACCATAATAGATAAGAATGGCTTGGATGCAAATGTAAAAACATGTTAATTTGTCTACATAATATTGTAAAATAGATACCAATCTCAATTCATGTTATTAGAATAAATCTCAACTTATCCTGTAACAGGAGGTAAGATCTTTATATCATTTGTATAAATGAGGTGAACCTGTGTGCTTTTGAGACAAAAAAATAAATCATGCATTATTCACGATGGGTTTAAAATAATATAAAAGTCAGGTAGATTTTAGTTGTGAAGAAGCATTAAAATACATACAGGTGAGAAGTTATTTATTCCTCATTTCAAAGGACGAAAGATTTGATCTAAATGAATAGAAATATCTAGAGGAAAACCAGCACAACTTGGTCTCACTTGTTGATTGATTGTAGGAGACCTCAGGAACACTCATTGGACATTTTTTCATTATTTAGCTGGAGGGTTCTGTGTTGCTTCTTGAAATATATATCGCAAGATATCATTTTCTACGGTAAAAAATGTGTACATAAATTAAATAATGTACATTAATGTACCTGCACCGAAGCTAACGAAGACCAGCTTTCCTTCTTGGAACAAAAACTCTCTAATACCATTGTAGTGGATTTTCTCCAGTACCTCCAGCCAAATTTCTTCGATTCCATTATGGCTTTTTCCTGCAACCTGCCTCCCGTTTGCCTTAATATTATCGATAGAATGTCCAGTTGTCGGTCGAAGAGCCATGCCAGCACCAGCATGTCCTTTTCTATCTAAACTTGCTCCTTTCAAGGTACCATTGCTATATGAATTAGAAGTTCCAACTTGTGTAACATTTCCTAGCAAGCCTCTCTTGTTTCTTGGCATCTGACCTTGCTCAACTGCCTTCCTGCTGTCCCTTCCACCAGCATTATTTAGGGGCAAGGGGCTGCGATTAAAACTAGTGTCTGCAGAAGAACTAGGCAACATGTACTGTTGATCAGGCGCAAGTTGGAGCAATGCGGCTGTTAGCCATGTTAGTTTGTCATTTGAAGTCCTCAACTGCTTTTCAGCTTCAGACAATGTTTTAAGAGCTAGACGTAATCTTTCCATATCCTCCTTCGATACTGAAAGTGATCATTTATAGCATGAGATATTATATACAGCACATATTGAGGAGGAAATAAACAGCAATAGAGTCCTGGAAGAAATGAGCCTGTGACAGTAATATTAAATAATTATTCAAAGTTATTTTGGCAATGGCACATATTAAGAGATGGGAAACATATTTCTCAATAATTAAGTAAGAATCAGATTGACTATTTCCAAGATGAACCCTTTTACAAGAAATACATATAAATTTATTGCATTTTTAACAAAAACACCAAGTATTTAAGTTCATTATATATCATCACTAATTATTTGGACTTACATGGTTGGTGCTGAAAGAACTTCCTTCTAGGCCTTTCTCTTGAGTACTCATAGCTACCTGCAAGTATATCTGTAATTACAGTAGCAAGCTGGGACATCAAGGCCAATGGTTCAACACCAGTTTCCATGATCACTCTCAAATTCTTTATAGTGTTGACTGTATCTGCAGATAAGGCTAAATCAAGAAGATCCACCAATTTGTCATCTGAGATGAGCCCAACCTGGAAAGAGATGCTAAGATTTTATAACACTTAACCTATAGTAAAAGCCGGAGTAAATAATGATTGAGTGTCTAGAATTGCCGTGCAGGTATGATTATGAACAGCACTTTCCATTTCTATATAATGTGCCTGTTGAAATCGCTCATCCTTTTAATTGAAAATGCTTTTATGTATCAAAACACTGCTATGGGTGTATGGAATCTCAATAAGAAGTCTATATGTGTTTTTAGGAGAATTAATACTTATAAGTAGTTTAGGATACATGGTTCATCCAAAAATAATTATCAAATAACACTTAAAACCACTTTTAATAATTTTATATCAAATACTTAAATACTCTTATAACAACTCCAATTCAAATCACTTCATTGAAACTACTTCTAAGAAGCACATTCAAACAGGCCCAATGTAGTAGTTAAACCTAACAAGCTGGCAACTAAAATCAAACAACCAATATGCAATCCTGCACATCGGCATCATGGAAATAAAACTCTTCCGCTCTTTTTTTATTTATTTATCAACTATTGGATGAAATAGAAATAAGATAACCCATATGAAAATATTAAGAAAGAAAGAAGGAAAATAACCGAACAAGTCAAGCAACCAAAAATATGAAAAACCCCAATATTATGAACAAATCACAACCTATGAAAAGGTCATCTAACCCAATGTGTAAGGTTAAATGGTCCTCCCATCTGAGTAAACGTAAAGTGTAGCGGCAACAAACAGTTTCAAGACCATTGAAACACCAAACTATAGCACAATAAAACATAGTTTAACAATATCTCAGCTGTCAAGTTAAGACAAGTGTTCCTAGATCAAAACCTACCAAGTATAATTATAGGCAAGAACCATCCAAAATAAATTATGTGCTCGAAAGCCAACATAAGCAAGTTCACATAATAACTTAAGGAAAATGATACTGATTTAATGTCAGCTACCTGGAAAGATGAAGAATACAAGCCAGGTGCAACAATGTAGATCAAAATTAGAATTAAGGCACTATTATATGACAAATGTGGTACTTCACATACAAAGCTAGCCGTCTAAATGTAATAATGAGATCTTCCAATACAAATAGACAAGAATTCCAGAATTGGTAAGGAAGTCATAGTCACCCCCAATCACTCAGTCAAGTTGGTCCAGAGTAACCTGTACCCAAAAGGTCATGGGTTCGAGCCTTGCATGAGGCAAAATTTGTAATTTATTCCACTCCCCTCAAAATGAGCTAGTTTTAGTGGTGACTTTATAAATCAGTCATAGTCAAAAGACTAGATGGGAGTAACTATGATTGGAAAAATAATTGTCATAGTCAAAAGACACGATTTAGTACATGACAATACAGATTAGTCAAAAGACTCAAAAAAATTGTCACGGTTATGTCAACAAAGAAAGCAAAACTAAATATTCAGTGAAAAGAGCACTAGTGATCAGTAATATCATCGCTGTTTTGCAAAAGTAATGAATTTTTATCAACCAAAATGCAATTAAAAACCGTATGTCTATAGTGTTCAACTTCTGGTAGAAAAAAAAGACTATACCAGTTCCTGAACTAGGGGAACAGAGATTCTCTGACCAAGCAGACTCAGTTGCTCAAGAGTCATCTCAGCATCCCTTAATGATCCATCGGATCTTGACGCAATAAGTTTCAGTGCATCTTTGTCAATTTCTAAATCTTCTTTGGATGCGATCCACTGCAAAGTATAGATAATATCAGCATCTTTCAGTTTAGGAAAAAAGAATTTCTGGCACCTGGATGTGATTACATGAGGCAAAACATCAAGACTTGAACAGACAAGAACGAAAACCACACGTCGAGGTGCTCGATCAACGAATTTTGATATGGCACTCCAACATTCAGGGGTTAAAGTATCACAGTCATCAAATATAAACACTCGGTAGTGTGATGGTAGCTGGGAAATAATCATATTGTCAAGAAGGTCCATAATGTTTTCAAAATCCAAATTACTGACTGGGCCAACCTCCCTAATATTTCTACTTGTTCCCCTATCATGGGCAATGCAAGAGTCACAAAATCCACAAGGCTTAGGGAGATCAAGAGACTGGCAATTTAAAGCTCTGGCAAATATACGAGCACAAGAGGTTTTTCCTGTGCCATGAGGGCCATAGAAAACATAAAGCAAACCAACTTTCCTTCTAGTGACAGCATTTGAAAGAGCTTGTGCTACTAAATTTTGTCCTACCAGATCCCTGAAAGTTCTTGGCATGTATTTTTGAGTCAGGTTTTGATGCCTGCTGCAGTGCTGTCCTCTCAAATTGGGCTGCTCTCGAGATCTAGCTTCCGAAGCAAGGTCGGAATCAACATCATGCTTAAATAAATTATCAGCATAAATACCAAGTTCCCCAGAATAGTCATGCACCCAACCCGCATTGTCAATGCTATGCTGAGATCCAGATCCATCAATTAGTAAAGGAAGTGCCTCTGCATCAGATTTAGAGCACGAGCTTGAGTTTTCGGATGTCCCAGGCATGTCAGACATATCTCTCCCATGAGCAGCTGAACCACCTTTTTTTAACCTTGAATCTGATAAACCACAAGATAAACTCCTTCCAGCCATGTCAAGAAAAGTCTTACCTCTATGATGAATTCTTGACCAATTCCATGGAATCCCACACCCATTACTGGGAGCTCTTGTAACATTTCGGTCATCATATTCTTCTTCTCCTTCTTCATGATACTTAGAATGGGATGAACCTTGAGCTAAAGTATTAGAAGCCACTGAAAATTCATTCTGAGCATAGATATCTCTCGAAGCCACTAAACCCCTGCCTCTCCTTGAGCCTCGAAATTTTCGCCTTTTGACTCTATTCAATCCACTACAGTAGCGTCTAACACTGGCTTCTGGTTCCTCAACAATTTTCTCCTGCCGAGATTGTCTACCACGTACATGGTTATTAGAACATGCAAAACCATCACTGTCATTTCGAACCTCATTCAATTGCTCAGAAAGGGTTTTTGGCTGATCCTCTTGAATATGCTTCCCCTTTTGTTTGCTCCTCGTATTCTTAGATTCAGATTTCCTTGAAGCAATGCCATTATAATCATGATCAACCTCAGGCTCTTCATTGCCACCTAAGACATCAACCTTATTAGTCTTCCGATCAGACTCTTCCATCCTAGTTCTTCTACCATCCCTAACTCCACTCTTGCTACTACGCTCACTGGCTGCAGCTATGCCATCATTCACACAATTAATCTCACCTGGAGCAACTTTCGATGTCAAGAAACTTGCCAAAGGTGGAGAGGTTCCAGAAAATCTCTTACCTTCCCTTTGACGTTCAGTGCCCATTGACTTTCTCCCCTCCCGGGCTAACACATCACTTTTGCCTTTCTTAGGAAGTATATCAACCATAGAAAGTGACTTCCAAGAGGGAGGGCTGGCAGATGGGTCCCTGAGAGACCTTGACCTTTGAAGGACAATAAGGTCCCTCATAAGGGACCTATCTGTCAATACAGGGCTGTGCTTGTGCATATGGTTCTTCAAGTGAATGCAATTTGTCAAATGAATATGGTTGCGTAGATGATCACTCATGTCACCATTCGCTTCCTTGAGGATTCTATCTCGAACAGCCCTGGTCATGATCAGAGCGTCAATGTGTTCAACGTTGAAATCGCTTTTGGAATAAGGAAACTATTAAAAGCATGCTGCATCTTTTACTCCAAGTTGGTCCAAAATCTATGGAATTAAGGCAGTAGAAAAAGTATAAACTACCTCAATGTCTATCAATTATATCCAACTAAATTATCTGAAAAGATGAAGACAAGCCCCAAATTCGAGCTCTCAAAGATCCCCCATTGAACACTGAGCATTCATTTTCAATTGCTGGGATCCCATTTCCAGCTACAGCTTTGAAAAGCCGAGCAATATCCTCAGGCACAAGAAAAGGCTTCAAAATAAATTGTTTCTCACTCAAAGAGAACAAACCCACCTACCATACTTGAAACAGAGTAATTCCTTAACCCATGAATCAGACAAAAGATTGAAGCTTTGAAAAGACTTCAAACTCAAAAGATACCCACAAGAAACAGCAATATGCGCCAAATTGAGCTTCACTGCACCAGGCTAAAAAAAAGAAACCCAAATTCAGTTAACCAAGACAAGGGAACGAACTCAAGGAAGTGAAAAGGAAGCATCTTTTTCAAATCTCAGGTTTCTTTGCTTTAAAACCCTAAATGACTCGGTTGGCAACGTGGGACAGAATTATATAAGGCTGAGATGAAAAGAAGATAGAGGCAACACCCAAAAAGTGGCAGAGAGTTACAGAAGGAAAGAGTAAAAAGAGAGAAGAAAAAGTAAACTCAAATCACCTGAAACTAGAAAAAGCCAAGAGACCCGTTTCGATCATTAAGCTCCAGATCTCACACCAAACTTCACATGCACTTCACGAGGATTCAGTTCAAAGAAAGCGACACTTCATAGAACACAAAGAGAGAGAGTGACAGTGTGTATTGAGGGAGAAAGAGTTGAGCAGGAAAGAGTATGGAGTATGGAAAGAATGTTGTGAGAGAAGAAAGAAAATGAAGAAGAAGAAGAATCTCTCAGAATACAAATAAACACAAGTATGGTATGGATGAGATCTGTTAAAGACCAACCTCTGGAAACAAAGGACACATTGCCAATCGCCAATAAAGCGGTCAAGGTCCGTTTGTTTGAGCATGCAAAATTCCCTCTCTTTTTATATTTTTTTATTTTTTATTTTTTAATTTTTAATTTCTTCATATTTTAATCATCTTCCTTTGATTTTCTTTTTGCCTTTTTCTTGTATTGCCACTTTGTCTGATAAAAAAAAACTATCAAAAGTGAAATTGACTTTTTTTTTATTTTTTTGAATTTGTAAAGGAATCAATACATATTACTGAGAAAGGACAGACACGTCCGTTCCGTTGAAAATTGCAGTTTTCTATCTTCTTTTTCTTTTTTTCTTTTTTTTACCAAAAATTGCAGGTTTCTTGTTTCATCTAAGTTGGAGCTACAATTGGAATATGAAACTTTACCTACATAGAGAAATAAAAAAAAATTAAGGGTTTTTACAGAGTATGAATGACTGTGTTGTGTAATTCATATATTTTAAACTTTGTGAATTTACTTAACTATATTGTGATGTTGTTCAAAATAACGTTAACAAAACGATGGCATTGTAGTTTCTTTTTCTTGGATGCTTATTTTGTTATATTTACTATTCAAAAAGAAGAAGATAATTTTATTTATTTTGCCTAGTAGCAGCAACAAGATGTAGCATGTAGGGCAGGTGTTGGGAGAGTATAAATTGACATATCCGGTTATAAATTTAATCTTACTAAAAATAAATATTTTTTTTTTTTTACGAAATAAAATAACATATGTTTTTTAAAATATATATATATATATTATTTTTTATTGTAAGAAAAATAATTAAGATTATTAGTATTGTTACGTTAGTTAAAAACAAATGTAAAATTACTGTAATATTCGGAAAACAGTATTAATTGGTGTGCCATAATAGCATTGACTTGATAACTTATGATACATCACAGGAGTGCACAATAAAATCACAACCAATCCATGTAACAATGTGAAAACCTGACTATCAATTATGTTCAAAAATTATTTAAATGGCCAGAAACATTTCATCAATCTATTTCCTTTTCTTAATAATTTAATTTTTTTAGCCTTATAAAGATGAATACAAAACGACAAAACGATATTACATTCACTAAGTAACACAATTGATTTTGGTGTTATTAGTTATTTTTAGATACCATCACATTTTTTTCTATATAATATTTAATACAAAACAAATGCTTTGAATTAGTTTGTATCAAATTGGATAGAGGGGTTTCTATGTTATAGTATTTCTTAAATATTTATTTTTAAAAAATTAAACAACCATTGTATTAAATTTTATGTTTTAATAATTGATTAAAAAATATTTTTATTTTTTTCCAAAAGTAAATAATCAAAGTTGATGTAGTGTAATTTTAAATTCTAAATATCACACAAATTAACACAAATATTTACTATTTAATTTAAGTATAAATTGTAAGCACAAACAAGTATTTAATATAAAAAAAATAAGTACATAATTAAATAGATATTAATATAACTTTCATATGTGTTTATATAATGTTATATGAAATTGAAAATAAATATTAGATAAAATTAGGGATTAAATGAAAAATGATTACATTAAAACTAATAAAAATATTAGTTTTATTATTATTATTTACTTTTTTTTCTTAATAAAATTATTGTATTAGAAATAGAAAAATAAAATTATATGATATAATATAAGTATGAGTTGGATCGAATCGATTTGATTTTAAACATTTTTAAGAGAAACACACTTCAAGTACGTGAAAGATATGTATTTATTATTTGATCTCTTCGTTTATATTTCTTTTTATTTTTTATTGAGTAAATTTTTTTTAAAAAAAAAGTTATATATTTTTTAAATTTTATTGGATTAGAATATTATATTATCATATATTTTAAAAATAAAAAATAATTTATATTATAAGTAAAAATATTTTTTTACGAATAAAATTAATAGGGTGCTAAGCCTTTAAGATAGAAAGCAAATTAAGTAGGCCAACCCTAATGAATCTACTATCCTCTTAGCAAATATTTGACTTCTGCTTTAAAGACTCAAAAGCTCATTATGGCCAAACCCTGATGATTTAATCAACGCATCTAAAACAAAATTGGTGAGCACACCATATCTATATTTTTAATTAAATAAATAAAATCTTCAAAACAGTTACTTACAAAATATATCTTTTTGTATCATTCCATCATTAATACTATAAATATTTACCCAACTTTTTATTTATAGGAATTATTACTAGAAGTATAATTTTATTAATTATTTTCATTAATTTTATTTATTTTATCATTATAATAATATCTTTAATAAATAAACTAACAAATATATTATATTCAAGTGAAAAAACAGGTTAAAATTAAAACAAAACATACTTAAATCACACTATTATTAATAATAAATAGATTATACATATATTGAAATTAATGAAAAATAATAATAAACTTTTTGTTTGCCCAAGATTATTGGCTGACTTCGCTAAAGATTCCTGACCTTTTCTGTTTAAAATTTTTATCAAGGGTGGAGGGCATCATTTTAATTCATTGAGAAAGCTTCTTAGTGTCTAGTTCCGGAGGGACAACAATGTGGTTATGCGTTCAAAGTATATATAATAATGCAACTCCAATACTAGGAAAGAAAGTTTCCGTTAATCTTTTTTTTCCTTGTGATTAACTTAATCGCATGCCTAATATTACTTGTACCTTTGCGGCTGATACACACTTTTGCCTATTCTAGGGGACCTAGGCCGGCTGCCGCCCTACCTCAACTTCCCTTTGGCATATCACTTTAAAAACATTTTGATGTATTGTTTCGTATATATTAAACATAATTCAATTCTATTGATTTATATTAAATTATTGAGAAAAATGTTACTCATATCTATAATTAAAATTTTATTACCTATTTAGATTCTCAAATTTAAAGAAGAAAAAAAGTGTTTTTTGTCCTTAATTTTAAAAAAATAACAATTAAAAAAATATATATTATTTTAATAATTTTTATTAAAATATTATTATTTAATAAAACTTCATTTTTTTACGATAATAAAATATTATTTAAATGAAAATTTTCATATTAACGAAACAAAAAAAAATTATAAGATTTTACCTTAATTATAATTATTTAACTAAAATTATAATATTCTTACTATAATTATTTTACAAATTGATATTATTATTATATAGATCATTGATGCAAGATATATTATTTACAAATTGATATTATTATATAGATTACTCATATGATATCATTTAATGTTGACATTACGTCAAAAGAGACTATTAAAGTCGATTAGTTGAATCGAATTTAAATTATGAGACTTAAAATTTAAAATTGGTTCACACATTTAAGTCAGTTCAACGCGTGAATTGACTTTAAACTTAACATTAATTCAACGCATGAACTGATTTTAAAGTTAAAGTCGATTCAGCGCGTAGATCGACTTTAAATTTAAAGTCGGTTCAACGCATGTATTGACTTTAAGTTTAAATTTGGTTCAACCTGTGAACCAACTTTGAATTTTGTATATATATTTTTACACGTTTTACTCATTTTTTACTATCCTCAAAACCTATATTCGATCACATAATAGCAGAAAAAACCAAAATCTATTTAAAATAGTTTAAATATTACAAATAATTGAAAAATTAAATATTAATTAATTACTTGAGAATTAAATTTATTACAAAAAATAATTTACATACAATACATACATATATATATATATATATATTTAATTTAAATTACAAATAAAATGATGTCGCCTCTTTTGTCATGAATTTTGTGATATTCCCACTTTATTTCAAGGAGAGAAAGCTTGGTTTGCTTATAATCACCAGCAATATCTCATTCATAGTGACCAAGGAACTAGGCAAGAGAGATGAGATGGAGTTTGGGCAAAAAATAGGTCCATATAACAATTCATCCCCCTAAATACATGAGCACATAAACATCCATCAAACAAGTTACCGAAACTTTAAAGACACAAGAATAGAGAAATCAAATCATTATAAAAATTACCATGATATTATCATATGATATTCAAGATCATCAAATTCTTCTCCTGATTCTTCTTGTGATGCTATAATTTGAACCATGTATTCTGCCCATTCTTCTTGTAAATCATCAAAAAATTGTATAGCATAGCCCGACTTGTTCCAACTAAAGAACTATGTGTATTTAAATTCAAAATAAGAATATAATATCATGAATTCACAAAAAATAACTTATATATGTTAAAAGATAATATTACTAAAAGAGATTAATACATCGACACCGAAGTGATATAATAATAACCTCATCCACTCGAAATTATATTAGCATTGTATTAATCTTTTGTCTATAAAATATGAAGCTATCTAGAATCAAGCTGATATTTTTAATGTTATAATGAGCTCTAAATATGAAGTCAAGTTTAACTCTGATTAATTACTTGGGTTGGTTGAGTTTTGGTGTCGATAAACTAATACTTTTGTATTTCCTTGGGGTGAAACAATAATTACTCTTGAAGATATGATGATTCTTTGTGGTTTTTCTGTACTTGGCTGGCTAGTGACTACCATGATGTTGTCATGTGCTATTCATAGTGACAAGGGAACTAGGCAAGAAAGATGAGATAAAGTTTGGGCAAAAAACATATCCATATAATAATTCATTCTCCTAAATACATGAGTACATAAACATTCATCAAACAAGCTGCCCAAACTTCAGAGATAGGAATAGAGAAATTAAAGCATTATAAAAATTACCATGATGTTGTCATTTGTTATTCAAGATCATCATATTCTTCTCCTGATTCTTTTTGTGATGTTATAATTTGAACCATGTGTTCTGCCCATTCCTCTTGTAAATCAGCAAAAAAATTGCATATCATAGCTTGACTTGTTTCAACCAAAGAACTACATGTATTTAAATTCATAATAAGAATGTAATATCACAAATTCACAAAAAAAACTTATATATGTTTAAAATGTATACTGGTAAAAGATATTACCACATCTTTAATTGAATGTTGATATTTGTGATAATTTCGCTCATAAGCTTCGTGACAAAGTAATCATACATGACTCCATCATTTTATTGTAGAACCTACAAAAATTAAGTGTACATGGTTTTTCATATTCGAACATCTTTATTATTCAATAGTAAAACTAATTAAATTATTAATACTCGCTTGTATATACCATAACTTTATCTCATATAAGCTTATGGGATTTTTTTAAGGGCAATGCCCCTACTCTTATTCCATAACTTCCATGTCCTATCAAAGTTTAAAACAATTAATTTTTTATTAAATATTACAAAGAACAATAGAAGAACAATAGTTAGCTATAACTCTTACATTTCAACAATTGTTTTTGTATCTTTACTCAATTCTATGGAAGCTGAATCAGAGTAGCAAACATAATTGTCATATAGATCAAGGATTATCAACATCCAATGATCTTGGTCTTGTTCAACTTTAGTGTCCAAGGGATTATCAACTTCTAATTTTTTTTAAGTGTTAATGCCCTATCACATAATTGTTTAGCTCTCATGCTAACATCTTTCTTTTAATATTGATTGACAAATGAATAATCATAGAACATTGCTAAATGTGATGAATGATCATCTTGAAGTCGATAATAACATGCCCTATATAAAAGAAATATATATAAATAATTAGATAATATAAATATAATTATATATGTTCTACATAAATGAAAGTTATTTACTGATTGATGACTCGTTTTGTTCACATTTAAATTATACTTAAATATATAATTTGATATTCAATTAGCTACAATATACACTTAATCGATATATATGTTTGGTCAATGTCTACATCAGAAATTTCTCTAGAAAGTGACATAGTCCATCCATCATTTATGCTAGTCTTGCTAGCAACAATAGTCATCAAAGAGTCAAGATTTTTGCTAAAGTTTATAGCATAATCATAACTATACTTTTTCCATGGCTTCTTCTTGAATGACTTAGTGAGCGATGATTGCTCATTAGACATTTACCACGAGATACTTGCTTTGTATCTCTTAAATTTGCCGCACTTACTAATTATGGTATAATAGACTAAAAAAGTGGTATTATATATGTTAGTACCAATAAAAGAATAATAATATAATAGAAGTAGTAAAAAAAGTGTTACCTTAAGTAAAAAAATAATATCATGTCAAAATTTATCACAATTTGATTCGACGACCAAGCTACATATTGTCCAATCGCTTCTTGGACTGTGATAGCATCAGAAGGCACAGGTAGTGGACAATCATGGAATAATGATTAATCAATTACTATTTGTCAATAATTTGACAAATATTGATTATGAATTATTCAATTGTTGTATCATTTTAATAGCAACATAGTCCGTAAATGATGGATATTTCAAAAAATATTTCATATTTTGTAAAAATTTAAGCCTTATATATAATAAAAAAATAAAAATAATAGACTATCTACATAAACTTTAAATCTTAACACAAATGATTCATCAAATAGAGGAGGACTTTCATATATGGTAGCTATTGGAAGGACATTCTCATCAAAACATTCATAATTGTGTTACACGTAAGATATAACGTCAGTCCTACTTATCAACTTTAAATCTCGATTTTAATACTTTTTTTATGGTAGTGTGATATTGATTTTATTCTTTTGAAAATTTACATTATTATATAGATTATTCATATGATATCATTTAAAGTGAGATATAAAAAATCATTATGATTAATAGAAATTTCAAAAACTCAATATATCACCCCTAGTAGAGAACAGTAGAAACGAGATATTGAATTAAATATATTATTTATTGGAGCCTAGAGTGCAAATATATATATATATATATATATATATATATATATATATATATATAAAATAACAACATAAAGAGTAAGGTTGACATTAGAAATTTGTATATGTTATTTTTATGAAGCTTGATATGCCTCGCGGTATGATGTTGAAATTTTTATATATTATTTTTATTAAATTTACCAATAGAGTATCAATATAATATCACATATATAAATGGTTTATGCCCAATAATATTGCAAAGGATATAAGGGAACTTTAATAGTTATCTTTCCTTAGCATTGATGTTATTTGATAATTAAGAAGGTGAAGGTGGTTTGAGGCAATTAGATATCTATTGACAATTAATAGTAATAATAATTATTAATTATAATAGATGATAATAATTATTGACCAGTATTTTTGAATAAAAAAGTTAATATAATCAAATGAAATCTGTTAGAGTTGAGCAAGAAAATAAAATAAGTATCTGTATACTTTATATGTGTAATAGATTCCAACAAAATTTCTTCAGTACAAGAAAATGAAATGAAGATCCAATGCTGATCAATATTATTTAATATAAGTCTTATTATCTTGATAAATAATAATCTTTGAAAAAAGATTAAGTTTGACTATTAACCTTTACTTTGAAAAATAAATTGTTAATTTTTTTTTATATAGAAGACAATAAAATAATGCACGCCATTTATGAGTTATTAAAATTACAAATACAATGTTATAGAAAGTTTTTGAATAACAAAAATCATAAATTAAGCTTATATACTTCAAGTTAAGGCAACGTAAATTATTTGTGACCATGATAATGAATACTATTTGAAAACTTTCACGTGAATGTAATTATATTACAAGTCTTGAAACTTGTATCGTAAAATCTCCCAAGACTAATTTTATGATAAATTCATTACTATAATACATATATATTGTCTCGAAAATTTAACCTCATTTTTTTTATAAAAATGAAGACTATAAGATTTTAACCTTGATTTTTCACTATAGACATACTCTATGACCTCAGTTATTTAAAAACTGAGGTGATAATCATATCCTATCAATTTTCTCTCTTTTACACCAAACACTAAATTTTTTTATCAACATTTTTCCTTTTTCCTTTTTTTCCCTTGTCCTTTTTCCTTTTCTTTTTTTTTTTTCTTTTTCCCTATCTTCTTTTTCCAAAATTTTCCCTTTTTTTCAGTTATCTTCTTTGCTCAATTAAACCCTACCTATTCTCGCATATCTCCACAAATGTTCCACTATCACGCCACATTTCAACCTCTATTCCACTATCACGTCGCGTTCCAATCTTTGTTCCACTTTCGAGTCCTTTCCAGCCTCTCTTCAAACCCTATATTTATTAATAATATTATATTACATTTGAGAGTTTCCCACTTCTTTTCTCTACTCAAATCCTATTCTCCACCCTTGTGCGATGTTCCCAACCCTTGTCCTTGCCTCCAGTAGCTCTTCATCAGCATTACAAGTAACATCAACTCATATTTTCTATTTCTATTGTTATTGCTATTTAGAATAAGTAAACCTAATGAATCTTTTCTATTATAAATTACTCTCGATACCAAATCTCGATCGTTAGAGGTTATTTCTAATTGCTTGAAGGCTTTCTTACATTGAGAAATTTGGATGCGAGTTATGAAAATTTGTTAAGAAGGTCGCTTGGTATGGTTTGTGGAACATGTGGTGTCCAAAAATCTTTGTACATTTCCTTACTAAGATACAATTGTGCAAGTTGTTAACGGAAAGGGCCAAGGGTATGGGATTCCAACAGATATATGAAGCCTTGGGTGTATTATGATGGAGATATTAACTCAAAAAATTCCATAATTAGTATGCAATTTTCAGGCTTTAGGATGACATTTTTCAACAACAACTTCTAGCCTTTACCTTGAAGTATGTTGAATTCTTTGTCCAATTGATTCAACCTATGTTTGGCTAAAGTGTTCTAAAAATGATGCAATATTCCTTTCCTTGAAATTTCATTTATCTTTTCTCTAGTATTTGGAGTGTGAAACGGACAAGAAACCCTAACACCTTAGGGATCTTCTTGTTAAGAACAAGTCTAGAAAAATTATAATATAAGTTACATTATATTTGGCTACTATTAAGGATGACATGATTTATGTAGTCTTTGTAAGATATTTGGTTATTGCCTTTCTACTATTTTCTATTTAGTTTGTTAATGTTTTATGCACTTGGGTGAGAACTAATTTATTGACGTGATTTTTATTCCTTTTCAATATGATCCTCCTCAAGATCCAAATGTCTTCGTACATAGAGTTGGAATAAGCTTGTATATTTATTATTATGTTGGTAGACAAGTGTCATTGTATCTTAGAAAATTTTCTTATATATTTGTGAATTGCTTGAGATTAAGGGGATATTTGACCCTATAAAAGCTTTAGCCTTTGGACTTAAACCTAGGTCTGCACCTGGTGCCTCGTGCTGGTGCCTAGCATTAGTGTTGGTGTTGTGCCTGGCACTGGTGCTAGTACTGTGCTTGTGCTTGGTATTGATGCTGGTGTTGGAGGGCTGCCTACTTGTTAATGCACTAGCAATATTAAATGGGTATATGAGTTGATGATTCTTATAATGGGTTGTAACTTAATTAGTTCTGATAATTGGTCAATTGCAGTGAATAAGATATATAGAGACATATCATTCCCCAGGAGTTTGTGCTTATTGGGGACTAATTGCAATGCTTATGATTTACTTTGTTGGTCATATTTTTTATGCTTACTTTTAATCCTACTATCACTATTACTTTTGCTCTTTTTTACATATTTCCTCTCAAACAGGTACACAATATTTGGTCTTTTGTTTTTGAGATCATCATCTCATTCCTATTAATGTTTGTTATTTCTGGTATGGCTACCGATAATAGAGTAGTATGTATAAACTTATTTAGTCTTTATGTATGGTAAGGCACAAGTTGTGGGTTGGCTGAATCTAATTCTTTTCTATTTTAACCAACACTAGGCACTAGGCACCAGGCACCAAGCACCAAGCACCAGGGGTCAGCACCAACGTAGCACCCTAGGGCACCAGTACCAACACAACACCCTAGTGCACCAACATTAGCGCAGCACCCCAGTGCAGTAGTACTAATGCATCACCCTAACACATCATTACCAACGCAACGCCTCAGAGCATCAATACCAGCGTAGCACCTTAACGCACCAGCACCAATGCAGCACCCCATCGCACTAACACTAGTGCATCACACCAACACCCCACACATAGTAGCGCCTATGGTATTTGATTTTTCTTTAAACTTCTGTTGAAGTCATTTTTGACTTGATTATGTTGATGTAAAGTACACTTATAAATGCTTATAATAATAAAAAGTCAGTTTGTAATAGTAAGTTTTTATTATGTTTTAGTGTATAATAAACTCTCAAATGTAATTATACTTTTACTTTTACTGTTAATATAATATAATTTTTAATATTGTAATTAATAAGTTAATTGTAATTTATATTGACTTTTAATATTGTAATTAATAATTGTATTTTTATTTTAATTTATGGTCATAGGCATACCTTATGGCCTCAGTTATTGAAAGACCAAGACCATACAAATAACATATAGCCTCAGTTATTGAAAGATCGAGGTTATATACATAACATATAGTCTCAGTTATTGAAAGATCAATGTCATAGACATATCTTATGACTTCAGTTATTAAAAGACCGAGACTATATGCCATGTTTATGACCTGAGTTTTTGAAAAACCTGAGGTTATAGACATATCCTATAATCTCAATTATTTTAAAACTAAGGGCATAAGTCATGTCTATAGCCTATATTAAAAAACTGAGGCCATAAATAAGAGCATATGATCTCTCTCACTTAGGCCTCGATTCTTATAACTGTGGTCATAGATCTATGATCCCGATTAAAAATTGAAGTTATATGTATATATTGTAGTAGTGATAGTTCACAAATTGTGTGCCATATTTTTCTAAATTAATACCGAATATGATTATAAGCCATGGTAATAAGCTTTTTATATATTTTATGAACACAAATATGAAATAAATTAGGCTGCATTAAAAGTCATTAAGGATCACAAGTTACTTATTGAAATTTAAAAAATGGGTTTAAATTCCAATTTTTTATTAGGGAGTAACTATTTATATTACATGTTACCAAATATAACCTTAACGTTAACAAAATGACGGCATTGTGATTTTGTTGAAGTTTCTTTTTTATAGATTCTTATTTTGTTCTACTACTATTAAAAAAATATAATTTTATTTATTTGGCCCAATAGCATGATGATCGGATACAAATTATGTTCAATAAATATATAAGTATATGTATCATAATGAGTAATATAATGATAAAAAATATTGTTCATACAGAGATAATGTTATTAGAAACTAATTTAAAAAAAATTAATTTTTTTATGTTTTTATATTTTAAGAAAGCAAAATTAAAAGTATTAAAAATAAATAATAATAATTAATTAAATCAGATTTCATAATTAAGAAGATATATGAGAAAATATATAGGAATACTTAATCCACTAATATTCCAAACATGTCAATCACTCAAATCTACCAAATATAATTTTCAATTAATTATATAATCAATTGAATCTAGCCTAGCATATATTATTCTCTCGAGTAAACTACATATTATATAGTAATTAACTTAATCACACTCTCATGTCAATTAAATTGCATACTACTCATTAAGTTTATCAATAATAGATCACATATATAAGAATCATACATTTCTATATAGAAACTATGCATGTTATTTAATCAATACAAACAATTAAATAATTCTCTCAAATTTATTTAATTGCTTCTATAGATCAATTGTTGGTTAAATAATTAATAGCATAAAAATTAGATTAAATAAATTAAAATCATAATTAGGGTGAAATATTAGATCATCACATAGTAAAAATTGGGTTCATATAACGCCTAAATTAATTAATTAACTAGATATATTTTTATTCATAAAGAAAGATATAAAAAATGATAAAAAAGGAGAAGAAAATGAAGAAATACAATCAATTTCTTAAATTGTAATACCAATTTTCTCTTAAATCAACACCAAAATTGTATATTCTTTTGAATTTTTCTATGTTTTTTCTCTTCTTAGCTTCAAAAATGATCTCAAGTGAAATATGGACCGTTAGATCAACTTCAGATAAATGCTTGAGATGAAAAATAGGAAAGTTAATAACGCCAGCTAATAGGGATGTAACACATGGCACGATGGTATACATTTGGAGAATTAGCGTGCGATGTGTGGCAAAGGAGACTAGTCTCGATCAACGAAAGCCAAGTCATCGCCACACGGTGTCTGTGATTTGTTGTTACAGCTTGCGTGGTGCACAATTGGAAAGAGCGGACGAGTAGTGTGATGACATGTGGAGGGACATTGATCGTGCAGCAAACTCGAAATGAACGTGGTATTGACACGTGGTAAGGCTCTACGTCACTCTATACACGCTATTTTTCATGATTGGCCTTCTTTGTTTACGTGCGGTCCACATGACTTGCTTCGTTAGCTCCACTACTTGGGTGGTGTCCACATGGTAATTTATAATTTGTTATACGTTAAAAATTCATAAAAATTTCAAAAAACTTCAAAAAAATATATTTTCATCAATTTTCACTAGAAAATTTATATTTTAATATTTTCAACCCAAAAAATACTACTTATTAAATAAAATGAACAAATATTAAGTGAAAATATACACCGATAACTCTATTTTCATAGAGTCGTCACATGCAACAAGATGTAGCATGTAGAGCAGGTGTTGGATGGGATTTGTTATTTTAATAATATCATGATTTTTTTATATCTTTAACTATATTTTTGATGTGGTAATTTAGTGGTACTTTTATTTAAAAAAATTATTAATTTGATGTAATTCATAATTTAATTGTGGATTTTGTACATATGTAGTAATGCACGTGTGAAGTTGAGATGATATTTTTAGATAATTAATTAATTAATTATCTAAAAATATTATCTTAATATCATTTAATTAATTGATTATTTAAAAATATCTTTTGAATATCGAGCATGTATTATTACATATATGAAAGATACTCAATTAATGACAAATTGTATTAAATTAATATATTTTTTAAACAAAATATCAATAAAATACTATCTAAAAAATATAGGTAAAAAAAGTATCAAAAATAGTATTATTGTACTACTATTGTGACAAATCTTGTTGAAAAGTATAAATTAACATTTTTGGTGTGAAAATCTTTTTTTCGTGATTTTATTTTTAATTACATTTAAAAATATATATATTCTTTTTAAAATAACATATATTTTAAGAAAATAAAATATGTTTACTGAAAAATATATGTTTCTGTAAATATATATATATATATATATATATTAGGTAAAAAATATATATTATATTTTATATAGTAAGAAAAATAATTAATATATATTTTAATTGAAATTACAAATAAAAGTTGAAGTTAAGAGGTTGTGAACCACATTTTCGCATAAAATAAGAAAAATTAATCGTAAAAGATAGGATATAACTTACAATAATCGTCCTTACACAATTAAATCCCTCTTCATTTCAATCTCCGTAATAAAATATATCCATAATTGACTTAAAATAATGAAATTACATCCAATTGTAAATTAACTGTTGCATAGGGGAAATAATATTACTATAATTGCATTAACTTGATAATTTATGAGACATCACATGAGCGCGCAATAAAAGCACAAACATCCATATAACATTGTCGGAAACCTGACTATTTAATTATATTCAAAAATAATTTAAATGGCCAAAAACATTTCATCAATCCACTCTCCTTTCTAAATAATTTAATGTTTTTTTTTTGAAAAAAATAAAATAAAATACGAATACAAAACGACAAAACAATAGTAAAGACACTAAGTAACACAATTGCCCTCTCTAAATCATCCGTGTTATAATGATTTCTACTTATATTCCTCGTCATCACATTATTTACTTTTTTTTATTATCAAATATTATATATTTGTTGTTTTCATAAAAGATAAAATTATTTTAGTATTTTATTTTATTATTTTTATGATGTATATATATTAATAAATTTAAAAATTATTAAAAGTATATTTTTATTTTTAATATATTTATTCTATATCAATTAAAATTTATTTGAAGTATTTTTGATAAATTTTAAAATTAATATTAAATATATTATAAAAACAATAATATAAGATGTGACAATAACTTTATCATTTTATAAAAAAGAATATATTAATCTTAAGTTTTATTAATCAAAAATGTCAAGTTATAACATATTTTAAAAATAATAAATAATTTTATCAAAATATTAGAGACTAGAGATTAATGGTGTGCATATTATAGTTTAATTTATATTTGAGTAAATAACTAAAGTTAGTTCCTAAAAAATAAAAATAGATTTAATTGAATAAAACTTATAAAATCAATCCAAACTTTATCATTTAGATCGGGTCGAGTCGGATAAATTGGTTCATTTGTTTTAGTTTTTTTTTCAAGTATTTATTTTTAATAACTAAATAACTATTATATTAAATTTTATGTTTTAATAATTGATTAAAGTTAAGAAATTAAAAATAAATATTAAATAGGGTTAAGAGTTACTTGGAAAATGATATTAGTAACATTAATAAAACTATATTAGTTTTATTAATGATTATTATTTTACTTAATAACATTGTTATATTAAAAATAAAAATAAAATATATATAATATTATTAGTTTTATTATTATTATTATTATTTTACTTAATAACATTGTTATATTAAAAATAAAAATAAAAAATATATAATATAATATAAGTATAAGTTATATCAATTTCTATAAAATTTCAATATTAAGAATTGTTGATGCAAGTTTATAAAAATAGTGTAGGAACAATATTACCGATAACTTCAAAGTAACTGCTTGGGTTGAGTCGCGGACTAGGTCGCTCTCTTTAAGACGTTTCGCGGCTCGCGATTTGTGCAAGCAAACACGTGTCCCCAGGGATAAAGCATTGAGTACGTAATCTGCGTCTCGAACTTCACTTATTTGATGAAGGGCTGGAATGCTTCTGTTAGAAAATTTGTTGCTCGGAAAACTAAAAGAATACTTAAAATTGTAGAAATTGTAGAGAGAATTGTTTCGTAGGGAGATGAGATTGGCACGATTGATATGTTAAAATGAGAAATTTGAAACCTTCTTTTTTATAGGCTTTAGAAAACGTGTAGCAATTATGAATAAAACGGTAATGTCTAGGAATTAAGAATGTACGGCCATTCGAGTAATGAAAGTAACGACCATTTTCGAGATTTAAAGACGAGTAACGGATATTTTTGTGAATAAATGTGACGGCAGCTTTTTTACGAATTAAGAAGACAACGCCCGTATTCTTAATAAAGGAGCATAACGGTTATTTTTTAAAATATATATATATATATATATATAACAACCATTTTGTAAGTGGAAAAAAATTTCCTTAAAAAGAATATTTTACCAAAAAATAAAATACCACCTCACCTCACACATATTTCGGACTTCGGACTCGGCTCGGCTGTGCACCGGCCGTCGGTCGACGAGCGACGGGCGGCGGCCAGCGTTAGCGTGCCGCGCGTGGTATCACGTTGCCTGGTCTCTCCCTTCCAGTGGGTGCCCTTCGGGCCCAATCCCAATAACAAACTTTCACTTATTTATAATCTTTAAAATATTATAAAAAAGCAATGTGGAATGACACGATTCCAACATCTATTTTTAAATAAATTTCATTTTTTCAACAATCCCCATGGCTTGAATTTTATATAAAAAATAATTTTCATCGAGCAACCAATCAATTAAAAATTATAAGATTGTCGTAAAGCAAAAAGGTGTCTATCGACTTGAACCTTGCATAGTGTTGATGCTTTAGAATATACTAGAGTAACTCGTAGTTTTGAACTCTATCTATAACAATCATCACACACACAACCTTTCCAAAGGTGTAGTTCGAAAAAGCCCGTGCTTTACGGCCATACGTGTATCGGTATAGTGAAACGCTCTAGTAAATTTTGCCCAAAAAAAATTTTCATAGTGAAGCGACCACCTTCCACATTCCGTAGGTGAGTCTATCAAGAAGTACTCCTGTAGCTATGTACTCACTCACGTAGAGTATAGAACTCGTTAAGAGTTTAACAAATAACTCATCCTTTTCTATCGCTTCAGGACTTCATGCTTATAACAATATAGAATGAGATTTGATTAATAGCATGATACATCTCATATCACTTAATGACTTGTTATTACCACTTTGAACTTATTTCTTGGGATCTCCGGTCTATAAGTTGGGTTACCATCATAAGTGACTCTTCATTCTAAGAGGCATTAATCCCATTCCTTTTGAAGTTTTGAAACCTTCTCTCTTGGTAATCCTTTCGTCACAAAGGATACGCCAAATTTTCATCGAAACGTACATGATCCACTCTTACTTGCTCCCGTTGAGAGAAATTCTCTAACGGTACTATGCTTCACGACGTATGTCTGCCGTCTCGTCGCCGTTAACGGTTCTCAATCTTTGCAATAGCCGCGATACTTATCGGTGGATCAAGACACTGTATCGGTCTTTCCCATAAAGGGATCTCGACTAACAAACTTCTTAGCGGCTGCTTCTTGACTGGCAGTGGCTAGTGCTTATCATTTCGAGACTCCGTTGTAGATTGAGCCAATATTGTTTGTTTCTTAGACTTCCAGGAAAACGAGGCTCCACCACGGTATGTTAAAAATATAGCCACTTAGTTGCTTTGGAGTCTTCGATAAAGTGTTCCAATCAGATCATTTGTATCCTTCTAAAACGGCGAAACTTATTATAATGTAATCCAAGGTTCATAGTTCTCTTAAGGTATCTCATAACCGCTTTCAATAGCATTCCAATGCTCTACGCTGGTCTCTTGGTAAACCTACATAGTAGTCCCACATGACATAAGCTATGTCTGGTCTAGTGCGATCAATGGTAGCGTAACGTAAGCTACGATGATGCTCGCATACTCGGTTTGTCTAACACCGTCTCGGTGTTCTTGAACAACTTTACACTAGGATCATGAGTATGCATGCAGGTTTACGGTTAAAGTAATTATATTTCTTTAAGATCTTCTCAATGTAGTGAGATTGATCTAGAGAAATTCCCTTTGAGACCTAGTTATTTTTATACCAAGGATTACACTCGCTTTCTCCAAGATCTTTCATATCAAAATTAGCTCTTAACAACATTTTGACATTATTCACAACATAAATATTTGATCCAAAAATAAGCATGTCATCCACGTATAAACATATAATAGTGCAAATATTATCTTCTAATTTATAATAAATGCATTTGTCACTTTCATTTATTTTGAATCCATGTGAGATAACTAGATTATCAAATTTTTCATGCCATTGTTTAGGTGCTTGTTTTAGACCATAAAGAGATTTAACTAATTTACAAACTTTATTTTCTTGACCCGGGAGAACACAACCTTCGGGTTGATCCATATAAATTTCTTCTTCTAAATCACCATTTAAGAAAGCGGTTTTAACATCCATTTGATGTACTACTAAATCATAGATAGCGTAGAGAGAAAAGTACACGTATAGAAGTTATTCGTGTAACTGAAAAAGGTATCAAAGAAATCTACATTTTCCCTTTGCACTATATCCTTTAACTACAAGAGCGAGCTTTATATTTTTCAATAGTACCATCGAGGTTTCAATTTCTTTTTTAGTATCCATTTACATCCAATGGTTTTGCAACCAGGAGGTAAGTCAACTAAATGCCAAGTTTTATTATACTCAGTGAGTCCATTTCATCATTTATGGCTTCTTCCTATAAGTTGGCATCTAAAGAAGATAATGCTAACTTTAATAGTTTGGGGATCTTCCTACTGAAGGTATAAGCATAAAAATCGGACCCAAAATCCTTGGGGTTCGAGCTCGTTTACTTCTTCTAATTTCGGTGTTTAATTCTTCGGTTTGTTCACTAGTTCTAGTTATAGGTAAACTACTTGAAAACGAGCCACTATTCTTAATTTTAAAGGAAACCTATGTTCATAAAAGTCGATCATTTGATTCTATAACTACTTGATTTTTTAAGTCATAGAATTTATAAGCTTTACTATTCAAAGCGTATCCTATGAATACACATTCATATGCTACTTTTGCAAGTTTATTTCTTTTAGGATCGGGGATCCTAACATAGGCTAAACAACCCCGAGTTTTAAAATAAGTTAAATTAGGTTTCTTATTTTTCAAAATTTCATATGGTGAAATTTTATTTGTAGGATTTAGGCACTCTATTTATACATAGCAAATAGTTAATAAAATTTCTCCCAGCAAGGAAACGACACGAGAATTTAATAAAATTGCGACAAATGATTCGGTAAAAAGTTCTATTTTTTCTTTCGGCTTTTCCATTCATTTTAGGAGAATAAGGTGCGGTTTTTTTCATGAATGATTCCATGAGTTTTATAAAAATCATTGAAGATATTGGAATCATATTCACCTCTATCACTTGAAACCTCTTTATTTTTCTATTAAGTTGATCTTGATCTCGGTCATAAATATTTTAAACATGTCAAACGCTTCACTTTTTATTTTTTTCATTAGATATACATAAGTGTAATCTGACAGTCATCTATAAAAGTTATAAAATAGCGTTTTCCATTTCTTGTTAAATTTCCATCGAGTTCACATATATCGAGAATGAATTAATTCTAAAGGTTCGGATTCTCTAACAAGCTGATTTATGTGAAGTTTTGGTTATTTTAGCTTGACTACAAAAATCACATTTTTCGAAATCATTTAAAGATAGTTTAGGAATTAGTTCTAAGCTACTCGTATTCTTGATTATGCGTTTATTAACATGACATAGTCTAGCAATGCCAAATATTAAAAGAACTTCAACATGTAAGAGAAGAGGAAGTTTTATTGATTTCAACATTTAATTTAAACATGCCATCGGTGGCGTACCACTTTCCCAACAAATATATTATTTTTAGTTATAGTATATAAATCGGCCACATGGTTTGAGTAAATCCGGCTTTGTTAAGAAGATAGCACGAAACTAAGTTCTTTCTCATCTGCAGGTATGCGGGACATCCTTGAAGATGACGGTCTTTCCAGAGGTAAACTTCAAAACCACCTCGCGGTACCGGCTGAACTTTAGTGGAGTGGGAGTCACACGGCAATGATTCTTGTATCCTCGAATCAGAATAGGATTTGAACATGTCTCGATCATAGCAAACATGGCGAGAAGCACCGGTGTCTACCCGCCCTCGGATCCACCAACAAAATTGACTTGAGGATATCATAGCAATAAGTTGATCTTCGGTAAGGTTCGCGTAGAGCGGGGCGATTCCTTTTCTGCGGTTCTAGCCAAGTGGCCGGCTGTGCATTACAACTATAACACATGAATGTGTTATTCCTTAAGGAGTTGAGGTCCGTTACGGGAGGATAGCTTACATTTCTATTTTGGTGGTGGCGGTTTTGATTATTACTACGATTATGAGTTTTCATATTTCTACTTTTAGGTTTCGAATTGTAGAGGAAAGGTTTCTTATTGGTACTATTATTTGAGACTACAAGTACTTCATCTCTTTGGTCTTGTTTTCTAGCTTAACTTCTATTCTTAAACGTGTTATAAGACTTTCTAAAGAAAAATTCCTTAGTTTTATGCCTAAGTGTATTCTTAAAATCTTTCCAATAGGGGTAATTTATCTATTATAACGACTACTTGAAATTGTTCATCTAAAGTCATACCTTCGAAGTTATTTCGTGTGCTATCTTACGCATTTCATGTGATTGAGCTTCAACGATTTTCCATCAATCATACGAAACTTCATGTATCTCTTGACAGCATACTTTTTAGTTCCATCTTCCTCGATTAATAGGTATTTCTTTTGAAGTGCTCAAATTTCCTTAGCAGAGACTTATCACGGATTATAATAATAATCATAAGTCATCACTAAACCATTAAGAATATAATTTTTGCAGAGAAAATCATTTTCCATCCAGTGTCTAAATCCTTAGTTACGAGCTTCGGTAGGAGGAGGATTAGGCTGTGTTGGTTTTTCGAGTAAGAGCAGAAACAACTTTTTTCATAGTTAAGAAAAACAACATTTTTTGTCTCCATCTTTTAAAGTGTAATCCTTCAAAACGGAATGGTTTGTTTAGATCAGCAGTTAGCATTTCAGTAGACATGGCAGATTGAATACGTCTTAAATTTGTTGATGCAAGTTTATAAAAATAGTGTAGGAACAATATTACCGATAACTTCAAAGTAACTGCTTGGGTTGAGTCGCGGACTAGGTCGCTCTCTTTAAGACGTTTCGCTCACTTCAATTTGTGCAAGCAAACTGACCTTTCGTCGTCCCCAGGGATAAAAGCGACCCAGTCGTAATCTCTGTCCTCGAACTTCACTTTACGGCTGATGAAGGTGGAATGCTACACCGAAAATTTGTTGCTCGGAAAACTAAAAGAATACTTAAAATTGTAGAAATTGTAGAGAGAATTGTTTTCGTAGGGAGATGAGATTCTTGATTGATATGTTAAAATGAGAGAGTGAAACCTTCTTTTTATAGGCTTTAGAAAACGTGTAGCAATTATGAATAAAACGGTAATGTCTAGGAATTAAGAATGTAACGGCCATTCGAGTAATGAAAAGTAACGGCCATTTTCGGATTTAAAGGCAGTAACGGATATTTTTTGTGAATAAATACGAGCAACGGCTCTTTTTTTCTGAATTAAGAAGACAACGGCCATATTCTTAATAAAGGAACATAACGGTTATTTTTTTCTGAAATATATATATATATATATATATAACAACCATTTTGTAAGTGGAAAAAAATTTCCTTAAAAAGAATATTTTACCAAAAAATAAAATACCACCTCACCTCACACACGCACACGCACACGCACACGCACACGCACACGCACACGCACACGCACACGCACTCGGACTCGGACTCGGCTCGGCTCGGCACGACACGGCCGGTCGGACGGACGGCGGCGGCGGCGCGCGCGCGTGTGTGGTATCACATTTGCCTAGGTCCTCTCCCCTTCCACAAAAGTGGGTGCCCCTTGGGGCCCAATCACAATAACAAACTCTTCACTATTTATACTTCTTTAAAATATTATAAAAAAGCAATATGGGACAAGGCACAATTCCCAACATCTATTTTTAAATAAATTTCATTTTTTTTTCAACAAGAATCATCTATGATTAATTTGCAATTTACAAATCCAAATCAATCCGAAAATAATAAGAAAATGGAGTAACTTAGGTTGGATTTGGTTGATTTGGGTTATAGGAATTTGATCAAATTTGTTCAATTTTGAACACCTTTGTTAGAGACCACTATTTAATTACATGAAAGAATTGTTTTCTATTTAGTATAATTATTACCGATTGGATTGTTTTCTCTTTATTTTTCATTGAGTAAATTTAAAAAAAAATTACACTAATATTGAATTTCATTAGCTTAGAGTACATCTTTATTTTTCATTGAGTAAATTTAAAAAAAATTACACTAATATTGAATTTCATTAGCTTAGAGTACCATGACATTACATATTCTAAAGATAATAAATTATTTAATTATAAATATAAATACTATTAGTGTTTTATACTTATTACAAAATTAATATTTAACTTTTATACTTATTTTTTATGACAGTTTAATCATATTCTTATTAAAAAATGATTGGATAGAGGTAAAATAATTTTTTTTTCATTTTTTTCTGATTTTTTTAGTTATATTAGAAAGAAATTGTTTTAATTAAATAAATTATAATTAAAAATATAAGATAAATAAATAAATATAAAATAATCATTTATTTTTATGCTCGTAACAATAATTAAAAAAATATAAAATTTAAACATTATTTTTAAACTATATACATTACTTCTACTATCACCGTCCTTTAATTATAATATGAAATAAAAGTATTTAGTAAAAAAAATTATTTAAAAATAAAACAAAGAAAATTAGTAGGGTGCTACGCCTTTAGGATAGAAAGCTAATTAAGTAGGCCAACTTCTAATGAATATATTATCCTATTAGCAAATATATTTGACTTCTAGTTTAAAGAATTTAAAGACTCAAAAGCTCATTATGACCAAACCCCAAAGCATCTAAAACAAAATTGGGGAGCAAACCATATCTATATTTTCAATTATATTCAAAACGGTTACTTCCAAAGCTTATGATTATGGGCACCCGTGTTTAAAAGGAAAAAAAAATTATTAATACATAAACAAATATAATATATAAATATATTACAAAATATATATCTTTTTGGATATTTTGATATTACTATTTTGGATATTTAATTTTATTAATAACTCTTTATTTATGGTTTAGTATTTTTTAAAAAATAAATTAATAAATATATGATGCTTAAAAATAAAAAAAAATACAAAACATGTTAACTCTATAAGAAAATATAACATTATAAATTTAAAATTTAGATAGTAAAACATGACAATCATTATAATAAGAAATAAATTTTGAGAATAATTTTAAATATAAATGTTAAAATATATAACAAACTTTTTGTTTGGCCAAGAGTATTAGCTGACTTCGTTAAAGATTCCTCACCTTTTCTGTTTCAAATTTTTATCAAGGGGTGGGGGGCATCATTTTAATTCAATGGAAAAGCTTCTTAGTGTCTAGTTCCGGAGGGACAACAATATGGATATGTGTTCAAAAGTATGGGGGGGTTATGCAACTCCAATATTAGGAAAATAAAGTTTTAGTAGTTTTTTTTTTTCCTCTGTGATTAACTTAATCGCATGCCTAATATTACTTGCACCTTTGCGGCTGATTGATACTTGGCTATCCTAAGGGGACTTAGCCGCCTGCCGCCCTGCCCCAACTTTCCCTTCGGTATATTACTTTTACGGCATTTTGATGTATCGTATGTAATCGTATTATATTGAATTAAATTATAAATAAAAATGTTATTCATGTCTTCATATATATATATATATATATATATATATATATATATATATATATATATATATAAGCTCTTAAATTTAAAAGTACGTTTTTTTTTCTTTTTTATCTTTGATCAAAGACGGAATTAAAAATTATAAACGGATGATATGTTAAATTTATTTTTATATATAGTTATATTTAAATTAGAAGTCAATTTAAAGTAAAAAATAATTTTTTTTTTTGAAAAATAAGGGTTGCTATGGACTCAATCCGAAAGGGCTAATTTCGTCCCAAATTTTGAAAAAGTGATTAATTAATAATAAATAATTTTATTATTTATGATTAAAATTTAATTTTTTTAGTAATAATAAAATGATATTTAATATAAAAAATTTATATTAACAAAGCAAAAAAAAAATTATGAGATTTTAACTAATATTATAATATTCTTCTAAATAACAATTATTTTGTAAATTAATATTATTACATATATCATTGATGCAAGATATATTATTTACAAATTGAATTTATTATATAGAAAATTAATACAAGATATATTATTTATTAATTGATATTATTATATGTATCATTGATAAAAGATATATTATTTTATAAATTTATATTATTATATAATATTTGATATTAAGTTAAATTTATATTATTATATAGATTATTCATATGAGATCGTCTAAAGTAGAATGTAGAGAATCCATTATCACACATAGAAATTTAAAAAAGTCGTATCTATGTTACTTCTAATTGAGAATAATAGAGTAAGATATTAAATGTGTTGTTTATTGGAACCTATATTGCCAAAAGAAATATATATTTAATGCACGATATATTAATACTACAATATATACATATATGTTGGGAAAATCGGGTATATTTTCTACCATTACAAGTATTTCTTATTCAACATGATTTAAATGAATAGAAATTTCAAACTAACGACAAAATAATGCTTATTGGAAATATAATGCTAAAATAAACTAAAAGCAGATATTGAAAACGAGAAATATTAAAGCGAGAAAAATAATAACTTTAGAAATTTATGAGTTCGGTATAAATATTACCTAAGTGCTTGAGGCGTAAATAACACTTTATCTCCCGAATGAATGAACTTCAAATATTACAACTAATTGAGCAAAATTAGACAATCAATTACCTTCTGATAGAAGAAGATTTACAAATTTTGGGATGTTTACAAATGGTGAAGGAAGTCTTTATTTATAATGCAAAATCAATGACCATGCCATTCCTACAACGTGTGGAACTTTTTCTAATTTTACCGATAAGGAAGCGAATATATAACAAATCTCCACCTTAGCGACTTAGTGGTTTTAAATGATTTCTTGATTGCTAGATCACCCAGCAGGTGCCAATTGATTTGTAGGATGTTAATCAAGTCGGACAATGTTTGAACTTGATTCTTTATTTGTTAAATGCATATCTACGGGATTCTACTGTCGTACTAATCTTGAACTAGTATTCCACCTTCTTCAATAATCTCGCCTGAAAATGATATGACGTCCCGTGTGCTTTGTACGTGCGTGGTAGACTTGGTTCTTTGCTAAATGAATAGCCTTCGACTATTACAAAACACGCCCAATATGTTTTTGACCAACTCCCCGAGTCTTGAGCAAACCTCGTAACCAAATAACTTCCTTCACATCCTCTGTGGCGCCATTATACGCCTCTGTAGTAGACAACAGCAGCTGAATGCGAGGTAGACTTCAATGCCTGGTTCTCTAGCAAGAGTAAACCGTAACAGTGATTGATCGGCGCTTATCTAAATCTCGCGTAGTCGAGAATCGCGATATCAAGGCCTGCACGTTGACCAATGGTATTATCCTATTTGAAATACTAAACCATCTACGGTATTTATAATATCGAGTAGAATCCATTTCCATGACCAACCAATGTCCTTTACCGAGGATCGTATGTACTGCTTTACAAGTATGCGTGAAATGTCGGGTCTTGTACACACCATTGCATACATCAACCTACCAGCGCATTTGCATATGGTACTTTTGCCATATATTCTCATTACGCATCATTGAGGAGATAATTGAGCACTTAAGCTTGAATTGAGGAACTAGCGGAGTACTTACGGGTTTGTCTATTCATTCATACCAAAACGTTGTAGTATCAGCTCCAAATATTGACTACAGGTCAAAGCTTCCACTTTCTTCCTACTGTCTCTACTTATCTCCACTGAAGAATCTTCTTGGCTTTTCCCAAATTTTTCATCTCGAGCTCACGACTTAGTTGAGCCTTCAACTTTTCAATTTCTATTTGACTCTTGATGAATCAACATATCATCGACGTCTGATAGGAGATAGATGAAGACTCGTTTTGTAACTGCGAAAATACATAATGATCGTGTGTTATTACGGTATACTTTTGTTGCAACATGCGATCGAATCGTTTGTACCATGCCTTGGAGATTGCTGATCCGTACGATGATTTGTTCAACGCAAAACCAATTCTCTTTACCGTGACAATAAACCCTGGCATACAGTGAGACATATAGATTTCCTCTTCTAAGTCACCGTGTAGAAACGCAGTTTTCACATCAAGTTGAACTAATTCCAAATCAAATTGTGCTGCCAAGGCCAACAAAAATTCTAATGGAAGAATGTTTTACAATGGAGAAAATACCTCTCATTATAATCAATTCCCTCACCATGCGTAGGCCATTGGCACCAACCTTGCCTTGTGGCCGAATACCATCTTTCTTTGCATACACCCGTTGCATCCAATTGCGCTTTTCCTTTAGGTAGTTGTGTCGACTTCCATGTTTTATTCTTCTAAAGGGACAAAGTTCTTCATCGTGGCTTCCTTCCATCTTTCAACTTCGAGACTTCGATTGCTTCTTTATATATGGAAGGAACATCATGTACATACTGTTGAAAGTGCATAGGCCACCGTATTCTTAAGGCGAGCGGTAGGTCTTCAAAATCCTTGTGTCAGGTAGGTACCTTGACATTTTGTCGTCGTGGCCTATCAGCTACGGTTTCTTCTTATTCTTGTGGAGGTTCTTGGGTTAAAACCTCTTCATCGATTCATCTTGTCAATGGAGGATCAACTGTCTTATCTTCGCTATTTGGATTAACAATTTTGCTTTCAAACTCCACTTGTTTGAGTTTGCTCCACCTCTTCTAAGTGCCATCAATCTTCTTAGTTACCTTTCTCGACAATGTGAGATTCATCGAGGTAACATCTACTGCTAAAGATTATCTTTTCGTTTCAAGACACTATAGTTCGATATCCTTAGAACAGAAGGGATCCCTAAAAAATAGCTTTCTTGGCTCTTGGGTCCAACTTTGATTACATTACGTGGTAGTATGCAATTGAACCAAACACATGTAAGAAATCGTAATCTCTAGCGAGGTTTTCCGGACCGTACCTCATGGGTGTTTTTCCTTCAAAGCGACGATGGTAGACGGTTGACGAGATGGCATGAAGTCACGGCTTCGGTAATCTTGCCTAAACGGCGTTTGACAGCGTACAGAACATTCTCCGGCAGAGTCCGGTTCAATACGTTCTGCAACTCCGTTTTGTTGTGGTGTTTTCCGAATAGTGAAGTGTCCGCCTTATCCCTTCTTCTTCACAAACTTTCATAAATGGATCATTTGTGTACTGATTACCATTATCGGACCTCCAGGCGACGATCTTTTTACCGATCTGAGTCTCGATCATCTTCTTCCACTTGAGAAAAATCCCAAACACTTCATCCTTTTCTTCATGAGATACACTGAGCTATTACGGAGAAGTCATCAACGAAAGTGACATAATAATGTTTGCCACTGTGGATGGAGTTCTTGTTGGCCCCGTACATCGGTATGGATGTAATCAAAATGCCATTTGTATTATGAAGAAGCGATTGCCAAAGCTTACTCTTTTACGCTTCCCAATACACAATGCTTCGCGGAAATTAACTTACTGAGGTTCTCGCACGCTTTTAACGAGGGCCTTGCTTTACTAGAATGTCTGTAAAAGCTTTTCACGTGTCCCAGCAACGTATACCTGACTTGGTAGTTTCTAAATCTCTTTCTTCATACGAAGCTATTTGTTGATCTTTGTCCCGATAACAGTACTACCAAGGTAGTAGTACGAGTTATTCTTCGAACACCTTTCATTGCCACAAGTGCTCAGGAAGTAACCTTGATGCCCAATTTTGTATGGTCACGGTGAAGCCTTTTGATTCTAAGACTCCCGCGTGACAATGAGATTCTTCTTCATATACGAACATAATGAACATGCAGCCGAGACCCTCGTTGAACCATCTTGATTCTTCAAAGCGAATTGTACCCGAGTTCCCAAAACTTTGCATGGATAATCATTACCCGTAGAAAACAACTCACGTCTAGTTCTTCAAAGTTAAAGAACCACTCTTTGTTGGGAGACATATGGAAAGTACCTTTGAATCTAAAATCCAATCACCAGGGATGAGATCTTTGTTGACGAACCAACCAATGCAAAATCTGAATCTGAATTGCTTTCGGTACCACGTGCACGTCAGTTACTTGCGGACTTTTCCTTTCTTTTGCGACCGGACAATTTTTCTTCCAATGACCTTTCTCGTGACAAAAGGCACGTTCATCTTTACCAAGTCTTCCTTTTGATAGAGATCTACCTCTCGCTTCCTTTGTGTTGTGTTTTGCGGACATCTCTTACAGACAATGCCTCTGTTTACATTCCTGCTTTCTCTTTTTATCTTTCTTTCTAATTTCGCACTATACAGCGGTACAAACTTCCTCGAAAGACACTTTATCCTTCCCGATGAGTAAGCTTCGTAATAAGATGATCAAACTTCATCGGAAGGGAAAATTGCTAACATCGAGCTAAATCTTCATCTTTAAAAGTTTCATCCATATTTAACAAATCTGCTACTAATTGATTAAAAGCGTTAATGTGGTGGATTTATTGTAGTACGCGGAAGGTATTCAAGCCGAACGAACTTCTTGCGAATAGAGCCGATTTTGTCCACTCTTCTTAATGAACTTGTTCTCCAGGCGCCTTACATGACTTACTTGCGGATGTCTCCTTCGTGAGCGTGTACTTTTGTTCTCTTGAGAACACGAGCGAATTGTACCAATGCGATCGGTTGATATTTTTCCGCTACTGCTTCATGTAACATCTGGTTTCTCTCCAATGGTAATGTCCAGACCTTGTTGAAAGCGAGCATCTAGAACTTTCGCCTTGCCACATGCAAGAATTGACCTTTTCCATCGAAACTTACTCCACTCGAACCTTGCGTTCATACGCGTGGAGCAGCGTGGATAATTGGCCTTTGTTTGAAAGAAATTTTCTTCCGCCATTTCTTCAAATTACAACAACTAGCAACTATATTCCAATAGCAAACAAACGGAATACAAACAAATGCCTAGGTAGAAAACCTTTGGCTCTGATACCAATTGTTGGGAAAATCGGTTATATTTTCCCTATTATAAGTAGTTACTATTCAACTTATGATTTAAATGAATAGAACTCAAACTAACCGAACAAAATAATGCTATTGGAAATATAATGCTAAAATAAACTAGAGATATTGAAAGCAGTATTAAAGCGAGAAAAATAATAACACCGAGAAATTTAACGAGGTTCGGTATAAATGTTACCTAGGTCATGGGCATCGTTGACCCACTTCCCTATCTCGAATGAATGAACTTCAAATATTACAAATAATTGGGCAAAATTGAGCTAATCAATTACCGCACAATAGAGAGGAAGATTTACAAATTTTGGGATGTTTACAAATGGTGAAGGAGGTCTTTATTTATAGCCACGAATCTGGCCTTGTCCGTTTCTAACCAATGTGGGATTTTTCTAATTTTCTCACTAAGGAGCAATATATAACAATATATAATCTTGATTTTTAATCGTGATCGTAGGTCTATAGTTACTATTATAAGAATCGAGACTTAAGTCAGAAAGATCATAGGATATGTCGATGACCTCGACATTTCAACAACCGAGATCATAAGGTATATCTATGATCGTAGTCTTTCAATAACAAAGGTTATAGAGTATGTCTATGACCTCATTTTTTATAAGATCAAGGTCATAGACATACTTTATAGCCATAAATATAAATATAATTATTAATTATAATATTAAAAGTTAATATAAATTATAATAAATTTATTAATTAAAATATTAAAAATCATATTATATTAAAATTAAAAGTATAATTACATTTGAGAGTTTATACACTAAAATATAATAAAATCTTACTAGTTAATTCTAATATTTACAATGATTATGAAGAATAACATTACTATTACAAACTAACTTCTTACTATTATAATCATTTATAAATGTACTTTTTTAAATCAACATATTCAAGTTCACAACGATTTCAATAAAAAGTGTAAAGAAAATGCAAATATCATAGGCGCTGTTAGCAGTAGTTGTTGCGCTGGTGTGCTAGTGCTGATGCGTTGGTATGTTGGTGTTGGTGTGTTGGTGTTGGTGCGTTGGTGTGCTGGTGTGCTGGTGGTATGTTGATCCACTAGTATGTTAGTGCGCTGGTGTGCATAAGAGTAACAATCATATCCAAAATGTAAAATAATATCTTACTTTAGAATTTTTTTTCTCAAAGTAGAACATCCCTTTACCATGCAACAACGACGACAACATTGTAATGCTTGCGAGATTTAATAACGATGAGGCTTTGAACCACGACAACAAACTATGCAGACTGTATAATAAACTTGTAAAGATAACTCGCCATTTTATAACAAAAAGAAAATTAAAGGCCATCGATCTAAAAAGGAAAAAAATACACTTAAAGGAAAAAAGTACACAACTTAAAATAGATGGGATTAGATGCACTAAATAATGATTTCATTCCTCTTTGTCCCATATCTATGGTATCTGCAAACAAATACCAAAGTAAAAATTATATATAATGAGAAAATCAAATCATTGCAGTCATATACAACCCTTCTAGGAACTGCATATTTATATAAACAAAAAAACAAAGTTATAGAAAATAACATCAAAATTATTAGAATACTACATAAGTGGACTTAATTATAACTAATAGTTTATCAAAAGCACTTCGATTGCATTCTTTGAAGGATCATTCCTAGCAAGTTTTGAGTTCTGAAAGAGAAAATTGTACTTTATTGTAAAAGATTCTTTTAATCACAAGGAATTGATAATGATGAAAAAGTAATTCACCACATAAGAAGAGACCTATAAATCAAAGTGAAATTGACCTCTCGGTAATGGTAATTTGGACCATGAAACTGAGTGGAAGAGAATTTGATGATTTCAAGCGTTTGACACACTAGGCACCAATACCACGCACTAACACCAAGCATTAGGCACCAACATTAGCATTGGTATCGGCACAAGTACGGACACCGACATCGGCACTGACATTAACACCAGCACCAAACACAAGGCCAAGCACCATCATCAACATCACCACCGGTGCAAACACTAACAATTGTTATATTACCAAAAAACAATCTTCATGCATAAGCTTGAAAGTAAAAAAAAGAAAAGAGGAAGAAATAAATACAACAATATAACTAGAAATTGTTGACCCATTTCTCCTATTTGGATTCTAAATAATTATGTTATATAAAATAATTATTTATAAAAATATATTTATTATATGAAAATATTTTGATATTTATTAATATAAAAACTAACAAAAAATTATAAAATATATGTTTATAATATAAATATTTTGATATTTATTAGTATAAAATTAATTAAAAAAAGACGGTTCATCGAACAAACATTATAACTTTTTATATATAAAAATATTATAAGTAAATTTATCAAATATTCATTAAATATACAATTATTAACCTTATAAATTATCATTATTATTATAATAAAAATAATTACATTATATAAAATAACTACTCATAAAATTATATTTATTTTTGTATTTATTGGTATAAAGATTAATAAAAAATATAATTATTATATAAGTATTTTAATATTTATTGATATAAAAAATTAAAATAAAAAATTGGTGTTCGTCGAGATCGAGTGAGTCTTTGATATATAAAGATGATTTAACCATATATAAGAAAGTAAATTGCTCGTAGATAATTGTTTATGAGTTTTGATTAGAATGTTAATTTATCCGTAAGAAATTATAACTTTGACATTCACAAGGAATGCTTCTATGAGAAAGGGATGAGATTAGAAATTATCGTCCTCGTACCACCCATCCCTCGAATTTTATTCTTTTAAAATATATTAAATATTTGTAAAATTTATATTTAAATAAAATAAATATTGATCTAAAATAATATTTTTATAGTTAAATAAATAATTTAATATTATAAAATATGAAACATAAATTATTGTTATGATTATCAAATTTAATTATATATATAAAAATAAATTTTATAATATTTAAGTTATTAAAAATTTAATTTATTACAATTTTTTTGTTAGAAAAAAATTCTCAATACTTATAAAAAAACATTTTTTTAGATATCAAGTTATTATCATAGAATATCTTATGTAACAAATAGTTAGTGGTTTAGATAAGTGAATCCATTTTTTAAATCAATAATTAAACGACTTATGAATTGTTGATAACATATAAATTGATATATAAAGATTTTTTCATAAAAAACTTTCCAAATTTTTTGCCAAAGAAATCCCATCTCTTTAGAATAAATCGATAACAATCTCTTACAATTTAATCACTTTTTTATTTTTTAATATTTATTTAAAAATATATTTAATTTTAAAAATTTAAATCTTAACTTATATTATTTAAAATATTAATATTAATTTTTATTTTTAATTATTTAATAAATATATTTAAGTAAAATATAAAATATCAAAATAAAAATAAATAAAATTTAAACTAATTATTTTAAATAATTATATGTTTAATATATATTTTGATTTTGATTAATCATATTTTATACATCATAACAATTATCATTTCACGTTTTAAGATTATTTTTAATTAAATTACAATTTCAATTATATAAATTATAAAGTATACCCTGCCCCCTCCGCCCCCAACTTCGGGTTTAATATTAAGATGGGTATTTAAAATTACGGGTTACTACATTTTGGTGCTGGAACGCCAGCTCTTCCCTCAGTTGAGTTGGTTCTCCCTCCTTTCACGATTTTCCCAAAACCCAAACACACGTTGACCCAAATTTCCTTAGCAGCGGTTCCTCCGATCCCTACACTATCTCAGTCTCTCTTTCTCTCTGTTCATGTGTGTGTGCTTGTGTGGCCTTCAAAGTTCACTGGCAAGTTGATTTGGATTGTTGAAGAACAATGAATATCTTCAGGCTGGCGGGTGATATGACCCACTTGATCAGCTTTTTGATTCTTCTCCTCAAAATCTACGCTACCAAATCATGCTCTGGTAATCGCTTCTCCCACTATTTCTTTACTTTTCACTACCTCTGTTATCCTCATAAATCGAATGCAGCACTTGATATTATTTTTTAATACTTCAATTTCGATGTTTATCCATAATATTTTGTTATTGTGAATCAATCTCAACTCACTTATGTTGATTACAGTTTATGGAATTAGATGCGTTTGGGTAACGCGTACAAATGGTTTTTTGCTTGAAGGTTCCACCATCTCATCATGGGTTGATCACCTCGATTAAGAACCAAGTAGAATGCCCTTACTCATGCAAAGGTCATGAGTTGTCTACCTCGGTTAGAAACCAGGTCGACATTTTGACATTAAATGGAGAGATGAACGCCTCGGTTAAGAACTAGGTAAAGCTCCATCTCTACGTCATAGATTGATCACCTCGATTAAGAATTAAGTAGAGTGCCCTTACACATGTAAAGGTCACAAGTTGCCCACCTCGGTCAAGAACCAGGTCGACACTCTGATATTGAAATGAAAGATGAGTACCTCGGTCGATTAAGAGTAAGATAAGTCTCCTCGATAATTATAAGTCTCGTGCCTTAAAAGAAATAGTAATAAAATACGTAACACTCGAGCATTGCGAATACGGGCCACCAGGTATATTTTCATTATTTAAAATTACAAATTTTTGATAAAACTTATACAAAGCTCGGTCCCACAGAGGGTCACAAATTCTTCAAATGCTTAGACACACTACCAGTGTTTGGGTCGTCGATTTCCTCCACTAAAGGCAAAAGTTCAACCTGAATCTTGATAATTTTTGTTTTGTGTGTGGGTCATTGCATCGGGATGAATTGACCTCATCACAAGCACTGCTCGTTCCAACTCTTCAGTGACTTTCATCACCTTAAGGAAGACTCTTTCAAATCACTTCATATAGAAGCTCGCCCAATAGGACTCCCTAATTATAAGATGGGCTATTTTAGCTAAGGTCCTCCTTTCTCGAGATTGAGTTTAGAGTAACTGCTCTTTGCAAGAAGCGAGCTCACCCTTGTTCTCTTCAAAGAGACTCACCTTAGCCTCGAGTTTTACCACTTCAATTTTTAACACATTAACCTTGCTTTTAAGCTTGCTATTTTTCACTCTTAAAGCTCGAACTAAACGTCTATTTGACCGATTAAAATCCATGAAGTTCGACCATAAAAGATTGAAGAATTAAAACACAAATCAAACAAATGCCCTTGACCGTTTTTATAGGGGATGATACTGAGAAAAAAGGTAAATGATACATTCCCAAAAAAGAGTGGATAGGTTAACATCATAAATACACAATAATTCAGACACGTTAACTTTTCTTTAATAAATAAAATTGATTTTTGATTCCACAAAATATGATTTAAAAAAGTATGAGCTCGTGTCCACACAAACAGATGTGGCGTTAAGCTCGAAAACGTAAAAGACCAGGTCTCAACAAGTAATGATCCTCGCCCCTACCTCTGCTCCTGTTGCCTCGAGCCCGTCCTCGCCCTCACTTGAGCCAGATTCCTCCTCTTTTCCCCTTCTCCTGAAGGAGTGTTCATGTATGAAAAAGTGATCGGGATATTCAGAATACAGTAATAATACTCGCGTAGGTCCTTTTTCTTGGCCTTTGTCTTAAAAGATTCCATGGCCAGCTTATACCCCTTTTCTAAGCTCGACTCGAGCTATTTGGTTAGAACATCAACCTCTGCCTTTGCCTTGTGGGCTTTTTCAGCAACAGCCCTGGCTTTCTTCCAATCTTCCTTGGCTCTTTCCCAGGCCTTCTTGATCTCATCTTCAACTTGTCTTCTAGCCTTCTTGAGATTGGTAACACGCTTGGCATAGTCATTTAGCTTCGGGGCGATCATTTTAAGTTTTTCCTCCTTATCAATGGCCTCACCCTTTCACTTATTTGCTCTCGCCAATAGTGTGGCGTACTAAGATCGAGTCAACGCATGACCTTGTTTTTCTTGTGTCAGCTCATCCTTCAAATGACCTGCCTCGAGTCCTATTAAAATCATAAAGTAGCATCGATTGAAACAAAAGAAAAGTACGAGGTTAAACAAATATGTCATAAGTTAAAACATAAAAAATATTGTCGTAAATAAACATAGGGTGTGAGATAGCATACCTGATACAGTTGACAACGGATAACCTCATTAGAGTCCGCATCCTCGCAGATTGCATCGAGCTGCTTCTCGAGTGATTCTGTAGGAAGCTAGCTCAGTTAACGGTCGAGCTGCTATGAAGCCAAGCCTCGATTTAGCACTATCTCGTCTACATCGGTGGTGAGACCATTATGAACTACCTTTCCCTTGCATCCCGGGTCGAGTCTCTTGGCTCTTTAGAGCTCGAGCATAGAGGTGGAGTTCCGAGTTTCTCTTGCAGCGAGGATAAAGGCATGCATACGTTCAATGACTCTAGGCTGAGCGCTGGCTCATCCATTGACACTTTCTTCCTTTTTAGAGACGCAGGGCAACCTTCCTGGCCAAAGGATTTACTCCTCTTCTTACCCTTAGAAGAGCTCCCTTTAGAAACATGAGGTATACCCTTTTGAGAACTCGCCCTTGTAGAAGTAATCTTATTTTGCAAACAAGACAAAAGCTGGGTAGTAGTAGACTCCATGAGATCTACAAAACAAGAATGAGAGGTGATGTTATTTTCATCACGACGTGCCAATTTAAAAAAAAGAGGGGGAGAGAGCCCAGGGCTAGTTCACTATTTTCAATAACCACTTCGAACCGTCCCCCAAAGTCCATGGGAGGGGTTCAACATCTAGGAAGAGCTTAGGGTTTACGAATGATCCTAAGGTGTGGCTCCTCCATACTATGCCTCATCAACCCGCATACGACAAAGCGTATGGTGTTTAATAAGTGGTTCCAATAGGTTTTTTTAGGAAAATAGTTTTGGATATCAACCCATCGTTGCTTCGTATCAAGATTGAAGGTCGTGATTAAGGAACCCATATTCCTTATCATGACCTTAGTGTCGTTCTAAACACTCTTTATTAATCTGGTGTCACTGGTAGGAGACTTCCATCGGCCTGAAATATAGAAAAAAACTCTTTCTAGTTTTTCTCATTCTCGGGGAGAGACACATTCATATCCTGAGCCTGCTTCATAGACATGTATACCCTCGTCGGATTTGTGGGATTCTGTTTCAGGACGTAAGCCACATTAAACTTGGCCATCTTTAAATCCATCCTGAGTTCTTGGCATATCAATGTTAGGCAGAGTAGATACCTCTATCCATTAGGCATCAACTATCTTGGCGAGAGTTGAGTCCTAATAAAAAATCTCCTTATGAGAGGGTATAAGGGGAAGCTTACCCCTAACCACAATGCCTTTCCATGAAAGACAGTCCATCTAGATAGAGGTTGGTCACTGTCACAGTTTCCCTCTGGAGGAATCATTATCTGAACCAAGGAGGAGATGTTGTAAATGTATTTTTTCCTCAACCTTTCTCCATCTTGGGGCACTAGCCTACTATTCTTAACAACGGTTGACCAACCCCTGGTGCGACCTGTTGGTTTCCCAGACCCCTTATTTCTCATCTTTTTCCTCCACGTCTTGGACTAGTATTGGGATATCGGGGGCTCTCCCAGCAGCTCGAGCCTGTGGCTGAGGTCTCTTCTCTATGCATGATCTGTAAAAAACACTATAAAAACAATGGGTTAGGAACGAGTAGAAAGAGTTACTTAGGATTGAGTTTGAAAATAAAAGGAAGTGATTCTTTAAAAACCGACCTGAAAAGAAAGTATAAAAATGTTACTCTCAAGGTTTGTTCTCTAAAAACCCAAACAAACAAGACTATAGTCTGAGTTGAATTCTTACCATCGAATTGAAAAATCTTTGATAGCTCGAGTTGATGCGAAAGAGCGTTTTTTTCCTTATTATTTGTTTATTGTATAGGAAATGATGATAAGTCTTGGCCCTTGCACTTCTTTATATAAAGGCACCAATTTTCTCTTTCCAATCAACTGACATGTATTTATTAGGGGAGTTGAGCGGTTCATATTCATTGCTCGAGAATTATTCTTCCACTTTAACCTTAGAGATCGAGCTGAAAGAGTAGGGGGACTAGATGTTTAGACATATAGACCGGCTTGGAGGTTGGCCCGAGCCTATATAATAACACCAAGTTGTACCTCAGACCGAGCCTACATAATCACACCAAGCTGTACATGAGATTGAGCCTACATAATCACACGATTTATACATCGAACCAAGCCTACATGATCAAACCAAGTCGTACATTAGGGCCGTGCCTACATGATCGAGCCGAGCTATAAGAATACCTCGAATGACACACCCGACTCTGCATACACAAAGCACACCATCAAGTATGAGGTTGATCCTAGGAAACCACATCCTATGTAAGGTCAGCCACCAACTCGAGCCATAAAATGTTGTACTTATACCGATTGTATCTCTCACTAACACACACATATGTGTATACATTTTATAATCGAAAACTATACATGTAATGTTCTATAAATAAATGGACCTTTATGGAATCCACACGTTCAACCAATTATCTTGATTTCTCTCTAAGTTTTCTATCTACTAATTGGATCAATCCCAAACAATAATATTTCTAAGATTATTTTAAGGAAAAAATAAATTATGAATCGGAGATATCCCCCTAATTTAAAGTAAAAATAAAATTCTATTAAAAATTAGTAAATTTAACTATATGTCTTTCAAACATCCACCAACGTTTTGCCTAATAAGGAGGTTTGGTAAAACTTTCGAACTTTCTGAAAAAGGTTCAGTAAAGCCTACCGAACCTTCGGAAAGAGTTTTGGTAATAACTATCAAACCTTCTAAGAATATCTACCCATAATTAGTTCGGTAAGGCCTATCAAATCTTTTGAAAGAGGATCGGTATGGCACATCAAACCCATTGTCGATTTTCTTTGGGATTTTTCTCTTCTTTTGTATCTTTGATATACACTTATTCCATTTTTAGTGTTATGAGTTTTTGAGGATTAAAATATTAAGGCTTGTGGTGATAGGTAGTGAAGTAGTAGGAGAGATATTGAGTTTGAGATGAAGAAAAAAGAGTAGGATGTATTAAGTCAGAGAAGTTTTTGTGTGAGAGTGAAAATATTTTAGAAAGAAATTGTGAGATGTCTCGATTATGTAGGTGGTTTATAATTAGCGGGCTGTCTCGTAATAAATTTCAATATTTTTTCAGAATTTATCAATGCTAAAACGGTTACCAAATGAGTTTTCTGTACCCTATACCCTGTAAGACAACTAACATTTTATGAGCCATTATATTTTTTTAAAAGTAATCTCATCTACATAATTTGTTTAAAAAATAAATTATATATTTTTGGTAACCACCACCAATACTTGAGGAAGATGATAGAAGATAGAATTTTCCTTTTACCAAACATTCCTAAACCAAGTTTTTATCACAGCAAGCCTCCTATACCCGTGACAAGTTTTTCCTCTTACCTATAGATCAGAACTTGGTTGCAAAACTTTTACTCTGTTTCTTCCAGTTGTGTTTGTGATTTCCCATTAGACAAACTATACGTAAGGCTTGGCTTTTGTTTGCTAAGAAGTGAACAAATATGATAACTTTAGTTTTGTCAGCTCCCAAGACTAGTAGATGTTAAAAGAGTATAAATTAATTTTAAGGTACAAGTCCCACAAACTTGACTCTTTTGTAAGGAACTATGGTTCTTGAAATTTTTTTATGATGTAGAAGAGTAAAGGCAGGGGCGGCTGATTCTTTAGATGGATGAGGCTCGTCCTTTAGGCTAATGAGGCGGTCGCCTTAGTCCTCCTTAACATCTATATAATATTTTTAAAAATATAATATTGCAACAAAAATTTAAATTAAAACTAAAAAAATTATGTATTTAATTTATTGTTATTTTACTTGTTAATAACTAATTAAAAATAAACGTTAACTCTTAATTTTTTATTAATTAATATTGTTTCTTTTTTTAATTAATTGAGATGATAAAAGATAATGACTCATATTTATTATTAAAAGCGTATATTTTTACTTTCAATTTTTTTTTATATATACATATTTGTTTTATTTAGAAATAAGTATGCTTACAATTTTAAACTTTTCATTTTACTTCAAAGTTTTACCCAAAGCAATTATTAATATGTTATCAAATCTTATTAATAATATTGTTTATGATACAGTTTAAAAGCAAATTATAATTTTGTTTTACATGATTTGTTCATCATATTATTTTATAACAAAATTCAATTGAATATCTTTATTTATTCATGTTTATTTTTTAAAAATTTTATTTACATTTTTAATTTATCATTAATATTTAGCAAAAAACTGATTTTTTTTTTCTATTTTTATTTTATCTTTTATACTTCAACTTAAAAATATAAAATCAATCCTTATTGTTTTAATATTTGTCTAATTTTATATATTAATTGTATAAGCTCCTCAATATTTTTTTTAGTGCTTAACTAAAAATATATACTTGTTCTTTGTTGTAATGTCTAAATAAATTAAAAATAAAAGTAAATATTTTTATTTAATTATTTTAATATGAAAAATATTTAATGTCCCAATTATATTATTCGTCTTAGGCCTTCGAACCCCTTGAACCGCCCCGAGTTAAGGTATCCGAAAAGCTCATTCTTGTAGAATGTTTGGGATATGTCCTAACAATTCATTAATAGTAATACATGCACTTGTGTTTTGATTTCCCTCCTGATAATTTATCTAGTCAAAGAAATGGAACAAAGGGGATGATTTTGATTCTCTAATTTTATTTGTCTATTGACCTTGTGGGGTACTTTAATACTGATACTTTTTAAAAATTTTTTTTTTTTGAAAATAAGCTAACATAACCTCCTCTCACTAATCTTATTATAATATGGAATAAGAATAGTAAAAGGGGGTAAAGTTAGCCTATTTTCCTTCTTTTTTTTTAACATTCAAAAGGGATTTCACTCAAGACTCAAGAGCTTTTATGCTTGGTGTTTTTGGCACGCTACTTGGTTCTATTCACGGAATTCATCTCCATCTACAACACGGCAATGAAGGTGGTATTCATTGGGAGCTCTCTAGCAATTGTGTGGTGCATGCGGATGCATCCATTGATTAGACGCAGCTATGATAAAAATCTTGATACATTTCGTCATCATTTTCTTGTTGGTGCTTGTTTTATACTGGCGCTTATTGTCCATGAGAAATTCACATTTAAGGAGGTGATGATACAATTAATATTGTTTTATTTATGTATTGACTATTATGGTTATTATTAACTCTACTTGTGTTATGCTTCAATTCTTGTTTGGTTTGTAAAGAAGTGTTAGACACAAATTTTCCCAAATGTTTGAATTTGTGGGTAGATTTAATAATTTATTCCTACTATTTAACACTCTACTCAAGTGTGGGCTACTTTGTAGTTGTGAAAGCCCATCACTCGAACTTTCCACAAGAGTGGATTTCCTTGTATAAAATACAAGATTATTAACTTGAAAATTTTAATTAATTTTGGAGGTTGTCACAAGCATTCGATCTAGAGTTTTGCTACTCTGATATCATAAAGAATTGTTAGATACCAATTCTCTCAAAAACTTGAGCTTGTGGGAGGTTGGCTTAACAATTCATTGATACTCCTTGAAAGGATTGATTCTACAATTTGTGCCGGTATGGTTTAACTTTGGTGACTCTGTTCCAAAATTTTCATCTGATACTGCTTTGGTGCTTGATTTCTTGCAGCTCTATGTGAATTCCTGTGAAAAAGTTTGATTTGTTCAACTATATGTGAACTGCTTGCAATTGTTTTGCTCTATTGGTCTTATTGAAGTGAAAAATGAAATTTGCTGCTATTTAGTAGTCATATTAGGCTTTAGGTGCCTCTCTTTGATCCATTTGTTGTTGATTGTGTGTCTTTTGGTTTGATTATTATCTGGGGGATCAAAGAAGATTTTTCCCTCATTGTTCTGAAGATTGTAGGTGCCTAGTATACATCATACATGACTATGTGGCTGTCTTTCTTTCCAAAGTCTCATATGCGTCAATGTAACAAGAGAGAAGATACATGTAGCAACTGAACTCATAAGTCTGAAGATTTATTCACTGCTGATCCTAGCTTGTGTAGTTCCATGCTGTCTAGGACTTCAAAAATATAATTAAAAAAACATGCCAAGGTCCCTCACTTATTTGAAAAATGACACTTAGGTTTTATACTTAATTATTGTAACATTTTAATTCTATTATTATTAAAAAGTTACAGCAAAATGACAGTTATTTTTTTAAAAAAACTGCATTAGATAGAAACTGTTTTAACTTGAATAAGCTGTAACCTGTAACTGAAAAAATTGAAGAAAAATTAAATAAAAAAAAATAATCATTTGTTTTTGTGCAATCACTTTTTATTAATAGAATTAAATTTTACCCAAAAACTAAGTACAGGACTTAAGTGTATAAATATGGTACTCACTCCCAAATTTAGTTTGTCTTTCACTTTATATCCCCTTGTTGATACTTTGACCCTTGCCCCAGAGATATTACCCATCTTGTGCTTCTTTTCTGATAGGTCCGGCTGTATTTTCCTAGCTTGCATGTGTAAATTTTTAGGTATTTAATGAAAATAAATTTTCCCTAGTCAGTATGTATGTTCAAATATGAATTTTGTAATGTTGTTTACTGATCAGAGGAGGCTTCCATAGTCATTATTCTATTATTTGAACAGTAAATATTGCCTCTTACTGTTGTTAAGCTGATATGATATATTGTTCTTATCTGTACATGAATCTGTTGCAGATCTTCTGGACTTTTTCCATATATTTGGAGGCAGTTGCAATTCTTCCCCAGTTAGTTTTGCTACAACGAAGTGGTAATGTGGACAACTTGACTGGTCAATATGTGATTTTCCTTGGGTAAGTGTTTTACCATTGGGTATAAACTGTGCTCGATTTCTGTTAGATGTTATTAAAATGATTTTGGCTCGTCTCTCTATAGTATTAGCATTTGGGAAAGTTTTTGAGCAAGACACCATGGCGTATAGAGTGAATAGTCCAGTTTTCATACCCTGCAATCCTCGATTGTTAAGTGTTGAGCCTAAAAGATATATTGGTGACCAACACACACTAACTTAATTTCTATACATGTAACGTTATTAGTTTAAGAGATCAACAAGGTCTTGCTTTAAGTAATGATCGAATACTTCATTTTGCCTTTTTTCTAGTGTTTATTATTCACCCACATTTAGTAGATCAGAGTAGTCAACAGTGTTCCTCATGTGTAAAGTGTGTGTAACTAATTTACCTTGCTTTATTGGCATATTATTATAGATAAACCCTACTTTGGAAGTTCTACGTTGTATTGTGTTATGATTTGCATGATAAAAAGTTTTCAATGTTCTTGGAAATTTCAACCGATGGTATGATATCATGATCTAATGTAAGTTGGAAGATGGACTATCATTTTGTTTCATGATACATGAATAGAAACAATCAGGCACCTGACAGTGGGTATACCCCAGTTACACAGCCATGTACGTACCCAATCTTGGGTACTAGATCAGCCCTTATGCATGAAATCCTCTAGGGACATGATCATATGGACACAACAAATAAAGGATATACCTGAATGCATGTGAGTATAATTCTCAATGGGTACCTGAAGAATATGCAAATTTTAAGGTATTAAGTAGGACTTTGTATTTTTCTGTCATTAAGAGACACCACCTGAGAAATTGTTACATCATAAATAAGGAAATACATACAGAAAAAGAAAAGGAAGAAAAGAAAAGCTATTAATGCATACATACAGAAAAAGAAAAGGAAGAAAAGAAAAGCTATTAATGCATGCAACAACTCTAGCGATTTGCTTGAACTGGTGTACTAGATCAACATTTAGGGGTTGATGTACTCAAGAGTGTAAATTTTACTAAGAATAATCACATTCTTTTTACACATCCATCCTTAATGCTCCTTTGATCGAAACAGAAAATATATAAGGTTATATTCCTTAAGAAAATGAAGGTATCTTATGCTTTAGGAAATATGAAGGGGGGAGAAATCTTCAAAGCTTCTGGTAGTTTAGCTTGTTCTCTGTATTTGTGCGTTCAAGCGTGCAAGGGAATGTTTGAGAAGCTCTATCTATCTACCTTCATGGAAGATGGGGTTTATGTCTTGTATGAAAGCAATTAGATTTAACAAGTAGCTATTCCTTTTAACAAGTAGCTATTTCTCTAATTTTGTCAATATATAGGCTGTTGATTCTTATCTTGTATCCTATTATAATAACGTTTGAATAAGTGCTTGGAGTCAATTGGCCAGCATGCCCTTTTCATTCTAAATTCTTGGTGAATAATCTTACAGATCACCTTTTTCTTTTTTTCAGAGCCTATCGTGCTTTCTATATCCTCAACTGGATTTATCGCTATATAACAGAGCTGCATTTCAGTCGATGGATTGGTAAATTATTCCAAAACCATCAGGAGCAGCTTTCTTTTTTTATATCTTCCCCTCAGCTTTCTTTAACTGTCTACTTATATGTTATAACGATGGTTCTCTTTTTCTTTTTTCCTCCTTGAAATTTTGCAGCTGCTATCTCTGGTTTGGTTCAGACAGCTTTATATGCAGATTTCTTCTACTACTATTTTATCAGGTAGGCGCCTTAGTGCTAATGATTCAAATTTTTGGTTCTCACACATTTAGAGCATTGCATTAACAAGTGAAGTTGTATGTTTCGCAGCTGGAAAAACAACGCAAAACTTCAACTTCCAGCTTGATCCCATATGTCCCATTCAAATAATTTGAGGCTTTTTTACATGATCTTTGGGATCTCATGGTAAAGCCGGGATAATTTTCGCAAGGAGTGACATTATTGCAGCTCTTTATATCAGGAATTCAGGATAGGGTGGCCAAACCATCTGTTTCAGTGTAGAAAAGTTTCTCGAGTTTTTGGTAGGGCTGAGCCATCTGATGGCACTTCAGATTATAGCTTTTCAGTTAAAATAGCCTTAACATCACTTGTAAGTGTAAAGACATTGCAACTAGGAAACTGCAATTTGGATAAGCATCATACAAGATTGTTCAGCTTAGATACAGTTAATTGTTTAAATGTAAGAGTATGATACACTTTAATCAAATTACATGGATGTAGTTACCATGTTCAGTTGGTTGACTTGGTTTTATCAGAATTTCCGTAGACAAAGCCATATTTAAGTTTTTTGTTTTTGTTAAAGGGAATTTGTATGACAATTTGATCTACCAAGTGGTGTTAAATAGGCTGGCTCGCCCACCCAGCACAATAACAAGAGTCCTATTGTGCTAGTTTGCCTGCCCTGGCCCATTTAAGATATAGGGTGAATCACTCTGGCCGTTAAGATGTGGATTGGCTTAAAAGTTATTTTTTTCCTTCCTCAAATTTCGACCATTTTTAGAAAGCCCATTAAATATTTCTTGGCCATCAGCTTATCAAACCTCTTTTTTTTTATGATTTATGCATTTGGAACTGACATCTAAACAGTGGTGCAAATTTGGAACTTATTCATGCTTACGAAAAAATGAAGAAAAGATACAACATTTATGAAAATACTTTACATTAGTAGTGAATAAAGCATTACTATGTAATGTATAATTCTCAATTAGATTGACATTTATTCATACTATCTATCATTTGCACCTATTGATATATAATTAAATACATCCCAATTAAAGACATATATTAAAAATAATTATCAAAACTTTTTACGATTAATATCAAAACTTTATAAGCATCACATTATGCGATTTATACATGTCCATGGAAAAAAATAAGTCATATGATTTTGCCTAACATGTCTTGGATCCAAAATTATTATGTCTAATCAGTATCTATATTTACAAATAACTTCGCATCATCTTCAATATCACTAAATAATGCTTGCTTGTTTGCTACTCCATCTCTAAAGAAAGTATCATATCATTATTTTTCACACATACAATATTCAAATATATCTCTAATAAACATGCCTTTTAAACTATTCAATATTACCATCTATATTAAAATCATACTTAGAAGGTACAGTAAATAAAGGAGGATTAAATATATGTGTGTAAGGATAGTAAACATTGGAAAATGACTTTTACATGTTTTTCACCTTTCTAAAATTTGAAAAAAAATCATTTTCTTGCAAAAAAATCTCCTAGTATAGTCATACCATTAGACAAATATATACTCAACTCAAATCAATTAGATAAAATTTCACCAATAGATTTTTTTTCTTCAAGCCTTACAAATTTTAGGTGTAGAAAGTTTGGCAAAAGAAGTAACACTTCTTAAAGAAATATGAGACTCAAACTTCGATCGATAAATTTCATAAGTATTATAGAACAATTTTGTAATTTTATTATGAGTCCAAATTAATTGAATTTGAAATTTTGATTAAATGCTCTAATATCAGATACACGATTTTTTCGTTTGAGTCTTAGATCGAAGCATGCAGTTGATGAATAATAACCTGATTGACATTGGGTTAGCAATATCGATCTTACAGATAGTTTTATTTTTTATTTGTAAAATTTTTGTAAGTGCATGAATCATTTTATAAAAAATGACAAGTATACTCCCAAGGTCGATATCATAAATAAATATATGTGGTTTTTAATTTATTATTCAAATTTTTAAAAATTAAATTAAATTTTAAACATCCTGTCACGATATTTTGATTTTTGTTTCTTAATCTAATGACATAAAAAAATAAACATAGATATGAATTCAATAAACAATAATGTAAATTTTTATCATTCATAACAGTGAAGTATTTATGGATAAAATAATTTAGTTAATTATGATTGCTCATATTATTTAGGTTATTAAATATATAAATTGATATTTGTTGATTTTCTCTTTTTGGTATGAAATTGTTCTTAGGTAAGGTCCAAATTCTTTTGTTTAATATTAATTAACTAATATCTTTAGTTGGGGCATATTAACTAAATAAGTATTAAGTTTCATCTTTATTTCTAAGAAAATAGCAAATCATCTAATCATAGTTTTAGGCAAAGTCAGTTAATTAGACTTTATTCAAAGTGTTTAAATTAAACTTAAGAAATTAATTATTTAAGTACTAACTCTCAAGTTTTAAAACTATTACTGAAAATATGTTGTCAATAAATTTTCAAATAATAATTCTTATAAATTTTTTTGAAATAGAGCCTCACTTTAACTATCAAGCGATTGTACTAACAAATAAAAGAGTACTATTCTAAATTAGACCGGATAATTAAACCTAAGAATCTAGTTTTTAGATTTAAATTTCTAATGAAAAATAATGTATGTCTCTCTAACATCCTTAATATAAAATCTTGAATAAAAATAAAATCAATTTGTTTTATAGAAATATTTTACCTATTTAATATTTCACAAACATAACAACGTTATTATTATATGATATTTATAAACAATCAATCATGTTAAATTTAATCATAAATAGATTAAACATAGCATATAAGAATAAAACATAAAAAATAACTATAAAGAATTCATTTTAAAATTATACCCCAAAAGAATCTTTACAGAACTTTAATATTAATTCTATTGTTGGGAAACCTCCCAACGAATTTGTATTTTCATTTATTGAATCAAAAATTAGAAATCTATAAAAATATAACTAGTTCTTCTCAATAAGAGAAGTTTGTGATTTCTGTGATTTTGAGGGATTTTAGGGGTGATTTTTACAACGGGGGAGATGGGTATTGGCATGCGCGGGATAGGCCAAAAAAGTGAGAAAATATCTCAAAAACTAATTTTGGACACGTTTTGACAGACTGGTACATGTGTGGGAGGTGAGATTTGTGACAGATGGGCGTTGGCATGCACAGGATAGGCGTTGGCATGTGCTGGGGTGTGCAGGCGTGTTCTAGTTATGCGCACGTGCGTGCTGACTGTATGCGTAGGACTCTACATTTTTGACATTTTTTACCGTTTCGATCCATTTTGTCCAATTTTTTTTTACTTTTACTAATTTTTTTCTCAACATATTTGTTATGTGTTACCTCTAGTATTTTTCTTTTCTTCGAGTTTTTAAGTTATTTTTGAACAAAAATACATGTAAAATAATAAAAATACCCGTGATTTTGAAAAGATAAATTTATATAAAAATATGATAAAATCGTACAAATACAAATCTATTTAATGAATTAAAATATATTAAATTATGAAAATTTTAGTATTTTTTAAGCACTCATCACTATCTCCAACCAACTTCTTGCTAATCCCTTAGCAAGAGAAGCAGTAAAAAGTAAAATAAAAACTAAAAATTAAACTATCATAAATCACTTTCGTGGATTAACAAGGTTGCATTTAGCATATGAAATAAGCTATTAAAACCACAAACATTGAACTAAATAAAACAAAAAAATAAAATAATAGAACAAGTAAACTAACAAAGTAAAATAAAACACAAAAAAATTGTATGCTTAAAATTTCATTTAAGTTTTATAATTAGAACATTTAAGCATAGATTATTCTAATTTCTTAAACACTCATTATTCACTACAATAATTAGTTGAAAATCATTTTCATATTTCATATAAAAAATGTATCAATTTAATTTCACCCAACTTAATGTCAAGAACTGAATTCGCTTTAACTCTATTCCTCACAAGTCAATCCTCTCAAAAATACTGAATCTTATAGGTTCAAACACTCATACTAATTTATATGAGAAAAAGTTGATATATAGAAATGAACTAATATGTTCACATATATAAATCAAATGTAAGGATTTATAAAATATTATACATTATTTTCATGCATCAATCAAATTCATCAAATAAAAATATCAAATAATATGCCTTTTAGAAAATGTAGAAAAATGCAATGACTTTTTTGGGTCACAGTATATAGATTATACTATATATTTTTTAAGAGATTTTTAACATATTTTTTTTAGAGAATGAACTCATGTACAAATTGTACATTTTTGTAGGATTTTGGTGAGTAATTAATTTTGTGGCTTTACTTTTTGATTTTGTTATATTGAACCACATATATGTCTCTTTTTGGTAGAAGTCATGCATGAATGAGATAAAGACATATCAATTTCTACTTAAATAATTTAATTTAAGTAAATGAAAAATAAATATACGACATTATATTAAGATGAGAAAATTCATACATTCAATGCTAATACCTATAGAGATTATCTAAAAAATTGAATAAATAAGAAATGTGTTTGGAGTAGAAAAAATAGATTTCACTCAGAATGAAGAAAAATAGACTCAAATTATATCTCATAAGGGTAGTCTCCACTATTTGATTCCTAAACATCGATTTTGAGTTTAATATAATTTTCACACTTTATCAAGAAATACTAGTCATGACAAAAACTAAATAATTTTCATATACCCCATGATACGTTTTCAAAAATTAATCTAACGGTACAAAAGACTTAACTATTTACTTAAATTTGATTTAAAAAATTGATAATTTTTTGTGAGAAATTTTTTAAAACTAATCCTAACATTCTAAAAATTACTAAACCACATAAAGAAAATAAAATCAAACACGATAAAAATGAAAACGTGAACATAATTTTTTTTTAAATTGTTAAAGTTTTTGAAATTAAGCATGGTAACTTTTTAGCACCCCCAACCTAGAAATTATATTATTCTCAATGTAACAATTTTAAATTAAAAATAAAGAGAAAAGTGACCTATATTTCCTGATAATGTGCAAGTAGTGATGGAGAAATGCAGGTGTATCTATCATGTTCATCATTAAAGTTCACATAGATAGATCGTTGTGAACTTCTAATATATCAACAATTATTTTTAGTTTTAACAATTCTAAAATTATTCACATGTAATTAAACTAAAATAAACAAAACAAATTAAATAAATAAAATAAATAATTTTTTTTATCTAAAATGATGGGTTGCCTCCCATCCAGTGCTTAGTAAAACATATTAGCAAAATGTAACTTGGAGGATTTTATTTTAAGTAAACTCAATGTCCTTACATCATTGAGTCAATCAACCCTACAGGTAGGACTAGGTTGTCTACCTATAATTTTTAGGTCATGCCCTATAAATTTTCAAAATTTTATTTACTTAAAATTAAAGTTATGATTATAAGTTTTAGATAACCGACTTTTAGGTGCTAATCAAATAACTAAGGCATTAAAACATAGTTGTACCTAGATCTAACAAAATAACTATTTTCTTTTTTCACAGATTGTGATTAAAACTTTAAAATTTTGAAGATAGCTTCAAAAACTTTTTTTTATTTATTTTTAACTAATCTAACATAAGTATTAAAATAACTACCGAACAATGAAACAAAAATTAAGTAAAAGAAACAAATAAAAGCAAATAATATAAGAAAAATAAACAAATAAAAGTAAAATAAAAATAAAGTTAGTAAAATAAAGAAAAAAATAAAAATAAAATAACTATACAGATTTTACAATATATATAATACAAACAATTTTTATACAAATTTTGATACATATAATTATACATACTTAAACTATACATATTTATAATACAATCATCTATCATATAATAAAAACACATTTTTTTACAAATAAATATACATAATTAAATTATACAAAATAAATATTTATAATATACTCTGTCTAATATATAATACAAACATATTTTTATACAAATAAATATATATGATTAAATTATACATAATATAATACACTCTATTTAATATATAATATAAACTCATTTTTATACATGTTATATCATCCAATATTTATAAGTTAGTACACATAAATATTATATAATAAATAAAAATGAATAAACTAAAATTAATACAATCTAAAGAAGTTAATCATTATCAAATTAATAATTAAAATCTAAGTTAAAAATTAAGTTAATTTTTTTTATTAAAATTAAAATTTAAAGTTAAAAATTAATTAATATTTTGTTAATAATATAATAACTATTAACCAAGAGTATTTACAAGAAATAACGGTGGACAAAACCTCTTTAAAAGTCATTATTTTAAAGAGAACATCATTCCTAAAAAAAGATTAATGGCGTAAATATACCAAGAACTAGTTTTCTAAACATAACTCATTTAGATATTTACTTTTCATAACATTACACAATTATTTTTATTAAAATAAATTTAAAAATTAAAATTTAAAATTTTTTCTTTTTAATTTTTTTAGAAAAAAAATAATTAAATAAATTAAAGTTTAAATTATTATTTTTTTTAAATTTAAAATTTATGATTTACTTTTCATTTAGATTTTTTTATATTAAATTTCAATTTTTTGATTTACTATTTATTTAAATTTTAAAATTTAATAGTTAAATTAAATTAATTTAAATTTAAGATTTATTATTATTTTTATGAATAATAAATCACAAAGATTTATTCAAAAAAAATTATTCTTTTTATTTTTTTAATTTTCAATTTAAATTTTAGTTTTCAATTTTCAATTTTAAATTATAAATTTTTTTATTTGATTTTTTTAAAAGCTAAAAAATATCAAAATTATTTATAACACAAAATTTTTCAAAATTTTGATAAATAATTTAAAAACGTTATTCATTCACCAACAACAATGCCAAAAACTTGATAAATCAAAATCAAGTCCCCAACAACGGCGCCAAAAATTTGATGGTTACAATTAAATACTCAACAAGGACGCCAAAAACTTGATTAATAACAACAAAACCAACATCGTTTTAGCAATATCGATCTTGCCTATAGTTTTATTTTTTATTTGTAAAATTCTCGCAAGTGCACGAATCATTTTATAGAAAATGGTAATTATTTTCTAAAGATCGATATAAGGAATAAATATATATAGTTTTAAATTTTTTATTCAAATTTTTCTAAAAAAATTTAAATACTAAACATCATTTCACGATATTTTGATTTTTGTTTACTAATCTAATGACAAAAAAAACATAGATATGTATTCAATAAACAATAATGTAAATTTTTATTATTTATAATGATGAAGTATTTATGGACATAATAATTAAGTTAAATATACTTGCTCATGTTATTTAGGTTATTAAAAATATAAACTTATATTTGTTGATTTTCTCTTTTTTGTATGAAATTGTCTTTAAGTAGGGTCCAAATTTTTTTGTTTAATATTAATTAATTAATATCAAACCATCTAATCACAAACATATTAATATGAAATTGTCTTTAAGTGAGGCTTATTAACTAAATAAGTATTAAGTTTCACCTTTATTTATAAGAAAGTAGCAAACCATCTAATCACAACTTTAAGCAAAGTTAGTTAATTAGAATTTATTTAAGTTTTTCAAATTAAACCTAAGAAATTAATTATATGAATACTAACTTTCAAGTTTTAAAACCATTACTGAAAATATGTTGTTAATAAATTTTTGAATAATAGTTCTTATAATTTTTTTTAAAATAGAGCCCCATTTTAATTATCGAGTGATTGTACCAACAAATGGAAAAATACTACTCTAAATTAGACGGGAGAATTAAACCTAAGAATCTAGTTTTTAGATTTAAGTTTGTAATGAAAAAATAATATATTTCTCTCTAACATTCTTAATATAAAATTTTGAATAAAAACAAAATTAATTTATTTTATAGAAATGTTTTACCTATTTAATATTTTTCAAGCATAACAACGTTATTATTATATCATATATATAAACAACCAGTTATGTTAAATTTAATCATAAAAAAATTAAACATAATATATAAGAATAAAACATAAAAAAATAACTATAAAGAATTCATTTTAAAATTATACTTCAAAAGAATATGTATAGAACTTTGATGTTAGTTCTATTGTTGGAAAACCTCTAAATGAATTTTTATTTCTGTTTATTGAATCAAAAACAAGAAATCTACAAAACCATAACTAGTTCTTCTCAAAAAGAGAAGAACTTTAAAACTAAAAAAAAACTATTAAAAAATAAAGCTTTCTAGAGAAAGAAAGAGAGATATGTTTGTGATTTTTAAGATTTTGAAGGATTTGAGGGATTTTGAAGGATTTTAGAGGTGATTTTCACAATGGGAATATAGTCCTTTTATAGATGAAGAAAAAACAAAAAAAAGTGAAAAATATCTTAAAAATTGATTTTGGACCCGTTTGAACAGGTTTGCATGCGTGTCAAGGGCGAGATTTATTGCAGACGGGAATTGGCACGCACAAAACTCGGCACGGGTGTGTGCTGGCTGTACACGCACATGGGACTTAACATTTTTGACATTTTCAATCGTTTTGATCCATTTTGTCCAATTTTTTCATTTTTTTCTCAACATATTTGTGATGTATTGACTCTAGTATTTTTCTTCGAGTCTTTAAGTTATTTTTGAACGAAAATACCTATAAAATAATAAAAATACATGTAATTCTGAAAAGAAAAATTTATATTAAAATGTGATAAAATCATACAAATATAAATCTATTTAATCAATTAAAGTACATTAAATAATGATAATTTTAATACTTTTAAAACACACATCAACGGTCCAAATGAAAATAGAGAAATTAACTCTCGATATTTCTTGAACTTTAATTCCATTTAGGCAAATAATGGCTTATAACTACAGTGAACTTGGTGTGTATGGGTTTTAAAACATAGTAGTCCGTAGTAGGGAACCATAGGTGGTGATAGTTATTCATTTGCAAGTTTTTGTTAACTATTAAATGTAAGTAGATTCCACCTTTCCAATTAGAAGTTGAGAAGTTGGGTTGTAGTTTGTAGTTTTTTTTATTTTGTTTAATTCGATGGATTCTACCTTCGAGTTTTATTTTAATTTCAAGATGAAATAATATAAGGTGGGGTTAGTGACACACCATTTTTGTTGATTTCACGTTATATTTAATATAAATTCCTAAAATTGATAAAAATATCATTTTATTTTTAATAAATTTTTCCTATACCAATTAAATTACTTTTGTGGATATTTTTGTTAATTTTTAAAATTTACATAAAATATGGAATCAACAAAAAAAAGTGATGTGATCATAATCATACCTAATAATATATGTCTATGTTATATTTTTTAGTAATACACTACTACAAAACATGCATACGGACTCGGTTTTTAACCGTGATCGTAGGTCTATGGCCACGGTTATAAGAACCGAGGCCTAAGTGAGAGAGACCATAGATAATGACCTATGACCTCGGTTTTTAATCGAGGCCATAGGATGTATCTTTGACCTCGGTTATTAGATAACCGAGGCCATATCGTGTATCTATGGCCTCGGTTATTAGATAATCGAGGTCATAGATACACCATATGGCCTCGGTTTTCTAATAACCGAGGTCATAAGGTATACATAAATTAAAAAAATACATTAATTAATAATTACAATATTAAAAATTAATATAAATTACAATAAATTTATTAATTCAAATATTAAAAATCATATTATATTAAAATTAAAAGTATAATTACATTTGAGAGTTTATTATACACAAAAAAACTTAGCATTACAAACTAACTTTTTAGTGTAAATTACAAACATGAAAAAAAAACTTAGTGTTAATTATCAACACTAGTGTGTGCACAAGACAAAGACACCATCGACAACACCAAATGGACCAAGAAGACTAACATGCAAGACACAGACCAAAGACAACGGCCATCAACAACACCATCTCACCAACAACGCCATCAATAACACCATTGACAAGTGGCCACCAAGACTCGCACACAGAGACGGCCTTGGCCTTCTAATAAATAAGAACACTAGTAAATAGCAGGGAGATTTAAATCAATTTAATAACAATAATCAAGTGTTTTAATGCTTACCAAAGACTTGATGCAAAGAAGGCACTTATTGGTATTACACATGTTGCATATCTGTCATGAGAAAAATTATTTTAAAAATTTGAGATTGCACATCAAGGAAAAAACTAAAAACAAACATAAAAGCCAAGGGAGGATCACAATAAGAGAAAAAAAATCTATCACTCACATTTCAAAAGTCATTTTGACTAGTGTTACAAGCTGTAGGTTGAAAACAAAAATGTTTGAAAACAAAAAATGAAAAACAAACATTTCATCTTAAGACAACTCAACAATATAACACTACCTTGTATTTAACATAGGAAACCTCAAATGAAGACTACAATAGCAGCATACATAACAGAAGCTGAAACCTAGCAAGAAGAAAAGCACAACCCTTTTGTTATAAAATAAAAGACATGAGTACAATTAGCAGGATAGAGCACCAGGGCATGATTCATAATTTTATACTTTGGTAACATGTTGAATGATGTTGCCCATTGGCTAATGCTTTTTCCTTAACGCATACGCCGGTAAAAGGTGGCCATCACTTGACTTTCTATTAATATTTTATTTTAAAACAATAGACGCAACCAAATTAACAATCTTGTGAAGTAAAGGTTATAAAGAGATATGAGGATTTTTCTGCATAAACTTGATTAAATAAAACGAAAGTATGATAAGAGAAAATACCAACATTATAGGGAAATTCTTTGCTCTGTATTAAGTCTGCAAGAGTAGCCTCCCCTTCAAACCTCCATATTAGCCAATATTCACCTTTCTTTGAAGAAGTCTAAAACCAATTTTAAAGAAAATATTACAAATTGGGATTAGTTTAAATTGTGGAATTGAATTAAGCAACGGAGAAAAACAATCAGCTTCTAATACAAGAATACCCTTAAATGATATCATACTAGTAGTTATAACAGAAAAACACCGTATTCTGAAGCTCTTTTCAACACAAGGTCATCATCCTTATGAAAACAACAAAATTCATAAACATAAAGAAACAATTCAAGCCCTCTTTGTCTTTTCTATATCCCCACTAAATTGGAACAACTTACTCACCACCAACGTAGCACACGGCACCAACAGTAGCTTTACCAACACCAAGACTTACACCAACACTAGCGCCGGCGATAACAAGCACAAAGACCAAGACTAACGCGCTTAACTCGGCGCATCGCTTGACTGCGCGCGGCCGCCAACGCAGCCGCACACGGCACTAGCGCACCACACCAACACCAACGCGAGCGGCCATGTGCATGACCACACTGCAACCGGGCAAAGACAACAGGTGCGCCTACGCACCACACCAAAGACACCACACGGGGTCAACAACTAGTATCCAATGTCCAACGACTAACGTCCAGCGTCCAGCGACCAGGGACCAACGAAAATGAACAACGACCAAGTGGACAGCGAACCAACGAACAATGACCCATCGAAATCGACCACCAACTAGTGAGCTGGGAAGATGAGGAGGAAGAAGAAGAGACAAGAAGAGGAGGAGGAAGAAGAAGAAGTTAGAGAGACGAGAAGAGGAGGAATAATCATGCGAGGGGAAGAGGAAGAATCGGATGCCGAAAAATGAAATTTTAGATCCGAGAGAAGAAGGATCGAAGGAAGGAAGAAGGAAGAAGGAAGAAAAAAGAAAAAGAGAGAATTAAAGGGTGGGTGTGGGATCAAAAGGAAAAAGAGAGAGAGAAGGAAAGGAAAGGAAGGAAGGAAGGAAAGGAAAGGAAGGAAGGAAAGAAAGAAAAGAAGGAAAGAAAGAAAGGAAAGAAGGAAGGAAAGGAAAAATGAAAAAAAATACAAAAAATACAAAAAAAAAAAAAAATGAAAAAAACAAAAAAAAACGAAAAATAATGAAAAAAAATACAAAAAAAATAACATAACTTATGGTCACGGTTATTAATAAAAACCTAGGCCATAAACATATCTTATAGCCTCGGTTTTTATTAAACCGTGACCAAAACTCTATGAACTCGATTTTTATAAAACCGAGGTCATAGGTCTGAGACTATATGTCAGTTTTGTAGCAGTGATATAAACAACATAAGGGTAAATAAGTGAGTTATATATGAATTTTACTGTTATTATTATAATTAGTTTGCAGTTTAGATTTGTTAAGTGAAGTTTACATAAAGATGCAGATTATAAATGTTATAAACCATGCTAAGAGCAGTCTCTTTAATGGTTTTTGCCCAAGGATGCACCAGCAAAAACGTGTTTGTACTTGTATTTTGTTTGTGATTCGGCAACTCAAAAACGTGTTTGTACTTGTATTTTGTTTGTGATTCGGCAACTCAAAAACGTGTTTGTGCTTGTCTTTTATTTGTGACTCGACAACTGTACGTTTGTCTGGCAGAGTTGCAGGTATGAATGTATTTGATTTGGTTTTATGCTGCGTGAATAATTTTAAGATTGGACGTAGGACTAGACATTTCTATTATAAGCAGTTGAATCTAGTGGACAATACAAGTTAAATTTAAATCGATATTATCTATTTATATCTATACTATATATAACATACTTTGGTATTTATATTTTATTAAATTAATGCACATGTCAAACACAATTTTAAAATTTAAAGTGATTAATTAACGATACTTATCATAGTAATTTTATATTTGCATATGTAATTTTCGTTAAAGAGTTTTCACATGAATCTCTAATTAACTCAAAATATGTGTTTCGTGCTAAAGTTTTTCACATAAAAAATTTATTCTTTTTTGTTCTAAATATGTGATTGAAATTAACAAAAACATGAATAAAAAGAAATATAGTAATTCACGTGGAAGTAACCTATTTTTAACTAGTTTGATAAAATATATATTTTTGAATATTTTATAATTATTTTTATTATTTAAATTCGTGCATTAATTTAAACAAATTTAAAGTTAAAAAAAATCAATTTTTTTCTTAAATAGATTCACTTTTGTTAAATTGATCGGTCTTTTCTAATTAATAACAACCCATTTCAAAACTGATAGTTTTTATACCAAATTAAATAATAAAAAGACCAAAAATGACCATATCGAGCAATCGTTGGCAACCCTACCGAGCTCTAACGATCTCATCGGTGCTCCAACAACCACCGTTGACAACCCATCGGAGTTCTAATAGATGTAATATATTATTTACAAAGATATAGGTGAAAGTAATATGTTACATTCGATGTATCACAGTGACCATAGTGGATGTAACAAGTTATATACAAAGATACATCTGGATGTAACATATTACATATGTTAGGTTGTTGGGACTATGATGAATGTAACAAATTACATACAAAGATACATATAATTTAGACATCTTATGATTTGTTAGGATTATGGCCGTAGAAAACCAAAATAGATTGGTCAAGAGGTGGTTGCTTCAAAGCTGCCCTTTTATCCACTTCAAACGAGTTTGATTCAACAACTAATGCACCATAAAAGAATCTACCAAGTGAAAAGTTGTTTGTTGATTGGTAATCTTGCGTAGGAACATTGTGATACCCTAAGTTAGCTATTTTTCTTTTTCTTTTCTAGCTAGATTATCTCATTTTTCACATCGGCAACCTAGAGTTGTATAAGAAAATTTATATTTAAAAGAGGTGAGAGAGACCTTGACGTTCGTCGATAATGGGCAGTATAATCGCTAGTAACAACAAATAAATAAGGGGAGAGTGAGAGAGAGAGAAACCTGAGCTGAGATCAGAGTCAGAGAAATGTTAGGCAGATCTTTTTTTGGGCATACTAAACCTTTTGAAACAATAAAAGATGAAAAAAATGTAATAATATACTCTCAAAATGAAATTGTCATACTATTTAAAAAAATGATTTAACGTTAAAAAATGATTATAATGTTAAGTATGCTCTTAATTTAGGTTATCATTTTAACCTAGTTAGGTTCGAATCTACTTAATGATTTAAAACTTGGCTTTGAACTTATATTTAATTTTGAAAAAAAAATTAATGTAATTCAATTTGAAAATGTATATGTTGTAATATTCGATTTGAACAAAATGAACCTAAAATTACGTGCTTGGATTAGCTTTACCTACACAAATTTACATTTCTAGTTGTAGGTTATTCACTTCAAGCCATTGTGATCGAAAAACTAGTCAATTTGTGTGACACATGACGGAAACGTGAGTATGTTAATAATATAGAAATACTTAACAAATAAGAAATAAATGAGAAAATTTTAGATAATCATACTCACTCTTTAAGAAGATGTCTTTGTATTTGTATTATAAAACAAAAATAATGAAATTATTATATAGATAAGCGCTCTAGCATATTTAGAATTAGACTAACCTAGTTATATTATTTATCTTTAGAAGAAAATCTATAAATTCTAAAGTATGACTAGTTTAAAAATATTCTTCTATTTAACGAATAAAATGATTTCAAAAGAATGAAGAATTATTAAGAAAATATTAAGAAAAAGAGAAGAAAAAGAAGAAGAAGATAACTTCTTTAATATTTATAAATAAATTCTTTTCTAAGATACTTCGTACAAATAAAGGGATTGACTATATGCACTTAAAAGGTCTCTAAAATAACTCATAAGGTTTATATATGATACTCCAGTTAATAGTATATAAAAAGAAAAAAACTTTAAATAGAATTTTAGGTGGGACATAAGAAACTTAACAATACTAAAAACATTAATTATACTTCTACTACATATTTTAACTTAGTAATAAATATAAATTATTTTTTAATTTTTTCTCACATTATTTTCCTCCACTTATGTAAAAATCATCATCGAGTTTTCTTTAAATCAAGATGATAATACTTATAGTATTCATAGACCTTCAAAATTGGTTCTTCTTGTTGTTCCATTTCCATGAATTTGAGAAAAAATGTTAGTCAAATATTTTTTATATGCTTACCTTTAAAATTAATTTTTTCAATAAATTCTAGAATGATGAAATATGATTATTGAAGATGATTTGACAACTTTTGTTACTTCGACGAATTTTTGGTTGTAATGTTTAGTAAAGACACTTGACTCCTTAACTTAAGAAATATCTACAAGTGTCATGATATATGAATCTTTTTTTTGTAAAAATAATTTTAAGATTTTGGACTAACTCACTTTGCGAATAGATTTTCTCTTTAAGATCTTTCTTTCAAATTTGCATGATGTCTAATATAGGTTTGTTAGCCTAAATATTCTCATTATTTTTGTCTAATATATTGTTTTCTCAATTTTTAAACTTTTGATGAATCTTCTTTTTTTACTGCTAATATTTGATGATATATTGGATCATTTTTTTTCATTTGAGCAAGATTTTGATTTTGAGTTTTTTCATAATCTTTTTAAATAAGAACTTGATTCATACTTTTATTTAATAGTGCCAGTGATGTAATAATTTTATCAAAAAATTGATTCATCTTTTAACAAAATTCTTGAAATTCTTTTTGTGGAAGGCCTTTATTATATTTTATTGGACTCACATGAATCTTGTTTTGATACCACTTGACGCATGACGGAAGCATGAATGCCCCAATAATATGGAAGCACTTAAGAAATAAGAAATATATGAGTAAAGTTTAAGCTAGCCAGACAAGAGGATATCATATTTGTTTTATAAAATAAAAACAAGTAAACTATTATTTAAGCAAATACTTTAACAAATAAAGAATATGATTAGTTAGCTATATTATATATCTTTAGATCAACACTCTACCAATTTTAAAGTAGTAATAACATAAAGATATTCATCTATCTTACGAATGAAATGACTTCAATTTTCAAATAGAAGAAAAAAGAATCATTATTAAAATATTAAGAATAAAAAAAATAAAAAATTTCTTTAATATTTATAGATAGTTCAAAAATCTATGACGTAATTCATAAAATATTTACGCGAAATTTTAATAGTACATAAAAAAAACTTTGAATAAATTCTACTTGTTACATAAAAAGTTTAATAAAACTAATAACATTAATTATATTTTTACTATATATTTTATGTTAGTAAGAAAAATTACTTTTTTATTTTTATTTTATCCTGCATTACTTTTAAATAGTTTGATAGAATCTGCAATTTAATTATCCTCTCAAATCTATCATTTTGTTTTGTCGGTAAAAAAGCAAAAGGTTTCAACTCCTTAAATGTAAGGACGTAATCAATTTTGAAACCTCAATATCATGATTTTGGAAAAGATGAAGTTTATAAAAAAAAATTTGGTAAAGCCTTGTCCCACGTTGTTTTTTTGCAATATTTAAAAGATGTATAAATAGTGAATAGTTGGCTATTGGAATTGTGCCCCAAGGAGTACCCACTTTTGTGTAATGGGAGAAGACCTAGGCAAATGTTATACCACACACGCGCGTGCACCGTCGCCACCGCCATCCATCCAACCGACCGGCCGTGCCGAGTCCGAGTGAGGTGAGGTGGTATTTTATTTTATTTTTTTTGGAAAAATATTTTTTTTACAAGAAAAACTTTTCCACTTAGAAAAATGGTTGTCATATATATATATATATATATATATTCGGAAAAATAATTGTTATTTTCTTTTATCAGAATATGACCGTTAAATGGCCGTTTCTCTTCTTTATTTAGAAAAATGGCCGTTTCTCTTCTTTATTTAGAAAAATAGCCGTTGCTCGTATTTACTCACAAAAATGTATGTTACTCGTCTTTACTCAGAAAATGATCATTACTCTTCATTACTGAGAATGACTATTACGCTCTTAATTCCCAGACATTACCGTTATTATCATAATTGCCACACGATTTCTGAAACCTATAAATAGAGGGCCTCAACTCTCAGTTTCAATACAACAATCTCTGCAAACTCATCTCACTAGAAACAATTCTCTCTGCAATTCTAAGTTATTTTCCAGTTTTCCGAGCAACAAATTTTTCAGATGTAGCATTCCGGTCTTCATTAGTGCAGTGAAGTTCCGAGACAGAGAAAAAAGATTCTGGGCTGTTTTATCCTCGGGACGACGGGACTATGTTTTCTTGCATAAATTTGGATAGAACCACGAAACGTCTTCAAGAGAGTAACCTAGTCCGCGACTCAACCCAAACAGTTCCTTTCAAGTTATCGGTAATATTGTTCCTACACTGTTATTACAAACTTGCTTCAACAGTTTTAAGACGTATTCAATCTGCCATGTCTATTGAAGAAGAAGTTAAAACCCGATAGTACTATTGAAAAATACAAAGCTCGTCTTGTAGTTAAAGGGTATAGGTAAAGGAAAAATGTAGATTTCTTTGATACCTTTTCACCAGTCACACGAATAAATTCCATACGTGTACTTTTTTCTCTTGCTGCTATCCATGATTTAGTAGTACACCAAATGGATGTTAAAACTGCTTTCTTAAATGGTGATTTAGAAGAAGAAATTTATATGGATCAACCTGAAGGTTTTTTTATCCCAGGTCAAGAAAATAAAGTTTGTAAACTAGATAAACCCCTTTATGATCTAAAACAAGCACCTAAGCAATGGCATGAAAAATTTGATAATCTAGTTATCTCACATGGATTCAAAATAAATGAAAGTGACAAATGCATTTATTATAAATTAGAAGATAACATTTTCACTATTATATGTTTATATGTGGATGACATGCTTATTTTTGGGTCAAATATTCATGTTGTGAACAATATGAAAACTTTGTTAAGTGCTAATTTTGATATGAAAGATCTCGGAGAAGCGAGTGTAATCCTTGGTATAAAGATAACTAGGTCTGAAAAAGGAATTTTTCTAGATCAGTCTTACTACATTGAAAAGATCTTAAAGAAATATAATTACTTTAACTGCAAACCTACATGTACTCCTTATGATCCTAGTATAAAGTTGTTCAAGAACACTAGAGATGGTGTTAGACAAACTAAGTATGCGAGCATCATTGGTAGCTTACGTTATGCTACTGATTGCATTAGACCAGACATAGCTTATGTTGTGGGACTACTATATAGGTTTACCAGTAGACCTAGTGTAGAGCATTGGAATACTATTGAAAGGGTTTTGAGATACCTTAAGAGAACTATGTACCTTGGATTACATTATAAAAAGTTTCCCGCTGTTCTAGAAGGATACAACGATGCAGATTGGAACACTTTATCAGAAGACTCCAAAGTAACTAGTGGCTATATTTTTAACATAGCTGGTGGAGATGTTTCCTGGAAGTCTAAGAAACAAACAATATTGGCTCAATCTACAATGGAATCTGAAATGATAGCACTAGCCACTGCTAGTGAAGAAATAGGCTGGCTAAAAAATCTGTTAGCTGAGATCCCTTTATGGGAAAGACCGATACCAATTGTCTTGATCCACAACGATAGTACCGCGGCTATTGCAAAGATTCAAAACCGTTACTACAACGGCAAGAGATGACAAATACGTCATAAGTATAGTACTGTTAGAGAATTTCTCTCTACGGGAGCTGTAAGAGTGGATCATGTACGTTCTGATGAAAATCTGGCAGATCCTTTGACGAAAGGATTACCGAGAGAAAAGGTTTTCAAAACCTCAAAAGGAATGGGATTAATGCCCTTAGAATGAAGAGTCATTTGTGATGGTAACCCAACTTATAGACTGGATATCCCAAGAAATAAGTTCAAAGGGTAATAACAAGTCATGAAGTGATATGAGAGGTATCATGCTATTTTTAAATCCCATTCTATATTGTTAGAAGCATGAAGTCCTGAAGCGATAGAAAAGGATGAGTTAATTATTAAACTCTTAATGAGTTCTATACTCTATGTGGAGTGGAGTACATAGCTACATGAGTAATCTTGATAGACTCACCTATGTGAATGTGGAAGTATGGCCGCTTCCTATGGAAATTTCTTGGGCAAAATTTACTAGAGCGTTCACTACACTGGGATACACATGCATGGCCGTAAAGCACGGGCTTTTCGAACTACACCTTGGAAAGGTTGTGTGTGTGATGATTGTTAGAGATAGAGTTCAAAACTACGAGTTACTCTAGTATATTCTAAAGCATCAACACTATGCAAAGGTTCAAGTTGATAGACACTTTTTTCGCTTATGCACAATCTTATAATTTTAATTGATCGGTTGCTCGATGAAAATTATTTTTATATAAAATTCAAGTGGGGGATTGTTGTAAAAGATGAAGTTTATAAAAAAAAATTTGTAAAGCCTTGTCCCACATTGCTTTTTTATAATATTTAAAAGATGTATAAATAGTGAATAGTTGGCTATTGGGATTGGGCCTCAAAGGGCACCCACTTTTGTAGAAGGGGAGAGGACCTAGGCAAATGTGAAACCACACACACGCGTGCGCCGCTGCCACCGCCGTTCGTCCGACCAAGCCAAGCCGAGTCTGAGTGTGTGTGCGTGTGTGTGAGGTGAGGTGGTATTTTTTTTTTTTTTTTTGGAAAAATATTTTTTTTACAAGAAAAACTTTTCCACTTAGAAAAATGGTTGTCATATATATATATATATATATTTCTTCAGAAAAACAACCGTTATTTTCTTTTATCAGAATATGACCGTTAAATGGCCGTTTCTCTTCTTTATTCAGAAAAATAGTCGCTACTCGTATTTACTCACAAAAATGTATGTTACTCGTCTTTATTCAGAAAATGGCCGTTACTCGTCATTACTCAGAATGACTATTACGCTCTTAATTCCCAGACATTACCGTTATTATCATAATTGCCACACGGTTTCTAAAACCTATAAATAGAGGGCCTCAGCTCTCAGTTTCAATACAACAATCTCTGCAAACTCATCTCACTAGAAACAATTCTCTCTGTAATTCTAAGTTATTTTCCAATTTTCCGAGCAACAAATTTTTCAGGTGTAGCATTCATGTCTTCATTAGTGCAGTGAAGTTCCGAGACAGAGAAAAAATATTCTGGGTTGTTTTATCCTGGGGACGAAGGGACTGTATTTGCTTGCACAAATTTGGGCAGAGCCGCGAAACGTCTTAAAGAGAGCGACCTAGTCTGCGACTCAACCCAAACAGTTCCTTTCAAATTATCGATAATATTATTCCTGTAATGTTATTACAAACTTACTTCAACAATGATATATAGAAACAATTAAAATACTTGAACTAAGCCGATCATTAAGACCTATCATGCAAAAAAATGTTGTGCATAAAGAACTAATGCTAGATTTCTTCAAATTATTTTTCTTATATCCTATCTTTTTTCTCCTTCTAAACATGATCATAATATATTTTTAAAATATTATTATTACTAATGTAGATGAATTTTTAGAAACTTAGATAAAAAAAATTTAAATGACATGTAATAAAAAATATGTATTTAAAATCTCAAACCATCTTAAATTAATTTAATATTTAACTCAATAATTTAATACTCTGATATTTTTAAAATAAAATAATATTTCCCATACATTAATAAAAATTAATTAGATTTTCCAAATAATAAATACAAAACTCAATAAAATGGAGGCAGGGAGGTCGAGCAATACAAAACTAATAAGGAAAAGACTTGCTTTCACAACTAAGGATGTGTTTACAACTTTACCTACAAAGAAAGATAATGAATGAAAAGGAAATCATTCTCATTTTTTCATTTATTTTTTTAAAATATGATAAAAAAGGACACCCACAAATTTTAGAATAAATTCCTCACACCCTTTTATTTCTTACATTGATTCCATTTTAAATTTATGACATGCACTATCAAAATTATCTCTACTTTTAATATTTTATTTTATTTATTATTATTACATTTTAAAAAATATTTAAATAAATTAATATTTTCATTCACATGATTCATTTTTGTTCCAATTTCAAATAATTCACATTACATGTCGGTAAAAGCAACCTTATAATTTGAAGTAAAATGCAGTTATGTATATATTTCCCGACGTTTCAGCAATGTAATAGGAGCCTAAACCAGAAACCAGATAAAAGGTATCTTAAATATTACATCCATTAGACACAGCAATATTTCAAATATCAGAGTTACAGAGCCTCATTAAATTATACATTTATTAGAAACTAGAAACAAACCAAGCCCAAGTCACATTTCAGTACATAAACATCCAAACCCTTAAAATTATAATTTAGAACTTCATGCATTGACCTTAGGAGCCCACCCAGCAATCACGTGTTCCTTTGTGGCCTTGGTTTTCTCGAAAGATTCCCTTGAGAAGAGCAGCTGCAAGTTATGAAATTTGCCATTAGTTAGTAAATTAAAAGAATGACAAAGAGTTGTACAAATTTAATAACTTTAATAAAAAAATATTTTAGTTTCATATTTATTATTTTTAACACTATAAATCTACTACTTTTATAAAAAGATTTTAAAAATTCATTTTATAAAGATAATTGATTTATTTAATCTCATTTATTATTTTACCAATGAAACAAGACAAGTACATTAACTTTACAAAACAAGAGGTAACAAACTTTTACATTTTTCTTTCAAAAAAGAAAAAAAAATCCTTTTCAACTATTATCTTCTACCCATCATAGTGGCAATCACACAAGATAAAAAGGAGTTCAAAAAAACAATTTGTCATTCATTAGAATTTGCTTCAAGGTCTATTATTAAAATACATCTGTCATCAACAAAGCATTACATCCAACGACATTAGTTTCATAGCTCGTCTCCATGTGCCAACTGTAAAAAGTGTGTTAATATGCATAATTTGTTTTAGAAAAATGTTGATTTCAAACTCATCAGATTTTAACACCTCATTTGTATCATTACAAAACAGTTAGGATTGGTAAAAAGGGACATAGCAGATGGTCTAAGAGGGTACATCAGAATACTTAGGTTCTGTACATCCCAATTGCTTACTTTAAAGCTTTAAACACAAAATTCTAATCACATGCAAAATTAGAAGAAACTGTTGTTGATTAGCATGACCAGACAGATTATACATGATGAACAAAAACAATACAAATATACAACATTACAGCTTCTACTTTGAACATAAAACGAAAATTGCTCTTTAGCCATTTGCTTAGTGAAGTAACTTTATGAAATGACCGCTTCGAAATAATGAACTTTTTCATATTTCAAATGCATCTTCTTTAAAAGCAGTTTAGACAATGAAAAAAAAAAGAATTTTGCATTAGGATTGCACTTTATCTTCTTCCGAATTTCAATTATTATCAATTAGGCTCAAATATGTTATCATGTTTCATAAAAGCATTTATTTCAATTGATAGCTTGAGTATTGCTTGTTTCTGTTCTCCTTTTCTATCTATTTCTTTCCCCAGTTCTTATTACTCAAATCCCTAAACCTAATTTCTAATTTCTAATTTCTGCATTATTCTTTCTATTTCTCTCTTAATTCTTATTCAAAATCCACATCACAAAGTCTTAAGAAAAAGCACAAAAACAAGTAACAAACTAATAAACTCGAATGATTCAGAAACAAGGAGAATAAAAAGTTTTTAACTTTGGAAAACTGCTGAAACTAAGCAAAACAAACATCTCATCAGTTGAAAAATTCACAACCATTACAGGTTTAATAGGAGGGTAAAAAGTAACATACTAGGAGTGCAATGCATAACAAATCAATACCTTTTTGTAATTGTTAAAATGGGCAAGTTCTTCAGGGACAGTCCAATTCTTGAAATGAGCAAGAGCCACATCAAGATGGTACAACTTTGGGGCTAAGCTTAAATCAACTGCAGTTACCTTCTCTCCAGCAACATATGGACCCTGATCCACCCCATAAGACATATTAAGCACAGATTTTCAAATAAAAAATGAAATAAAGATTGGGACCCTTATAGAGTGTCATGTGTTAATACATAATGCACATACATGTGCCTTGAGATGCTCATCCAATGCCTTCAATTCATTAAGCAAAGCTTGTTCTGATCCATCATCAGGATTCTTGCTCTTTAGGAATGTCACAAAAGTTGAAAATATCTTTGATCCACTGCAACAAGTGACAAATTTAAGAGAGGAAAAGCGTCTAATCTGAGGAGAATTCTGGAATTTTAAATCAAATCATACATAAAACTACGGCTCCATAATGTTTATAAATTTAGTTTTATTTTTCCATGAAAATAGGACAACGAACAGCAACCAATTAACATGAAGTTATTTAATGGTAAAACACAAAAAATCAGAAGCACAAACAGGGATATGATAATCCATACACTGAAGCGAACTCAGGAGAAGTTTTGAGAGAAGGTTCAGGGTATTTCTCCTCAAGAATCCCAACAATAACGTCAGAATCAGACACCCATTTATCATCAAACTTCACAACAGGAACCTTTCCCTCTGGATTCACGTCCAAAAACCTACAGATCATCATCAATGATCAAAACCCATTTACTCCAACACACCAAATAACGCACCAAAACACAAAAGAGGTGAAATTGACAATTAATTTTTTTTTAAAAGGTATGATATCTCGCGTGAGTATTTGTACGGTGTTAGTTAGAAATAATTCTTGGATTGATACCATTTGGGTTTTTCAGTGAGATTGATGAGGTGTAGCTTGTATGTGATTTTCTTTTCCTCGAAAGTTAGGAGAACCCTTTGGCTAAATGGACCTGGGAAAAAAATTAAATGTGAAACTAACATCAGATTCAATCAAAACAAGTAACAAGTTTGAAAGAAATAGAGAGCAAGACTTTGAACATACAGTCCCCAATAACATCAGGAGCACCAACGGCAGCCTTGACAGCAACCTCCAAAACCATTCTGATATGACTATTAGAATGTCGAAGAAGAATCTGAGCACAATGGGAATATGGGAGCTGGAAGTAGACCAGATGCAAGTCAATAAGGGGTAGAGTCCTTCAAGTGGAGAGCGGATATTTATTATGGTGATATAAAGGTGTCAGTATCGTTAATTTGCCAAAAGAAAGCTCCAGAAAAAGAAAAGAAAAAAAAAATAGCGGGGAAGAGGAAGGGTACACACAAATTTAAAATTACTTTTTTTTTAATCTTAAAATATTTATATATTATAAATTAATTATTTAAAAAATAAAAAATTATTTATTTTTTAAACACTATTTAAATAATTTAAATAAAAAAGTGAATGCAAATTATGATGGTTAAATCCGGAGCTGAGCCTTAGATAATGTATTTTTCTTATATTATTAATTTTTTTTATTATAAAAAAAAAAACATTAACAAGAGGAAAGAACGCTACAACGTTTTACCAACTGATTCATCGACATAATGAAGGATACCAACGGAAAGCTAATAAAAGGCGCTTGGTAATCGAGCAATCTTTTATCACATTTAAAGCGTTTTCACAACTCGAAGTTAAATTGATATTTTTAAAGAAAAAACTAATGATATATAAGTTAAATATCTTATTTTCTTATCAAATCATTAACAAAATTTATTATGTAAATAAAAAAAATATTATCAGATTATAAGGGCTTGAATAATAAAAGGAATTTTTTTTTCCATTCAGATAAAAAATAATTGATTAAGGACAAATTTTTGTTATCTATTATATTTTAATAATTGTTGTAATTCCCGCTTAGTTTTTTATTAAAAATTATTTATTTTATACTTTTAAATAATTATATTTTAATATAATTATTATTAAATAAAGATAATTAATAAATAGAGAAAAATATTAATGAAGTTTCTTAATCTATGTCATTTATTCCGTTTAATTTCTTAGATTAAAAACATAATCAATTATTCTCTTAATTTTGTGAAAAGAATCGATTAAAGATAAACAATATTATTTTAATAATTTTTTTATTAAAATGTTATTTTTTTTATCAAATATTTAAATGTGATTAAAATATGAGTATTTAATAATGATATAGTCACAATTAATATAAAACAAAATTCACAAACTATTTATTTATTAATCTTTACTTTTTATTTTCATATTTTATTAATTTTATTTTAAGAAATATATATATTAAAAAAAATTTGAATTTTATTATTATTATTTTTTAAAACTATTTCATATTTCATATTATTTTTACTGTTGTTAAAGACTTATATTTATTCGTGTTTTAATTAATTGATAAAAAATAATAATATTTTAAATAAAAAATTATTAAAATAATATAATTTATTTTAAACAATAATATTTTTAATATGCATTATAAACTAAACGGCACCTTAATTTAATAAATATTAGTAGTAGCATTAACAATTTTCATGTTATTAACTAATAAAAAGATAAAAAAAAAGTATTGACTTTAGTTTTATTACATGAGAGAGGGGAAAAAATCTCTTCTATTTCCCAAATTAATATATGTATTTGAATTCTTTTTTTAATCTTTAATTTTTTTTATCATTTAATTGTAATTGTGAAAAAAAAACAAACGAAATTTTTTTTAATGCACGTGGTAGAATAAACGGTAAAAATAATATTATCTAAAACCTTACTCTAATAAATGCTAGTGGTAGAATTAACAATTTTAATGTTATTAGCTAACGAAATGATAAACAATTATTAACTTTAGTTTTATCATATAAGATGGGGGAAAAGAAACATTCTATTTCTCAAATTAATATATGTATTTGAATTCTTTATTAATTTTTGCTTTTTTTATCGTTTAATTGTAATTGTCCAAAATAAAAACAAATGAAAAGCATTTTTATTTTTTTTAATAGACATTTTTTTCTTTTATTTTATATCTACGCCTTTTCTTATTCTTAAAATTTAAAACTTATATTATTCTTTTAAAAGAAATTAGAGATAAATATAATAATTTTATAGAAAATTTCAAACTTTTTATACCAAATTTTTCTTTAAAAAAATCTCAATTTTATTAGTTTTAAAATAAAATTTTAAGGTTACTCCACAAATGTAATTTTTTGTTTACACATTTATTATTTACGCAATTTTTAATATTTTGTTTATATTTATCTTTTACAGGTATATTGTTTATATATGATAAAAAAAATTATTATAATATTATTAATCAATGTTTATCGAAAAATTAAATTTAAATTTATAAAAAAATATTTAAGGGTTATTTTTTATGTCCACTAACTAATAATTAATTATGTCCACCCAAATAAAATAATAATAAATTAAATGTACGTTTCCTTGCATTTAGGTAAGATTTTGACATTTTCTTCTGTTGTAAAATTTTTTAATAATAACTTTAATAAATTAAATGTATGTTTTCCACATAATATAATTTTAAATTTTACATAACACTTCATATTAATCCCAAAAAAAAAAAACATAAGAAGTCAGGCATTTGTATATGCAATAGAAAAAACGTTAATCATGAAAGAGTTATGCTCTGAGAAATGAGCTGTGGATTGAATGGAAAAAAAACAAAACAACTTTAAATAAATAAGATCAGAAGTCAGCCATCTGTATATGCACTACCAAAAAGTTAATCTTGAAAGGTTGCTTTGAATAATAACATACAAAAATAATATTTTATAAAAATAAAATAATATTTAAATTATTTAATATTTAACTTTGAAAAAATTTAACATATTTATTAAAATATTTTTATTATTATAAATTTTAAAATGTTATTTTAATAAAAAATTAAATATACTTTCTTTTTGGGAAAAATGTATTATACAATAAAAGAGTATAATTTTGTTGGGATAATATTCAGGGACATGTTTTGCTTGCCTCCTCTCATATTAACATGCATTATTCGATGGTCCCTACAAATTTGGAGTTCTACATTTTTTTTATTTTTTGCCATTAGGGGAGAAACTATTTATTATTATTATTATTATTATTATTATTATTATTATTATTATTATTATTATTATTATTATATTTTATGTTAATAAAATATAAATATATATGTAAAAAATTAAAAAAAATTAACTTTTTTTTATATTTTTTTTTCAAATAATCTAAAAATTTAAATAATTTAAAATACTAATTTAACATAATTTAAGAATAATAAATAATTAACAAGAAATTAGAGTTTTTTTTCCTTTTCTTCTTCTAAACAACTCATTATATTAAAGGATAAGTGACATCAAAATTCTTATTTATATTAAGAATATCAAATTAATTTTTTTGTTATTTTTTTATGTAGTAATTTAGTTATATTTTTTTTCAAAAATTGACAACATAACTGTAATTGATTAATTTTTTATTTTCTCATATTTTTTAATTGTTAATATCAATTTTATTGATTATTTTTAACAATAAATAATAATGACTATAAAATTAATTTAAAATAAAAATAATTTAAAATTTAACAAAAAAAATAAAACTAATACAAAAATAACTAAAAGAATAAACTATTCTAACTAATAATATAATTATATTACAAATGCTTAACTTTAGAGATAATAATATTATATATAACAGGTGGCAATTGATTAAAATTAATAGAACGTTCGACATTATCACGTAAAATCCAATTTACTACCTTATTTACTACCAAAATTGCTCTGCCTTGGAATCCATACAAGTATAATACATTTAAAAGACTTCAATAAAGGAAGACTTCATCCAAATGCTACTTTGCTCGCCATGCAGCCTACTTGATCTGATCCTTGTAAGTATTTTATGACAATTAAACAATTAGCTTCCACAATAACATTTTGGACCCCAATCACACAAACCAAACTAATTAATTGGCAATGAAATTGCTCTAGCTTCTACCTCTTCCGATTCATAAGCTTGCGATGATTTGCCCCATATACCAATTACATCCGACGCATGTTTCTTGCAATTACACTTAACTAAAGCCTACATTTGTTCATGATAAGCAGTGTCAATATTCATAATAATAAAATGCTCCGGAGGTCTTAACCAAAAGTCAAAATTCTTCCAATTAACTCATATCTCTCCAAAGTCTTCAATATTTGCATAAGTGTTTGGTATATGATCAAAACTAGTTAATTCATTCCTCAAAGTAAACAACACATTGTGTCTTATACTAAAAGCATCTACGATCTTATTTTATTTTTATGATTTATGTCTAAATACATGTGAATTTTTGAAGAAATATCACCTAACGGATATATGCTCTAGATATACTTTTTTTGTGAATTGATGAACTTCAATGCTTGATGATTACTATTTAACACAAATACTTTTTGAATGGGATGATGCTACTTGTGTTTTCGGGTTCTTACGATGACATAGAACTCTTGCACATACACATTCTACTTCTATCTAGCCTTATCAAGTTTTTCACTGAAAAATTCTAATGGCCTTCCATTTTAAGAGAAAACTGCTACATAGTCCACCACGGAAACATCTATCTTTACTTCAAAAATCTCGTCAAAATTGAACAATGCTAATAAAGATACATAACTAAGCTTATATTTGATGAAATGAAAACTTGTTTCTTATTATGAACTTCATTGGAACTTTCCTTGCCTTAAGCAGTTAGTGATAGGAGCAATAAAAGAGCTAAATCCATTGATGATTCTTCTATAAAATGTCGCTAACCCATGAAAGTTTCTTACATCATGAATATATGTTGGATGAGACAAACTCTTAATGGCTTTAACCTTTCTTTGAGACCCCATCTAAACTTATGATAAATCCTAGAAGCAACTATTTTGTAGTAGTAAACTCATAACTCTTTGAATTAAAGTAGAGCTTTGCCTGAGTGCTTATAAAATTGCCCTTATATGATTAATATGCTCTTCGTCGATCTTACTATGGATAAATATATCATCAAAATAGACTATCATAAAGATATTGGTGAATGATTTTAAAATTTGATTCATCAACCTCACAAATCTATTAGGTACATTGCACATACCAAAGGGCATCACTAATCATTCATACAAACCTTTCTTAGACTCGAATGTTGTCTTTCATTTATCTCCAAGCCTGATCCTGATTTGAAGGTATACACTTCTTAAGTCTAATCTTGTAAATATCACAACACCTAGTAATTTATCAAGCACATCCTCTATTCTAGGTATGTGAAACGTATATTTGATAGTAACCTTGTTGGTTGCTTGACTATCCACACACATTCTCATAAAATCATCCTTTTTAGATATTAATAATGCTAGATAGCACATGGGCTTAAGCTATCTTGAGCTAGATTCTTTTGTAACAAATCATCCATCATTTGTTGCAAAACTTCATTATCTTATAGAGTGAGCTTGTCATGGGGTAAGTTAGGTAAACTGGATTCTGGAATGAAATCTATATGATATTGGATGTACCCTATAGAAGGTAACTTAGAAGGTAAATCATCTTGTGAAAGATATGCAAACTCTTCTAGTATTGCTTGTACTAAGAGTGAATATGTATAAAATACTTCATTATGTTCTCTAGTAAGGAGTGCTAAAATTAATTTACCATTTTGTACCTCCTTGAGAAAGTCTTGTATAGTAATGGTAAGCATGATATTAGGATTAAGGGTAGGCTCTTTTGTTGGTTGAGAGTTTTTTGGATAGTTAATAGGTAATAGGGTTATTTTTTGTTTTTCTAGTCAAATAGATAAACATTTTGTTTACCTTTGTGAACTGCATTCACATCATGTTTCCAAGATCTGCCCAATAGTATATAACATACATCCAAATCTATGATATCATATGTTGCTTCATTTTTATAGGATTTTCCAATGGAGAAAGAAATTTTTCTTAGCTTTTGTACTTTAACCTCATTTCACTTTTTAATCCAACCAATCCTATAAGGCTTAGGGTGTTTGTTGTGTTGAGCCCCAAAGTTTTGACTAGTGTTATGGATACTATGTTTTCTATAAAACCACTGTCAATAATGAAAGTTTATAAAATACATACCTAAAAAGCAACAAGGCATGCAATCGAGTGTAAGAATAAAGTCCAAAAATGAAAAAATAACACATAATATTCTTAAGTGAAAATAACCTAGGTCACAATCATGACCTATGAAAAATCCATCGGTCTATCGGACAACCTAAATTTCCATTATGAAAAACAAATATTCAAGTACAAACTTGTTTCATACTATCTTCCCTAGGATACTGCCTCAATATACCTTACTTACGAGCCTCTGTTCTGTTTTCACAATTTTTAATATTAGCATAAGTGGTATCTAGACCAACGTTCCAATAAGTTTTTCGCCAATCCGATACGTTCATGAATCAACTACACAAGAGTTAGCACAAAATAATAAGTCTTTATGTTTATTCTAGAGCAGATTTAATAATGAATAACCCTAAATAAATGATTTAATAACTATATCAGATAAATCAAAATCAATTATCAACTATCAATTATCAACTCTAGAATAACCAGTTTAAGCACAAGCTCATTAATGATATCTTCTTTAAAGATTAATAATCAAACAAAATAATTATGATATAACACGCATAATTATTTAATCCAAAACTTTAAGAAAAAAAATAAAGAAGAAGCTATAAGAATATATTATCAAAATATCATAAACTAATTAGGCTTATTAATCAATCAAACACAACCACCAATATTTTATAGATTAATAAAATAATAGGTTGATTTCTCATCATTCTTTCATGTTGAATCTGATTCTACCATGACGAGGCTCCTTTAATGAGTTTATAAGTGATTAGCTTAGCTTTATTTTTTTCAAAAATCTCAGAGTAATCAAAGAATTTCTAAACGGCATTAAGCCAATCAAGAAAATCCTCAATATGCACATTATTAGATAAGTAAGGCAAATCCACATTCAATATATAATAACTGCAATCAAATGGCCTATTAGAAGAGGGATGTATGGCATACCTTCATGGTTGCACTGGCCATTAACTGTAATAGATAACTACCTCAACATTTTTTGGTGCCATTTGTTGCAATAAGGCTAATTCTTGTTCAATTTTAGACCTGTCTCTGAGGAAACCTATTGCGACATTATGGTTGAATCTAAATGTGTTGAACTGGTGAAGATGGAGTTCACAAAACTCCACGACCCTCGAAATGATAATCTTGCCTTAACTCAGGGAGTTGTTGAGTAATGAGGTTCATTAATTATTGAATTCCTCCAAATTGCAACTCTTATCGCACCTTCTAGTCACACATTTTCACTTAAGTAAAATCGGTGCAAGTATTACCTTAATCCATTCGTTCATTTCCTTCATCTTTGTTGGACATCCTCGCTCAAGTGAATCAATAGCTTTGATACTATATCTTATACAGAAAGAGATAACAATCTCAAATTCAATAACAAATCCAAAAAATCAAAGTAAAGGGTTTATTGACTTACTTCCTAAATATTCAAATAACTTTAGACAAAACAAAGCAAAAATAAAATTCATGAACTAACTCTTATGGCTCTCGTGAGGCTTAAAATGACATGCAAGAAACACTTATGCTAGCGTGCTGAGTAACTAACTCTTACGACCCAGCTTGAGCTAAACGAAAAACAAGAAATAATAAGCAAAGAATAAAAATGACAAGCAAAAATGCAAAATAATAGTTTCCATGAGCTTCTACACTAGATAACACTTACACTATTATTTGAAAGGAAGATTGCTAGTTGAAGTCTGCTTAAGTGTTGTGAATCTATATAGTTTATCACATCAATAAGTGTTATGAAACTATGTAGTTTAACACATCAACAAGTTGTGAAACTATGCAGTTTATTACATCAACAAGTCTTGTGAAGTTTTGTAAAGTAATCCAGTGCAATAATATGGTCTACTCTACTAGTAAGTGCTTAGAGTAGCCTTGTAGACTAGTAGGTTGTTATACCAACTATGCACAATGAATCAAGAATTGGAGGAAAAATTAGTTATAATATTACTCTTGTTTTACCATTTACAATTGTGTATAAATAGCTACATGTATTACAATAGTACTTGTTCTTTTATCTTTCAAATACAAAACTATATAGATTTGAAGGGATGATTGAACCTTAACATTGATTCAAAATAATACAATTGAGTGATATGATCTAACTGATAACAAATATTAGAGTTAAAGTTAGGATTAAAAACATATGCTAAGTTGATACAAAACAACTTTTAATAATAATTTGAAAATAATCAAAATCTAGTTCAAGATAGAAAGAAGGAATATCACCTTCCTTTTTAGTTATCAACTTCACATAAATCACACTTCTTAGAACAAACAAGTGCAAAAAAATATTGGGTTGAAAATTAATATGTTTTGAACTACATTATTCTTGAAATTTTCATAAAACAAAGGATAAAAAATTAAAATAGCATATATTGTAAAGCATTACATGAATAAAAGTTTATAATCAATAGAAGCTTACATATAAAAATTAAGTAAATACTAGGAAAACATGTACAACAAAAGAAAGATAAATAATTCATGAATAGAATCGATTTTATCTAACTATTATACATATTGTCACTAAATAATGTACAAAATAAATATAATAAAATTCAATACAATTTATTCTAATACAATTATACTTAATATATTTAATATGGTGCACAAAATATGTAGTAATAACATATACAAGATAAATGTAAAAGGGATTGGGTATTGAGTGGTACCTTAGCTTTAAGAAAGATATACAAAAATATTATATTTTCTATAGGTATATTAAGGTAAGGTTGTTTTTAAATAGACACAATTTAGTTAAAAATGATTATAAGAAAATAATGTTCATCAAGTTTCATCAATGTGAGACATTAATGAATGGGATATTTGTGTCATTTTTAATTTTGATGCATATTTTTTTAATTTTTCACCAAAAATTATTATATACATGTTACTTCACCCATCTACTTCTCTCACGCTTATTTTCTTTGCATTTTTTCTCTCATTGTCATTTATTTTTTTGATGCAAAATTTATCATTTTATTCTTGTCAATTCCCACGTTCATTTCATTTCACATGTTTTTTTATGACATCAACAAAAAAGATTAATAGTATACCCCTCTATAAAGTAAGGTAATAATAATGTGCATGATGTAGGATATTTTAGAAATGGAAACAAAGAATTGAAAAATAAGGATTTAGAGGAGAAATCAGAAAACAAAGTTCTCATTTTAAAACATTTTATATCAAACATTCATAAAAAATTAACTAATACACTTAGCACAACTATTTATATAACCTAAAATGATAATTTTCTTAGGCTTTATAATATGAACCTTACAACAACTTAAAATAAAATAACAAAGAAATAATAAAATTAGTAAATATAAGATAATCTATATGTCTTTACATCATACGCTCCCATATTAAAAAAACTCGACCCTAATGAGTTCCATGAAGTAATAGTCGAAAGAGTAAGAATTTTTTAAGTCGTCTTGAAAGACGTGTAAGTAATATATTGATGATACAAACCTTCAATTTATTTTAAAATATCAAAGGAATCCTCGAAAAAGTTTTGTTCGGTATCATTCCATCTTATTTAAAATGTGTGTGCTTAATCATATAAGTAGCAAACTTTAGTAAATATGCATTAGTAATGATAAATGGGGTGACAATAGTATCATCAAGAAAAATTTTAAATCTTGGGAGTAAAGGACAATAGCTAATGAAAACACAACGTAAGGCTCAACATTCTTAACCAAAACACATGTGAACGCATGAGAAAACCCTTTTGTCAACTTTTCAAGTGAAGTAACACAAAAATGATCATTGGGTGATTTTGGTTTCAATGGAGTACAATGGTGAAGTTTGGGTGGAATGACTTCCTTTATGATATTCTTCTTTTGTGGGGAGCTTAGAATGCCTCAATTTTGAAGTAATTGAGTGATTGGTTTAAGAGGAATTCGAAGAAAACTATTCTCAAATAAGGGTTTTTTTGTGATTGACGAAGGACCTAGAACACCTTTAGAAAGAGATGGGACATTAGTAATTTTGGATGGAGTAGGTAGCGATTCCTTCTTTGGAACTTCGACACTTAGTTTCGCTTTCGAATGAGTAAGAGTTATCTTCTTATCTATCCAAGTGAATAAAAAAATATTTTATTTCACCTTATGAATTGCATGTACATGGTCTCTGTAAGGCTTACCAAGAACAATATTATAAGCATATGAAGAATTTATATGCATCACTTCACACTTAATCTCATCTTGATATGACTTTTCAATTAAAATATGAGAGCATACAAAACTCATTAAAATGAAGGTCCTGTTCAATTTGTAAATACAAGGCTTTCACATGGGTTTTAGAAATCAAATTATTACTACTCTCAACATCAATAATGATATTATATACCTTTTTATTAAATATGTATCTTGTTCTAAAAAGAATAGGTGTTTCAGATTTTTTTTATTGTTGATTATGGTGTACTTTGACAATTAAGTGATTTTTTGAAATTTTGAAGTAATAGTTTGAGTAGACTATAATTGACACACATTAAAAGACTTGATAAATGATTTACAAATGTGTTTCTTTCTTGACTAGTTTCTCACAATGAATTTAGAAATATAAATGAGTTCATGAGATTTTATAAAAGGAGTTGATTGTTTGACTTCTTTTAAAATTAACTTGGTTGGGTATACTTAACTTGCACATCGGGGAAAAAAAATTGAAATAATAAGTGTTTCATCTTCGATCAAGTTTTAATTTGATTTTTGTTTTTTAACAAAAGACAACATATTGCTTTGAATCTTATACCATCATTTTGGAAGGAAAATAAGCTATAAGAATGTGAAATGAAATTTTAAAATGGGTAACAACTAATGAAAATTTACCAAAATTAGTATACAATGTAACTATTAAACACAAATAAAATAAGAGATAATAAAGAGTGAGACCAAACAAAGCATAAACTAATCCAAGTATTCGGTAGTAATAGTCTAATGCCAATTCCAATAATTTTTAAACTGTGAAGTCTTTGAATCAACTCAATTAGTGACCAACGGTGAGTGCTCCATCTCAAATACAAAAGAAGCCCAAAAATCTCATTATCCAGTCAAACTAATATTCAACTAAAATGAGTATTTAAATTGAAGTGGGTATTGGGTATATGGAATGGGGATACTACTCTTTATAATAGAGATAATACTTTATTTTTAACCATTTAACATATTTTACATATTTTTTTTTATATAACATAAATAAATATATATAAAAAAAAAATCGGAAGTAGGATTATTAATACCGCGGAACCCTTTCAATTCTTCATTTTTATTTAAAATTCATTTTTTTTATCTTCACTTGAAATTCTTGTAAGAATATGTCAAAGATCCCACTCCAAATGCAAAACCAAATCTAAATAATATTTTAAATGTTAATTAAAAATTAAAAAATTTATTTTTATTATAAAAGAAAAATTAAAAAAAAAACTACACAATAAAAAATTATAAATAAAATTTTGAGTCAATAAATAATTAAAATATAAACTATTTTATATCAAACAATTTTATAGAATCTTGTTAAAAATTACTTTAAAATAATAAAAATAAATTGTAAAATATTTATAATTTTTATAAAACAAAAATTAGTAACTAGATTTATTAAAAAAATTATATATTTATTAAAATAAAATATATTATTTTAAAAAATATTCATAGAATGTTATATTTATCTTATATTTGTTATTATTTCTCACTCCTCGTTTTTCAAACTAGATAATTTCTAATAAATTTATCTATTGACAACTAAAATGCATCTCACATATTAAATTGACTGTGAAAGACACCTTGAATTATATTTCATATTACAGAATCTAAATAATTAAAATTAAGAGAGATAAAGTAAAGAGTATTTTAAATAAAAAAAATAAAAAATCATAATAAAAGAGTAACATGTAGCATTACTTATAAAAATTATCATAAATTGCATTTCCTTTGAAAAAACTGTCATAATAACACTGAAAGAAAGCGAGGGACAACGCTAAAACGGCGACGTACAGAGAAACATCAAAAAATTATTTAAAAGCAATATTGGGCCTATATAGAAAGTCATTGGAATCTTGGTTGGACTGATGGATCACTAGCCATTTGTGCTTTGCAAAGCCTGAAAGGCTGGGACCAAACTGTACGATTAAGTTATATTTTTAATGATAATTTTATTTATGAAAAAAATTTATTTATATTAATTTATTATCTAATACTAAATTCAAAAATTAAATTAAATTATATTTATTAATAAATAATATCCATATTAATTTTATTCTATAACTACCTAATACAAAGAAAATTGCTAAAAAAACTTATAAAATGATATTTAATTGAATAATGTATTAATGTTTAAAAATAAATATAATAATTATAAGTATATAAAAAAATTACTTCATGTTTTTTAATTTGTGATAATAGCATTATAAAAGTACGAAAAATAGAATTAATTTAATACGATATTATTTAATATAATTTTGTGTATTTAATGATATAAACATTTTAGCAATATTATTTAATATAATTTTGTGTATTTAATGATATAAACATTTTATACACGTATTCCAACTTCTTAATTGTACACGCAAACACTTTTTTGGATTTTGATGAGTGGTTAATTTTGTGGTTTTTCTTTTTGATCTTGGTTTAGGTAACCCCAGATATGTCTTTTTGCTTTTGTAGTAAGAATTCTTGTTAAATGCCTTGCTATGAGGCTGTTTATCTGTATGACACATGTTTCACGCTAGAAACTAACGATAGCAATATTGACGCTGATTATTTTGAAATCGATATAAACTAGTTGTACCTCTCAAATCTCATTTGCAAATTTATGCTTACTATATTTGGATATTATTATAAATTATAAAAAAAAATCATAAATATAATCTTATTTAATATAATTTTATGAATATAATTATATTATTCGATTTGTGATATTTAAAAAGGTCAATTAAATTCATATTCGAATTTTCCAGACTCCACTGAGGACGGTCAGCTTACAGGCAGCAAATCCAACTTGGGTAGTTGGGCTTAAGTCAGTGTAATATTCTCGCGGGAAAACTAAGCGAATAATTTCCACCTTTCATAGTTTTTATTTGGGATTTTCTTTTTTTCCCCCTATTCGTAACATGTCAAGCGTAAGTGTACTTTTCAATATTCGAACCACTTGGTATTTGTGTGATTAATGGTTTCGGGGGATGATTATTAAAATATTCTTAAATTTAAAAAAAAAATTAATGAAAATAAATAATAATTTTTTTTATATATAATAACAATAAATCAAAAATCAAAAATTACAAAATTAAAAATAACAAAAAAAAAATAGAAGATATTTCAGGATATTATTTTATAAAAAATAATAATTAGTAAAAATAAATTTGAAAAAATATAAAAATTAAGATTAAATCTTAAAAAAATATATGAATTTAAATATTCATCATTTTCAAAAATAAAAAAATATTTTTCAAAAAAAAATATAATTTATTATAGAATAAATAATAAAAAATGAGTATTAATATTAAATACATAAAAATAATGTATAATATATCATCAATTAATAAATAAATCATTATGCATAAACTATAAAAAAATTGAAAATAATAAAAAGAAAAATTAGGTATATTGGAATCCAAGTATTAATAAAAACACATATTAGAGAATAAATAGATACACTAATAAAATTAATATTACTAGATAAGAAAATAATAAATATAAAATATATTTTATTAAGAATTATCCATGAAAACTTAAGATAATAGAAATTAAAATCTATAACGTATCTTATGTTTGTCATTAATATTAATGATAATAACTTAAATTAAATATTAAGTTTAATATATGAATTTGAAAGATGAGATTTAATATAAAAAAATCATCAATTTTTAATACACTATATAATAAGATATTTATTAATAAACAATCATAATAATTCAATATATTGATAAAATAAATTTATAAAAATAGATAAAATCTTTCACAAAATTAGAAAAATAATAAAAACAAAAGTATTAATATATCTTGAAATAACATAAGAATAAAAACTAGATGTAAAAAAAAAACCTCTGATACGAAGAAAAATTAATGTAACAAGAAAAACTAATGTATCAAAATTTACGTTTTATAGATTATGAATCTGAAATAGAATTCTCTAATAAATAAATAAATAAAAGGGTTCTTATTAATCATATGAAACTTATTTTATTATTGGTTCCTTATTAAAAAGAAAGATCTTATCCACGTACAAAAGAAGGAAATAGGCAAATGCCATAGTAACTTGACATTTCTTATAGAAGAAAACAAGAACCCAAAATGAAAGAAATATTATATTAGGAAACTAGGGGTAATATCTATCCATAATTCAAACTTCACAAAAATTATAGAACTATTCTTTTATATTTAAATTGTATAAAAAAAAGATTTACACGGATAGTCTAGTAGTATAAGTGTAGTCATATAAACTTTTCCAACTATACAATCAAACTCTTCAACTTTTAGAAGTAGCTCAAGAAATGATAAAAAATGTTAAAATTTGATTTATAAATTTAACAGAACAATAATATTTACAAACGTAAGGGAAAGCTTACACAGGTTGAGAATACCTAAATACGATAGTAAATGAAATATATAAGAAATTTATTGTGTTTGATATTATACATGTAACAAGCACGCAGCCTAGCAAATTATGATACCTCGCTACTATATAACGAGGTAACACCATCTTTAGTTCAAAAAGAAGCAAGAAGCCAGAACCAAAATCACCCCTTACATCAAGATCCTAGAAGTGATTCTCATGAATATGTAACTCATTATGTAGCTCATCTCACACCACACCATGGATTGGGGTAAAATTCCATTGAGCCATCAGCCTCAAAAGTCAGAAGGTTAAAGGTTACAAAGATGATCTCACGTAATGTTAGTTCAATGAGTGTTAGTTTTAAGGATGCATCCTTAGAAAAAAAATTACACACACGTTTACTACAAGAGAGCTATTCAGAATGAGGCACCTCTTATCAACATACACCTCATCCCAATGAGGTACCTTCTACCAATATGGTACCTCATGTTAACAAGGTATCTCTTATCAACAAGCATTTCATCCTAGTAAAGTACGTCCTACTAATGCAGTACTTCATATTAACAAGGTACCTTCTATCAATAAGGTATCTCTTATTAGTAAAGTACCTTCTACGAAAGAGCTTCCTATTATTAACAAAGTACCTTCTTTCAATGATGCACCTTTTATTAATGAGGTACATCTTCAAAGTGAGTACCTCTTATCAATATGACACCTTTTTTATTAACAAAATATATTCTCCTAGTTAATACTTCTTATTAATAAGGTATTTCTTATCAATGAGACACCTCTTATTAATGAGTTACCTCCTACTAGTGAGGTACCTTTTAGCAATATGGTACCTCTTCCCAGTGAGGTACCTCTTATCACTAAGGCACATCTTCCTAATGAGCACTTCTTATCGATAAGCTACCTCCTATCAATAAAGCACCTCTTATTATCGGTATTTCCTCCCAATGATGGCTCTTATCACTAAGGCACATCTTCCTAATGAGCACTTCTTATCGATAAGCTACCTCTTATCAATAAAGCACCTCTTATTATCGGTATTTCCTCCCAATGATGCCTCTTATCAATAGGCGCCTCATCTTAGTGAGGTACTTCCTATCAATACAGTACCTCTTCCCGATAAGGTGTCTTCTATCAACAAGGCACATCTTATTAGTGAAGTACCTCCTACCAACGAGATATCTTTAATTAATAAGGTACCTCATTCCAATGAGGAACCTCTTATTAACGAGATACATCCTTTCATTAAGTATCTCTTATCAATAAGGCACATATTATTAACGAGGTACATCCTCCCATTGAATACCCCTTATTAACATGTACCTCTTATCAATGAGGCACCTTTTCTTAGTGAAGTACTTTCTACTAATGAGGTATCTCTTATTAACAAAGTACATCCTTCCAATGAGGCACCTCTAATTAATGAAGTACATCTTCCTAGTGAGTACTTCTTATCAATAAATTACCTCGTACCAACGAGGCATCTCTTATTAGTAAAATAAATCCTACCAATGAGGTACCTATTATTAATAAGGTATCTCCTCCCAACAAGGTACCTTCTATCAACAAGGCAACTCTTACTAGTGAAGTACCTCCTACTAACAAGGTACTCTTATTAATAAGGTACATTATCCCAACGAGACACCTTTTATTAACGAGATACATCTTTGCAATGAGTACTTTTTATTAGAAATGTACCTCCTACCAACGAGGCACTTTTTATTAGTGAAGTACCTTATACAAATAAGGTATCTTTTATTAAACGGGTACCTCCTCCTCACGAGGTACCTCATATTAATGAAGTACCTTATACCAACGAACTACCTCTTATTAACAAGGTACGTCTTTTTAGTGAGGCACCTCTTATTAATGAGGTACATCCCTCCCAGTGAGTACTTCTTACTAATGAGGTATCTCTTATTAGCAAAGTACCTTTTACCAATGAAGTTCTCTTATCAACAAGGTATCTTCTCCTGTGTCGTACCTTTTATTAGTAAAGTGCCTCCTACCAACGAGATATCGCTTATCAACAAGGTAATCTCAATGAGATACCTCTTACCAATGTGGTATCTCATGCCAATAAGGCATCACCTTCCAATGAGGTACCTCTTACCAATGAGGAACTTTCTACCAGTGAGGTACCTTTTATCAACAAGGTACATATGCCCAACTTTGTAGGAGAAGTTCCAAGAGTAGAGGAATGTCTTTAATGGGCCTTTTCACCCCTTGCTTTTCGCACCCCACAAGGGTGGTAGAAAATATGTGAAAGTTGGAGAATCTACACAAAAAAGGTATGATAGATTGAATTTAATAATAAATTTGCTTGTATTTTTTGTCAAACAAAAACAAGTAGGTTACCTAGACTAATGACTACTTAAGGAACTATGTGTCCCTTGTTTGGAGTGGGAAGACCAAATGTTCCTCATCCACTCAAGATACAAGTGCAAAAGGCATGTGTGAAAAAGACTAGCCCAAGGAAGAAGAAGACACATGGCCTATCCTAAGAAAGAGTAGTGAGTTTACAAATATAAATCTCCTATTTGGCCTATCACTTGTCTCGTAAATAAAATAACACGATAACTCCTAGTATGGAGGAAGAGGTCAAATAGGACTCTTACTAGATATTTGGGTATAAGAGGCATATGACCCATTCTAAAAAATGGCGTGAGTTTACAAATGTAAACTTCCTCTTTGTGTTGAAAAGAATAAGTGGAGAATTGATTTTCACACTTATCACTTGTCTTCTAAATAAAATAATATGATAACCCTCTAGTATGGAGAAGGAGGCCAAATAGACCCCTCACTAGGAATGCAGGTAAAAAGGCACATGCCTCATTCTAAGAAACTGTCACAAGTTTACAAATATGAACTTCCTCTTTGGGTCGAAAAGGATAAGTGCATAATTGATTTTTTCACTTATCTTTATCACATGTCTCGTGAATGAAATAATGTGATAACCCCTAGTATGAAGGAGGAGGCCAAACATGTATAAGAGGTGTGATGCCTATGCTAAGAGTCTTGAGTGTATGTGAACCTCCTCTTAAAAAATCCGATGATCTAGACGGAGACCAAATGGTCCCTTTATTTGATATACTGATGTGTGTGACATGAGTAAACCTAAGCAAAATATGGCCTAAATTTCTCAAATATGGGCTAAAATTCCTCAAAAATGATTTAAAATACCCCAAATATAGATTGAAATTCCTCAAAAAGTGGCATGAAATTCCTTAGATATAGGCTGAAAATTCCTCAAACACGGATTGAATTTTCTTAGTCATGGGCTAAATATTCCTTAAATATGGGCTGATTTTCATTAAACACGGACTGAATGTCCTCAAATACAAGTTGATAGAACTTTTCCGTGAAGATTTAGAACTTAACTCTTTTGTTTAAAATGAATTGAAGGCTCTTCGTATACTAGGTGGGGGGTCTGAATTACCAAGTAGAAGTTGAAAGGTTTATAACATAAGAATTTAAAAGATTGCATCCTTCAAAGTATTGTAACTACCTACTTAAATGACACACCCAGTTAAGAATAAAATTCTTTAATCTTGTTTCAAGATAAAAAAAATTAGGAACTTAACGTTTGGGTGTCATAGACCGAGTTACCTCATGATCACAGGGTACATGCACATAGGGTAGTTTGAGGTAACTATATGAGGAATTCAAAAATGGATGCAATATACATAAGGTGCTTTAGGTACCTATTAATGTGTCTCGATAAGAGTGATTATTTCATCTTGCTTGAAGATGAAAAGAATGAGGGATTTAATGTTTGGGTGTTTCAGACCAGTGCACCCCATGTCCACAAGGTATAATCACATGGGGTGTTATGAGGTGTATATGAATGCGAACAAATTTATACGTGGTGGTTTAAATAGACAAGGTGTATGATGTATACGAGGTGTGTCACATATAAGGTGTATTGGTACATGAGGAGCTTTAGATGTATGATTCCAACCTGAGGTACAATTATTATTAATATTTTTTTAAATAATTTTATATGTCTCGTGTTTTATTATGTTTTAATTACTTAACATAAAAAATAATATTTTAATATAAAATAATTAAAATAATATAATTTATTTTAATCAACATCTTTTAATTTATCAAAGTTAAATAGTGAGCACATTTATAATATGATAAAATAAACAACAATAATTTTGAAATCTAGCCATTTCTATTTATCAAGCAAACCTACTTAATCATATGTAAAAAAAAAAATGAGATGTTCCTCAAGCTAAAATGAAGTCAAAAACTACTGATAATTTGAAATTTAAACTTGGTTGAGAATTTATGTTGAGTAGAGAATTAAAATACAAGAAACTGACTTTTTATTTATCCAAAGAAACAAAAGAGCGTATAACATTATCATTATTAGGATCAAACATGCAAGAAATAATGATGAGGAAAATGTTATTAATTTCTGAAATTTTAGCAACTATATGAAGAATAAACAATATTATCGATAAAATATGTTGTAGGCTAATTGTAATCATATAAATTACTTTAATTATTATAAATGAGTCTTAAGTTTAGTTTTCTATGTATATATAATAACAATAATAAAGTTTTAATAAAGAACAAAACAAAGCAAGTTTGCTTCATTTGTACGAATCATCAATTTGTTTCCCCTATGTTCTAAAAATATGAACAATAAGCTAGTTTCAGCCTCAGATCAGTAAACATCAAAAAGGAAAAATCAACATACTTCTCGACTTGAAGTCACGGACGAGTGATCGGAAAGCTTCACTAGTTTTTTTTTTTTTTTTAATAGATAACTTAAATTCAGTAATTTTTGAACGAAAGTTTAGATTATTAGCTTTACAATAGTGATAAAATAAATTTAAATGAATAATTTTATGTTTTTTTTTTCATTCTTTTTATTTTTATTTTTTAAAAAACTGCTTCATCAAATATTTAGATTAAAACTTTTTTTATAAACTTAAAATTTGACAATTTATATTAAACTATTATTTTTTAAAATTAATGAATTAAATAGTTATTTTTTTAAATTAACGGATTAAATTGTAAAAGAAAAATTAATGAATTTAAGGATATTTGTATCAAAACTTATAAACTATATATATGCATGCGTTTAATTGGTAATAATGATGAGTAGATAAAAGAAAAGAAAAGAAAAAAAGTGTTTGATTTGAGGACACTTTTTTGATAAGAAAGATTCAAACCAACTCATATGGTTTTAATGGGTTCACTTAAAAACATGGACCAGTACTTTGTATTTTGGATGGAAGCATATAAATAAATAAATAAATAAATAATATATATATAAATTGATGAACACAATTCTATAGTAAAACATGATGCTAAGCAATTTGGTTGCCACGAGGAACGCATCAATCACTATCCACCAATCATATATGTTATTTATTGATTAATTTGAGTAATTTTTTTATTAATTAATTTTTGAAATGAAATAAAGTGTGGTTTAATTATTGTTTATTTTTGATTATATTATTATTATTATTTAAAAATGAAATAGAAGATAACATGTTCATTACGAAATAGCATTAGTTCCCTAAGAAGTTAATTTTTGAAAATGAATATGTTTGTGTTACAAGTATTTTTTTTAATACAAGTTTTAGATAAATCTTAAAAATATTTATGTTTTTAGAAAATAATTAAATGTTGTTAATTTTCATGTTTTTAAAAACTCTATCTAAATATAAACTAACTAATTAATATTTAAAATAGTTTTTTTTTAATTTAATAACAAATAATAACTTAAATTTAAAAAAATTAAATACAATTTATAAATTAAAATAATTTTAGAACATATATCTTATTTTAAAAAAAATTGAATAATAAACCAAACCAAACTTTAATATTTTCATTAATTTTCTTTTGTTTCTGCGTAAATCAGTACACATGTAATTACATGCTTCCAATCCTTCAATTTTTATTTTTATTTAAAATAAATAAATAAATAGATAATTAATTTCAAGGTCGAGTCAAAGTAATATTTAATGGGGCTTGAGTATTGTTTTGTCAACTAATTAGTACATAATAGCTCATAATCTGGAAAGTGAACATCTTTTTGAAAACAACCAATTATTATCCATGTTGGGTACCGAATCAACATATCATAAACCCATTGTTACATGCCTCCCATGCTTTGTTAGAAGTGCCATAAAAATTTAAATTATATTTTTAAAAAAAATTTGATAAAAATATTCGTATATTTTAATAATTAATATTACAACTATTATTACTTACAATGGGATTTCTATCTATTATTAAAGGCTCCTTTTATTTTGAGGAGTCTATAATATGTTTTTTATATTGACTACTTGATAATGTTACTGATTTGCCATTCACGACCTTTTTTATTGACTCAAAAATGGGTTCTATCCATAATATATATATATATATATATGCATCATATTTAAAATAATTTTAAATAAAATATTTTAATTAAAATAATAATATGATTTTGTAGTATATATTTTATTTTAAATTTTTAAAACTTTAAAGTAATCACCTTTCTTAAAAATATTTTTATAACGTTAAAGGATTTACTTTCCTAATAAATATTTCATTCTTTTGTTTTTTTTAAATTATTAGAAGAAAAATTATTCCCTATCAAATATATATAATATAATTATTTAATTAATTTTTTTTAACATATATTCATTTTCTTACTACTACGTTAACAAAATATATATTAATTTAAATAGTAAAAAAAATATACATATGTATTTTTATTTTTAAAAAAAAGATTAATTAAAACTTTATATACGAAGAAAAAAATTATGTTATTAATTAAACTAAAATTATATTTTAAATATTTAATTAATAATTTATAGCAATTACTTAGAAGTTAAAACCATATATTTATAGTGTATGCATAGACAAAAATGTCTTGATATTAAAACTGAAAAAAAATTATAAGTGAATGTAAAGACGTGAAAATGCTATTTTCAAAATATCTTGTGCATTAAATGAATTTTTTTCTCGATATTTTCATAGATATATTGAAATTTCTCTATATTTTTTTTTGAAGTTATTTTCTAATTTTCTAAAATAATGATGAAAATTTCAAAAATATCAAAAATATTGATTTCAATATATAAATTTATAAAAATAAAAAGTTGAGTACACTTAAAAATTTCTTATTAAAAAATCAAATTCATTATAAATTCATAAAACTTAAAAAAAATCATTTTCAAAATCCATTAAATACATTAAATCAGAGTGATCTCAATCTACCAATAAATAAACTAGATTAACCAATAAAATAAATAGGATTTTTAAATCAAACCTTTAAGGTCTGAATCATCTGTGAATAATCTTCAAATCTTAACCGCAACTATCTCAATACTGTAGTTGAAAAGTGAAGGAAGAACGAGGAGTGGGCTACAAATACTTCAGTAAGAGTCTACTCCAAAATAACATTATAACAAATAAATATTCATGTTATGACACATATAATAAAGCTCATGAATATAAATCAACATCATTATCAATATACAATGTGGGAAGATTTTTATTTAAAATCATAACACGACTGATGCTTTCTTGTTTTGAAACCGAAAGAGTGTACATTTTAAGTATCATAATGCATGCTCATACGAGATGCAAATATAAAACCATATGCACGATATACAACCTCCATATGTATTGATCGATTGAAATATATAGGCACATGCACAATCAATCTCTATTAAGCATATTGGTTCACCTCAGACCCTATACATGATCATAATATGAGATATATATGCATATTTATTTTTCAAAGTCATCATCATATGGGCCCTCGTTTATAGACGGTCTACTTCGAAACATAATGGGGTCTAATTCCAAGACATATACACGATCAATCTTTATAAAGTATATTGATCTACCTCTGACCCTATACATGATCAAATCTAAGATATATATGCACATATATTTGTTAAAGTCCTCATCGTGCCCTTATCTATGGATAATCTACTTTGAGACATAATAGGGTTTAATTTCAAAGTCTATGTGTGATTAACAATTCAAGATCCATAGATTGACAAACACCGATAATACATATGAATATAATGTGTATATATAGTCCATCAAAAATAGTCCATTGTAACCCGTAATCTATGGGTAACATACTCTATAAGATATACATATATGTATACTCTCCTCAAAAATTATTTTCATAATGTATATATAAAAATCTCAAATATATAAGGTAATATATTACTCCTTTCATATTAAAATCTATACTCTTATGTAAAATTTTCTTTATATATACATGTAAATTTTTTTGCAATGAGTATTTTATATAAACAACATTTATAATATTTTTTGTAAAAATTTCTTTATTCATAACATATAATGCATGATATTTTTATAAAAAATAATACATGAATAAAAATATAAGAGTAGAAACACTTACTTGAAAACTTGTCCCGACGCTATTCTTCCGAACCCAATTTCCCGGATGTTTTACCCTCGAAACACACTTCGAGAAAGAAAAATATAAAGAGAAAGAATTGAGGAAATTTTTGGAGTGAGAAAAAATAGCCAAACCCATAGTTATTTATAGAACAAACTGGCCTAGCAGACCACCTTCACTGATAGCTCGCCAAGTTACTCAACAAGGTTATATCGAGGCCGCGTAAACGATGATTTTACTCGTTGATATCTCGTCGATCGATGACTTATAATAAATGTTTTTCAACTTTTTGATATGTCGTTATGTTTTACAATATTACTAAAAAATATTTTAAAGACATTTTTATAATTTATTATAAATTTTTTAGATTATAGTCACACTGAGAAATATTGATGGTAGAAATTGATAAACATGTAAATATTGACGATGGTAGTTTTGTAATTTGATCATATAGCAAGATAAAGAAGGGAAAACAATATGCGGGCAGGCGCAATATTTTATTTGTATCTATTTGATAAAGTGGATCAGACTGAAAAACCGAAATGGCTCCCCGTGTATCATGTATAGCTAGATTAGATTTCTCATAAAGTTACCTCTTTAAGAACCGGCTGAGAAAAAAATGACTTCAATATTGTTTTTTCTCCCCTTTTTTTTTCTTTTGAAAAAGATAGCTTCTTGTTTTTTTTGTTGCTTATTTTTTTTTATGTGCCGGATATATAATAAGTTAATTTTACATATAAATTTTTTGTTTAGTAGGTAAATTATTGTTTATTTTTTATTTTAAATAAAAATCGCAACATATATTATATAAATTATTTCAATCTCTATATATTCAGATATAATTGGATAATTTTTCACTGAGAAAATTTTATATACCACACTTTGCATACCCATTCTTAAAAATAGTTGTTGATTTTGTATACTTTTTACATTTTTTTTTATTTATATAGAAAAAAAATGTAAAGAGAGAATCCCTCCACCACATATCAAAACCTCTCTATGTAAGATTATCTCATGATTTAGATGATATTAGGTATACTCTGTTGTGTTTTAAAAGTTCTTTTTCCATATCTAAACTTAAATATGATATTATTATTTAAAATTTTATTATGGTTTAAAAATTAAAAATCTCATTCAATTTTGTTAAAAATTTATAGAAAATCTAATTTTAAATGAAGATCTCCTATAGTTAAAAATAGAATAATAATTTTGACCATATTTTTAATGCATATACATTGTTAATATTATTACTATAATTTTGATAATTTGATTATAATTTTGATTTTTTTAATTTAAACGTTATTTGTATAATCAGTTAATAAAAAAAAACAAAAACAAAAAAACTCAAATAACTAAAGAGAATGCTCAAAATTGCTTCGCCACATTTAAAATTGTTGACTTTTTATATTTCTATATCCATATTTTATAATAAATTACTCATATTTTAACTCTCCATGACCATTTGGTGAGCTACACCTGGATAACTCTATAATACCACAAATTATAATATATGGGCATTTCTCTATAACAGAAGTTATTATATAATTATAATTATAATTAATATAATATAAAATTATTAATTAAAATAATATAATTTTTTTTAATTTACGATTAATTATAATATTATCATAACTTTTAATAAATATATTTTTTAAATATATATGTATACGTACACTTAACAACTTCTTTTATATATATTTATATATATGTTTTAAAGGGGTCGAGAACATAACAGTTTTTTTTTCTTTTAAACCCTTGTTTTATTTAGGGGTTTAAAGATTTATACTTAAAATTAAATATATTTAAAATAAAAATTATTTAAATGTATGTTTTATCTATGGTCTAAATTTTCTTTGAAAATATAATATAATTTATCAATGTTTTGGTATTCGTACGTTGAAGAAATATCTAGAACTTCAATAAATCTTGCACGTTTGATGGCATGTAAATAAAATATATATTTTTTAAATATGTGCTTAAAAGTAAGGAAGAGATTAGAAATAAAATTAACCCTTAAAACGTATCTCCTACAATATTTGCAGCAAAATATTTTAGTAGAATGTTGCTCTAAAATTAAGTAGGAAAATTAAAAAAATAATATATTTAAATTTTATAACCGTAAAAATAACACATTAATAATATTTTTTGATAGACAAAAACCTCCTTAAGTGAAAGGTACCGTGATTTCGTTTTTACCACCTAAATTTCAACTTGATAAGAGAGACCAAACTTTAAGCTAATAAGAGAATGGTCGAGATTATAATTTGTATCCTAATAACATTAAATGAGATATAATTGGATAGTATTTAATATTAAACAAATATAAATAGTAGTAATTCAATTTGAATAGCGTCCAATTAATTGATATTTAATATAAAATAATGTACTAAAATTTTTTAATTATAAAAATATATGAGTATGACATAAAAAATATTATTTTATTATTTTATTGATTTTTTTTCGGAAGAAAAAATGCATGAACATTAGAAATCTACACCTCTTTCTTCTTCTTCTTCTTTTTCTACATTGTTTATAAATATAAATATATGTATATTTATCTGTGCTTATAAACAATTGATTTTTATCTTGTCTTTTTATTTTTATTTTTATTAGCTAATCAACATTCTTTGTCTTTTAAATTTTATTCATTTTATATTTTAGTCCTTTTTTAATTATTTTTTCATAATATTTGATCTCTTAGCTTTTTGAATTAGATGATTTTTGTCCAAATCATTAATTCTTAATTAAATGTGATGTATGATGTTAAAAATTAGACTAAAAAATATACTTAGTTTCCTAACTTTTACTCATTCTATACTTTGGTTTCCTAATTATTATTTTTTCATAAGCTTAGATTTCCTAACTTTTTAAATTTAACAATTTTAATCCAAATGATTAATTCTCAATGTAATGTAATGTTTGATGTTAAAAAATCACATGTAGCACACATGTTGGTCGTTTGAACTATGAGTGTATGTGATTTGATTTTGGTTGTTTTTGATCTGAAATGATAACTGAGTCGATATATATTGGTTAAACTAAAAATTGAAATCGACCTATAAAATATCGAATAGAAAACATTTGACCTATATGTTACGTTGGTTTGATAGGTTCTATTTTTGGTTTAGATTTACTTATTTTTTAAGTTAATTTCAGTAATTTTACTTTATGTAAATGTTAAATTTTTAAGTCATGTAGTCATTTGTGTCTTTATTGGCACTCCTTGTATAAAATATAGAGCCTATTTATTTTACTTGGTATTTTTGTGTTTCCTCTATGTAAGGTTAATTCCTCATGGTCAGTAATGCACACACGCACACATTGAGATACATTTTATAAGCGAGTGTGTTTACACACATCATGTGATTGGTTTTCGTAGTATGCATGCTAGGTGGAGTGTTATGTTTTTCGAAGAATAATCTTGCGAGTGAGATGAATTTTTTTATTATGATGTGGGTGCAAGTATTTATGAAAAATTATTGATCAATTTTTGAAATGAAAAATGAGTTTTTTGTGTGCCTTGTCAAGGGGTCGCCCAAACACTTGGTTAGGTACCTCGTGAACTTGAGTTTTGGCTACAAATACTCCTTCTCTTTGTGTTTTTCAATGAGAAAAATGTAACGGAGTTATGTCAAATTGACATCTCGTTTTTTTATTTCGAATCACTATTACCTTAAGTATTTGTTCGATATTAGTGATTCGTAACTGTGTGAGCAAAATCATACTCTTGAATGGTAAGTACTCGAGGCGGTATTTGCTATGGGGTTTAGGGTGAGGTGAGTATCTTCCATTTCACAAATACTTAAGTATATTTTGGTCATTGTGATATGTTTTGATTAGAGTAAAATAGTTTTCTAAGAATATGATTAATTAAGACTATTTTTCTCACGTGATTTGGGCAATACTGTGCTTTTGGGATTGTTGAGTGTTCCCAAGATAGTGATTGCAGGTGTTCATGGTTAAGTGATTTTTCACATTGGTTTCATACATTCTAGTTCACTTTGCTAGTAGTTGGTAGCTAATTGCATTGTTGTGTGTGGTATTAGTTCTGGAGGGAAGTCAGATCTGTGTGTTGGATCAAGTTGTTGTTGAAGTAGTAGGTAAGAGAATTTTCTATCGAGTTGTATCTGTTTATTTTATTTTAATTGATTATTTGTTGTCAAGTGGTTGTCATAAAAACCTAAGGATGTTACCACATAAGTAGAGGTTCTATGTGGGTTTACCTCGTTCTATTTATTTTTATGCTTGATTAGATGTTGTGTTAATATAATCCGAGTTTCTATTATGTATGCATCAACATACTAGATTTAGACTATGATTAGAAAACTTATTTATTTTATATAGTTGCATGCTTTCTTTCCTTTCCTTGTAGCATATTTATCACTATCTGAATATTTTTCTACTAATTTAAATTAATATGCTTGGATGTGAGTTTAGTATGAGTCTCTAAAGAGTCGGTATCTCTTTACCTTGGTTATGTATCGAGTGTCAAACTCTTTCTTTTGATATGCTGTGTTGTATAATCGCATGCTATGAAAGTATAATTATCATTTATTGAATATTTTTCACATATAAGGTTTGAAAATAATTGAAAATTCTTTATAGCTTTTCTAGTATATATGTCTGTTTTACATGCAATATGATGCTTGACCTATTTTTACGTGTTTTTAGTTTGGACAGGAGCTTGTAAGGTACATCATCACTAGTGTGTTTACCATAAATTATTGTTTCTTATCTATTGATTGTTTTAGTTGTCTGTTGAATTAAGTATGTTATTTTTGCATTTACATTGAACTATCTACTTAATTCATGTTATGAGACTTGATTGGTCGAGTTGGAATAGAACTTATAAAAAGATTCCATAAATTGGCATTTTCATCCTCAACTAGGTCTCAGATGCCTTTAGAAGAACAATTGACATTTGTGCAATTGTTTTTAAACATGAAAATCTCAATTGGTATAAGCGCCAAGTCATTCTCATTTAGGCTTAACTGCTTGGGTGCTCGATTCTAGAGCTATATCTACACATACACACACCTTGTATGTTTGTACCCTTTGTCTCCGTGTGTGGGTTGTAATTTTTCTATGAGATGGTTTATCTATGTAAACTTTTGTTCTTTGCATGTTCTTTGTTTTCTTATTCATACATATCTCTTTCTCACTACTTACATAGTATGTTAATTGTCTTTTTATATTTAAGTTTGATTGTTTAATCTTTTACTGGTATTCCCTTCTTCTAGTTGCTTTGACATATCTTTTTATGTGTGTTTGTCTTGCTTATTGTTTACTACTTCTTTTAAGACTTTCAATTTAATTAAAAATATATATATATTAATATTTAAATTATATTTGTGTATCAATTTTCGAGTATAGAATAACTTTTAAAAATGAGAAAATTGTTGAAAACAAAAAAAATTTATATTTTTATAAATTATAGTAAACTTTTTATAAAATGAACATAATAGGAGCAGAATATAAGTTACTTCACATTCTCATATAATGATATAGTATTGATTTTGTAGAGATGTATATTCTATTATTACAGTTTGTATATCTACAAAAGCAATATTACATCACAAAAATGATATAATTTGGTCCATATTCAATGGTTCAAAATTAAAAAAAAAATAACTACAAAAACTTTATAAATTGCCCCCAAAATTTTTCAAATTTTATGTTTTAATCTCTTTATTATTATTTTTATGAATTGTTTCCCTTCATTTTTTTAATTTTTACATTTTGAGCCTTTTACTTTTTTATTTTATAATTTTCACACTGTATTTGTTAATTTTCACACATGTACTTTAAATTTGAGATCAACTTGAAATTTCACTTTAAAAATATAAAAAAAGGGAACTAAAGTATACAAATTAAAAATCAAAGAGAATAAATTTCAAGAAAAAAGTAAAGAGATCGAAAATTAAAGAAAAAATAAATGAACTAAACCGTATAAAAAATTGACCAAAATATATAATTTAAAAGAATTTAAAAATTATTCATATAATTCACATTTTTAACAATACATTAATAAATTTTGCAAAAAAATGTAACTTTTGTGATGCTAGTAGTATTGTTAACTACTTGCACGAAGCTTATTAATTTCCGATTGCTTTTAAATTTAACTTTTTGTTTGGTTTACTTATATCTTTTTGTTGCATTATTTTTACGTGTAAATTTTATTAATATAATATTAATCTTAATAAAATTAATATAACTTACTATCTATAAATACAATATTATGTCAAAATAGTAATATAGTTAAATTGGTCATTACGTGAGTTTTTAACATCAGATAATATTTGACTAAGAATTAACTATTTGAATTAAAATAGTAAAGTTTAAAAAATCAGAGATTAAACTTTATGAAAGAATAGTTAGATGACAAAAGTATAAAATGAATAAAAGTTTGGTGAATATTTGTATTGTTTAATAAGTTTTTGATATTAGATATTATATTTAATAAAAAATGAATAAAAATTAAGGTTTCCATATTTAACATTTTATATTTTATTTTTAACTCTCTCTTACTTTTTGTTTTTCCTTCCTTATGATTGTAATGATTCAATAATTCTTTTTTTCCCCTAAGATATTATAGATATTCATTTATTTATCTATTTTTTAAAAATAATATCTTATAATTAATACATCAAACCTTAATATTTAGTTTGCGAACCTAAAAGAGGATTTGATACCATTGTTAAAAAAAAAAGAAAAAGGAAAAGAAAAGAAAAGAAATAACATTTATTTATTCATCTAGGTTTTATACTTTACGTGATCGATACTCTTTCAATCCATATATTTTATTTTCTTTTTTCTGTTACCTTTTTGCACGATACGGTTTCTTCTGAATCTTTTACCCAAGTCAATAGTTCAATGAACTTTTAAGACGTTTGAAGAGCCTAATCTCTAGTTTTTTTTAGCTATTAATTAAGACAGCTTGGATACTTGATTAGTATATTAACGGTCATCATATTAAAAAGAATTACATGTTTTATATTTATTTTTTAAAAAAATTATATTTATTTTTATAATAATCTAATCTTATTGTTAAGTAAAATAACTACATAAGAACAAATTTATTTTTTTATTTTTTTATTTATAATTTTTTCAAGTTAAAATAATCTCTATTTAATACAGTTGAAGAAATAGAAAAATTATTTTATTCTTATACGGTCACTTTTTAATAACAATAAAATTAAATTATTACAAAAAATAAGTATAAGAATTAAGTATTATTTTTATAATAAGTATAAAACTCTAGTAGTATTTATCTCTTAAAAAATAATAATAATCTAATTTTATCTTAATGAAAATATTAATTATTTTATATTTTATCTTGTGAATTTTATTATGAAAAAAACCTTATCCTCCATAACAATTATGTCAACTTCTACTGTCATCTTTGTTGTACCTCTACATGATCACATTATTTTGTTTACTAACTAACATTCATTGTTTCCTTTGAGATCAATTCAAAAATGTAATTTTTATTATAACTAAAATTTCAATTATTAGCTCATTTGAATTAAACATCATCTTTGTCTATAGCTAGCATGAGCTTATTTGGTTTATCTTATCTTCTTGATATTCTTATATTTTATTGTTTACTTTGATAAAAACCACTTTCACCTTAAGTTTAATCGAATATAAGATAATTAAAAAAAATAGAGGGATCAATGAGATTTCAAATGAGTTGTTTGTGACCTATCTAATATATATTTAATAAAAAATATGATTTTTGATTTTATTGGGACAAATAGTAAAAGTTGATTTATCGATAAAAAAATAAATTGATATTAAGAGTATGACATAGATTATGATAGATGTAGATGATAATTAATTAGATAGTATAAGATGTTTTCATATTAAAATAAATAAAAATAAATAATAAGAATGCATAAAATAATAAATATTTTTATAAAGATAAAATTATCATTATATAAATTAAATTATTTTAATAAAAATTATTAATATATAAATTTAATAAAAATATCATTAAAATATCAAATCCAATTATTTTTTTTTTAAATAATTATTAAACAATTGTATTATTATTGAATTAAGAAAGATTATACATACGTTTTTATCAAAGCTTATTAGTGCGAACTGAAAATAATATTATTGGCGCGATATTAATCAGGTACACGAAGGTATAGAAGACGCGTTATAATTCAAGAGTTTTTTATTTAACAAAAAAAAATGGTAACATCATAACTTTGGGTTTTATATATAAAAAAAAATATATTGTAAAATCATACTGCTAAAAAAAAAAGCATAAAGATATAAAATTTGAATTTCGTGAGAAAAATGCAAAATGATTAATTATTCACGTGGAAGACAATCAAGTAATTGACGTGCTCTTATAATTAGCTAGGCTTCACTTTTATACGAATATTGTGTTATTTGTTTGCGAGGGAAGCATCCCTGTTGGCTATTATATATCGGTACAGTAATGGTACCTTGGAATGATTTTCCACAAATCATCAATTTTCATTGTTATTTATATAAATAAGAAAATTAAGATAAACCGGTTAAAAGATTAGCAAAAAATCAAAATGTAGATATACACTATTATTTATAATAATTTATTTAATATTCACTTAAAAATCCAACAGAATTAAACTATGAATTTTTACATGTTATCAAAATTAAACTCTTAATTCTTTCGTATATTCTTAAAACTCAAGATATATTCCATCTGATTATCATCGTTAATGTGGAAGGAAAATGTTAAAGAATTTAAGTCATATATCGATCAGAAGTTAATTTTTTGTTGTACATTTAATTTTAGGTAATTTTTCGTCTTACCACTTAAGTTTTGAAGTATAATTAATTTAAAATCTAATAATTTATTTATTAATTAAAATAATTAATGTAAATAGAGTTTGTTTGTTGATGTTTTTGGTAGGTTTGAGACGTTTCTTCTAGCATCATTAATTGAAAGTTGTAAAACACTAGTGTTCGAAACAATTTGCCTCATAATTACCTTAAATTTCTAAATATATATACGTACTATAATTGAGGTTGATGTATCAAATAAGAAACAATATTCATTACAAAAACAAGTAAGAGATACTAAGAAAAAAAAAGAGTATATTCATTAAAAATTTATTACCTTAACAAATGATACGTAATATAAGTAATAATAGAATAATAAAATGATATAATTGAATCCATTCCATGTATCATTTGTGATCAATTTATATAAAATTAATTTGTTTGTTCGGTAAGAAAGTAAGAATTATTTCTCTTTCATTTTAAGTTATAATTTTTAATCACGTTAAAATATTATTTGATATTAAAAAAATTAAATTTATAAATAATTGATATAATGTTATGATACTAGTTAGTTTTATTTGATAGATTCGAATTATATTAAAATAATATCGGATAAAAAAAATTAATTTATATAAAAAAATATTCGATAAAAAAAGATAGAATAAAGTTTTACATAGTTATCACATCCTTTCCCTCTAAGATTTACACTAATTATTGCTTACAAATAAAATTAGAGGTTAATTAATTCTGAGTAGGATTGTAGCCTTTTAATTGTCAAGCAATTACTCCAATTAGACGTAGTTGGTAGGTCTCTTGATTAGATGGTAGCCGGAACTCTTCATAAAGTTGGGTCCATACCTCCTCTGTATTCCACCGAAATAAAATTATATTTTAAGGGAAATAAATATATAATATATATATATATATATATTTAATAAACAAGTACTGTTTACACATTAAAGGTGAATACTTTATTATTATTATATACTGTGCTTAGGTTTTATTTCATTCTTAATCAACAGGAAAAACTATTATTTGTTTACAAGGCAATTCATACATCAAATCAATTTATTGTAATATTCTCTTACAAAATCTTCTATGCACTGAAATGTTGTGAATTTAAACAATATTATTATATATATGTGACTAAATGTGTAGTAATTAACATTTTTTTTTAAAATATGTCTTATTTAAGATATATGATATTGCTAAAATTATAATCACCATCTTTATACCATCCCATGCAATACGGGTGAACCTGGGTTGGGTTGGTGGGATTTTAAAAAGTTTTAATTGTAATGGGTTAAGAAATTTTTAGGTTAAAATTGATTGATATATATTTTAATATAATTCGTTATACACATTTACTTTGACTTAAGTCCATTAAATTATATTAAACACTTATTTTTATTAATTAATCAAGTTTAATTTTTACGAAATGTAAGAATAACTTTTGCTATATATTTTTATCCTTTATTTTAAAAATTTTGGAGATTTTTAAAAAAATAATCAACAATATTTAATTTAAAAAGAAACTATTTCTTTTAATAAAATCAATAAGCTACGTGAAAAAATAAAATAATTATTTAAAAAATTTGTTAAATAAATATATTATTAACTATGTACAATTTCAAACTAATGAGGTTATAACATGAATATATAAATAATTCAAAAATCTCCATTAGTAAGGTTGAATTTGTAAAAGAGAAAAAAAATTCTATATTATTCTATCCATGCATAATTCATTTTCATCACTAGCTAAGCTAATCCTTAAATCCACACATCTTAGTCTCATTTTTTTTTTTGCTTCTTTCTTTCTCTTATACTCAACTCCATTTATATTCCAACTATTATGGTTCAAACTATAATTAATTTACATCACACAAATCAATTCATCCCTCACTATCTTCCATAATTTTCCAATAGTAAACATTAGGGGGACCCCAAAAAGGAAAATGAATATCTATGCATAAATATACTACCTATATATTCACGATTATAAAAAAATAATAATAAAAAAAAAATAAATTAAAAAAAAGAATTAAAAAGAGAAAAAATCAGGTCACCATTGTTCAAAAAACACATGAATGCATAGTTCCCAAACCAGTACCATTATAGGTGACAATTATTTTTTTCTTTTTTTTTGGGACCATTTTGGCTATTTGTGTTTTAATTTGAAAGATTTTGTATTCTATCTATTATAAACTAATCAATTTAGTTGTTTATCTATTAGATTTTACTAATTTATACATATCATCTTGATTAATTTGAAAAATAAAATCATTTTTATAATTTTTGTCTGAAATTATTAATAAAAAAATCACTATATATCAAGCATATATACTTCATTTGTGTTAAACTAAACTAAACTAAACTAAAATGAGAATTAATTAATTAAATATATTTTACACATGTATTTTTTTTTATTAATAATCTTGAACCATATATATATATATAATTCACGAAAAAATACAAGACATGGCCAAATAAAAAGATGAGTTACTTTTATTTTTATTTTTAAATAGGCACCAAATTGGTCCAATGAAATGATAGGGAACTAAAACTTGTTCAATTATTTTTGAGCAAATAAAAATTATTTTCCAATAAAGTTGAAAAACTTTATATTATAGTGGACGGTAGTTTTTGTCAGAAGTTTTGGATATTTACAAAATAAAAATAAAAATATATCATTAAATAATATTAGTACGACTTATTTATTTTTTTTTCAAATAAAAAACCTTAATAGAGTGTATCAATAGACATGATGCCAATATAAAAAAAACTGAGGAGGTATGAGTAGAATTAGAACTTGTATTATTTAAATACAATAAAGTATAATTAACTAATAAAGCTTAAAAGGAAAAATAACAATGTATCGCACTAATTGGAATTAAAACGAAGGTCTCTTATTTTTCTTCTTCTTAATTTTACTAATATTATGTAAAAAAAATAAAATATTATTTAGGATAAATTTGATTACATATATACGTTATATTTGAATTCTTCAAATCTATTTTTAATGATAACAAAATGACTTAATTTCCACGTAAATAAATATTTTTACCATGGGGATATATAGAATCCAAAATATACAATAATAAAAACAAATATTTGAAGTCAAAAACTCATGTAAGATACTTACAATTTTATTTTAAATGTATCATAACATATTATTTTACTAAAATTAATGATAAATGATGCCTTGTAGAGTTTCATTAATAATTTTTAATTTTTAAAATAAATATTTATAGTTAATTATTTTATTACTATAAAAATGTATAAAAAATTTATTTTATCTTTATTATTAATTAAAATTAAAATTAATAAATTATTCTTGAGATAATATCAATTTTAATTATTAAAATATCATTATTCATATCAATTTACATGATTTTTTGAATTAGTAACACTTATACTATATTTTAAAAAAATAATAAATTACTAAAAAGTTATAATAACATACTAATTTTAAAAAATATAATGTTTTAATTCAATATTATTTGAAATATAATTAATCAATAATAAAAGATAAACATTTCCTTATTTAAGAACATCCAACATGAGATAATTGATTTAAATTCTCAACATATTCTTAAAAATTCAAGTAAATAAGTGAATTTTACATACTGTATTCTTTACTTAAGTTAGGCATACAGGTTTGATTGCCAAAATTTTCATTTATTATACGATAAATCTTGAACCTTTTAAATACCTTATCTTCTTCACTTTTTCTCAATTAACTGAAATCGTACGAAATATTTTTTTTAACTATCGTAATTTTTCATATATATATATATATATAAGAAATGATATTGTTGCTACAACAACATATGAATTATCCTTACATTAAATAAGTTATAATTAATAAATAATTATTTCCAAAATAACAATTTAAATTTTTTATAATTTTCTATTTTACTTTAAAAATTTCTTAAAAAATATCTCAACTATTAATAAAATTATAAATATTTTTACTGGATATTACATAAAATATAATTTTATATGAAATTTAATATATGATAAGTTTTATTTTTTTATTTTCTAATATAAGACATTTTATATAAAAAATTTTAATAAGTACAATTCACAGACTCGAAAGTCTGTAATTTGGATTTAAATTTCAAACATTTTATGTGTTTTAAAAAAAAAATACTTACCGTTAAAACTACAACTCATTGTTATTTTGTATGTTATTTAATTATAAATTTTAAACATTAAATTTTAACCATACTTTATATATTACGTAGCATCATTAAAAAAAAAAAAACTTACGTAGCATCAATTTATGTAAGAAAAAGCTTAAAGCTTACAATGACATAACACAAAAATAAACGTGTACTTGGTTAAAAGCATATCAAATAAATATATAAAGTTAATTAAAAAGTAAAATATAAGAAAAGTAAAAAATATAGATAATTGAACTCATATTTTTTTAAAATTATTTGCATTTGAGTTAAATTTGTAGCCACATTTCATTAATTTTTTTTAAAAACTATTTTATTTATAAAAAATAAGTCCAAACTTTATGACTGAAATTTAGCCAAAAATTATCGAGCTTTTCCAAAGTTCTACCAAACTTGGCAGAGAGATCAATTTTATTCAATTTCTAAAAACTCAAAAGTAGGCGATATTGTTTTGAAAAAAAAAAACAGAAGATATTTTCATAAATTAATTATTATTATTATAATAACTATTTATTAATGATAATTTTTTTAATAATAATATTAAATAGGACATAATCAATTATAGTAATTTACTTTATTACAAATTTAATAAATTATCATATCTTTAATATTAAGATTTAGAAAAAAATTAATGCTTTTAATGATGTAATAATTTTATCATATATCATAACAAAATAATTCTAACAATATAATTATTTAAAAAAAATATATAAAAATAAATAACATGTAATAAAAATAAAATTTATTATATTTAATTTATATATTCTTATTATTAAAAAAAATTAAAATCGTTATTTTATATTAAACATAACTCATTGCATCTATTTCCCGCGCTTTAAAACCCAACTTTTAATTATTTGTTGGAACGTTAATCTCCGGCACGAATCCAATAGTCAAAGTTTTACGCTCGATGTCTCAGTAAATTACTCTCCTTGTATTACTTTCTTTCTCCCACAAAACACTTTTCTTATTCTTCCAATATTTGGTTTTTTTTTCTTCTTCACCAAAAACCGCCACTAAGGTTTATACAACTATTACTACTCCAAATTAAACTCCATCCATTTTCTTAGAAATGGATACGGTGAGACCCAGATCAGCTTTAAACCACAAACAGAGCAAATTTGCAAGGACATTTCAGAAGGTTATAAACATCAGAACAGCAACAAAAGTTGCTTCCAACAATGGCATCTGCTTACTTACATCCCAAACCAGAACTAAGGATGATGCTGATGATGATCTCGACATACCCAACAAGCATTTTGACCAAGATTTTAAAATTCGGAACCGAAACAGAGCAATTATGGAAGCTTTGATTGCGAAGCTCTTTGCTGGTGTTACCTCCATTAAAGCTGCTTATGCAGAGCTTCAAATGGCTCAACACCCATACAACAGCGAAGCTATTCAAGTAGCGGATCAGTCAGTTGTTAGTGAGCTCAAAGCTATCTCAGAGTTGAAACGCAGTTTTTTGAGGAAAGAACTTGATTTCTCGCCTCAAGTCACTTTGATGCTTGCAGAGATTCAAGAACAACAGGGCTTGATGAAGACATATGAGATCACCATTAAGAAATTGGAAGGTGAGGTTGAGCGAAAAGATTTCGAAGTTTCTTCTCTTAATAAGCGGCTTGAAGATTCCGTTTCATACAACAAGTCATTGGACAAGAGGTTAAACTCAAGTGGGTCTTTGTCTATGTTTGAAAATCTCAAGCTTTCGGTTCTTAATCCAACCCATTTCATTCAATTTTTACAAGTTACTTTGAAATCAATCAGAAATTTTGTGAAAATAATGACCCATGAAATGGAATCGGCAAGTTGGGATCTTGATGCTGCAATCCAATTCATCCAACCACATGCTTCATTTACCAAACAGAGCCATCGGTGTTTCGCCTTTGAATCTTTCGTTAGCATAACAATGTTTGAAGGCTTCAACTACCCAAATTTCACAGCACCCAATGACACTCATCTCCCTCAAGACAGACAAATTTTCTTCCAAAAATTTAAAAAGCTCAAATCTTTTAGCTCCAAACATCTCTTAATGGAGAACCCAAATTCCTCTTTTGCGAAATTCACAAGAAGTAAGTATCTCCAATTGGTTCATGCTAAAATGGAATGCTCTCTTTTCGGAAATTTGAACCAGAGGAAGCTCATTTCCTCTGGTGGGTACCCAGAAACTCCATTCTTCACAGCGTTTGTAGAAATGTCAAAACTTGTTTGGCTTCTACACTGTCTGGCATTCTCATTTGGTGAAGAAGTTGACACTTTCCAGGTAAAGAAAGATTGTCGATTCTCAGAAGTTTACATGGAGTGTGTGACTCATGACTCACTGTTATGTTCTACTGAACTAAATGGTTCTAACTCCAATTTGGAAGTCCGAGTGACTTTCACGGTCGTACCTGGGTTTAAGATCGGAAAGACGGTGATTCAAAGCCAAGTATATCTGTCTCCGGCGATTACTGATCCAACTTGTTGCTGAATTTTCTTTCGTGGGTCCCTTAACTTTTCTTTTCATGGATCGCCTCGATATGTTAATCGCCACGCGCCTCTCGCACTCTATTTCAGTTCTTAGGGACCCACGGTATAATGTTCCTGGACCATAATAAAGAATATGATCAGACCGGCATTCCTGAAAATAAAAACATCAACACATCATACAGTTTTTAACTAACGGCTCTACAAGTATTCGGGGTTGTAAGTGACTCGCTCCTACAATTTCTGAAGCTGGTGAATGTCTGAGGTGGCGCTCTGTATGTCAGTATTATGTGTACAGTTTTGTTTTTTTGTTTTTTTTTTTACTTTTTCATATATCAATTTTATATATATTAAAATTATATCATAATTTATAATTATCGTATTAATTTTTTTATTATACATACCAGTAATATTTATCACAAATCTTTAATAAATTAAATCACATAAAATAATATTTTTAAAATTTATAACAATACAAATAACATTTTTATCTTGAATTAAGATACGTATGTATTAGTATTATAAATAGTATTTTATTGTTATAAGTTTTAAATATATTAATTTTGTGATTTTTTTAAATTATTTATTTATTTTAAATTATAATATTACTATAATTAATATATAACTAATTATAAGCTTAAAAAAATAAATTTTAATATTTTAATTAATAATTATTTAATAAATTAATTATGATACCACAATATAAAGATACCATAGTTCTGTGCGCACTTATTTTGTCTCCTGTTATTATATTATATGGTCCGGTGTATATAATGTGATGTTATAATTGATTTAATAGGTTTGGTTTTGTTTTTGATTGTGTTTTTTTTGTTTTTCGCCGTCTTATGGGCTTGATTGTTCAAATAAAAAAAAATAAAAAAAATTAACATAAATATTAATACCTTTAATTTTTTTTTGAAGTCAATGTAAACGTACTTGTATAATAACATATGAATTTCAATAGTAATTTTATAACAAATTCAATTTTAGTTTTTTTTAAAACTACTACCATGATTTAGTGGTAAAAAACTTGAAAAAATAATATATATAATATTTCTTAAAATTGTAAGCATAAAAAATAACAATTTTAATATTTAATTTGTATAAATTTATTATTATAAAAAGTAACCAAATATTTCACATTGAAATGTGTTATAAGTTATGTTTAAATAATTTAAATCGATTTAATATTAAATTTTATTTATTATAATTTTTAAAGGTGTTATTTTATGTAATTTTTAAAAAATTTGATTATCCCATTATAGTTTAAGAATTAATAAATTATGAATTTTTTGATATAAAATTAAATTTTTATTAATAAAAATTAAGGATATATTCTAGATTAACATTCATCTATTTAAATAGATTAATAATCAATTTTGATAAATTAAAACTAATTATATTTTTATAAATATAGAGAAAAACTTGAGTTTTAATCATTCAACCTGTTATAAATTTCTCAAATCAAGAAGTTGATTTTTTAATTGATATATTTAATATAATATTCTTTATAAGTAATTTAATCTTAATATTATATTAAAACTTTTAAGATATTTAACGGAACACATTTTGATAATATCTAGAGTTTTAACGAAATACAATTAAAATGATCATAAACAAAACATAAATTATTCTAAGTTAATATATAATTAAGAAAAATCAATATAGAACAAAATTTAAAGAAATAAAAAAATATTTTTATTTAAAATAATAAAAATAAAGAGATGCGAAGAACTAATCTAATTTATGTACAATTATATATTTGATTATAAAATTAATTGATATTATACATAAATAAAAAATGTGTTTAAATCATAATTGATATTTAAATTAATTTATTTGGATTTTTAGCTCTAGAAATATTTTTTTTTATCTCAAATAAAATTTTCCTTTTTAAATGTAAAAAGTAATATGTAACAAAAATTACATAAATGAAATTACAAAAGGTTTAAGACATTATTGTATTCAAATATTTAAATTAATTACATTCACAAAAGTTTTATATTAATTCATTATTATCATTGGATCTCTTGAACTACAAATGATATCATTTGTTCTACATATTATATAAATTAATTATAATATAATCAAATATCATTCTTTCTGATAATACAACATTATTCTTTTTGATAAGAAAACATTAAATATGCAATAAAGTGTAACAAATATATATATATATAAAGAAGAAGCCAGTTTTCACCCCACTTCAAATTGGGTTGGATAAGCGTAAAGTCCCCCTTCATGGGTAAACTTTATATCTTATTCATTCAACGGATCGTTGGACCAAAAAGTTATAAACAAACAAAACGAGAGTAATAGTAGCTTGCGCCCATAGTCAGAGAAATGGGTGACAATATTGGCTAGGAAAAGAGAATTATCTGTTGTTAGAGAGCTAACTTGGAACTGTTACAATATTTAACTTGCAGATTCAATACAAAAAGACTATCTGTTAAGTCAAATCAAATGGATACGAATTTCCAGCCAGAACTCAAAACAAAGAGAATTAGACAACATCACTGTTCACTTCATAAAATGCATCCAACCACCAACACGTCTTACAATATTCCCCCTTGTCCCATCTTTCCCATGCTCAAAAAGCAGTCATGTTTATCCTGACAATGCCATACAATGCCATGTATTAAAGTTCTACAAACATGTTCGGCTGCTGTAAAATATAAATTGGTGCAACAATTATGTCCCTAAATTCTATGTGGTTGCTTCATGAATCAAAGCAAACTAGGCACCCATTTAGACTTGAGATCCTTGAGCTGATGATGCATATTGTATAGAACTCTGCTGTAAAAACAACTAAAGTCATTAGTTCTTCAGCATTACTAAAACCCAGGAACTATCCAAGCTGATGATGTTTTGTGAGTAGGTGGTCACCATCCATTGAAGAATGGTTGAGTGTAGTTCTCTCCCAAAGGTATGGAACTCTTGTAGATTGACCTTGAAGAGGGAACTCCTTTAAATTATGGAGGACTTCAAATTTTTAAAGGGAGTTTTCTCTTTCGGTGTCTGAAGAAGGAGAAGGGTCAGACGCCTCTGCTAGAGCTTCAAGCATGTTTATAACCTCAACTGTGTCATCCAAATAGTATTTGGCCTTGCTTGGTTTCTGCCCAACGGTGCATGCAAAGATGGAAGTATCAGAGGATAGGACACCATTACTCATGGCATTTCCAATTATCTCAAACATGTCCTCATCTGATCTGTCGTCACCAATGCATAGTACGAAATCAGCCTGCTTTCCACTATCAGCCATTGATGTGAAAATCTTTTCTGCAACCATTCCTTTACTGACTCCCTATGAATCAAAAATAAAGAAAATTTGTTCTCATGTTATTAATTTTGTTGAGAGGAATCAACCACAAATCACAAAACAAGGGAGTGGTATGGTGGTAATCCATTTACGGAGAATGAGAAAATAAATGAACCATGCCTGAAGTCATGAACAAAATGTCAAAAGTGAAGGCTTCTGGCTAGTGGCGAGAGCATACCACAATAATACCTAAGATTAGTAGTTATTTAGTTCATTGTTGGTCCATTTCATGCAAGTGGACATAGGTTAACTTCTCAACATTGTAGGGTTAAAATGATAACCTCGAATGAAGAATCACATCTAGCTATTACAATGCACATAATCTGGTGATTTCTAACTTCTAATCCTTTTGTATAAATTTGTTTTTTATGAATTCCCTTAATGGCAGTATCAACTAATAAGTTGTTAATAGAATTCTTTGTGGTTCATTTGTACTACAACCATAACATATAGCATAATATGGGCAAACAAAAATGAACATCTCCTGATGAAGGGATGAATTTAACATATATATACAATACATACACACATTTGAATGCCTGATGTTGGGCAGGAGAACAGTCTATATACATATCGAGGTTATCTATAAGGAGATGTAAGGGGAAAAAAAATATATTGGAAGCGTGCTTCCACTTTATCCCCGTTAGACAAAATGATTTTTAAAACCATGACATGGGTTCACATTGGTTTAAGAATTTCAAAACAGCCAGTGCAGTAAAGCTTAAACATTCAAATGAATTTGAACCAAGTCATTTGAAGTTTATGATTTAAAAGAGGGGAAAGGACTTGGCTAAAGAGGGACTCTTAATGCTTATGGCAACGACATGCATAACTTTCAACATAAATGGGAATATCTATTGCCTTGAGAATTTATAAACAAAAGTAGAGTGGTAATGGAATCTGGCTACCAACCTGTGGCTTTACTTCTACAATGGACTGACCACTTTTCACAGCCACTGGTTCATTTGCTAGAACACTCTCTAAATGGTCCAGCATCTCCTTGGCCTGGCAAGACCCAAAACCAGGGTCTGCATCTTGATGATGCCACACTAAGGCACTTTCCTTCATTTCAATGTAAGAGCCATCCGTTGATTCCGTGTACAACTTCATAACTGGCTCAGCCATCTGTATCCATCCAAAATCACTACCTTGCCCACAAATCTCCCAATCTTTGTTGGCTGACCACCTAACAAATCAACAAGTTTAGGCACATGTAATAATACAAGTACAAATGACAAACAAGGATAATAAGCAAAAGAGATAAGCATACCTCATAAAATAACCATGCTCAGCAGCAATCCCTAATTTCTTGCAAGGAGAAAACCACTTGCCCAAACTATCCCTTCCTCTTCCACTGACGATGAAAAGGTTGTTTTTTACGTCATCACAAAGCATGCTTAACATGGACATAACTTGTCCACTTGGTATCTTATTGATGGACGTTTGAGGCATCACAGTGCCATCATAATCCAAAAGTATTGCCCTATTTTTAGATCTTGAATAAGCTGATACAATAGCATCAATAGTTAACTTCCTGAAGTTAGGATCAAGGGCTACAACCCTGAAACCAAAGCTCAAACCAATACCCCAGCAACGTCTTCTAAAATGATCTCTGCATGTCCTTTCCATATCTTGGAAAAAGCTGCGCGACCAATACGCTACATCATGTGTACTAACATATCTATAATGCTTCTCATGCCGCAACTGTTTCTCAGAATCAGCCAAAGAAATAGACTCATTCATTGCCTCAGCAGTAGCTTCAACATTCCATGGGTTAATCCGAATCGCACCACTCAATGAAGGGGAACATCCAATGAACTCTGAAACTACTAGCATGCTCTTATTGGGTCCATTTGATTCAGAATTAGGATCTGACTCTGAGATTCCTTGCCTGCAGACAATGTACTCATAAGGAGTAAGATTCATCCCATCCCTCACTGCAGTAACCACAACACACTCAGCAATGGTGTAATATGCAGCTCTTTCATTGAGAGAGACTGGTCTATCAATGAAAACTATTGGTTGATAACCAGAATAACCAAAATTCTGATTAATTCTGTTGCAGCTTTCTTGAATTTCAGCCTGTATTTCTTCAAGGTCCTTGCCTCTTCCTCTGGCAGGGTTTGCAATCTGCACCAAAACTGCCTTCCCCTGCCACTTCGGATGTTGCTTCAGCATCTGTTCCATTGCCAAGAGCTTCAAATTCAAACCTTTAAATATGTCCATATCATCAACACCAAGCAGCACAGTTTTTCCTTTAAATTGTTGCTTGAGTTCTGCTACCCTCCACTCTTTATCTGCATGTCTCAACACTGATTCAATTTGACCCATGTGAATCCCAACAGGCATTATTTTAATTCCAACTGTTCTACCATAGTATTCCAATCCAATATAGCCCCTTTTTGATTGATACTCCAAACCTAGCATCCGACTACAACAAGACAGGAAATGCCGAGCATAGTCAAAAGTGTGAAAACCAATAAGGTCTGCATTCAAAATAGCCTTAAGGATCTCTTCCCTCACAGGTAGAGTCCTATAAATCTCTGACGACGGAAATGGGCTGTGAAGAAAAAACCCCATCCTCAGTCTGTTGAATCTTCTCCTCAAAAAGGTTGGTAGAACCATTAAATGATAATCATGAACCCAAACATAGTCATCATCAGGATTTATAACCTCAATCACTCTCTGTGAGAAAATCTTATTTGCTGCCACATAAGCCTCCCATAAAGATCTATCAAACCGCCCTCCATGATTTGCCGAAAACGGAAGCATGTAGTGGAAGAGAGGCCACAAATGCTGCTTGCAAAACCCTTGATAGAATTTCGACAAAATGTTGGGGGGCAAAAAAGCTGGAACACACTTAAACCTATCCAACAAAAGCTGTGATACATCATCTTGTTCATTGGAATCAATCTCAACCTTCAAAGACCCAACATACAAAACCTCCATATCATCAGGAAGACCATCCTTTAACTGTAATAGCAAAGAGTCCTCATCCCAACTAAAACTCCATCCTTTATTGTCAGGTCGACGTTTAGCCTTTACTGGGAGTTGATTAGCAACAATGATCAAACGATCTTGAAAAATTGATGAAGGAACATCTGACGTCACACTATTGGCCTGATCATCATCAAGTTCTGATATAACACCAGCAACAGTCATTACTCGAGGAAGTCGCTTCTTTTCACGAGGCATCACAGGAAAATTCCCTGATGCAAGATCTAAAAGATTTGTATATGATCTGGACATCATTTTCGCCAACTTTTAAAGGGTACGAACACTAACACGAAAATCTTTCACAATATCACAGAACTATACACCAAACCCAATGTTATTTTCTCCTTGAAATCAATAGAATTGGGCAGGATCTCTTTTGAATATCACAAAAATAGCTTTAGTCCAAAGACCATAAATAATTTCAAACCACCTAAAGCTGGTCCTGCAATTAAAAATATATACCCATTTATAAATCAGAATCGAACACAGCAAATGACCCATAAACGTCATTTCTATATACCAAAACTGCATATAACACAATCTACAAGCTAAAATTTTGTATAAAGATGTCAATTCTGATGTATAAGATGCAGTGGAAGAAAAGTCAAGACAAACAAATAAATAATAATATTAATAAGAACCAAACTATACCAACCACAGCGATGTAAGAGCAAATTCTGATCCCAGCAAAACTTTGGATCTGAAAAATGAATTTGTATTAATCAAATATTAAATCGCGTTCCGAGCAGCTGAAAAAAATCTAGGGTTTACTTCCACTCCGGAAAGACACTTATCTCTCTCTCTCTCTCTCTCTCCAAATATTGAATGCTCATTCGGTCATCCATATCTATCTAATGGAGAACAAACTGGAAATTAGAAAATAAAAAGAAAATAAAAATAAGGGGATAAGATTGGCCATTACACAGCTAGTAATGCCAACTGGCACTCTGCGAAGTTCATTCACGCGCTGTTATTCCAAATATGTCTCGAAAACTTCTAATAGCGTCAACTTAGCTGTCAAGCTAGGGGAGAGACACGATTACACGTGATCGACCACCAGAGCCATATTTAAGCTCTTGTTTGTACGTTTCATTATAGTAATATCCTATAAAAAAAATTAGTGTAAATTTATTTTATATTAATTAACCACATTTAATCTTGTTTAATTTATTATTTTAATAACATATAAATTTTATTAGATATTAATTTGAGACAAAAAAAAAACTTCTCATTTATATATATCTTTTAAAATTCAAAATTAAATCTTAATTTTATATCATAAATATATTATTTAAAGTACGTAAAATATTTAATTTAATATTTTTCTTTCATTTAAAAATAAAAAAAATATTTTTAAAATGTAAAAAAAGTTAAATTTTAATTAAAAAATTATAATAAAAGAATTTAGTAATTATAGATAAAAAAATAAATTGTATTTTGATATAAATTATTTTATTATTAATTTTATAATATATATTATAAAAATTATCATTAAATATTATACTGAGAGACCAGCATAACGCCACATACCCCCTCCGGATTTTTTTCCAAATAATTTTTAGTATGTTGTAATATTTGTACTTTTCTTTAAATTTTCTCTTTTATTCTAAAACGTGACCTCTCATTCCTTCTCCTCGTATACTATACGTAACAAATATGATAAATAGTATTAATTAATGTGTTGTATCAGATAATTTTATTAAAATATTGTATTTATTATTTTAAATTATCACATTTGTTAACACATAAAAGAATTACATGGTTATCAATTTTTATCTTTATTAATATGGAATATTAAAACCTTTTCATCTTTTGTCTATCGGTGTTGGGTCAGTCATGACATTGTAACCTTATTTGGAATATTTTTCATTCACGATTATTTAATTTTATTGTTAATTTGTATTTTATTGTTAATTTGTTTTGATACAAATAAATTCAAGGTTAGCATTACTTTTACTTTTTTTAATCAGGTTAAAAATATTATTAATTTTATATTTCTAAATCTCTATTTTGACCCTTTTTATTATTACTTTAAGTTATAAACTATACAACATGTTATAATACTATATATATATATATATATATATATATATATATATTAGTAGTATTTCTTTATTTATACTACATATCATTGGTTTAATTTTTTTTCTTTCTATTTGTAATAAAATAAATAATTTATCTTTCAATTTTATTTTGTAAATAGTTTCTTTATAGTGTATAATTTCATTTCAAATTAACCAAGAATAATATATCTTTTAAAAATAATAAATTTAGTATCGTTTGTTTGTGTTTGAGTTCAGCTAAATAAGATTATATTGAATATATTTAATATAATTCATCAAACTCATGTTATGTCTCATGATATAAAAAATAATAATATGCAGACAACTAGTAGGTTAATCCAGTAAATATTGAGTCAACAAATGAGTATCAATATAAGATAGATATTCAACAATATAAACAACTAGTATATAATTTCTTAATTTTTTAACAATGAGATAATTACGAAGAGATAACTCTGATACTAAAATAAGTCGATCGGTACAAGTAAGGATCATTAATATGTATTATCTTCTTCTATATATATTCACTATATATCTTTCTCATAACTTAAACATAGCTTTATCAGAGACAAACACAAAAAAATAACCTCTTTAGGTCATAATTGAACTTAATCATTGGAAGGAAAAAGGTCGCCATACTCCGTGATGGTCCAAAGGCCTAATAGTGTGTTCTCTAGTCTCAAGTTTATAGGAAGGAGATGTGCATCTAATCATCAATTTTGACAAAGATTGACATCAATATTTGGTGCTATTTGCGGGAATGATTGTACTTAACCAGTTGAATAAAAACTAGAGAGAAGAGATTTTGTAGTGTTTTGTTGGGCTCTAAATTAGGCAGTTTTTGAATAAAAGACTCTAAAAGTCTAGAGAAAACTTATCCAAGAAGAAATTGACATTCTACATAGTCTTTGAGAGGCCAAATTTCTGTCCTTACAAGATGAATCAACATCTTGGTTCAGACAACCAAGTTTTTGCAAGGGATGATGAAGTCATACCTTATGTCTAACAAGTCATACAATCACTTGTCCAAGCCGCCAACCCTCATCACCACGACTATAATGAGCCCGAGTGGAGAGTCGACAAAGGACAATTATGGAATTTCGCTTAATCACAATGTAGAATTTGTTTCATACCATCTTACAACGCATGCTAGTACAAGCACCTAAACTAGAAGACATCCCAGTAGCATCTTCCAATGAATATGGTGCACATGATCTTATCCACAACTAAGCAGGCTCAAATTGAAGATGTGACTCATGATATAAAATTTAACTAATTTTTGATGCTATTACTAGTTTTTCAAAAATGGTGCCAAAATTTAGTGTACAAATTTTGTATATTTTTAAATAGCTCATAAGTGCACAAATCACTTATATAAAAACGATAAGTATACTTTCAAGGTTGATTTAAAGAAGAATTACATAGTTTTTAAATAATTCAACAAATTCTTAAAAATAAAAATTAAACCTAAACATTTTGTCACAAAGTTTAGATTTTTAAAGATCTACTTTATTGACATAAAAGTATAAATAAATTCAGTAAAGCAATTGGAAAATAAACATTTATATTTAGTAAATAATTTACAGGATAAATTAGTTAGTTAATAATACTTATTCAATATTTAACTAGGTTATTAAATATATGAATTAAAATTGTTTACTCTCCCTTTTTAATAAGAAAGTATCCTAAGATATGGATTAAATTCTTTATTAATAACAAATCAAGTAATATCCTAAGGTCGGGACTACCAATTAATTAATTATTAAATTATAATTTATTTTTAAGGAATTAACAAACCATCTAATTATTGCTTAAGGTCGAGCATATAATTAGATTTTCATTCAAGGTGTCAAAATTAGGTGATTGATTTAAGTAACTGGAAACTAACTTTTAGATTTTAAAACTACTACTAAAATATGTCATTAATATATTTTTAAATAATAATTATTGTAAAAATCTTTGAAATAAAGTTTTTACTCTAACTATATAAATTTAAAAGATGAGATTTAATGAAAGAATAAAATCATTCATTTTTAGTACACTACATAGTACGATATTCATTAATAAACAACAATGGTAGTTCGATACATGAATAAAATGAATTCATAGAAATAAATATAACTTTTTAAGAAATTGGGCAAATAATAAAACTATAAATATTAATAAACTTTGAAATACTTGAAGAATGAGACTTAGATATTTAAAAAATCCTATGATATTAGGAAGAAAAAGTTATGTATCAAGATTTATATTTATAGATCCTCAAGAAAAATATTTAAAAAAGAAAGAGAGTTGATAGAACTAAAGCAAGAAGTTAAACAAATGAAAGAAATAGTCCATGACATAATATTATGAAGAAAATAAAACCAGTATTATCCCAACAATATTCAAAAACAAACTAAAAGATATAAATTAGATAATAATGAAAGCTTAATAAGTATATCAAAAAACCAAATAGTAATAACAAAGCTTTAATTTTTTTAGCAAAAAAAAAATAGATATTACATAAGAATCAAACATCAAGTCTTTATAAGACATAAATGAAACATAAAAAAGAACTTCTCAAAGAAATGAAAGAATATGGTTATAATAAGAAATTACAATAAACATAAGAAATTTACATGATTAAGAAGAGATGTAAATAGCATATCTAAAGATAATGAAATTATAGGTTATAAATTTGATTAATTTGTAGGATTAAAAGAAGAACCACCTAGAAGATTAGATGTATTGATACCTATGAATGAGAAAAGAAAGAATGAAAACAAAATCTAAAGATAAAGAAGAAGCTATAATTCTGATTTAATGGAATATAGAAAATGATTAGTAAAATAATTTATAGATTATGAGAACAGGGACATAGAAAAATTAGTTATTCTGCTAACCTATAAAGAACTAGAAAGACATTATGATGAAATATTTTATACAAACTAAGTTGAAGATAATATAATAATAGTAAGTGAAACTGATTTTGAACTAGAAAATATGAAACCTATTTTATTACTAGTTTCTCATCTAGAAGGAACATCTGACCTACATAGGAAAGAAAGAAATAGGTAAAGGCTAGAAGTACATGACCTTCCTTGTGGAAGAAAAAAAACCTAAAATGAAAAACAAGATTACATTAGGGAACTAGAGATAGTTAAATTTCATGAAAATTATATATATGATCTTTTATATTTAGATTATATAAGAGAAAAAAAACCTTAAATGAATGGTCTAGTAATATAAGTATAATCATACAAATTTTTCCAGTCACAATCAAATCCTTCAACATGTAGTAGAGTCTTAGTAGCTCACAAAATGACAAAAAATGTTAAAATTTGGATTACAAATTTAACAGAATAACAAACTTTACAAATGCATGAGAATGCTCTTAGAGGTAGGCAGTGCTTAGATACTATAATAAATGAAATATACAATAACTTTATTAGAGAAAAAAGGTAGATATATCACTGAATCCAGTGAAAATTAAATTTCCATATGAAATTTAACAAAAATCAATTATAAAGATTCTTAGGATATTTAGTATATGCTGAAGTATACATCAAGAAACTTGTAAAAATACAAAAAAATTTGCAAACAAAATTTAAAAAAAATATTATGTTTGTATATAGATAGAATAAGATACTTTATAAATAGATAAGGTAAAAATACAAGTAAAATTTACCAATTTTATATCATTTAGATCCAAATGATAAAATGATAATTGAAATTGATGTTTCACACGAATATTAGAGAGTAGTTTTAAAAACAAAATTAGATAACAAAGATGGATATATTTGTAGATACACGTTAGGATCTTTTCATGATTTAGAATTAAATTATTACAATAAAAGAATAATTAGTTCTCAAAAAAACTATTAAGAAATTTACAATATATATAATAAGTTCTAGATTTATTGTTAGAACTAATAACAATAACTTTAGTTATTTTTTAAGAACTAATATTATAGGTAATTATATACAAGAATATTTTTCTGATGATAATAGTGGTTTAAGCACTACAATTTTGATGTTGAACATTTTTTAGAAAATAATAATAGATTAGTCGATTTCCTTATAAGAGAATTAACACGTTTAACTATTTTGCTCTTGTAGGAATGTAATATGTTAATATCAAGATAAAGATAAAGGAAAAGAAGATAAAAATCTTAAAGAACAACTCAAGATTTTATTCTAGATAAGTTTTTTTTTGAGATAGGAATTAAATATGAAGAACTTGATGATACAAAACTAGCATTAGAGTACAAAAACTCTAAAGAGTAATTCACCCGAGAGATTCTTTCCAAAAAAGTTAAAACTTCTAAAGAAAGAATTCAAAATGAGAATGAAGAACCTAACAGTTCAAAAGAGAGTAACACTTGATGTATAAAAATTTGATAGTCAAATTTTGTAAACTATGATATTCTCGCAAGTGCATGAATAACTTGTAAAATGCGATAACTCCCAAAGTGAATCTAAATAAGGAACTACATCATTTTAAATAATTCAATAAACTTTGAAAAACAAATCACGGAAAATAAATCTAAACATTCTATCACAATATTTTAGTTTTAAAAATTGTAATATAATAACAAATATAATAAAGAATATGCATAAGATCCATTCAAACAATTCTAGGTAGATAAAAAATTAACAATCAAAGGAGAATTTATGGAAATAATTAGCTAGTTAACCATGCTTACTTAGAATTAATTAGGTTATTAAATATATAAATTAAGGTTATTGATTTTCCCTTTTATGCATGAAAAAGTCTTTTGATTGGGATCAGTTTGTTTGTTAATCAAATCAATTAAAATCTTTTGATGTAGTTCAATAACCGATATATTAAATTATGTTTTATTCCTAAGGAAATAGCAAATAATTAAAATCAATGCTTTGGACAGAGTCACTAATTTAAACTCTTATTCAAGGTATCAAAATTAGATATAGATGATGTTTCTAAAATCTAACTTTCATATTTTAAATCTATTATAAAAAATATGTAATTAATATATTAATCAATAATAAACTTTATAAAAATATTGAATAAAGAGATAAACTCAATTTATTTTATAAAAATGTTCATCTAAATTACTTTTCAGAACCATGGCAACAAAATAATTTTTCATAATAATAATTAGCTAAATATACTCATATTTAATAAATGGTCAGTAGTTTAAAAATAGCATTCAGAATAATATACAAAGATTGAATATATATATATATATAAATGAATATAAATAAGATTTATAATATCAATTAAAGATAGATGGGAGTATCCTTCTCTGTAAACGGGATTTTAATTCTCAAAATATTCTTATATATATATATATCTTTTGTATTTTTTTTAATCTGGAATACCTTCTATAGATCTTCGTATTACTATTTATGAATCTAAACTATTATAAAAACTAAACAAAAATAAGAACTGAAGCTATTCGTAAACTCTAACACGTAAAAACTATTGTTACTGCATACAAAACCTAGCACATGATTGTTTATTTATAGTTGAGGCTAGTTGGAGAAAATTAATCGTGCATCGCGACTCAACTATTCCACTATCGTGGCTCAAGTCTCATAATGCTTCTTCTCATGTTACCATGAACAGGTCACACCACGACCCAATCTTCCCACGTTGTGACACAACACAAACTTTGTACCCATTGAATTTAAGTAGAAAAGAGTGCATCACATCCTAGCTATTTCTTTGTCATGGCACACGATGCTCAATTTTACTTTTTTGGTCCTACGTGTTAACCAATATTACAATATACGTATTTTAAGTCGGTTATTCAATGAATCGATTTTAAATCTCGACTTAAATACCCTCTTTTGTAGTAATGATCCTTTTATTGTTAACTAGTAGATTTTTCAAAGTTAATTTTCTTCTTTAAATATTTTTGCACAAAAAAAATTTGTTTTGATAATTATTAATTTTTCATTAAATTTTATTCAATAAAAATATTTATTTTAATAATTATCTATTATTTAAAATTTTCTTTACATGTTGTCTAACATAGCTTCATAGTTATAAGTATGACTCTTTTTTCAGTGTGCTAATTACAATTACTATTAAAACAATTAACTATTACCTTACCTTTTTTTCCTATCAATTTATTATTTGAAAATTAGAATCACACTATTATTAGAAAGGAAAAGAAAATATTAAATATATATAAATTTACATATATATTTATAATTATAATAATTATAACCTAATAGATAATTATTTTAAAATTTTAATTTTATTATTTTTAAAATTATTTTATCACTTAACATAACATAATTAATATATTACAAAATTGTATCCGGTCTAAAAAAACAAAATTGTGTACGATTAGCTTTATTATACTCACACACGAACAATTATTATACTAACACGCGAACAAAGTCCAACCACAAGAGAAAGGAGCATTATCAGCACACGCAACTGCCACCAGCTCGTCCCAGCACCCCATCGAGCAAGTACCACTTCGAGAAACACCACTTTGCACTACCAGTCCGGTATCAGTCTCTTCCATTAAAAAGAGATTAATTATGATTATGACGAGATTTTTTTCTTTTTGGCTAATAAACATATTGAAAAAAGATTAACATTTATTAAAAAGAAAAAAACTAGTATAGTCTTGTCCCACATTACCTTTTTATTTTACTTAAAAGATGTATAAATAGTAAAAAGTTGGCTATTAAGATTGGACCATAAAGGTTATCTAATTTTGTGGAAGTGGAGAGGATCTAGGTAAATATGATACCACACACGCGTGCGCGCCACCGTCTGACTGGTCGTGCCGAGTCGAGTCTGAGGACCCATGTGTATGTTTAAATATGATACCGCGCGCGCGCAACGCCATCCGACCGGCCGACCAAGTCGAGTGCGTGTGAGGCGACATTTTAATTTTTGAAAAAAAATTCTTTTAAAAACACTTTTACACTCAGAAAATGGTGTTATATTTTTCTCACAAAAATAACCGTTATTTTATTTTATTCAGACACGGTTCTCAATTTCAATATAACAATCTGTAAACTCATCTCACTAAGAAAAAAATTCTCTCAACAATTCTAAATTACTTTTAGTTTTCCAAGCAACAAAATTTTCAAGTGTAGCATTCCAGTCTTCATTAGTGCAGTGAAGTTCTGAGACAGAGAAAAAGATTATGGGCTATTTCATCCTAGGGACGACGGGACTGTGTTTGTTTGTACAAAATTGGGCAGAGCCGCAAAACGTCTTAAAGAAAGCGACTTAGTCCGCGACTCAATCCAAACAGTTCATTTCAAATTATCGGTAATATTGTTCCAACACTGTTTTAACGTACTTGTATAAACAAAACATCATAATTATTTTTTTATTTTTTATCAACCATACATTTTTGTAATAACATCTATTACCCAATTTCACTCCCTAGTCATCCAATTTTGTAGTACAAATTGAGAATTCTCTTAACAACGTATAACCTTCTATTGTTGAGATTCTTATAATGTTATATTATCCAATTATAAATATTTTCATTATTAACTCATTTTATTTTATTTTTATTTAAAATTAAATTAAATTTTTCATTAATTATTACATATCTTATTTGATTTAAAAGTATATCTTAGCAACTAATATAATTTATTTTTAACTCCACGACACTTGGAAATAAATGCATTATGTTCACAAGTGGCTTATGGTTTTATCTTCTTGTTTGCACAAAGGTCAATCAATGTTTATATTGGTAATGAATATCTTTAGCTTTACACATACAACAAGTGAATTCGTCATCACCTTCTATAGACACAATTTGTATCAATCATGAATTTCAGTTCTCCCAGAGTCTTCCAAATTGGATCCACTTCTAATTCATGGTTCTTCAAAGCAGCTAACTTGTAAGCTGATTTTACATAGAAGCTTCTCGACTTATCGAAAGGCCAAATCAATTTATCACATAGACTTTACTTTGGACTTCCAAGTATACCAATCACATTCAAAGTGTTAACATAAAAAATGTTCCTCATAATGTTCCAATTCCAATCTCAACTCTTTCACTTTTGAAAAGTTAATCTTGTCCGGAGTGCCTTGTATTCTGTTTGGTATATAACCCTTAATGTAAGGTACAAATCTTTATATTTTCTTCATTACTTATTTGGAAACACATCCATCTTTTCAATAATTCTTTTAAGCTACAGATGCTTTTCCAAACATACCAATCTTCAGTTCTAGAAATCTGTCTCATTTGGACGGTACTTGGAAGAAGATTGACCCACATTTTATTTGATTGAGTAGCTAGTTCCATCCCAATTTATCTAGTAAAGCAATATTCATTCGTTGGAATGATCTAAACCTTGGGAAAATTATCACTTATGTTATTGATATTTAGGGTATTTCTAACTTTTAAAAATAGTTTTAATGTTCTCAATTTTTATAGTTAATATCACCAATGTCATCGAAAAGTTAATAGTGTTATCCATCCAATGATGTGACTAGTTGTTTTGAATAGTTAATTGTTAGTTAATGTATATTATTATTTAAAGACAAACATTTAAGTTTCTTATTAAAACATTGATTTATCTTTATAATTTTTTTATGTTTATTTTTATATAAACTTGAGTCTAGTTTCTTTATTTACATTTTTTTATTTATGTTTATGTTTATGAATGTCATAGCCCGATATGTATTTAAATTCAAAATAGGAATGTAATATCATGAATTCATAAAAAATAACTCATATATGTTAAAAGAGTATATTCGTAAAAAAAGATTATCATATCTTTAATTGACATGTTGATATTTGAGATGATTTCGTTCATAAATTTCATGAAAAAGTAACCACACATGACTATATCGTTTTGTTGTGGAACCTACAAAAAAAAGTATACATGATTTAACAATTCGAATATCTTTATTATTCAATAGTAAAATTTATTAAATTATTAATATTCGCTTGTACATACCACAACTTTGTTCTATATAAGTTTATGTGATTTTTTAAGGGCAATGCTCTTACTCTTATTCTATAGCTTCCATGCCATATCAAAGTTTAAATCCGTCACTTCTTTATTAAATATTACAAAGAATAATAGAAGAAAAATAGCTAGCTCTAACTCTTACATTTCAACAACTGTTTTTGTGTCTTTACTCAATTCTATGGAAACTAGGTCACATCACCAAACATAATTTCCATATAGATCAAGGATTATCAACATCCAATGATCTTGGCCTTGTTCAAACTTTAGTGGCCAAGAGAATATAAACTTCTGATTTCTATGAAGTGTTAAGGCACTATCACATAATTATTTATCTTTGATGCTAACATCATGATCTTGATATTGATTGACAAGTAATGAATCATAGAACATCTCTAAATGTGATTGGTGATTTGCTTGAATTTGATAATAACATGTCCGATACAAAAGACATATATATAAATAATTAGATAATATAAATGTAATTATATGCTCTATATAAATGAAAGTTACTTACATATTGAGGATTCATCTTATCCACATTTGAATTATACTCAAATCGATAATTTGAAATTCAAATAATTGTAATATGCACTTGATCAATATATATGACTATCCAATATCTATGCCAAGAATGTCTCTAAGAAGTGGCACTGTCCATCCATCATCTATGCTATTCTTACTCGCAACAATAGTCATCAAATAGACAAGATTTCTGGTAAAGTTTATAGTATATTCATAATTGTATTTTTTCTATGGCTTCTTCTTGAATGACTTAGTGTGTGATGATTGTCCACTAGATATCGATTAGCCATAAGATACTTGCTTTGTATCTCTTGAATATGTCATACTTATTAATTATGGTATAATAGACTAAATAAGAGGTATTATATATGTTAGTAACAATAAAAGAATAATAATATAATATTAGTAAAAACAATGTTATGTTAAGTAAAAATAAATAGTATCATATCAAAATTTAGCACAATTTGATTCGATGGCCAAGCCACTTATTGTCCAACATCTTCTTGGATTGTGGTAGCATCATATGACACTGGTAGTGGACAATGATGAGTAATGATTAATCAATTACTATTTTCTAATGGTTTGGAAAATATTGACTATGAATATTTCGATCATTGCTCAATTATACTATTGTTCCAATAGTAACATAGTTCTTAAATGATGGATCCTTCAATAGAAATTTCATATTCTGTACAAAATTGAAGTGTTATATATAATAAAAAATAAAAAAATAATATATTATCTATTGGAAGGACGTTCTCATCAAAGTATTATATCACAAATGGAGGAGAAATCCTATGTGGGATAGCTATTGGAAGGACGTTCTCATCAAAGTATTCATGTGATGGATGGTAAGAATGCACAGATTGAATTGGAGACATTTAATTGCTACTTGGTTACGTTGGAATTTCTAGCATAATTAGGAGACCAATAGGATGACTATATCCCATAGACGATATAGGTTGGTCATAAGATTGCATGGGTGGCATGCATGGCATAGATAGTGGCATACCTGGTATGGATGGTGGCATGTCTGGCCAATAGGATATGCCTTGATTGTAGTATGATGGCATGCCCAGCATGTGTTGTGATTGAGCTTGGAGACTCTGAAATTTCTTTAAACTTGCAATTTCACTTAACATTGTGGCCTTAAATGAGTGAAATTCTTCAACTTTATTCAACTTTTCCTTATTGACCATCTCAAGCCTTTGTTTTGGAATATTGAAAAACTTCATATAACTATCATAATGGCTTCCTCTGTTAATACAACCAGGATGCTCAGGTCTAAATGCATAATTTAACGTATCTTTCCCTGATTGTTTGATTATTTCACTCTTGTTAATTTGTTCTTGAATTGTTCTCTATAAATAATAAAGTAATAAAATATATCACACATTATTACATCAATCTGCAAAAATCATAAGGACTTTGTATCAAGTTAAATTACTAACCAACTTATTGAGTTATTCTTCTCCTCATTTATTCGATGGTTTTGACTTCTTTATTTTGGGTTCTTTGTTTTTATATACAATTCAGCTCGGGTAATCGGTTTACCCATCCTACATAAATTAAATAAATTTATTAACCAATTTATTAACATAAATTAGAGGAAAATAAATATAAAAATAGTTATAAATTAACAACTTAATATTACCATTCAGTGTCTAACTTCGGGATTTGTTGATCTCCTAGTACGGTTAGGAGGAACATTTTGTATTTATATATTTTGATGTTCTTCTCTAATGATTTGAATTTATCCATATGTTTATAATCTACAAAGTCTTTTCATACTTGGGGTTCAATCCAGGGGTAATCTTCAGGGATTTTGTACAATTCAACTTTATTAAGTGGTTCCAAGTATGAAAACACATAATTTTTGCCCAATTTGGTAGTTTGTATTCCTTTCATGCCTTATTTGCAACATTGTAGTACTTGTTTAACCAATTATTAGGGACTTGAAAACTATTATGTAAAAAACTACATTTTAGATGAGATATAATATGTAATTAATTATAAAACAAAAGAGACTTACACAAATGGTTTTTCATATCTTATACTTTTTAGAATCTTCAACCTTAGTTCAATCATTTATATTGATTGGTACACTTGACTTCACAAGTCTACCAATAGAAGATTTCAATTGTTGGCCATTTTCTCCTAATGGATTACCAATTGTATTAAATTGAAAACATATATTCTATCATCTAAATTAAGTAGAGCATTAGGTATATTATCCCAACCCTTTCTTTTGAAATGCCCCAATAGATCATATGGATCTACAATCTCTAGCACCCTAGAATCCATGATATATCTGCAAGAGTCATTAGGATAATATAGAACATACATTATGTTTAATTAGGTTGTTGATTATGTATATATATACACATCATGACAAGTATCATTGTCATCAACTAGATCATCACATACATTAGGCAATTTATTTGAGAAATGACTAATATCGGATAACGTATCAAGCATGTCATCATCTTCTAAAGCATCATAATGGTAAAACTCTTTTTGTGGAGGCATTAACACAATAGACCACCTTGTGTCAATTTGATCGCTCACGTAAAATACTTGTTTTGTATGAAGTGCTAACATGAAAGGATCATCATTGTGATCTATCTTGGATAAGTTTACAAGGATAAGTCCAAAATCATCTATTTTATATCCAACATTGAGAGTATCTTTGACCCAATCACACAAGAATACTATTTCATGGAAGACCTCATGATCGAGTTCCCAAATTTCTTGAATTATAACATAATATATTCTACCAGAAAGTATAGGATTACCATATTTTGAACTAGCAAATTACCTAGTTTGTGCAACCATCTTCACACCATTATTTTGGTTTACTCGAACTTTGTCCCTTACTTTTATATTAAACCTTGAACCATTAATCGTGAAACTAGAATATGATTCGACATCAAATTTTGGACCATGTGCAAGCCAATCTAAAGTTTCTGTTATTTTATGATTGAGTTTGTTGAGTTCAACTCGAATCTATGCATATAAAAACATGAAATGTGTTTAAAACACAGTTTTAAAACATTATATAGAAGTACTAATGAATTCTTGTATGTGACACTTTTATGGTTGCGAAACCAATTAATAAGATCTCGCTTATGCTCATCATACAACCATTTTTCTCTTCCTTTTTTATAACAAGGATTGATCTTTAGTAAGTTTAAATGCATTTTGTGATATTATGCAAGATATATCAAATATTCATAATTAATAGTTAAATAAATAATAATTTTATTTTATATGAAAAGATTGAACCTGTTATTACTTACTTTATGTTCGGTTGTGCCTCATTATTATTTACCAAAATGATTCGGTGTGCTTTTTTTTCATCGAGTACGATCAACGAATAATTTCTTACTTCTACCGAACACAGGGTTACCTACTTAGATCATGTCACGTTCTAAGAAAAAATTATGTGTAGAATTCCCAATTTCAATGCAACCACTAAAGTATTCAAAACAAAACTCAATGGCCTCTTTAGTAATGTAACATTCCACTATGCATCCTTTAGGAAAATTTCTATTATTTTCATATCCTTTAAGGACTTGCATGTATCTCTCAAAATGATACATTCACCTTAAGTAAGTAGAACCACCCAATTGGATCTCTTAAAATAAATGAACACATAAGTGAATCATTATATTGAAAAAAAGGAGGAAAATATTTCTCAAATTCTTGTATATTCTATTGACAAATGAACAAAGACGAATTATTGATAATCAGACATGTTTTGGAAGAATTGACCTAATAGAAATTGATAATAATTGTTGCATTAAGATATAACAGTCATGTGATTTTAATCCACAAAGTTTCTTATTGTCATAGACACAAAATTTCTTAAGTTGGATGAGTCACTATCACGAACTTTCACACCCGCCAAACATTTACAAAATACATCATTCTCTTTTGTTGACATTGTATATGATGCTGGTAGGAAGTATGTTCGATTTTTATCATTTTCTACCCTTGGTGCCAATTCAGGTCTTATGCTCAATTTCTTTAAATACAATCTTGCTTTAATTTCATCCTTCATTTTTCCAAGTATATTAAGTAATGTACCAACCACGCTTTCACGTAAATTTTTCTCAATGTGCATGAAATCTAATATGTGATGAATGTGTTGATATTTCCAATAGGGTAATTCCCAAAATATTTACCTTTTATTCCAACAATCGTGATCATCTGATTGAGTGACATTTTCATTTTCATCCATTTTATTAGTTGACCTCTTTCGTTTCCATCCATTGGTGAGTATTATTTTTTTTTCATCTTTTCATATCATTTGAATGTCATACCATTTAGTTTCCTTGATATATCAATACCTTGCAAAGGTTTCGGTGTAGGATCATGATTTTTTTCGCTATCAAAAGGTTTCTTTTGGTATCTAAACTTGTATCCAGATGAAAAAAATATTTTATATCTTCTATAAGACATCTTTCATTCATGAACAAGATAAAGGCTTATTAGATCTAATCATACCACTTAATCTTTTAAAATGTGTTTCTGAGTGAGTTATTTCAACTCCATGCTTTCTTTCCTTTGAATAAAAATTCAATCAAGTCAACTAGAGGTTTATAATTCAAATTCTACTTTATAAAGTAAATAAATTTTGTTATTCTAAACTGTGACTAAGTTGTTATGTAATTTAATGGAATCAAAGTAAAAATTGAAAGAATCATTTTTTATTTGGAAATATAAGATTGAATTGTAAAAAGAATCAGGTAAATAATTCTATGTAGAATTTAATATATTTCAATATATTATTATTAGCATAAAAATTATTATATAAACACTTAATTAAGTGTCCTTGATATAATAATATTATTATATATGAATTCCAAGATATCTCTATTACATTTTAAAATGTTAATTTCACATTAATAACAGGCACAAATATTACTTATTCTGTCCGTAATAAGTTTCTACAACTTTTCCTCCAATTTTGTGACTTTAGTGGGCTTAGTATTTCCTGCAATTGCAATGATTTTTTTATTGCTTCATGTTAAAAATCATATTGTTTAGATGGAATTGAGCAAAATCTTAACTATTGTTTTAAGACTTACTTGGATCATACAAAAAATAAATATTTCATGGAACATAGTTAAAATGTGTCTTCTTACGACTATAAGCTCATCTGCATGCATAAACATGGTACATAAGTAGATGAAATCTAGCTAGTTGAAAATAAACAAGTATATGGGTGAATCTCTTGAATGCAAAGTCAATATATCTATATGTATGTGGACATCTATAAAAAATCATTTGAAATGAGTCTTCGTATTTGAGTTTATATCAATGAGTTACTCTTAAAGGCCCATATCACAATGGTGTGAGTTAATGAGATTTATTCCCCAATTCCAATAAAATGCAATTAATTCTAGTATCTATAATATAGTATTGGCGATTGGACTATTTATAGATAGAACCTATCCTTTTTTTAGGTTCATTTGGATTTTTATTGGTTAGAGCTTCCAATTATCTTGGGAGGAATTTGATATTTTATATCTCTCTCACCAAATAACTTTTTCCACCGGGAATGATGAAGTCTTTCTATGGAATCATAGGTCTTTTTATTAATTCATATTTGTGGTGCAGAATTTCGTGGAATGTGGATAGTGGTTATTGATGAGTGCTCAAAAAGCACTAAAATTACCATGATTTTATGCACATTAATTGATTAAAAAAATATATATTTATATGTTTTATCATATATTTATATAAATTTGTCTTTTTCGGAATCACATGTATTTTTATTGTTTTTCAGGTATTTTGGCTTAAAAATACAATTTAAAGACTTAAAGATGAATACTTGAAGCAATACATCACAAATATATTAATAAATAAGTGGGAAAAGGTCAACAAACATGAAAAAATTGGACAAAATGGGTCGAAAAGGTCAAAAATGTCAAAAAGACGGAAATCGTGCCTCATTGCCACGCTACAAGAAATTTGTATGAAGACACTCAAGATCGTTCACGCGGCTGAGCGGCAATGCGCTACAAGACGCAGCGCCAACAAATTTCTCCGCTAGCCAATGCCTTTTTCGCCCCATTTTTCACGTCTGCTTCATGACGTACGCCGACGTCATTAACAATTTTTTAACAATTTTTTACTCATTTTTCTCTCCATCCTCACCTATAAATACCCCCTTCCCTTCACTTCAAAACACACCTCAAAACACATTCTCTTCTCTCTTTCTTTCTCTCATTTCTTAGTTTTTTAGTTTTTCTTAGTTTTTAGTTAATTTTTCTTAGTTTTAGAGTTATTCCCTTTTTGGGAAGAACTAGTTATGTTTTTCTAATTTATTAGCTTTTTGATTCAATAAATGGGAGTGCAAATTCCGCTTGGAGGTTTTCTAGCAACGGGAATAGCATCGAAGTACTGTAAGGATTTAATTTTCTTTGCAGTTATTTTTTATGCTTTATTCTTACATGTTATATTTAATTTGTCTGTGATTATATTTAACTGTTTATTAAATAGGTGAAAATCTCTAAAATGAATTGATTTTATTTTTATTCAAGATTTTATATTAAGAATGTTAGAGAGAAATATATTATTTTTCATTACAAACTTAAATCTGAAAATTAGATTTTAAGGTTTAGTTATCCCGTCTGATTTAGAGTAGTGCTCTTTTATTTGTTGGTACAATCGCCCGGTAGTTAGAGTGAAGCTCTATTTCAAAAGTTTTTATAAGAATTATTATCCGAAAATGTATTGACAACACGTTTTGAAGTGGTTTTAAAACTTGAAAGTTAGTACTCGGATAATTAAATTCTTAGGTTTAATTTGGACACCTTGAATAAAGTTTAAATCGCCTAACCACCAAACGTGGCCTTTAAATGGTTCATTTTCAATCTCTTAGAAAAAGGAATTAATTTAATTAACCAAATTAGTTATCAACCCCACCCATAGGTGTTAATTGATTTGTTTAGTTAACAAAGAATATATAACCCCACCAAAGGTGGTATTCATACAAAAGGAGAATCAAAAATATCAATTCATATCTTTAATAACCTAAATAATACGAGCAAGCATAATTAACTTAGTTATTATATCCATAAATACTCCACTATTTATAAAAGATAAAATTTGCATAAATGTTTATTGAATCTATGTTTATTTTTATGTAAGTAGATTAAAAACACAAAACCCAAAATATCGTGACAGGATGTTTAGGATTTAATTTCGTTTTTAAAAGTTTGAATAATAAATTAAAAACCACATACATTCCTTCCTTAGATCGACCTTGAGAGTATACTTATCATTTTCTACGAAATGATTCGTATACTTGCGAGAGTTTTATAAATATAAAATCAAAGTATTGGCAGGATCGACGATGCCGGTTTTCGCTCATCAAGTTTTTGGCGCCGTTGCCGGGGATGGCATCAAAGTTTTTGGCAATCCTGATTTTGTTCATCAAGTTTTTGGCGCCGTTGTCGGGGAAGGAATATCGTTTTTAATTTATTTATCAAAATTTTAAAAATATTTTTGTGCTGTAAATAATTGGGATTTTTTTTTCTGTAAAAAAAATAAAAAAAAAATAAAAAATTTAATCAAATTTCAAATTTCATAAGAAATAATAAAATAAATAAAATAAATAAAAAAATAAAAATAATAATAAAATAATTTAGAAATTTGAAATTTGAAGTAAAAAAACTTTACCGTTCATGAATAGTAAAAAAAAACATTTTTAAATAAGAATTGTAGCGTTAATAATAAAATAATTTAGAAATTTGAAATTTGAATTAAAAAAAAAAATTTACCGTTCATGAATAGTAAAAAAAAAATTCAAAACTTTCAAGTTAAAAAAAGAAAGAAAAACAAATGAAAAAAATTATATTGTAAATAGTAAAATAAAGTTACCATTCATAAATAGTTTTAAAAAAATAGGGTCTTAAAATAAAAAAAAAAATAAAAAAATTCTAATTTTAATTTTAATTTTTTTAATAAATATATTTTTAATAGTAAAATAATTTTGGAATTTGAAATTTCAAATAAAAAATAAATAAAAAAACCCTAGTTTCTAATCTTTTTTTAATTTTTTTTAATTTTTTTATTTTAAATCATAATTTTATTTTTTCTTTTCTTTTCTTTTTTAAAAAAAAATTATTTTCTTTTTTCTTTTTCAATTTTATTTTATTTTATTCTTTTTATTTTTTATTTTTCTTTCTTTAGCTATTTTTTTGTTCTTCTTGATTTTTTTTAACATTAACTTAGGTTTTTACTTAAATTTTTATTAACTTAATTAACTTAGTTTTTTTTTACTTAACTTAAGTAATTAACTTAGATTTTTTACTTCACTTAACTTAATTAAATTTTTTTTCACTTAACTTAATTAACTTAGATTTTCATTAACTTAATTATTTTTTTTTACTTAATTAACTTGGATTTTTTACTTCACTTAGCTTAATTAATTTTTTTTACTAACTTAATTAACTTATATTTTTTTTAACTTAACTTAATTAGCTTAGATTTTTTTTACTTCAATTAACTTAGCTTTTTAATTAACTTAGATTTTCATTAACTTAATTAACTTAGATTTTTATTTAACTTAACTTAATAAAAATGAAAAGTAAAGATGTAAGGGAGTTTTGTCTAGGAGACTAGTTCTTGGAAGCCTTTGTGCCACTAGTCTTTCCTGGGAACGTTGTTCTGTCTAGGAGGATGGTTTTTAAGGAGCCTTTGCACCACCATTCTTTCCTGGGAGCACTCTTGGTTAATACTGATTATGTTATTTTATCTAAAAAAACAAAAAAACAAAAAAAAAATTCTGAAACTATCTCCAAAATTTTAAAGTTTTAATTATAATCGAAGGAGTTAGTTGCTTTGTTTAATCTAGGTACAATTTTGTTTTTATGCCTTAATTATTTGATTTGCACTTAGATATGGGTTATCTAAAACTCAAAGTATGCCTCTAGTTTTAAGTACAGAAAAAATTTGAAAATCAATAGGGCATGACTGAAAAAGTATAGGGAGACAATCTTGTCTTACATGTAGGTTTGATTGACTCAATGACGAGGGGACATTGAGTTTACTTAAAATGCAATCCCCAAGTTACGTCTTGCTAAGACGTTAAACTAAGCGCTGGATGGGAGGCAACCCATCATTTTAGGTAATTTTCTTTTATTTGTTATATTTACTTAATTTTATTGTTTATTTCATTTTAATTACATGTGAATAATTTTTAAATTGTTAAAACTAAAAATATTTGTTGAGATGTTAGAAGTTCACGTGATCCGTCTACGTATACACTTTAATGATGAATATGATGGATGCACCTGCATTTTCCATTACTACTTGCACATTCTCAGGAAATAGGTAATCTTTCTTCTCTTTTCTCTTTATCTTTAATTTACAGTTGTTACATTGAGGACAATGTAAGTTCTAGGTTGGGGGTGGTGAAAAGTTACCATGCTTAATTAAAAAAAAAATTTGACAATTTAAAAATAAAAAAATAAAAAAATATATATATATAATAATTTTTTATTTTATTTTTTATGTTCTTATTTTCATTTTTTGTGTGTGTTTGGTTTTATTTCTATTTTGTGTGATTTAGTAATTTTTGGAATTAAAAAAAAAAACTTTTCTCACAAAAATTTATCATTTCTTTAAATCAAATTTAAGTAAATAGTTAAGTCTTTTGTACTGTTAGATTAATTTTTGAAAACATATCATGAAATATTTTGTAATTATTTTTGATAATTAGTTAATTTTTGTCATAACTAGTATTTCTTGATAAGATGTAGAAATTATATTAAACCCAAAATCGGTGTTTATGAATTTTTTAGTGGAGACTACCTTTGTGAGATATAATTTGAGCCTAATTTCCTTTATTCAGAGTGAAATATATATTTATTCTACTCCAAACACATTTCTTATTTCTTCAAATTTTTAGATGATCTCTATAGGTATTAGCATTGAATGTATGACGTCATTAATGACCTTAGCATTTCCATTACGCGTTTTTACATTTTTTAACATTTTTTTACTCATTTTTTCTCTCCATCCTCACCTATAAATACCCCCATTCCCTTCACTTCAAAACACACCTCAAAACACATTCTCTTCTCTCTTTCTTTCTCTCATTTCTTAGTTTTTTAGTTTTTCTTAGTTTTTAGTTAATTTTTCTTAGTTTTAGAGTTATTCCCTTTTTGGGAAGAACTAGTTATGTTTTTCTAATTTATTAGCTTTTTGATTCAATAAATGGGAGTGCAAATTCTGCTTGGAGGTTTTCTAGCAACGGGAATAGCATCAAAGTACTGTAAGGATTTTATTTTCTTTGTAGTTATTTTTTATGCTTTATTCTTACATGTTATATTTAATTTGTCTGTGATTATATTTAACTGTGCTAGCTGTTTGTAAACATGATATAATAATAACGTTGTTATGCTTGCGAAATATTAAATAGGTGAAAATCTCTAAAATGAATTGATTTTATTTTTATTCAAGATTTTATATTAAGAATGTTAGAGAGAAATATATTATTTTTCATTACAAACTTAAATCTGAAAATTAGATTTTAAGGTTTAGTTATCCGGTCTGATTTAGAGTAGTACTCTTTCATTTGTTGGTACAATCGCCCGGTAGTTAGAGTGAAGCTCTATTTCAAAAGTTTTTATAAGAATTATTATCTGAAAATGTATTGACAACATGTTTTCAGTAGTGGTTTTAAAACTTGAAAGTTAGTACTCGGATAATTAAATTCTTAGGTTTAATTTGGAAACCTTGAATAAAGTTTAAACTGTCTAACCCCACCAAAGGTGGCATTTAAATGGTTCATTTTCAATCTCTTAGAAAAAGGAATTAATTTAATTAACCAAATTAGTTATCAACCCCACCCATAGGTGTTAATTGATTTGTTTAGTTAACAAAGAATATCTAACCCCACCAAAGGTGGTATTCATACAAAAAAGAGAGAATCAATAAATATCAATTCATATCTTTAATAACCTAAATAATACGAGCAAGCATAATTAACTTAGTTATTATATCCATAAATACTCCACTATTTATGAAAGATAAAATTTGCATAAATGTTTATTGAATCTATGTTTATTTTTATGTAAGTAGATTAAAAACACAAAACCCAAAATATCGTGACAGGATGTTTAGGATTTAATTTCGTTTTTAAAAGTTTGAATAATAAATTAAAAACCACATACATTCCTTCCTTAGATCGACCTTGGGAGTATACTTATCATTTTCTACGAAATGATTCGTGCACTTGCGAGAGTTTTATAAATATAAAACCAAAGTATTGGCAGGATCGGCGATGCCGGTTTTCGCTCATCAGTTATGATCGATTCGATCGAAAAGAATGAATTATGTGTATATCTCATAAGGGATTTTTAGGAAAAAAAAATCGGCTCATCTTTCTACGATTTCTTATGAAGGACATTCAATTCATCAAAATAGTAATTAAAAAAGGTCTTTATGCTCCGCATGCCTTTTATATGGAAATAAAAGGCCTCAGGTTTATTCTTTTGACTCATATCGATGAGAATTTGATTTTACAAGAAATTAAGCAACAAGTTACTAAATTGGCATATTTTTTGGGTGTACCAATTGAAGTTTTTAATTGAATAATGACTGTTTTCTTAGCTTAGTCAACAAGAGAAAAAACCCAAACAATCTTCTTTTTTCTCAATTGAAATTTCTTCAAAGCCAAAAACAAACATAAATGGAAAAATAATTCTTTTTATGCACATGGAAATCAAATTTACTCAATACATTAACAAATCAAAATAATGCATCCCATGTATTTTGTATATAAAAAAATTGTCATAAAGAATTTATCATCTTCTTCCTTTTTCCTTTCTTTGTTCGAATTTGAAAAATAATCCTCTTTATTCAATTTTATAATGTTTTTTTTTCTTTTTTGAACTCTTTCAAATATCAAAGACTAACTATTGTAATGAATCACAAATCCAAAGAATAAATATATTTATGGACTCGAAACTTGTAATGGGATAGATATGATGTTGATAAAAAGATTAGTACAAGAGTCAAAAAATGAGTTCATTTAGAAATGATGCATACAAATGTTACCGATTAAAACTAGAGATTTGTTAGAAAACACTTTCTAAATGAAGCTTGTAGCCATTTTCAAGGGGAAAAACCTGTATATATCTTTGCACAATACCTAGCATGATTATTCATACTGGATATATGCCTAAGAAAATAAAGAAATCCACATTGCATTAAATATAAATTTGTTGCTTTAGGTTTGAAATGAGTTGTGAGAATGGATCTTACTAGAATAAGCAAGAAAGCAATGAGACTCTCCAGCTTATGAAATAATTTACATGCAATTCAAAACAAGTTGATCATTCCTAATTTATAGTCCAATCAAGAAATTTTATCTAATTAAGGAAGAAGTTTCAATTTGTATCAAAGGTTGGGATGGACAGAAGGCTTATGAGAGCCAAGATTTTGAAGTTGATGAGCAACGGGTAAGCCTTTAAACCAAGAGTGATTCACTGTTTCTTTCTGGTTTTCCTCTATTCTCTATCCAGTTTCTAGATCACCCTCTCACTCATACTTTCAAGTGTGATTTATTTTTGCTCGATCATCCTCGTCCATATCCTGGCTCATCTCTGCTTCATTTTCCTCAATTTGAGTATTTCTATTTTTTTCCTAAAATTTCAAATATCTACTTCCTAACCCTCTGTGTTTGTGATGGAAGACCTAATCAACCATGTGAATAATCTTGATCTAACTCTAGACATTGGTGATTTGATTGCGAAGGATCGTGGTATTTTATATTTGGTAATCGTAGCTCATCTTTTTTCTCAACATTTATTTCAATCTGAAAGCTCTATTAAGTGTTCATCGTAAGAATTGGACCAAGACATGGGGCTCGGATATAAAGGTAGTGGATCGATGCACTTTCGTGTTCTCTTTTAAGGACCTGACTGAGATAAACTTAGTTTTGCAGAAAGCTCTATTACGAATTAGGGCAGAGAGAACGCAAAGAGAAGGAGATATCAAGAAGAAGGAGAAATTTAGGTAAAATCTGTTGTGATTTATTCCATTTCTTACGGCTTTATATAGCCTAACAATTTAGAGAGAATTCACAAAGAAATTGTGTGAATCTCGTGCACAAATGTGCTAACAGATTTTCTCACATTCTAACAGAAAGAGCCAGCTGTTCCTTGTGCCCGAGCTGCGTCAATCTTCGTCGTCCGTCCATGGTTGGTTGGCGCGCTCGGTTTGTTGGTTGTAACCGCTTGTAGTGGTGGAGCTGATTTGGTTCGTATCATTCCTCCCTCTCTTTTAGAATCCTTGTCCTCAAGGATGAACTCTGGGTAAGCATTAGAAAATAGCCTTTCATTTTCCCAGGTAGCTTCGGTGCTTGCAGTTCCTATCCATTAGATCAGAATCTCTGTCTTTGATCGGTACCTTCCTTTTTGAATCACTCGGTGATCTAAGATAATTTCAGGTTGAGGCATAATTATGGAGTTTTTGGTTGTAGGTGGTAGTTGATGGTGGATAGGTACTGAGGTTCCAACATACTTCCTTAATAAACTAACGTGAAATACATAATGTATTTGATATTCTGGGGGTAGGGCCAATCGGTAGGCTACAAAGCCAATCCTTTCCTTGATTTGGTAGGGTCTAAAGAATCGAGGGGCAAGCTTCATGTTTGAGCGGAATGCAACTGAAGTTTGTCTGTAAGGTTGTAGCTTGAGATACACATAGTCCCCTTCAAGTAAGGTGACTTCCCTTCTATGTTGATCTGCTCGGCACTTCATCCGATTTTGAGCTTGTGTAAGGTTATGACGAAGTTCTCTAAGAATGGTGTCTCGATAACGCAAGCATTCATCTACAGTTTGGATGTTGGAAGTGCCAGGAATGTAAGCTACTAAATAGGGAGGAGGGATTCCATAAACAGCTTCAAATGGAGTAGTTTTGGTGGATGAGTGTATTGAGGTGTTGTAGTTGAATTCTGCCCAAGGTATCCATTCTACCCATAGTTTTGGCTGATCACCAACAAAGCAGCATAGGTATTGCTCTAAGACTCGGTTGATTACCTCAGTCTGTCCATCAGTTTGGGGATGATAACTAGAACTCATACATAGTTGTGTACCCTGCAACTGAAATAAGGCCCTCCAAAAAGAGCTTATGAAGACGTTATCTCGATCACTTACTATAGAAGTAGGAATGCCATGCAGTCGAACTATATTAGACACAAATATTTTGGCAACACCTAAGACAGTAAAAGGATGCTTCATAGCAATGAAGTGTGCATATTTGGTCAATTGATCTACTACCACCATAATCACCGTATGGCCTTTAGAAAGAGGAAGTCCTTCAATGAAATCCATGGAGATATCAAACCATATCTTTGTGGGAATCGGTAGGGGTTGTAGCAATCCTGCAGGTGTCATACAATCACTTTTGAACCGTTGACATGTGTCACATTCTTGAAGGTATTCCTTTATTTTCTGTTGCATGTTTGGCCAACAAAAATTCTGCCTTACTCTAGTCAGTGTTTTCTGATAACGAAAATTTCCTCCAATAGGTTAGGAATGGCATTCCACTAGTATTTTTGGTATCAAGGTTGATTGAGGGATTAGAAAAACCCTTTTTTTTGTACCAAATCCCATTACGATAGTGGATGTGTGAGTTACCTGTGACTGCTGTTGAACCTTCCAGCTTATCATAAAAAGGGTCTTGTTAAACTTCTTGCTGGAGTGTTGTCCACCAATCTGCTAAACGTTGCGAGACGGATGGGTACTGAAATTCTACTACTCTGGACAATGAGTCAGGTCCACGGTTCTCAGTTCCTTTTTTATACTCAATCACATAGTCGTAACCTATAAGTTTAGGCAACCAACGTGCTTGAGCAGGGGTGGTTATTCTCTGTTCCAGCAGATATTTAAGGCTTCTTTGATCAGTCCTTACGGTGAAGGGTTTGCCTAGTAGGTAGGGTCACCAAACCTTAATAGCCTTGACCATAGCTAACATTTCTTTCTCATAGGTTGACAAGGCTAACGCTAATCCCTTGAGTGCTGCACTAAAGTAGGCTATCGGCCTATTTTCTTGGCTGAGGATTGCCCCAAGGCCGATACCACTAGCATCACATTCAACCACAAATCGTTGTGAGAAATCAGGTAATCGCAGGACATGAGGGGATGTAAGAGCCTTTTTAAGCTGTTGGAAGGACATCTCAGCTTCTTCACCCCAATGGAAGCCTTCTTTTCCCAATAATTGAGTCAATGGTGCAGCTAATCCTCCAAAGTGTTGAATGAACTTTCTATAATAGCCTACCAACCCAAGGAATCCTCGAACACCCTTAGATGTGGTTGGTGTGGGCCATTCCTTGACTACATGGATTTTTGCAGGATCCATTGAGACTTCTTGCTCAGAGATAAAATGGCCTAAGTAATCCACCTACAACACCCCAAATTGGCACTTGGATTCCTTTATAATTAATTAGTTATCTGTCAGTAATTGAAGGACAGATTGTAGTTGCCACAGATGCTCCTCCCAAGTTTTGGAATATACCAATATGTCGTCAAAGAAAACCAGAACAAATTTCCTGAGAAAGGGTCGAAAGATATCATTCATAAGGCCCTAGAAAGTAGCTGGTGCATTGGTTAGGCCAAATGGCATTACCAGGAATTCATAGTGACCCTCATGAGTTCTAAAGGCAGTTTTAGGTGTATCTTCATCTCGAACTCTTATTTGGTGGTATCTCGAACGTAAATCGAGTTGGGAATAAACTTTAGATCCATATAGTTCATCTAACAGCTCGTCAATGACAGGTATAGGGTATTTGTCTTTGATAGTAAGGGCATTTAAAGCTCGATAATCCACACAAAATCTCCAGGTGCCATCTGTTTTCTTGACAAGCAACACTGGTGAGGAAAATGGGCTATTGCTTGGTTTGATCAATTGAGATTGCAAGAGTTCCTGCACTATTCTTTCAATCTCATTTTTTTGGTAGTGTGGGTAATGGTAAGGTCTAACATTCATGGGATCAGAGTTAGTTTGTAAGGTAATTCTGTGATTATGTACCCGTGCAGGAGGTAAGCTAACAGCTGGTTCAAATGTTTTAGGGAATTTAGATAATAGCTTACTTATCTCAGGGGAGTATATATGGGGAGGTTTCTGATGATTGGTTGTTGGTCTTATTTGTAGGAATAACCCTACACCTTGTACATTCTGGCATTCCTTAGGGTTTAAGGCTGTCATGCTGGCTCTTCCCAACCCATGGAAGGTGTCTATGCTTGCTTCTGAATTGAAACTTAGGATCAGCTTCTTGTAATCCATCTGAATAGGTCCAAGGGTTTCTAGCCACTGAACCCCTAGAACCAATTGACAGGCTGCTACTGGTAACACATAGTAATCAGCTTCTACAGGATACCCTTGAATGATAAGAGTGAGGTTGCAGCATTGTCCAACACATTCTAACTTCTCACAGTTAGCCACCATGACTTCTAATTTTCTTCCCCTGGTTATTGGTAAGCCAAATTGGTTGGCTAAGGCCTGATCGATGAAGTTATGGGTACTGCCCCCATCTATCAGAATCAACACCTCCTTGTTTTTCAATTTTCCTATAATACGTAAGGTTTGAGGATGTTCAATTCCTGCTATAGCATGGAAAGAGATTTCAGATAGTATTATCTAGGGTCCAACAGTGTTGGGTTTTCTTCACATTCTTCTATCTCATTATAGTTTACTTCTTCCATCATAAAGAGTTGGGGACGTGCACATCTGTGACCTGCAACAAATTTATCATCACAGTAATAACATAATCCTTTTTCTCACCGCTCATGTGCCTCCTGATTGGTCAACTTTCGAAAGGTTATGGGAGGATTAGGGCCAATGCATTGGATAGGAGCAGGTCCTAACAGTCCTGCACTAGTGTTAGTTATTGGTTTAATATTGTTGACAGGTGGTTGAAAATAAGACATGGTTGAGGATTTCTTCTGTAAGCAATTTCATTCTTCTATTAAACGTGCCACACCAATGGATCAGCTTGAGTTATGGGTTGCTTGATTTTAACATCAATTCGGATCTCATCCCTTAGTCCTGCAAAGAAGCAACCAATTAGAAACTTTTCAGGTAACCCATCCACACAATGAGAAAGTTTCTTGAAGGATTCCTGATATGCTGCCACACTCGTTGTGTGTCTTAGACGGGATAGTGCTTCTGAAGGATCTTCGAAGTCTGTGGGTCCAAACCTTAGCTGGGCAGCTTTGGAAAATTCCTCCTAGGTGAGAGGTCCACGAAATTTTGTCAACCATCAGTACCACTGTAAGGCGATGCCTTCCAAGTGGAAGGAAGCCAATTGTACTTGCTGGTCAGCCGCTATATTAGTGAACTCGAAGTACTGCTCAGCCTTATAAATCCAACCTGTAGGATCATCTCCTGAAAAACTTGGGAAGGACAGCCTCAATTGGGGGTGACTGCTTTCTGAGACTGATAGCGAAGTGTGGGGGTGTGATTGGTGGGTTTTGTCTCTTCCAAAGGGGTTATCCTCAGGTAAGTTACGAGCTACTCGTAATGCCTGTAACTCTGTGAGCACAACTTGTAATGTGTTATCATGTCGTGCGAGGGTGTCGATTACATCATTGCAAAATTCTAGATTTGATTTGCCTCGTGTATCCATTATCGTAACCAGCTTTGATACCACTGTTATGAATTAGGGCAGGGAGAACGCAGAGAGAAGAAGATATCAAGAAGAAGGAGAAATTTAGGTAAAATCTGTTGTGATTTATTCCATTTCTTGCGGCTTTATATAGCCTAACAATTTAGAGAGAATTCACAAAGAAATTGTGTGAATCTCGTGCACTAATGTGCTAACAGATTTTCTGACATTCTAACAAAAAGAGGCAACTGTTCCTCATGCCCGAGCTGCATCGATCTTCATCGTCCGTCCATGGTTGGTTGGCGCGCTCGGTTCGTTGGTTGTAACCGCTTGTAGTGGTGGAGCTGATTTGGTTCGTATCAAGCTCCTTGGTGTTTTGATAATGGCCTCCTCATTTTGCAATACCTACTACCTATTATGTCTCATTCCAATCTTACTTTCAGCACCACGTTAATCTAGCCACAAATTCATGATCTACCAATGGATTGGCGTAAGGAAGCAATTGTGAGTGGTATTGCATCTTCTATTGGTCTGGTGTCTAAAATTGATAGGGTTTCCTTGCTTGTGGTAATATGCATTCTCTTAGACTTTAATCCTTGTTGCCTGGATACCTTTCAATTCTGTTAATGTTTTGGTGGAATTTAAGTATGAGCGTATCCCTAGTTTTTGTTATTATTGCGGAACAATCACTTATCAATCCAAATTCTGTGATAGTCCTACCGATGTATGCATAGATTTTGGGGAAAATATGATTTGTATGGGAAATGGCTCAAGTATAACATGAATATGAAAGTGCATGTACATGTTAAAGAGGATTGACTGAAAAATAAGGATGTTTTACCTTTGGAGAAAGCAATTCAGTGGAAAATAGGAGGATTGGCCTTCGAGTCTCAAGTAGAGGAAAGGAAAATGCTAGTTTTGATGGTAGTAGGGGCAAAGTAGGTGGTAAAAATTCTCGGGAACAAGGTGTAAAGTATGAAAAGAGGCCAAGGAAAGGGTTGGATGACATTACTCTAATGAATGTCTTCTTGGAGGGGGTTGTTCATGCTATTGATATGGATGAGAACTCAGTTAGCCCCAAGGATGGATTGGAGCACTCAATGGCTGATCTGATTGAGTAGTATTGGTTGGATTCTCAGTCTGGCTGCTCTTCTTGTTTGGCTGACCTTACTGCCTCCTCTATTTTGGAATACTGTTGTTCTTGGTTTGGTCTTTTAATGTCTTTGTTTGATTTTGGTTTGTACTTTATGGGTGGACTGCTTTGGTTTTATGCCTTTTGTTTTCTCTAGTGTGTCTTGGTTTTATTTTTTTGATTTTGATTTTGGTTTGTTTGTGTCCCTAATTGAGTATATAATCCATTTTGCAATACTATGTAGGCTAACCCTGGTACTTATTGGATTGTTTCTCATTTAGTTGTTGCCTAGTGCTTATGCCTATCAGTCTCTGTCTTTGGCTCCAATTCTTGTTTGTTACAAGATGGAGTTGTGTTTGTGGTTGAATTCTGTTATTATACTTTGTTTTGTTTAGAGTATATATGCTTGGTCCTTTGACCTGATGAAATTACTACTCTTTTGAAAAAGAAGAAAAAAAAACACAAATTGCTTATGATGATATTAGTTACTTACTTAAGAGGTAGTGAAATAATCACTTTCAGCGACACTATATCCTAGTGTTGCATTTAGTGGATAAAAAGGAAAGCATTAATGGGCCAAATGTTGGGAGAAACTAATCCCAAATCCTAAATACAATAGAGTTATGCAAGAAAAAATGGGTAGGTTACCGGTGAAGCTTCTTTATTTCAACGTCCCCAAAAGCATTTTACCTTTTAATGAAGATTGTGAGAACCAGTGAAACTCCACGAATATTTGCTATATGTGATTTATTCTGAATCAAATCAAAACAGATCATTTTTAGATCGGATTAAATCATGATACATATACAAGATCAATGGATCAAATCATGATATATTAGAATGAATCGATTCATAGATTAAACCAGATGGGATCAACATTTGGATTGATGCAAATTTTAAAAACTATAATTTTAAAACTAGAAATACACATTCCTAACATACTTTCCAAATTTTTACAATTATTTATTTGAAAAAGTTTACATTATGAATAATCATAATTAAAAAATTATCTTTCTTACATTTTCATAAATCAAACTCTCTCTTTGTAAATTTTCGTAAATCTATACATTATTGTTTAAAATTTGTTAAATCAAAATTTAAATTTTATCATATTCAAAATTATTTATTTTTTCTTACATTTTATAAAAGATATTATTTTTTAATTTATCATAATTTGTTTTAAAAAATAAGAAAGTGTTTTCCTACATTATATATAGTTTTTAAAAAATAAAATAATTGAAATAGTTTAGATCGTATTATAGATATCCATTCATCCATAGATCAAAATAAATCAAATCAAAATAGATCTTTTGAACAACAGATTATATTGGATCATTACCGGATTAGATCAAATATGTTTTATTTCCATCTCTAGCGTGTACAGATGTAGATGTTAGAGACATATGAATGAATTTGTGAACTTGGCCGGTATTGGTTGCATAAACTGGTGATTCCTAATCGACCATTACTATTGGTTTTGAGCTAGTAAGTGTTATGTGCCACATTGATACTTTGCTAAGGCACCATTTCCTGATGATCTGTGTTGGCGGCGAAGGTTGGTGTTGGTGGTTGTGGGAGCTGTTGCATGAATGGGTGGGTATGTGTGAGGAATATATGAAAATTTTATTTAATTACGAATATAATTAGCTAGAAGGAAACGAATAGATAATCAGCAAAATTATGACGAATTAAAATTTTCATAGATGACCAAACATGCAATCACGTTTAAACTAAAATAATGGTAACACGTGATATTTTTAGGTGTAAAAAACCTAATTCATACCAATGATCTAAGAGAAAAGCCATCTATCTAATGACCTATCTAACTATCCATTATGAATAAATAAGGTCCAATTAGAGACCCAAGTCTTACACTATCCACCAAGATAAAGTCCCTAAGTAATCTACATACAACCTACTACTTTCATCATAGCCTCTATAAGAAAGATATTTGGATCCAAACTAGTGTTTCAATAACTTGAGTCGCACGAGTAATCGCACCTGTTCTACCAATACCTAAAATATTTGCACAATAACATAAGTGTAAATATATGTCCTAAAGTAGATTCAATAATAAATAACCCTAGCTAGATGATATATATATATCAACTAGCAACCCCAGAATAATTAGTTTAAAACATAATATCACAAATATGATAGGCTTGTTAATCAATCAAATATAATCACCAATATTTGATAAATTAATTAAAGAAAAAACCTACCAGAAAGTTTTTGTAAAATATATGTTTAGAGAAAGTTTAGATGCAAAATTAGATTCTTTATTGTGAAGAAAATTGTGAGCTAAAGGTTCGTTCAAATAGATTAAGGTCCTAGGTTCAATGGTCTTTTATATTTATGTCCTTAAAAAAATTCAAAAGATCTTTAAAAAGTAAGGATAATATGGTAATGAAACAAATTTGTTCAAGTAAAAATTAAATTAAAATTGAAAACTTGGCCACTCGATCGAGCATGGCCGCTCCATCGATTTAGTTAAGTTTGATCGATATAGTCAATTCTCGATTGATCTAATGAAACAAATAATTAATTTTGAGACAAGTATATCGATCTACTCATTAATCTCAATCAATTGAGTATTGATATCTCGATCGTTCTAATGCTCGATCTTATTCTCGATCGATCTAATGCTTGATCTTATTCTCGATCGATCTAATGCTCGATCTTATTCTCGATCGATCGATTATTAATATCTTGATAAATATAGTCATATTAAAAATTTATTTAACCAGTTTTAGTTAAGCTCGATTGATCTAAACATGGCTCAAAAGATTGAGCAACCTATTTGAAAAATGTTCTTATATGTTTAATATGAAATATAATGTGTACGGGGAACAAATATATACTTGAGATATAGTCATTGAAGCTTGTTGGTTTCTTCTACTTGAAAATATTCTTGAAAGATACACCTAGAAACTAAAATTATATTTGTATATTTCATTCACGAATATTATCAACACTCATATAAACCTTACAATCTCCTTATTGGCATATATGTGTGATAAAACCTCTCTCTCATTACACAATGCTCATAGGAAAAATAAATTCTTACATAATGGAACTACCCTATGATTTGATGAAACCATCTTCACTTGAATCTTGAAAGCTCATGAGTACGCTGAAAAATAAAAACATAAACAATCAAACAAGTTATCTCGAAAGACTCATTGTTCATTAGTTCAGTGGATATACCAATAGAGAAGGGAAGAAATAAACATAAGTGATGAGTAACAACAGATAGAACATTTAAGTATTACTTGCCCTATGTGAATAAACTTAAACATTTAATATGTTCTCCCCTATGTGTAATATCTCTCAAAGAAAATTTTCAATCAATAAATCTCACCCTTAATTAACTCTTCCCTAATATATATTTTCAATTAACGCTTAATAACTCTCTCCCCTTTTTTTGTCATATGAAAAGTGACATAAATGTAATGTACGTATAATCCGTATAAGCAATCATTAGATGTATGCAATGAATAAAATTCTCCTAAGTTCTACGACTCCCCAAAATAAATTAAAATAAAACACAAATTTATCAAAAACTGAAATGTATAATTTTTTTTAAATTGAGGGTAGTTGACTTAGCTTAACATGACTACAACAGTACACATAAATGATGAAACTAATTTTTATTCAAAATGTGACATAAATGATGAAACTAATTTTTGTTCAAAATGTGACATAAATGATGAAATTAATTTTTTTTCAAAGTGTGACTATCCATTGACAACATAAATATATATAAACAAGATATACAAATGTACTAACACATATGGTGACATATCGATAATCACTAAAAGTAAAATATGTGTTGGAATTACAATAAGATGTTAATTTGTTCATCTATGATAAGTTGTGAAAGATTCAAACAAAAGAGTATCGCCTATCATGAAAAATTATAGCTGAATACATATTGCACGTAAAAAAAATTTATTTACCAAGAGAGAACTTAAATAATTTTTTTTGCATTCCGCTCTAGTAATTTTTGTGATGGATTGGTTATTAATTTTCTTTTTGTATAACCATTTGTGACTTTTTTTGTGAATGCAAAAATATTTTTTATTTTTATTTTATTATTAGTATTATTATTATTATTTAGGAAATACACAAGAGCCAAAAACTTAGTATGATGACTTTCACACTAGTTGTGAGGTAGCCATCTTTGTTCACTGTAGTAGCTTCACATATCACAATAGGTAACCCTCTCAAAAACTATGTCTCTCTTTATAGTAGCATTTTAGAAAATGAAAGATAGATTTTAAAAACAAATTTGTAGTAAAGCTTAGCTAATTCCCTAGAATCACACAAAATCAATCATAAACTTTAGGCATGATATATATATGCATCCAGTGAGTGTGTGAGTAGGTTTATGTCAACATCGATCATAAATGTGAAAAATATGTAAATTCACAAATCAAAATATCCATTTGTATAATGTATAGCTAATTAAAATAAATATGAATGGAGTATATAATGATCATATCATTGTTAAAGCATGTCTACTTTCCTCCTTTAAAAAAAACTAAATAAATATCAATAAAAAAACAAAAAAACTAAAGATGCTTACCTATGGTCAATTAAGCACTCAAACAAAAGTATATAGGTGAACGATAATTGTCAGGTGATCAAAAAGAGACAATCTTTTTTCAGCTCCAATGGATATCCTTTTTACAACTTCCTTGGATTGTCCAAGTTCCCACGTCAATTTTTTTCTTGTTCTAAACCTATAAGATTCAAATTTAAAACATTAGCACCTTCAAACATATCAAGATTATCATTTTCTAGTACTGATGAATTTATTTCATAAGATTTTAATTTATCATTTAGTTTAGTTATTTAAGTAGAAATTCAACATTACTTTTCTCATCATTTGAAGCAATGTTAGACTTATTGGAGTGTCCACCAACAGTTGCAATAAATTCCAAATAATTATTATTGTCATAATTTTTTAATTCAATTGGATTGTCGTTATCAATTTTAGAGTTAATAAGTGTAGCATTGAAATTTCTTCTAGTTTGGTTCCTCTTGTTTGCACAATCAGTTGTGAAGTGATCACAACTCATACATTCAAAACATTGATGTCTATAGGTTTAAATTTATTACCATCAGAACTCATAGATTTGAGTTTTCTCAAACTCTAATCCTTTTGACAACTTTATTGTTCTTTATTTCGAGGATTATTGAAATGGGCCAACAAGTTCCTCTATTTTGATGATGTCCACATCCTTGCTTTCATCAATAGTAATCACCTTAAGCGATGTGATGATGAGTAGAGAATCTTTCAAATTATCTTAAAATCATCAATTTTTTCTCTAAGATTGGCAGAGGTGTTAGCAATATCACATAATCTTATATAAAAAACAAAGAAAGTTTAATCTTCTTTCATCCTAAGATTTTTAAATTGATGACCAAGAATACGAAGTTTAGTTCGTTTAACTTGTGTAGTGTCCTTATGAGTAACCTCTAAAATATCCCAAGTATGTTTAGTGATTAGTGCTTAAAAAGTACTAAATATATCATATTTTAATGTCATTTAATTAATAAAATGAATTCATTTTTTCTTTATTCTATTATATTTTAGATAAATTTATTTGTTCAGATTAATGGGTATATTGTAATTTTTTTTTATATATTTTTATATATAAATATATTAAAATATTAAAATAGAGAAAAATACTTAAATCATGTTTATCACACTTTTTGGAACTTAAATGAATATCATTTATTTGATATTATCCAAAGTGAAGAAAAGAGATAATGGAAAATAAAGAAAAATAATTGTATGCCTCGACACAAGGAGGTTTAAACTGGTCAAAAATTTGGTTATGATCCAATCGTGCCGTGACAAAAACACAAATATTTCATATATTCTTTCTTATAAATAGGACCCCTATATACTAAGAACATAAGCTACCAAGTTGCATTTTTAGCAACGTTCTCTCCAAATTTTTTTATATTTTTATATTTTTAGCTTTTAGAATTTATTTAGTTCCTCCCTCAATTTTGAAAAAGAACATGTTTATGTTTTAGTAGTTTATAGTTTTCGATTCAAAAAATCCTAGAGTGCAATTACTATAAAAAAAATTCTAATATTAGAATCAACTCTTCAAAATTTTGTAAGAATATTGTTAAGTTATTAATTGTATTCCTTTTGCAATCTATATATTTATGTTGCTTATTCTATGTCATTCTTTATTTGTCTGTGATCAATTATAACATGTCTAGCTAATAGTGAATATGTTGCTTATTCTATGTCATTCTTTATTTGTCTGTGATCAATTATAACATGTCTAGCTAATAGTGAATATGATATAATAATAACATTGTTATTCTTACAAAATATTGAATAGGTAATACATTTTTTTAAAATAAATTAATTTTATTCTTATTCAAATTTTTTATAAAGAATATTATTTGAAGGAGTACATTATTCTTAATAACAAACTTAATATGAGAATTAAAATAAAGATTTAATTATCTGGACTTAATTTGAAGTAATAATCTTTTATTTTAGATTTAATTATTTGGATATTTGGAGAAAAACTCTATTTTAAAGGTTTTTTTACAAAGAATTATTATTTGAAAATGTATTGACAACATATTTTCTTAAATAGTTTTAAAACCTGAAAGTTATTTTTCATATAATTAAATTCTTACGCTTAATTTAGATACCTTGAATAAAATCTAATTAAATGACTCCGCCTAAAGCTATGATTATATGGTTTGCTATTTTCTTATAAATAAAACTGAAATTTAATACATAATTAATTAATAGGCCCTACATAAGGATATTAGTTAATTAATATTAAACAAAAGAATTTGGGTCTTACCTAATGACTCTTTCATACCAAAAAAGAAAAATCAATAAATATCAATTTATATATTTAATAACCTAAATAATATGAGTAAATATAATTACTGAATTATTATATCAATTATTCTTCACTATTTATGACTTAAGAGAAAAACTACCCACTAAGATAAAGCCCCAAATAATATACTTACAAGCTAGTACTTTCATCATAATCTATACAAGAAAGGTGTTTGGATCCAAACTAACATTCCGACAACTTTATTCACATAAGTAAACGAACCCATTCTAATAGTACCTGAAATATTAGCACAAAACATTATACAAATATGTATCTTAGAGTATATTCAATAATAAATAACTCTAACTAAATGATTTAATAAATATATCAGATAAATCAAAATCAACTAACAACCCTAGAATAATCAGTTTAAAGCACAATATTACAAATATTGTAGGTTTTTTAATTAATCAAACATAACGGCTATTATTTGATAAATTAATTAAAGAAAAAAGATTACCCGAAAGTTTTTTGTAATACAGATTTTTAAAAAAAGTTTAGATGCAAAATTAGATTCAATTATGGTTAAAAAAATTATGAGCCAAAGGTTTGTTTAAATAGAATGAATTGAAGCCCCAGGTAAAAGGTCTATTACAATTTTATACTTAAAAACATTTAAAAGAACTTTAAAAAGGAAGATATGATAATGAAACAAATTGATTTGAGTAAAAATTAGGGTAAAATTAAAAACTTGGCTGCTCGATCGATCGATCATAATAACGCAATCGGTCTAGTAAATCCTCGATCGATCTAGCGAAACAAATAATTTTGAAACAAGTAGATTGATTTACTCATTAATCTTAATCGATCGAGTATTATACCTTGATCAATCTAGTCTTATAAAAAAACAATCTAGCCAGTTTTAATTAAGCTTGAGTGATCTAGACATGGCTAGATCGATCGAGTGACATATATACAAAATATTTCTATGTGTCTAATGTGAAATTTAACGTATATGAGAACATATATATACCTCAAATGTGTTCATTAAAGTTCGTTGGTTTCTTCGGTTTGAAAATATTTTTTAAGAACACACTTAAAATCTAAATTAATATTTTTATGTTTTGTTAATAAATATTATCACGTAAACCTTCCAATTGAGTTGAAAATAGAATGTATTAGGGTGTTTTTTTAGGCTAGATTTAAAGATTATAATTAGGTCGGCTCTTGAAAAATTGGATTGGCTTTTAAAAAACGTGGAATTTTTGTACAAATAAAAGTCAATTTTCTAAAATACTACCGAAATATTTTAGACCAGTTTTTGTAAATATGAATTTTAATTTTTTCTTCGGTTTTTAATAAACTGATGAAATTTAAGTAACGAAACATAATAGTTTTATACTACGTAGTGTTAGAATTTTAACAATGTCGAAATGAAACCTACTAAATTCATCAAGCCTTTTCGATTTTCTTCTTTAATATTCACGAATTGACGGCTTGAACAAGCAGTAATAAGAGAGTTCTATTTTCCTTTTTTCTTTTGATTATGGATTATATATGTTGATGAAATAGCGAATGTGGTGGTGAAAGGAGACTTGAGAAAGAGGACTGATAGTGAAGGGTGGTGTGGTTAAGTATGAAGAGTTTGCATAGTGCAGATCTCAAGTTCATAAATATTTCTAACTTTAATATTGTATACTTGTTACTATGTTGCGTGTTTGCAAAGTGTCAAGGAGACGTGAACCTAGTTTTGTTAACCAAAAGTACAAGGAGACGTGAACCTACAGAAATTACCAGATTTTTGACTATCTAGTATATAACATAAGTTTATATTAATTTTTATATATAATATGTTATATTTGTATATAATATATAAAATCTATTTTTATTTTATAAATATTAAGTCAAGTTTACATTTATATAACATTTATTTTTAATAAGATGATCCAAACCCTAATAATATTATCATAATTGCGATAAGATAATGATACTGATTATATGTGACGTGTTTTGACTATAATCATATTTTATTAAAATTATTAATTTATTGGATAATTTAGTATAAAATTATAAATTTTTAAATATTTATTAAAAATAAATTATTTATGTTAAAAAATAAAAAAAATTATATTTAATAATAATAATTATAAATTTATTGATGATAAATTTAAATAAAATTTAAAGAGATTTAAATAAATTAGGATAATTTTAACATATAAATTATTAAAAATATTAAATAAAATATATACTATTCAATCTAATCACAAAAATGATGAGAGGTATTAAAGATAAAGGGTGAGACGTGGAGTGATGGCTGACAAATCTCTTACACGCGTTTTTAGCCTCTTATTGACCACGTTGGTGCCAAATGGCGGTCCATTATGCATATGTGACAACTGACAAGCAGCGTTCAAGGAGACCATCGTCCTTTACAAATTCCTAATTCATTTACGTTGAAATGACATGTTCTTTACTTTACAGGTATCAAAGGTCGTGGTCTGCAAATTTACTATTCACTGCAGGTATGGAAGTACTTCTCAACTCAATATATTTGCAATATAATACTTCTTCTTGTCTCAAATTTTGTGTGATGATATTACAAGAATAATGTAAAATTATCGATGGAAAAGTAACTAAGAAAACAAAATTTATTGAGTGGCCTGATCAAAAGCACCAAGTAAAAAAAAACAATCACGAGGATTTGGTTTTAAAGATTTTATTAGATTGTATAACCTCGTTTTTCATGCAAAATAGGCTTGGAGACTCTATACCACTTCAGACTCTTTTTTACCAATTTTCAAAAGAAATACTTTTTAATTGTGATTTTTTAAAGACCAAATTGGATAACAAGCCTATGTAGGGTTGAACAAGCATTTTTGAAGCTAGTAAGCTCTTAAAACAAGGTTTACAATGGAGTGTTTAAAAAAATAACTTTTTAAAAATTTGAGAAGATCCGTTTTTGAATGATACTATGAAATGCAAGCCTATTACTATTCTTAATGGATAAGTGCTCCTTGTGGAAGATCTTATGACAAGAGAAGAAGATGGTTGGGAGCAAGTAAGGTAAATAATGTCTTCTAGCATGTTGGTGTCGAATAGTCTTTAAATACTCTTATAAGTGATGTAAGAGACAAGCTGCTTGATGTTTTGAATCTTGTTCTTGCTACACAGTTAAGTCAAGTCATCAAATTGATACTAAATTGCATAGTAATGGATAGTAGATAATGTTGTGATATGCAGTTCTTTTACTGAGGAACAATGTGATTACCTATTACTAAAAAACAGATATATGGTCTCAGATTTATGATTTATGGCCTCTATTTTTATAAAAATTGAGGTTATAGAGTTTTGGTCACGATTTAATAAAAATCGAGGTTATATGATATGTTTATGGTCTCGATTTTTATTAATAATCGTAGTCATAAGTTATATTATTATTTTTTTTCTTTTTTTGTTTTTCTCTTTTTTTCGTTTTTTTTCTTTTCTTTCCTTTCTCTTTCTCTTTCTTTTTTTTCCTTATGATCCCACGCTCTCTCTTTATTTTTTTTATTTTTTTCTTTCTTCCTTCTTCTCACAGATCTAAAATTTCATTTTTTCAGATTTGATTTTTCCTCTTTCCCTCTCGTGATTCTTCCTCCTCTTCCCGTCTCTTCTTCCTCTTCCTCCTCTTCCTAGCTCATTGGTGGTCGTTGTTCGATGGGTCATTGTTCGTTGGTTTGCTGTCCATTAGGTCGTTGTTCGTTGGTCGTTGGGACTGACGTTGGTTCTGACGCCAGCGTTGGTGCTAATCTTGGTGTACCACAGTCTTTGGTCTTACGTTGGTGTTGGTCTGTTGTCTTTGGTGTTGGTGCACTGCTTTGGTGCTTGTGCATTGCGTCGATACTGGTGCTGGTGCTTATTGCTTCTTGTGCGTCTTTGCTAATTGTACTCATGTCTTTTATTTTATAACAAAAAGGTTGTGTTTTTCTTCTTGCTAGGTTTCACCTTCTGTTATATATTTTGATATTTTAGTCTTCATTTGAGGTTTTCATTATAACCGTATTTGTGGATCAACAAACCACTTGTTTTGACTTATTTCTACCTATTAATCTACATTATACTTTCATCCGAAGTAATATTGTACAATAAGGTATGTTCTTTGGGGTTGTGAAATGCTTATATACTGTTATTCAATTTCTGAATGATCTGCGTATGTATAACTTTTTTAGTGATCAATTATTCAATATTAGACTATATATTAATATATTTAAACATTAGTATCCAGTTTGTTTATTGAGTAGGAGTAAAGTACATCTAGAGCTGTGGCATTTTTTCTTGTTCGTGTTTTCAAGGTATGTTTGGCATCTTTATTTTCATGTGTATCATGTTCTATTTATTGGTTAATTTTTCAGCATGTTGAGTGATAGTTTTTTTCTCTTGTTGTGACCCTCCCTTGGCTTTTATGTTTGTTTTTAGTTTTTTCCTTAATGTGCAGTGGGTTCTTTCTCCCAAATACTTCAACTTTCTTTGACCATCCCCTACTTATTTATTGGTAAGCATTAAAACACTTAATTGTTGTTGGTACTATTGTTGTTAAATTGATTTAAATCTCCCTACTCTTTGGTGCTACTTGTTTGTTACTGCTAGTCTTTGGCCTTCTGTGCGATCTTTAGTCTTGTTCTTTCTAATATTTAGTCTTCTTGTAGTCAGTACCTCTTCTTTGTTGGGTAGTATTCTTGATGGCCTTGTCTTTGGTGCTCTTTGGTCTTATTTATCTTTCTTGGCCATTCTTGGTTATGGTAATTAATACTAAGTTGTGTTTCATGTTTGTAATTAATACTAAAAAGTTAGTTTGTAATACTAAGTTTTTTTTGTGTATAATAAACTTTCAAATATAATTGTACTTTTAATTTTAATATAATATGATTTTTAATATTATAATTAATAAATTTATTGTAATTTATATTGATTTTTAATATTGTAATTACTAAATATTGTATTTTTTTTGTAATTTATGTATACCCTATGACCTCGGTTATTAAAAAACCGAGACTATAGGGTATTGTTTTTTAATTTATGTATACCCTATGACCTCTGTTATTAAAAAATTGAGGCCATAGGGTATTTTTTTTAATTTATGTATACCTTATGGCCTCGGTTATCTAATAACCAAGGCTATAGGTCATTATCTATGGTCTCTCTCACTTAGGCCTCTGTTATTACAACCGTGGCTATAGACCTACAACCACAGTTAAAAATCGAGACCATTTGTATGTTTTGTAGTAGTGATCGAGACATGGAAAATGATTCGGAAGTTAAAGCTACCTAATAAACTAAAATTCTTTTTTTGAAAATGCATGAATAACATCTTACCAGTAAGTAGCATTTTGGTTAAAAGGAGTATGCAAGTCCCCATTGTTTGTCCTCTTTGCCATCATAAAGATGAGACCATGCAACACTTCTTCTTTCAATGTAAAGCGTTCATGAAAATCTTATCTCACCTAGCCTTAGCTTTTGGTTATTAAAAAGTTCAAAAAATATTCATTTATTGAGCTTTGACATTTTGTTAGAACGTATGGAAATGATAGGAAAAATTCATATTTATTTAGTCATATTATCTTAGTGGCATATATGAAAACTAAGAAATGATCAAATTTTTTAAAATCATGAACTTAAGGTCGCTATTTTGATTCAAAAGATCTATAGTTTCTGCACGTTGAATGAACAAACACATACTCTTGATATGTAATGGGTTTTTCTTATTTTTGTTTCGTGTCTTATGTTGTTTAATGACTTATCATATTATGTTTTTGAGTGGTATGAAAGGCTTATCCAATCCTTAAAAGTTTATGTAATATACTCATCATCAAACTACTACCTCACTTTTGATGAAAAAAAACAAGTCATGGATTTGAATTTTATTATAATAGTACAATATGAAAAATTCTATTTATTTTAAATTGTATTATTATTATAATTAATGTACTAAGTAAAAAATATTTTATTATTTTAATTAATAATTATCTACCATATTAAATATAGTTATAATATAATAAGGTGTTTTTACTATAAATATGTGTATTAATGGGTCCAGAATTGTATAGGTTCTATAACTTTTGGTTTATACACTTTAATTGAATAACTTTTAATGCAAGTCTTATTTGTTCTATAATTAAAAACATTAGTTTAAAATGTAATTTTTTATACTAAATATCAAATAAGACCACTTGACTTACCATGCTCATTAAAAGAAGAACAATCTTGTGATTTCAATTAAATGGGAAAAAATGAATTTTAAACTCACCCCATTTAATTGAACAAAATGAACAATCTTATGTCTAAATACTAGTAATAGAAGATGCTACTATTGATGAGTGTTTGGACAAATGTATCAATCTGGAGCTTGACCCAGACTATTACAAAAAGCACATATGGTCTCGGTTTTTAACCGTGATCGTAGGCCTACGACCACGATTATAAGAATCGAGGCCTAAGTGAGAGAGACCATAGACTGTTATTTATGGCTTCGATTTTTTAACCGAGGCAACAGACATACCCTATGACCTCGGTTATTGAAAGACCGAGGCCATATAACATGTCTATGGTCTCAGTTTCTCAATAACCGAGACTATAAGGTATGCATAAATTAAAAAAATACAATTATTAATTACAATATTAAAATCAATATAAATTACAATAAATTCATTAATTATAATATTAAAAATCATATTATATTAAAATTAAAAGTATAATTACATTTGAAAATCAACCACTTCCAACATGAATCAAAAATCACAAGAAAATAAAAATACTCCATAAATCATTTATCATATAACACAAGGCCAAAGAAAGATACATCTATATATGAAAGCAACCAAAACTGTCCAAGAATTCTTTCCTATAAAAATACTGTGCAACAGCCCTAAACCAATCTAAGCATCCTCGTCCAATAGTTGAATTCTATTACTGCTTGCATTCTGTAGGCCGCTCACCCTGTTGACCATCTCCACTGGATGCTCTTCCACTCTTCTGCACAAAGTAACAACATTTCATGCAAGGAACGAAAAGTAAAAGACTACTAAAGCTTTCCATGAAGATCAAAGTAAGTGTACCTTAGGCCTATCTATAGACTGTAGGAGCATCAAAACCACAAAGCATAATTAGATCACTATACAATTCACATTTAACAGAAATACATAGAGAACTAAATGTTGATACAACAAAAGTGTTTAACCCATAGGCCTAGTGCATGTTCCTGTTTTCGCGTCAACAAGGCACAGTCACTTGACACAATTTAAGAAAATGTCCAACAACTGATTTTGAGTAAAGGAAGCAAAATGATAAGATCAATCCAACAACTGATTTTGAGTAAAGGAAGCAAAATGATAAGATCAATCGCAGTCTCGTGAACAAAAATATTTTCACCCTATAGTAAAACCTAATTTCTATTAGACAAAAATAATATAAGAGAAAGAAGGGCATAAAAGGCTTTAATAGCTCAATGTAACATAAACAAATCAGGTTACCAAAAACAATTACTCATAATCCTTTTTTTTCATAAAAGAATTAAGGAGTGACATATATAATACAAGACATATAGATGATTGTAGATAGTATATCTGAATTTCTCTATCGGAATCCATTGTTACTACCTAGATATCAGGATGAGTAGTCAACCTATCTTTGCAAGTTACACCACCTTGAATTCTACTACCCATGTCTAATTGAGAATCTGTCAGCTTATGAGTTATGAAGTCTACAACATTAGATTGCTCAGCATGATATGTCTGGTTAAGTATGTTGCCTTCCTTTGTCACTCCATCCTAGTGGACTGACCTAGTAGTAGAGAATAATTTAGGTCCATCATAGCTAGAACCAGAAAGATTGTTGCTGGATAGCTCGGGTGACTAATGTAGGGGAGTTACTTGATCATGGTAGAAATCCTTGTTCTTAATTTCTGAAGATAATCTTCACCCATTCCAGTCATCATGGTTTAGAGTTGGTGTATACGATGTCTGAACTATAAGGTTGCTTATGAAGAGTAATTATGTGAACTTCCAACCTATGATCCTGGATCTAACAACAAATGAGAGACTCTAGACTTGTATCCTTAGAATGAATGTAGAATACCATAAAAAAATTCACATGATGAAATGAGACATTCAATTAGATTTTGAATAGATTGCATATTAAGATGTCTGATAAAGAGCTCAAAAAAGTTTTTTTCTTCACCAAATTAGAGTAGTCATCTGTGTAAGCTACTTTTAAGATAAACATAAACTAATAGATCTTAATGCTAATTAAATAAGCGAGAAAAAAAAGAGTACCTTGAAAGGCTTATTGTCTGTTCTGAATCTGATGTCATGAACATACTTTAACCGAATAGGAAACCCTCTAAACATATACAAATCAAAAAAGGGAAAAAACAAACTTCTAGCAAGAATAGTGAAGTAAATCTCAATTACAATCAACCATATGCTACAAAATTAGTGAATAGAAAAATAAAATGTTTAATTCAATTCAAATTTTCAGTGAACAACCTTATTAACATAAAGGAAAGTAAAGGGAATCAGACGGTCAGATCCAGCATGTAATTTTATTTCAGAAACTATAAGGTAAATAACTTAAATGAAATAAAAGCTTGATATTTTACTTTTTTTTCGTTCTCAATTAGCATGTGAACTACCCAAAAATAACTTCTATTACCAACATGTATACCTTCGTTGCAATCCCTGAATAGTCCCAATCTGGTGAGAAATCATAGATATTAAATAACTATTCCAGGGAAAGAGATGGCCCCAAAGAATTAATATCAAACTGCATATGGTGTGAAAAAATGGACACTTCCTTGTCATTATTTTCAGTGTCAAGTGAATTCCAATAATTAGTAGAGTGAATAGCCATCAATGAATCATCACAGTCCAGAGAAATTTCTTTATCCATCCATCTCCCAAAGCTGAGTTCTTCAACTCTCCTACTTCATCATAGCCATCACGATAGTAAAATTGCATCTTCAGCATCTCTAGCATCTTCAAACTATTGCAAACTCTTGTTATTAAACAATTTGCATGTGGTGTACAAAACTCCCTACCCTAAGAAATTACAGTAAGAAATATAGATTCATACATGAAATGCATAACCCTAATTCAATAATTATGTGCAGAGACCTAATTCCACTAATAATCAACACATATATGAATTGATATGGTAAAAAAAAGGGTATCACATATACCCGATCTAGGTCGCGAGTGAAAATAATACAAACGGTCGGACGAGAAGGTGCGAACAAAGGAAAATGAAAAGAAAAAAACAGAGTGAAAAGGAAGAAGAGAGGGGAAAGGAAGCTGTTGGTACCGGTCAAAAAAGGAAAGAAAAAAAATGGAGCTATTGGACGAGAAAGAGTTGTTGGGGGAGAGACCGGCCCTAGTTCGGGAAGAGAGCGAAAATGCGAGGGAGATGGGGTGAAAAGAAAAGAAATGAGGAAAAGGATAGAAAGCGCTGGGAAATTAAAGAAAAAGTATATCAACACGAGGGAAAAAGAAAAAAAAGTGAAAAAAAGAGGGATTTTTTTGATATATATATATTATAAAAGAAATAAAAAATATTAAATTAATAGAGAAAAATAAAAAAGTTGTAAAACAATTTTTGTATTTCTTTTAAATGAATGAAATACAGTATATTATTTGATTTTGGTTTTAAAAATATTGAAAATTCTATTATTATAATTCTGATTAATAATAATTACAGTTATTTGATAATCGTGGCTATATAAATTTATTTATATATATTTAAATAATTTTTGTAATTTAATTTATAATCATAGTTATTGATAAAACTGAGGTTATATGTATACACTATATGATCTCGGTTTTTAAAACCGAGGGTAAAACCTCGAGACCAAAGGTATATATTTTAGTAGTGCCACCTAAGAGCCCAAATATAGAAGAAAACCTATGCTACGAGGAGGTGGTTAACGTCAATATAAATATTCGTCAAAGAGGATTATGTTATGGAGTTTTGGCATTTGAATGGTCAACTACCAACTTGAGCTATAAGGTGGTCAACCTCAATATACATATGATCCTTATTTTTACCTTAATACCCCTTTCTAGTTTTTCTCTCTATAAATTGAACCATTCCTAACATTTTGGCATCCACCGTAGGACTTAAATTCTAAGGTCAAGCTTTGGCTTCTGACCTTGTAATTTCCAGGATTCATCCCGAATTATGAGAGAAACTTAGAAGACTTAACCCCTATTCCATACACCCTCAAGATCAAATTATCATGGTAGGAACACATGTTGAAGGATAACTGAGACAAGTAAACAAAAAATAACGGTAGTGTTGGAAAATGCCTTGCCAACCTATGACGAGGCTATAGCAGAGACCAACCCCTATTAAGAAGTAGTTTGTCAACTTTTTATATAAGAAAAGAACTCAAGGAGACCAGGCAAGAAAATAGGACGTTGAACTCATAATTTGGTTTGAGATCCTCGGATGGTGTTGTCTCTTTTGGAAAACATAAAAACGTGCAAGTATACATGGTCACAAGTAATAAAGATTTGTAAGTAAAGTATCGTTCCCACGGAGATTTGTTACTATAGTTTGTTGAATACTAAAATTATTTCTCTCTGATTTTATCCAAAACAACCGTTGATTTAGAAAAAGAAGAAAAGAGTTTAATAAGAAAATAAAAGAATTATAGGATTGTGGTTTTTCACCAAATTAAACCACTCTAATTATATTATTTTCTCTTGATTTATATTTTTTAGTACAATTAATTTGTCAACTGAAAACTTCTATTTTTATCCATACATCTCTTCCGAGCTCCGTATAGACACACCTCGTTAAATTAATTCACTATATCTCTATGAGAATTAAATTCACCAAGATTCATTACGTTCTAAGTTTTCAAATGGCCACACATACAATTAGGGTATATTCCTATCCTTCATCATACATGTCATTCTATCTACGAGCAATATACACACAAATGCCTCTTCCAAGTTTATTTATGTGCCACGGATCGTTTTGATAAAATTCGTAAATAATCAGAAAGCATTAAGCGCAAGATAGAATGAACAAATCGAATGTCTCATAAATCTATCAAAAATAATTAAAATCAAAGCTTCATAAATTTAGATCAAATGTAACCCTAGAAAAATTAAATTACTTCATAAATTAAAAATAAAAATTACAACAGTTCAAGGAAATTAAGATGAAGAACACAGAAAATTAAAACATCACTTAAAACAAATATTTGGCAGACGCGGAACACAACAGAAGCCAAAATGGCTTCTACGTGTTCCACAGTCCAACCCCCAAAATGAACCAAAACCCAACCTCCAAATTTTAGCAATAAATGCCCTATTTATAGGGCCAAAAATACATCTAAAATAAATTACATTTATTTTTAATAAACGCATCAAAATTTGTATCGAAAATAGAATCGACGCGTATTGATATTCGATATCAAAATAATATTTTAATTCACGCATGAGGCAGGGGCGCCGTTTCTGATTTAAAATTCAAAGTGCATGCCACGTGTTAGCTTCTCGTTCGCTGAAAAGATTTAAAATGGACACGTGGAAGCATTTCATTGGCTGCGGGAAATGGGCGCACGATAGATTGTCGCACGAAAGACAACGGCTGCACGCGGGCGTGATCCTACGCTTTGGTGCTTATTGTAACATGTCGCGTGTCATAAAATGATTCGCTGATATATAAAACGGGACACATGGCATATTATGGTTCGTGGAATAACCGGGCGCACGTGGATCGACCGCACGTGAAAAAGGGCACGCGAAGGTGGGGGACAGCAGCTGGACGCGTCAGGCAGGTGGGTCCCACTAGCACGCCTGCCTGCGCGGCAGGTGGGCAACAGTCGGGCGCCGAGCTGCGTGAAAAATAAAGACCTGCACCCACTCTCTTTGGTCGGGTGTGATAAGGACGCGTGAATCTCAGCCGTTTCTTCTTTGATCAGACGGTCCACGTTTCACGCATGCAGATTGGCGCGTGGATTCTTCTCCCTTGTGCAGAAAATTAAACTTTAATTAATTGCATTTTAGCCCACAAATTTAATCCAATTACATTTTCAAACTTTCTTTAATTACAGTTAAACCCTTTTCAAAATTTAAATTAAATTTTCAAACTTTTAATAATTGAAATTAAGCCCAATTTAATTTAAATTACATTTTCAACTTTTATAAATTGTAATCAAGAACTCTATTATTTTAAATTATATTTGTGGACATATATTGGAAAATAAGTACAATTTCAATTCAAATTGTTTAATTTTATTAAAAATGTATTTCTTAACACAAAAAAGGTTAACATTAATTTATTTAACTATATTTAAACAAAAATGTCAAGAACATAGCAATTATTATTAATAAAATTGACGAAAATAACTATATAAAATACAGTTATCAGATGGTCATACTACTAACTTGATCAACAAAAATAGACCAGTTCGCATTGTGTCCAAGCATAATTAGGGATAGTGCAAATTTATGGGTAATCCCCCTTCTAGTCCGATGAGACCTAGTAACGAGTAGTGGTTGTTAGAAAAAAAACTAGGAGGCACGATTTCACGCTTTGAAGGAAGCTAATAGAAAGCAAGACCAGACATTGAGAATGACCAATGAAAGACAAGAAAAGGGTAAGACCCTCTATGATATAGATAAGGACTGTGAGCAACTATGTGTTTCTCAATTCTCTGATGAAATAAAGAATGACGAACTACTGGCCAAGTTAAATGCTCTAAAGTGTCCCAACCATCAAGGAACTAAGGACCCTATGACTCATATGCAAAAGAGACATCATGATGTGTAAAATGTTCGCTTCCACCTTCTGTGATGGCAGCCAAAAATGGTTTAATAACTTGACACCTCGCATCATAACCTCATTATCACAATTTTCAAGGTTGTTTATCACCAATTGTGCCTATAATAAGCCACTAAGAAAAGAGTCTCACCACCTCTTCTCAATCATTTATGAAAGGGATGAGTCTACCGAGGTATATATGAAATGATTGAGGGAAGAAAAGTTAGAAATCTATGACTATCCTAGCTCTATAGCTATAGAAGCCTAGCGAGGTCTTTTAAAGAACTTTGATTTGTTTGTATATCTAACTAAGACGATCCCAAAAACTTTGGAGGAGGCATATGGGAAGGCAAGAAAAATTTTCAATCTCGAAAGATAGCTCGGTCTATTCAAAGGCCTTCAGGCTAATGTGGAAGTTTGACCAAAAAATAAAAAAGAATGATATGTCTAGACAGGATAAATCAGAGTAACATAATAAAAAAAACAAGCACTTCAAACAAAACAATAGGGCAACAAGCCAATGGTCAGGGACCATGGAACTCTAAGTGAGGTCACTATCTCCCATTAGAGGCCCACCCTTGAGAATGGATTTGGCTCAGGCAGTATTAAGGATAAAGGAGGAATTGAATGTCAAGTGTCCCCTAAAAATGAAGTCTCCCCTTAGAGACACATATAAATAGTGTGCTTTTCACAAAGATGTAGGTTATAAGACAAGAGACTACATGCATCTCAAAAAGTAAATGGAGGAGCTGTTGGCTAGAGAATATTTAAAGGATCTCATAGAAAGAAACAACAGAAGAATAGGACATGAAAGTGAACATGAATCGCCAAGGTTATCAACTTCCTCAAGTAGCATAAGAGACCCCCCTAATGAGCCTACTGATGAGCGAAAACCGGCATCGCCGATCCTACCAATACTTTGGTTTTATATTTATAAAACTCTCGCAAGTGCACGAATCATTTCGTAGAAAATGATAAGTATACTCCCAAGGTCGATCTAAGGAAGGAATGTATGTGGTTTTTAATTTATTATTCAAACTTTTAAAAACGAAATTAAATCCTAAACATCCTATCACGATATTTTAGATTTTGTGTTTTTAATCTACTTACATAAAAATAAACATAGATTCAATAAATATTTATGCAAATTTTATATTTTATAACAGTGGAGTATTTATGGATATAATAACTAAGTTAATTATGCTTGCTCGTATTATTTAGATTATTAAAGATATGAATTGATATTTATTGATTCTCCCTTTTTTTGTATGAATACCACCTTTGGTGGGGTTAGATATTCTTTGTTAACTAAATAAATCAATTAACAACTATGGGTGGGGTTGATAACCAATTTGGTTAATTAAATTAATTCCTTTTTATAAGAGATTGAGAATGAACCATTTAAATGCCACCTTTGGTGGGGTTATACAGTTTAAACTTTATTCAAGGTGTCCAAATTAAACCTAAGAATTTAATTATCCGAGTACTAACTTTCAAGTTTTAAAACTACTACTAAAAACATGTTGTCAATACATTTTCAAATAATAATTCTTATAAAAACTTTTGAAATAGAGCTTAACTCTAACTACCGGGCGATTGTACCAACAAATAAAAGAGCACTACTCTAAATTAGACCGGATAACTAAACCTTAAAATCAAATTTTCAGATTTAAGTTTGTAATGAAAAATAATATATTTCTCTCTAACATTCTTAATATAAAATCTTGAATAAAAATAAAATCAATTCATTTTAGAGATTTTCACCTATTTAATATTTCGCAAGCATAATAACGTTATTATTATATCATGTTTACAAACAGCCAGCATAGTTAAATTTAATCATAGACAAATTAAATATAACATGTAAGAATAAAGCATAAAAAATAACTGCAAAGAAAATAAAATCCTTACAGAACTTCGATGCTATTCCCGTAGCTGGAAAACCTCCAAACGGAATTTGCACTCCCATTTATTGAATCAAAAGTTAATAAAGTACGAAAACATAACTAGTTCTTCCCAAGAAGGGAAGAACTCTAAAACTAAGAGAAATTGATGAGCGAAAACCGGCATCGCCGATTCTCGCAAATACTTTGGTTTTAATATTTGTAAAACTCTCGCAAGTGCACGAATCATTTCGTAGAAAATGATAAGTATACTCCCAAGGTCGGTCTAAGGAAGGAATGTATGTAGTTTTTAATTTATTATTCAAACTTTTAAAAACGAAATTAATTCCTAAACATCATGTCACGATAGTTTGGTTTTTGTGTTCCTAATCTAATAACATAAAATAAATATATATATAGATTAATTAAATATAATGTAAAAAACATAAAAATAAACATAGATACAAATTCAATAAATATAAATACAGATTCAATAAATATTCATGCAAATTTTATCATTTATATTAGTGGAGTATTTATGGATATAATAACTAAATTAATTATGCTTGCTCATATTATCTAGGTTATCAAAGATATAAATTGATATTTTATTGATTCTCTCTTTTTTGTATGAATACCACTTTTGGTGGGGTTAGATATTCTTTGTTAACTAAACAAATCAATTAACACCTATGGGTGGGGTTGATAACTAATTTGGTTAATTAAATTAATTCCTTTTTCTAAGAGATTGAAAATGAACCATTTAAATGCCACCTTTGGTGGGGTTAGACGATTTAAACTTTATTCAAGGTGTCCAAATTAAACCTAAGAATTTAGTTATCTGAGTACTAACTTTCAAGTTTTAAAACCACTATTGAAAACATGTTGTCAATACATTTTCACATAATAATTCTTATAAAAACTTTTGAAATAGAGTTTCACTCTAACTACCTAAGCGATTGTACCAACAAATAAAAGAGCACTACTCTAAATTAGACAGGATAACTAAACCTTAAAATCTAATTTTGATTTAAGTTTGTAATGAAAAATAATATATTTCTCTCTAACATCCTTAATATAAAATCTTGAATAAAAATAAAATCAACTCATTTTAGAAATTTTCACCTATTTAATATTCCGCAAGCATAACAACGTTATTATTATATCATGATTATAAACAGCTAGCACAATTAAATTTAATCATAGACAAATAAAAAATAACATGGAAGAATAAAGTATAAAAATAACTGTAAAGAAAATAAAATCCTTACAGAACTTCGACGCTATTCCCGTTGCTAGAAAACCTCTAAGCGGAATTTGCACTTCCATTTATTGTATCAAAAACTAAAATATTACAAAAACATTACAAGTTACTCTCAAAAAGAGAAGAACTCTAAAACTAAGAGAATTGAACTAAAAACTAAGAGAAAAACTAAACTAAGAAAAACTCAAAAACTAAGAAATGAGAGAAAGAAAGAAGAGAGAAGTGTGGTTTTGAGGTGTGTTTTGAAGTGAAGGGAAGGGGGTATTTATAGGTGAGGATGGAGAGAAAAAATGAGTAAACAAATGTTAAAAAAATATTAAAAAATTAAAAAAACGTGTAATGGAAATCTTTGAGGTCATCAATGACATCGATGACGTCCTGGCCGCACGTGAAAAATGGGGTGAAAACGCGTTGACGCGGTGAGGCTGGCTAACCGCGTCTGTATCAGCTCGCGCTTGATTCGGCGCGCGTGAACGCGTTCGCGTCGGCGCAGAATGGGTGTCAACGCGCTGACATGAGACGCGTAGCGTAGGGTGGCGCGCGCGATTTTCCGATCTTTTGACATTTTTGACCTTTTCGACCCATTTTGTCCAATTTTTCCATATTTGTTGACCTTTTCGCACTTATTTATTAATATATTTGTGATGTATTGCTTCAAGTATTCTTTTTTGAGCCTTTAAATAGCGGTTTTAAGCCAAAATACCGGAAAAACAATAAGAATACCCGTGATTCGAAAAAGACAAATTTATATAAATATATGATAAAACATATAAATATATATATTTTTAATCAATTAATGTGCATAAAATCATGGTTATTTTAGTGCTTTTTGAGCACTCATCACAACCTCAACTTCTTGCTAGTCCCTTAGCAAGAGAAGCAATAAAAACTAAAAATTAAACTATCCTAAATCACTTTCGTGGATTGAAACGGTTGCATTTAGCCTATGCAACAAGCCTTTAAACCCCTAGGTTGCCCTAGTGGACGAGTTTGAGTCTCGTGAGGGTTTTGATAATGATACCCACAAACATTGTACTAAATGTAAAAACAAAAGAAACAATAAAAACAAACAACTTAAAAATTAAATTTACAACAAAATCACAAATTAACAACATCTCACAAAAATGTCTCATACTATTTAATCTCCTTTAAGATCATAATTAAAATCTCAAGCATAAGTTATTTTAATCTCTTTAAACAATCATGATTTATTATAATAATTAGTCGAAAATCATTTTCATATTTCATATAAAAAATGTATCAATTTAATTTCACCCAATTTCAGTGTCATGAATCAGAATTCGCTTCGACTCTATTCCTCACAAGTCAATTCTCTCAAAACACTGAATCCTATGGGTTCAAACACTCATACTAATTTATATGCGAAAGAGTTGATGTATAGAAATGAACTAATATGTTCGCATATGTATAAAGAATAAAGGCTCAAAGTGTTATTTTAACATTGATCTCATGAAAGGAATCAAATGTATAAATATAAAGATATCATATATAAAAATTATTTTCATGCATAAATCAAACTCATTAAGAAAGAATTTCAAGATATATGCCTTTTACAAATGAAGAGAGTGCAATGACTTTTTTAGGGAATTATTTCCTATATCCTTCTTTTGTAATTAGCCTTTACTCACAACTTTGTAGGCAATGTGGGTTATAGTATATAGATTATACTATATATTCTTTATCTCTCTATTTTTTTTCTGAAGATATTTCTCAATATATGTATTTTAGAGAGTCAACCCATGTACAGATTGTACATTTTTTTTTTGGATTTTGGTGAGTGGTTAATTTTGTGGCTTTTCTGTTTGATATTGGTTTAGGTAACCCCATATATGTCTCTTTTTTTTTGTGCAGCAGTCATGCATGAACGAGATATAAGCATATACTATCAATTTCTACTCAAATCATTTAATCTAAGCAAAAATAATAATAAAAAAATATATGATACTCTATTAAGATAAGAAAAAAATTCATACATTCAATGCTAATACCTATAGAGATCATCTAAAAATTTGAAGAAATAAGAAATGTGTTTGGAGTAGAAAAAAATATATATTTCACTCTTGAATAAAGGAAATTAGGCTCAAATTATATCTCACAAAGGTAGTCTCCACTAAAAAAAATTCATAAACACCGATTTTGGGTTTAATATAATTTCTACATCTTATCAAGAAATACTAGTTATGACAAAAACTAACTAATTATCAAAAAATAATTACAAAATATTTCATGATATGTTTTCAAAAATTAATCTAACAGTGCAAAAGACTTAACTATTTACTTAAATTTGATTTAAAGAAATGATAAATTTTTGTGAGAAAAGTTTTTTTTATTTATTTTTAAATTGTCAATTTTTTTTAATTAAGTATGGTAACTTTTCACCACCCCCAACCTAGAACTTACATTGTCCTCAATGTAATAACTGTAAATTAAAGATAAAGAGAGAAGAGAAGAAAGATTACCTATTTCCTGAGAATGTGCAAGTAGTAATGGAAAATGCAGGTGCATCCATCATATTCATCATTAAAGTGTATACAGACAGATCGCTGTGAACTTCTAACATCTCAACAAATATTTTTAGTTTTAACAATTTAAAAATTATTCACATGTAATTAAAATGAAATAAACAATAAAATTAAGTAAATAAAACAAATAACAAACAATTTTTTTTTTTTTTTTTTTGTTTTTTTTTACCTAAAATGATGGGTTGCCTCCCATCCAGCGCTTAGTTTAACGTCTTAGCAAGACGTATCTTTTTGGTGCTAAGGGTTACTCAGCCAAATGCAATCCATTTCAGCAATGTTGTTTGGTTCTTCTAAATAAGGCTTGACACGATGGCCATTGACTTTGAACGTTTTTTGTGTCTTGGAGTCCAATAGTTCCACTACTCCATGTTCAAATACTTGAACTATTTTGAATGGTCCATCCCATCTTGATCTCAGCTTTACTGGAAACAATCTCAAACAAGAGTTAAATAAAAGAACTTTCATTCCAGGGTGAAGAGTCTTAGGAACTAGCCTCTTGTCATGATAGCGCTTAGTACGCTCCTTGTATAATTTGGCATTCTCATAGGCTTCATTCCTAATTTCTTCCAACTCATGAAGTTGGAGTAATCGTTTTTCACCGCTTTATCTAAATCCATGTTTAACTCTTTAATTTCCCGGTAAGCCTTGTGTTCAAGTTCAATCGGAAGGTGGCACGCTTTCCCAAAGATTAACCGTAAGTGGCTCATCCCAATAGGTGTTTTGTAAGCGGTGCGGTATGCCCATAACCCATCATTTAGCTTAAATGCCCAATCCTTCCTTGATGGACGCACAGTGCATTCCACTATTCCCTTAATTTCCCTATTACTCACTTCCACTATACCGTAAGTTTGACGTTGATATGCAGTAGCTACTCTATGTGTGATGTTGTACTTGTTTAGTACTCCATCAAAGAGTTTGTTACAAGAATGGCTGCCTCCATCACTTATTATAACTGTAGGTGTTCCGAACCTACTGAATATGAAATCTTTCAAGAATTTCACAACAACATTAGCATCATTGGTTTTGGTGGGGATAGCTTCTACCCACTTGGACACATAATCCACAAAGAACCAAAATGTATTGAAAACCATTAGATGGGGGAAAAGGACCCGTGAAGTCAATCCCATACATCAAAGAGTTCAACAACTAAATTAGATGTCAAAGGCATTTCATCTCTTTTGCTTATGTTTCTGTTCTTTGACATCTATCACATTGTGCACAAAACATATGAGCATCTTTAAAAAGAGTGAGCCAAAAGAATCCAGAATGTAATATCTTACGGTCTGTCTTTTCACCTCCAAAATGACCACATGATGAAGTTCATGACAAAAAGTAAGAATGCTCTTATGTTCTTCTTCTCGGTACACATCTCCTGGGATGACTTGATCTTGACCAATCTTGTATAAATAAGGGTCATCCCAGAAATAGTCCTTAATAGTTTTAAAAAACCTTTTCTTGTCCGATATGAAGTGTTAGGTCGCAAAACACCAAAGTGGCAAGATAGTTTACAATATCAGCGTACCATGGGTTCGGACTATGAAAAATAACTGCTCATCGGAAAGGTTTCAACTATATCGTCATTACTCTCATCTTTAAGAGAATTGAAGTCGAGAAATCAACCTAGATAAATGGTCACTACTAAGTTTTCACCGCTTTCTTATCCTTGATTTCTAGGTCAAATTCTTGTAAGAGTAAGACCCACCTGATTAATCTTGGCTTGGCATTTGGTTTACTTAATAGGTATCTTAAAGCAGCATGATCAGAATGCACAATCACTTTAGATCCTACTAAATAAGACCGAAATTTGTCTAAAGAGAATACTATAGCCAAGAATTCCTTTTCAGTGGTGGTGTAATTCATTTGGGCATCATTGAGTGTTTTGCTAGCATAGTAGATGACATGTAAACGCTTATCCACTCTTTGTCCCAGGACTGCTCCTATTGCATAATCAGAAGCGTCACACATTATCTCAAAAGGTAAAGACCAGTTTGGTGCCATTATAACAGGGGTAGATGTTAGTTTCTCTTTCAAGGTATTAAAGGAAATAAGGCAGTCATTGTTGAAGTCAAAATCAGCATCTTTGGATAGCAAGTTACATAAGGGACGACTTATTTTAGAGAAATCTTTAATAAATCGTCTGTAAAATCCTGCATGTCCCAAGAAGCTTCTTATCCCCTTCACAGATGTAGGGGGAGGTAGTTTGGATATCAATTCAACTTTTGCCTTATCAACTTCAATACCCTTGTTTGAAATTATATGTCCTAAAACTATCCCTTGTTGAACCATAAAATGACTTTTCTCCCAACTAAGGGTTAGATTACATTCAATGCATCTTTCTAAAACCAAAGTCAATTTATGTAAGCAATCATCAAATGAGTTCCCAAAGACAGAGAAATCGTCCATGAAAATTTCAATGAATTTCTCCACCATGTCCGAGAAAATAGATATCATGATCTCTCGAAAGTGCGGGCATTGCATAACCCAAATGGCATTCTGCGAAAAGAAAATGTCCCAAAAGGACATGTAAATGTGGTCTTTTCACGATCTTCTGCTATGGGTACTTGATAATATCCAGACATACCATCCAAAAACAAGAAAATTAGGTCACTAATCTTTCCAACATTTGATCAATGAATGGAAGAGGAAAGTGATCCTTTTTCGTATATAAATTTAGTTTCCTAAAATCTATACACATTCTCCATCCAAAGTGATTATTCTAGTGGGCACTAATTCACTTTTATCATTTTTAACAATGTTATCCCGCATTTCTTTGGTACCACATTACCTGGACTAACCCACTTACTATCCGCATGATAGGATAGATAATCCCTTCTTCTAATAATTTAAGGATTTCCTTTTTAACTACCTCTTGCATGTTTGGGTTTAGTCTTCTTTGGGCCTCTCGCATGGGTTTAGCACCATCCTCCAAGTTGATCTTGTGCATACACATTGTTGGACTAATGCCTCTTATATCCCCTATACTCCAACCTATAGATTTCTTAAAGCTGTTTAAGCACTTTGATGAGTTCTTTTTCTTTTGGTTTGGTCAAGGTTGAAGAAATTATCGGATATGTTTTTCCTTCTCCCAAAACACATATTTTAAGTGCTCGTGTAAGTCTTTGAGTTCAAGTTCGGTGGATTGGCCTCTTTAACGGATGAAGAACTGGGTAGATTTAAAAGTGTACTAGATTTTGTCATCACTTCATTATTGTCTAGTTGTTCAAGGTACCCCTTAATTTCTTCATCTAAATCTTCTTCAACCTTTTCAAGTGTAAGAACGGTTTCAAGCTTGTCTTCTATTCTGGTTTGGAAAAAGGTGTTTTGGACAAGATTATCCAAAGGATCAACTTCGAATATTTCATCGATGGCAGAAATAGAAGGGAAAGGTGAAGAATCAAAAACTTTGAAATGAACAGTCTCTCCTAAGACTGTCATTGTCAAATTTCCATCTTGGACATCAATAATAGTTTTAGTAGTTGCCATAAATGGTCTACCAAGAAATATTGTATGCTCTCTGTCCAATGCCGGATTTTCTTGCATATCTAGAACCACAAAGTCAACAGGTATTATCAGTTTGTCTACCTGTACCAAAACATCCTCAACTATTCCCTCTGGATATTTAAGAGATCTATCTGCAAGTTGCAGGGACATAGTTGTGGGTTTTAAATCCTCTAGATTGAGCTGTAAGAATATAGAGTAGGGCATCAAATTTATACTAGCACCTAAATCAAGCATTGCTTTAGCAACCTTCTTATCCCCCATAGTTATTTTATAATAAAACTTCCATGGTCTTTCAACTTAGGGGGTAGTTTGTGCTGAAGTACAGCGCTAGAAATTTCTGATACTACTACTCGTTCATTCAGTTCATACCTCCTTTTCTTAGTGTTCAACTCTTTGAAAAACTTGGCATATGAGGGCACATTCATGATCACTTCTAATAATGATAAATTGATATTTACTTTAGAGAGCATATTAAAAAGATCATTGAATTGCTTATCTTGTTTGGATTCTTTCAACCGGTGGGGAAAAGGTACTTGCATCTGGTGTGGTTCTGTTGTCTTTTGAATTTTGGGAGTGTCAGATGACCCCTCAATGAGTTTTTCAGAAGGCTTGTTAAGTTTAACACTTGTTTCTCCTTTTTGTGAGATTAGAATATCGCCTTCTTTATTACATGAACTACAAGGTAGTTTGTTAGAGATTTGGTAAACTGGTATTGACTACCCTACCACTTGAAGCGGTTCTAACATCTTTTGCTTGTTCAGTTGGTGGGCAACTTTCCTGGTTCTTTCTTTTGCATTTGTTCACCAGTTTCCCAACTTTAGATTCAATTCTTTTAACCGAAGCCTCCATGGTGTTCAACCTTTGATTAGTCATCAATTGGTTGTCACGACTAACTTGAATAAAAGCATTCAAGCTATCTTCTAAGGTTGGTTTAAAAGATTGGCTTGGTGGGTAAGGGTGGTTGTAGGTTGGGTGATTATAGGTGTCTGGATGATACTTTTGAAAAGGTTGGACTTCCTCTATGGCATCGACACTAGAATCACAAGTATTTGAACAATTATGAGTATCATGCCCAATTGAACAACACACTTCACATACCTCTTGATTTGAAATTTGGTGAGACGTGAGGAATTTCACTTGTTTAGTCAATTCAGCAAGTTGCAAGGTTATCTCATTATCAAAGCCGATTTCATTGACCTTTGCTTTCCTTCTACCACCTCTTTGTTGGGAATTAGAACCCAATAGCTCATAGAGATTATAGGTTTCCTCTGCGGTCTTTTCTCCTATAGCACCTCCAGCAGCATTATCAACCATGTATTGACTCTGTAGTGTCAATCCATCGTAAAAGAATTGGTTTTGTAGCTGTAATGGAAAGCTATGATTTTGACATTGAATGAAAAGGAGTTTGAATCGTTCCCAAGCTTCATAAAAGGGCTCTTCATTCATTTGAGAAAATGTTGCTATCTTTGTTCTTAGATCAACAGTCTTTTGATGGGAATAGAACCTACCCATAAAAATTTCATAGACTGCCTCCCAAGTTTTAAGAGAACCCGACTGTAGAGTAATGAACCATGACCAAGCTTTATCTTTGAGAGTGTAAGTAAAACACCTCATCCTAAGTTGATCTTCATTAATTGCATGTAGTGGAAAGGTTTGGACAATATCATAGAATTCTCGAATGAAATGCAAAGGGTCTTCATTAGGGATACCGTAAAAGGAAGGTAACAAAGAATAATGAATCTTTTTCAATTCATAATTCCTTGCAGCCTCTTGTAATTGGATGCCGGAAGTTACATTGCCAATGATTGGCATTGTATAGTCTTTCATCTTTTTCCGCCTATCTTCAGCATCTCCCATGGTTGTTTGTAGTTGAAAATGATCCTCCTCCTATTGTGAATCAACATTTTGCTCTTAAAAACAATAGTAGATATCTCTAAAAAGGTGCAAGGAACCTAAATTTTTTCAAATTTTTTTTTTATTTTAATTTTAATTTAAACGAAGGGACACAATTTTTGAAACAAACGAATTTATTTCATTTGAATTTTTTTATTACACGCAAACTAAAACAAAGGAAAATACAATAATGGGTGACCTCCCATGTAGGACTAAAATTTATCGTCTTCTAGTAAGATGTTGCTTGGAGATTGCAGAATGAAAAACTCAATGTCTCCTCTTCATTGAATTCATTTAAGTTTCAAATTAGTCTTTGCCTTTTTGCAAATGTTCAACTAACTGTTCAACTTGAACTTCCACCTTTTTGATAGAAGCTTCCACAGAGTCCAACCGTTGATTGGTTTTAGATTGATTATCCCTACAAACTTGAATAAAAGAATTCAAGTTGTCCTCCAGGGTTGGTTTATTGGGAATGCTTCTTGGAATAGGTGGGTGGAATTCTTGGCTGCCTGGTTTGAGCTTTGAGTGAAAGGAGGGTTGTTTTGCCTCCAAGAGAAATTTGGATGACTTCTCCACCCAGATTATAGGTATTTGAATTGGGATCAAACCTTGGTCTCTGTTGATACGCTCCCAACACATTAACCTCGTTCAGGTCCAGTTGTATCTCCTTGATATGGACGGGCTTGAGTACCATGTCCCATTCTTTGTCGTACAAACCATATTGTTCATTATTGGTGTTGGTTTGTGTAGCGAGAAGGGCAACTTGCTTAGTCAGTTGAACAAGTTGTTGTTGAACTTCATTACTGGAGTCGATTTCATGAACACCAGCTTTTCTCACTCGGGAGCTTTTCTATTGGGAATTAGCACCCAACATCTCAAAGAGGTTATACGTTTCTGAGGCAGTCTTTTCTCCTATTGCTCCTCCTGCAGCGTTGTCGACAATGAACTGACATTGTTGTGTAAGTCCATCGTAAAAGAATTGGTTCTGCAACTGCAGGGGAAAGCTATGATGGGGACATTGAGTGAGAAACATTTTGAACCTATCCCAAGCTTCATGGAATGGTTCTCCTTCCATCTGAGAGAAAGTAGCAATCTTTCCTCTCAACTCTGATGTTTTTTGATGGGAATAGAATTTTCCCATGAATTTATTGTAAATGTTACCCCATGTCATCAGAACCCGGGAAGTGACATCAACCAAGTCGTGGCCTTATCCTTTAAGGTGTAGGAAAACATCTCATTCTAAGTTGATCCTAGTTTAAAATACCGAGCTGGAATGTTTGGACCGTAGCATAGAAATCTCTCATAAAGGAAAGAGAATCTTCATTAGGTAGCCCATAAAAGGAAGGAAGCATAGAAAAATGAATATTTTTAAGGTCATAATTCCGAGCATCCTCACCCAACCGGATAGCGGCAAATGCCGTGCCAGTCACCGGGCTTGCAAACACCTTCATCGTGGTTTCCCTAACATGTTGGTTTTCCTCCATTTCTTTTGGTTCTAGTAAAGGATTAAGACTTGGTTCTATGTTTGGCTCAAAATCAGGTTGATGGGTAGAATCCAGTGTTGTTGACACTTGTTTAAATTTATGAATATTATTTACATATGGTGTAAGGGGGTTTCCTAAGGATCTCCTACCACGCATAGACTATTGTAAACGTAAATTTAAAACTCCTGTCAACAAAAATAAAAAATTTAGAGAAAATTTCAATGGCATTTAATACAAAACACTAGACAAAACTAGTTTAATTTTTTAATTTTTTTTTTAATTTTTTTTTAATTTTTAATTTTTAATTTTTTAAATAACATAATCAGTATTAACCAAGAGTGTTCCCAGGAAAGAATGGTAGTGCAATGGCTCCTTAAAAACCATTCTCCTAGCCAGAACAACGTTCCCAGGAAAGACTAGTGGCACAAAGGCTTCCAAGAACTAGTCTCCTAAACAGAACTCACTTAGATTTTTACTTTTCATGCCTTTTAGTTAATTATATATAAATTCAAGTTTTTTTTTACGAATGGTAAAAAAAATAAAATTTTATTCAAATTTCAAGTTTCTAAATTATTTTATTATTAATGCTACAATTTTTATTTAATTTTCTTTTTTTTTTGTTAATTTTTTTTTTACTATTCATGAACGGTAAAAAATTTTTACTTCAAATTTCAAATTTCTAAATTATTTTACTATTTATGGTATAATTAATTTTTTTTATTTTTTTTTATTATTTTTGTTTTATTTATTTTATTTTTATTATTTCTTATGAAATTTGAAATTTGATTAATTTTTTTTTTATTTTTTTATTTTATTTTATTTTTTTTTTAAATCACAATTATTTACAACACAAAAATATTTTTTTTTAAATTTTGATAAATAAATTAAAAACGCTATTCACAAGAATCGCCAGCCAAAAACTTGATGGTAATCGTGATCGCCAAATACTTTGATGAACGAAAACTTGATGAAAGCGTAATCGGGATTGCCAAAAACTTTGATGCCATCCCCGCAAGAATCGAGTCATCCAACGCGCTAAAAACTTGATGAGTAAAATGCATCGGCGATTCTCGCAAATACTTTGGTTTTAATATTTGTAAAACTCTCGCAAGTGCACGAATCATTTCGTAGAAAATGATAAGTATACTCCCAAGGTCGATCTAAGGAAGGAATGTATGTAGTTTTTAATTTATTATTCAAACTTTTAAAAACGAAATTAAATCATAAACATCCTGTCACGATTTTTTGGTTTTTGTGTTCCTAATCTAATAACATAAAATAAATATATATATAGATTAATTAAATATAATCTAAAAAACATAAAAATAAACATAGATACAAATTCAATAAATATTTATCTAAAAATAAATATAAATACAGATTCAATAAATATTCATGAAAATTTTATCATTTATATTAGTGGAGTATTTATGGATATAATAACTAAATTAATTATGCTTGCTCATATTATCTAGGTTATTAAAGATATAAATTGATATTTTATTGATTCTCTCTTTTTTGTATGAATACCACCTTTGGTGAGTTAGATATTCTTTGTTAACTAAACAAATCAATTAACACCTATGGGTGGGGTTGATAACTAATTTGGTTAATTAAATTAATTCCTTTTTCTAAGAGATTGAAAATGAACCATTTAAATGCCACCTTTGGTGGGGTTAGACAGTTTAAACTTTATTCAAGGTGTCCAAATTAAATCTAAGAATTTAGTTATCCGAGTATTAACTTTCAAGTTTTAAAACCACTATTGAAAACATGTTGTCAATACATTTTCACATAATAATTCTTATAAAAACTTTTGAAATAGAGTTTCACTCTAACTACCGAGCGATTGTACCAACAAATAAAAGAGCACTACTCTAAATTAGACCGGATAACTAAACCTTAAAATCTAATTTTCAGATTTAAGTTTGTAATGAAAAATAATAAATTTCTCTCTAACATCCTTAATATAAAATCTTGAATAAAAATAAAATCAATTCATTTTAGAAATTTTCACCTATTTAATATTTCGCAAGCATAACAACGTTATTATTATATCATGATTATAAACAGCTAGCACAGTTAAATTTAATCACAGACAAATTAAATATAACATGTAAGAATAAAGCATAAAAATAACTGTAAAGAAAATAAAATCCTTACAGAACTTCGACGCTATTCCCGTTGCTAGAAAACCTCCAAGCGGAATTTGCACTTCCATTTATTGTATCAAAAACTAAAATATTACAAAAACATTACAAGTTCCTCTCAAAAAGAGAAGAACTCTAAAACTAAGAGAATTGAACTATAAACTAAGAGAAAAACTAAACTAAGAAAAACTCAAAAACTAAGAAATGAGAGAAAGAAAGAAGAGAGAAGTGTGGTTTTGAGGTGTGCTTTGAAGTGAAGGGAAGGGGGTATTTATAGGTGAGGATGGAGAGAAAAAATGAGTAAAAAATGTTAAAAAAATATTAAAAAATTAAAAAACGTGTAATGGAAATGCTGAGGTCATCAATGACGTCGATGACGTCACAGGCTGTCAGCACGTGAAAAATGGGGTGAAAACGCGTTGGGCGCGCTCTTGGGTGGCTGGCTGGGCGCTGGCCGCTCGGCGCGCGTGAAGGTGCCGCGCGCGGCAGCGCAGAATGGGTGTCAACGCGCTGGCGCAAAGATAAAGCGGCGCTGGTAAGCTGGCGCGCGATTTTCCATCTTTTTGACATTTTTGACCTTTTCGACCCATTTTGTCCAATTTTTCCATGTTTGTTGACCTTTTCCCACTTATTTATTAATATATTTGTGATGTATTGCTTCAAGTATTCTTCTTTGAGTCTTTAAATTGCGTTTTTAAGCCAAAATACCTGAAAAACAATAAAAATACGCGTGATTCCGAAAAAGACAAATTTATATAAATATATGATAAAACATATAAATATATATATTTTTAATCAATTAATGTGTATAAAATCATGGTTATTTTAGTGCTTTTTGAGCACTCATCAGAAATTAACTAAAAACTAAGAAAAAAACTAAAAAAACTAAGAAATGGAAGAAAGAAAGAGAGAAGAGAATATGTTTTGAGGTGTGTATGAAGTGAAGAGAATGGGGGGTATTTATAGGTGAGAATGGGTAGAAAAAGTGAGTGAAAAAATGTTAAAAAATTGTGAAAATGCGTAGTGCAATTGTTGAGGTCATTGATGACGTCAACATGACATCATGGGGCAGCTGCGTGCAAAAATGAGGCAAAATGGGCAGCGGCGCGCGCGGAGGGAAGATGGGCGCGCGCGGAAAGAAGGCTGGTGCGCGCGAAAGGAAGAGCTGGTGTGCGCATTTTCCTCCTTTTTGACATTTTTGACCCATTTTGTCCAATTTTTCCATATTTGTTGACCTTTCCTCATTTATTTATTAATATATTTGTGATGTATTGCTTCCAATATTCCTCTTTGAGTCTTTAAGTTACGTTTTTAAGCCAAAATACCTGAAAAACAATAAAAATACCCGTGATTCCGAAAAAGACAAATTTATATAAATATATGATAAAACATATAAATATATATATTTTTAATCAATTAATGTGCATAAAATCATGGTAATTTTAGTGCTTTTTGAGCACTCATCACCTACCATCAGGACTATCCATTCCATACACGAAGGGCCTGGGATTAATGGGACCTCTAGTAACTCACACAAGAGGCACGCTAGAGACCCATGCAATGCCCCATACATACACTTTGGAAAAATAAAGGTCTTCTATAGAGATTGTCTTCACTGAGAAAGATGAGAGTTCATCTCATTGTGAAGGCCCTTTTGTAATCACTCTGAGAATAGGGTCCTAAGATGTTTACTAGACCATGGTTGATACTAGAAGGTCTATTGATATTCTTTTCCTTTCTATAGTAAGAGCCCTAGGCATAAAAGAGATTGATATTGCAAAAAGAGAGCTACCATTTGTAGGATTCAACAATAGCACCACTTACGCAGTCAGAACCATGGTGCTACCTATCATGGTCAAAGGGACAATAGTGATGACTAACTTCGTGGTGATTGACATCCTAGATTATTACATGCCATTTTACGTAGGCCATGGATACATAAGATGAATGTGGTCTCATCCATCTTCCACCACTATGAAAAGGGTCATTCTCGAGTAGCAATCACAATAAGGCCTCTCTAGAAAGAGGTCAAAGGATAAAAGTTTAGCACAATCTGTCAACACAAATGAGGTATGAGACCTATCAATGGGAGATAAGGAGGAGAATCACCCTTTGAAACTAAGTATAGATTTGACAACAGAGATGGAGGAGCAACTTGCCCAATTCCTAAAAGTAAACTCAAATGTTTTTGCATGGACCCCTGCACACATGCCTAGGATGGATCCACAAGTTAAATTTTGATCCAAAGGCTAGACCTATCCAACAAAGAAAGATAAATTTCCTAGAGACAAAAATGAGGCGATTAAGAGTTAAGTCACCACCCTTAAGGAGATAGGGATAATAAAGGAAGTCAACTACCCTACTTGGTTGTCAAACATGGTGCTGGTGTAGAAGGCATGCAGGTCACCCCGTATGTGTGTGGCCTTTATAGAATTAAATGAGGTAAGTCTCAAAGATTATTTCCCCTACCCAGTATCGATCAACTAGTTAACTCTACAATTGGTTTTGGATTTATGTATTTTTTGGATGCCTACTCTGGTTACCATCAGATGAGGATATGCTAGGAAGATGAGGAAAAAAATTATCACCAAAGAGAGGACCTTCTGCTATACCAAAATTCCATTCAGATTACAAAATACAGGTTCCACATTTCAATGCCTCGTCAAAAGATGTTTGTAGATCAGTTGGAAAAAAACTTGGAGGCATATGTGGACAATATAGTGGAAAAGTCAGCACAACCACTAAACCACGTCAAAGACTTAGAAGAGATATTTTCTACAATCTGAAGGTACGGTATGAGGCTTAATCCTAAAAAATATGCCTTTGGTGTTTCCTTTGGAAAATTCTTAGGTTACCTTATATCTACCCAATGGATTATGGCTAACCCAAACAAGATACATGCCTTAGTGAGTATAAGGCCTCCTACCAATCTAAAAGGAATCCAACAATTGAATGGAAGGATAGTGGTAATAAATAGGTTATTCTCCAAATACACAGAAAAGTGCTTATCGTTCTTCAAAATGTCGAGGAAGAACACGTCGGTTTTCTAGGACAAAGACTCTGATAGAGCCTTTAAAGGAATCAAGAAATTCATTAGCAAATATTCTGTCCTTATCATCCCTTTCCCAAGAGAGATACTATCTTTATATTTGGCTTTGGAATCCTAGACTTGTAGTGTCGTACTCTTAGCCGAAAGAGACAAGGTTGTACACCCCATCTATTACATCAGCCAAATCTTAATAGACTCCCAAAAAAGGTACCCAACGATTGACAACCTATCCTTCACTCTAAAAATCAATGTGCAAAAGCTCAGGCATTACCTTGGCTCACACATAGTGGTAGTACTTACCTCCTAACAACTCAAAAGCTTTTTGATGAGGTAAGAAATATCATGAAGATTAGCACAAATTTCCATAAAGCTAGGAAATCATGACATTAAATACATGGTTAGAACAATCATAAAAGGACAAGCAGTGGCTAACTTTATGGCAGAATCCAGTGAGACACCTGAAGTCATCGGTGATGAGGCATAAGAAAAGGTGTGTGGTATGGATCAAAAAGAGACATCGACCTGGAAAGTATTCATTGATGGCGCCCATAACTTCAATGGCACTGGGATAGGGGTGGTCTTAGTTGTTCATGATAAAAAATGTTTTGAGTATACTATTAGGTTGGATTTCTAGGCAACTAATAATGTCATAGAGTATGAGGTGGCTATATTTAGGGCCATGGCATCACATAAACTTAGGATAGATAAGATCATCTTGCATAATGAATCTCAACTAGTGGTCAACCAATAGTTAAGGGAGTTCAAAGATAATGATGGAAAGATGAGGTAATATTTGGAGAGATTAACCATACTTGGGTGATGTCGATAAAAATATTGGCATAAGCAAGTTTGGAAGAGGCTAAAAGAATGGTCAGGTATGTATATGCTCCTAATAACCCATGATTCACCCCAATATTTAGCTTTCTTGAAAAGGGAGATCTACCAGAGGATCAACACTTGCAAAGGAAATCAAGGACAAGGTGGGACAATACTTGATTGGAGTCGGTAAGCTATACAGAAGGACTAGACTCAAACCCAAACTCTTGTACATAGTCAATGAGGGGTCTAAAATACTAATGTTTGAAGTATATGAAGGGGAGTGCGACTCCAATTTAGGTGTAAAAAGGCTATCCCAACGGACTATTGGCCCACTATGCTAGAAGATTGCACAAAATACACTTAAAAGTGCAATAAGTGCCAAATATTTTCCCAATTTTCACACACGCCTCTAAATACCATGACGGGGATGGTGAACCCCTTGGCCCTTCTACAAGTAAGGGCATGACATAGTAGGATCTCTACCTCAAGCAAAGGATCAAAATAAGTTTTTACTCGTAGCCACTGATTATTTTTCCAAATGGATTGAGGTAGAACCTCTCGGAAGAATATGAGAGAAAGAGGTGATTCGATTTATTTGGAAATCTATAATTTAACGGTTCATTCTACCTAAGTAGCTTGTTATCGATAATGAGAGGTAGTTTACGAGTCGTAACATCAAGGAGTTCACCAGAAAATATAACATTAAGATATGTCACTCAATGCCATATTATCCCCAAGCCAATGGTCATGTAGAGTCTTCTAACAAACTAATAATAAACCTACTAAAGAAAAAGGTTAGAGGGTGCGAAATAAAGATAGGTTGAGGAGCTGTCTGGAGCATTGTGGGATGTTAGAACTAGTCCCCGAAAGAACACCAATGAGACACATTTCTCCCTAGTATATGGAACTAAAGTTGTGATACCAATTGAGGTTATAGTGTCCATTGAAAGATCAATTCTAACAAAAGAGTAGAACACTTTGAGTAGAGCAATCAAACTGACTCTCACTAAGGAGAAAAAGGGAAAATCCTTGAAGAGGATAACCAATCAAAAGGAAAGTAACAAACTATTATAACAATGCTGTGTATTTTAAAGCTTTCGCCATGGGCAATTGGGTTCTCAGAAGGGTCTTCCCTAGAAAAAAAGGAATGGATAGCTGGAAAAATGGGTGCAAATAAGGAAGGGCCATATCAAATAGTTGAGACAACACTGCGAAGAGCCTACTTATTGAGAAGTATTGAATGAGCTGAGGATGGCACAAGTTGGAATGCCCAACACTTAGAAAAATACCACTTTTGATGCATCTTAATTTACTACTTTCATATATCATCCTTGTATGTATACATAAGAAGTGAATTATTTCAAGAAATGGATCTCTTTTATACTATATGTCATAGGATGATCACCTTAGTCAAGAACTAGATAGGGTGCCCTAACAATTGTAAAAGTCATGAGTAGATCACTTCGATCAAGAATCAGATAGATTGCTTTGACATTGAAGGGAGAACCGAGCACCTCGGTTAAGAACCGGGTAGAATTCTCTCTCCCAATACTATATGTCATAGGCTAATCACCTCAATTAGGAACCAGGTAGAGTGCCCTGACACTTATAATATTCACGAGTTGATCACCTTGGTCAGGAACTGTGTAGATTGCTCTAACACTTAAGGGAGAATCGATCACCTCGGTCAAGAACTAGGTAGAGCACCTTGACACTCTTAAAGATCACAAGTTGATCACCTTAATCAAGAACCAAATAAATCATGCTGGTACTAAAGAGAGAGTTGAGCACCTCTGTTAGGAACTATGTAGAGTACCCTAACACTTGTAAAAGCTTGAGTTTATTGATACGTGGAAAAATACATTGGTATGGCATTGTAAGTGTATTCTATTAAAAATATTTTTATTGTTCAAGCTTAAAATGCTCTTAAAGTTTATTAATACATAGCTTGGCCTCCCAAGGTTAAAAATTCCTTAGATGCTTAAATACTCGACTGAAGTCCGGGTTGTCTGTCTCCTCCATCAAGGGTAACAACTCAGCTTGAATCTTGGTAATTTTATTTTGTACATTAGCCATTATTTTAGGAGGGATCAAGGTCAACACAAGTACATAACATTCTAACTCTTTTGCAATGCCCATCATCTTGAGGAAGACCCATTTAGATCATTTCATGTAGAAGTTTGCCCAATAGGACTCCTTATCCACAAGGGAGACCATTTTAGTCATGGTACTTCTTTTTAGAGCTTTAGTTTGAAATAATTGCTCCTTACAAGAGGCGAGCTAACACTTGGCCTCTTTATAAAGTTTTAGATTATCCTCGAGCCTAGACAACTCAATTTTTAATTCCTTCACCTCGATCTTAAGTCTACCATTTTCCAATTTTAAAGCTTGAGTTGAATGTCTTTTAGCCCTATTAGAATCCATAAGGTTCACATAAGAAAGGTGGAGAAGAAGTATGCAACTATTTCAATAATATTGTCTGAATTTAACAAGTGTCCCTAACCTTTTTTTATAGGGGATGATGTTAAGAAAATGTTTGGTGCCATATGTCCCAAAAATAGAAAGGTAGGTTCACATCATAAAAAAATATTGCAAATGATATAAATACAAAATTATGCAAGCAACATAGTTGGTTCTCAAAACCAAATTGATTTTCATTAATAAGTATAAAATTACAAAAGGTTAAGCCCGCGACCACACAAGTAAGAGTGGAATCGAGCTCAAAAGGAAGTAAAAAGTGTATGGGGCTTTAGAAGGCTCAAGTCATTACCAATATCAATAGTCCCCAGTCCCACCTTTTACACCTACCACCTTAGGCCCGTCACCACTCTCACCAGAGTTTGAGTCCTCTTCCTAGCCCCCATCATAGGACTGAGTAGGCATACATTAGTGAGTGACCAGGATATCTAAAATATAGTAGTAGTACTCCCCCAAATCCTTTTTCTTGGCCTCTGTCTTGAAGTAGCCCATCTCCAGCTCATACTCTATCTCAATGCTAGAGGTGAATTTTTTGGCTATCGCATCAAGCTTGATCTTCACCTTCTCTTTTGACTCAAATAACTTGAAATTACATGCTTAATCTCTACCTCGGCCTTTCTCTGGGTCTCCTCGAGCTCAACAAAATACCTCAAGTTTTCAGTTAGCTCAATAGTGGCCTTAGATAGTTTCTTCTTCTTATCTATGGCCTTACCCTCCCAATTGTTGGCCTTCGCTAGTAGCACATCGTACTTAGCTTGAGTAGAGGCATGGCTTTCTTTTTCTTATGCCAACTCATTCTTTAAAGGCCCCACACCTTGAGCTCTTTTCAACCCATACAGTAACTGCAACTGAAAAGGAGCGAGATGACATGAGGTCAAACATAAGAAATGCATATAGTTACAAAAATGTATATACATGAGAAGAAAGGTTAGATTGGCACACCTAGTATATGAGGTGACTGATCATAACCTCAAAGACTGTGTCCTCACATATGGCGTCAAGTTGTCTCCTGTGCGCCATAAAAGGAAGGTGGCACACATAGTGGTCGAACTGCTTTGGTGCTATACTCAGATACAGAGCCACCCCATCCACATCGATAGTGAAATCATTGACAACACCCTTCCCTTTCCTCAAATCCCTTATAGGGTGGTTAGATACTTATGGAACCAAGCTGGGAAGTGGTGAAATGTATCGATCTTGGGACGCTAGTAAAGGCTCGAAGACTTGCTTCTCTTCTTCCCTTTAGAAGAGCCTCTCCCTAGTATGGAGATGTAGTCTTTTGGGAGCTTGTCCTTTGGAAAGGAGCTTACTCTTAAGTTGAGTCAAAAGTGTCTCGGCATTGAACTCCATAGTATCTGCAAAAATAAGGTTAATAAGGTGTTAGTATTATGGGTCAAGTCTATAAAAAAAGAAGGGAAAAGGTTCAAGTATCAAGGTTAGTTCACCATCGTTAAGGACCACCTCAAAATTTCCCCCATAGTCTTGGGAAAGGTCTGGTGCTTGGAAGGGGCCCGAAGTTTACCAATGATCCTATGGGGGGCTCCACTGAGTCTTGCCTCATCAACCCACATGCAAAAAAGCACAGGGTGTTTAATAGTTTTTCCATGGGTTTTTCTCAGGCAGATAGCTCTAGATATTAGCTAAGCGTTACTTCACATCCTCACTTAGGGTCGTCATGAAGGAACCCATATTCCTTATCACAACCTTCATATCAGTGATCCTTATTAGTCTCATTTCATTAATAGGAGTCTCCCACTAACTTGAAATGTAGAAGAAATATTTCTTCCAATTCTTTTCGTTCTTAAGAAGGGCCATGTTTATACCCTTATCTGGTATATAGGGTTCTGTTTCAACATATAGACTTCATCAAACTCATGCATTTCTAAGTCCACCCCAAAGCTCTTTACATATCAATTTAAGGCAAAGTAAGTACCTCCAGCCATTAGGCATCAGCTAACCCAGTGCGAGCTGAGTCGTGGCCAAAAACCTTCTTATGAATGGATACAAAGGAAACATGATCCCCAACCACAAAGTTTCTCATGAAAGACTGTCCATCCAGTTTTGGGTGGGTCATTGTCACGGGCCTTCGACATTGAAATCATTATTTGAACCGAGATATGGATGTTGTAGGTTTTCCTCAACTTCTCCTCATCTTGAGGTGACAGACCATTGGTTTTAACCTTGGCTGACCAACCTTTGGTACGACCTATGGATTCCCCAGTCCATAGATTCCTTGTTTTCTTCGTCCATAATCTAGCGACATATATCTAAGTCTGAGGCATGTTCAACCTAATAGTTGGTATTACTTATGGATGAGAAGTGAAGGTAGAATGCTGAGTCTATGATGGATCCCCCTCACTCGAAGAACTCGTCTCATTAGAGGATCCCATGTCATCATTCTCTGGCTGACTCAAGTAGGTGGGATATTATGGGCTCTCCCAGGAAACCGAGCCTAAGGTCTCTTTTCTGTGCATGGTCTCTACTAAAATATCACAAAAACATAAAAAAGTAAGGCATGGGAAGTAGAGATTACCTAGGGTCAAGTTTGAAATAAAAAGGAGAATGATTATCTAAATCTACCTAGAAAGAAAGTAGAAAGGTGTTAGGCTCAAAGAAGTTTTACTTTAAAAACTTGAGCAAGTAAGATATGTACCAAGTTGGTTTCTTACCATCGAACTAGAATTTTTTTATGGCTTGAGTTGAGGTGACAGAGCATTTTTTTTCTTGATTTTTGTTTATGTGTAGGAAACGATAAGATGAGGCTCAGCCTAGCCACCCCCTTATATAGAGACCCACATTTATCTTTCCAATCAACTGACATGTATTTATTAGGGGAGTTGAAAGGTTCAAATCTGTTGTTTGAGTATTACTCTTCCATCATAGTTTAGAACCCGAGCTGTAAGAATAGAGGGACTAGATATTTGGACATATGGATCGACCTGGAGCCCGACCTATCTAACAGTCCGAGTCTAGAAGACAGCCCAAGTCTAGAAGATAACTAGAGCTACAAGACCAATCGCCCCCTAAGGCCTGCCTCTGTCCACATCCACGAATACACTCGTGGGATAGACATGTCCTGTATAGTTTTGGCATCTTGAGGGTTGACCACCAGCTTGAGCTATGAGGTGATCGACCTCAGTATAAATATGCTTGTTTTTACCTTTATGCCCCCGGATACACTTATATGCGTATATCTTATGTAACCGACACATGTACATGTGAAAATCTATATATACATGGATTCTCTAAGAGGTCTACACATTCCATCAATTGCTCTGATTTGTCTCTAATTTCTCTTTTTATAAATCGAATCAATCTTAACAATAAGGAAGGTGAATACGAGGATGAGGAGGAAGAAATAGAACATATGTGAATTTGATGAAGATTGAAAGGTATATTACAATAAATTTACTTATGACCAATGAATTATGGTAATAGATTATTATTAAATCTTTGTTACCATTAAAATTCACTTGAAAAGGATTAGGTTAGAGACGAGGAAAAACTTATAGAGGGATGAATTGGGATTTAATTGAAATCCAGAAAAGAATTCCTTTTACTAGAATTTTTTATTTTAGATTAATTTTTCTTATATTTTTATTTTTATTGATTTGAATAAAAATAAATATTTGATTCTTCGCCTAGAATTTGTTCAAGTATAATATTTTTTTCATCTAGATATTATTTTAAGATTATTTATGCTATATTTATATTTGTATTGTTTCTATTTTGTTAAAAGTCTAGATCTTCATATTGATATATTGTGTTCTTGAAGGTTACAAAATGATATCAATATTCAATTGTTTAAGAAGAATATTAAATATATCAATTGAAGTAATTAAACACTAGATTCAATAGCCTTACAACACAACTAATGATTAAAGCTAAAGTTTTTTTTGGTATGTTCCAACAAATATCATTAGTTTTGATTTATTAAATTTAATTATTGATATATTTAAGAGAATAAATTTTATTTAAAATATATTTTTAATCTTTATTTATAAAATTTAATTTTATCTATAAAAAAATTATTTTAATTTTACGTAAAAGTAAAAGATGAGTAATATTAAATTTACATAAATTTTAGTTATATTAATTATATTTTTATATGGAAAAATAAGTTTAGAGTGATAAAATTATTTATTATTATTTTTGTAAAATAAGTTGAATTAACTTCTTTGTAATTTTTATTATAATATAACTTTCACATATATAAAGAAATAAAAATGTGTATACATTAAATTAATATAATATTAAATGAGATAAGAGGTTAATTACCTTAACTTATTTTCTTTATTTGTCGAAATTATGTTAAGTCATATATAATAATTGATATAATTATAAATTTAATTACATTTATTATTTCTTACAAAACACAATTGTCTATGGACTCGATGCGAAAGAAAAATGTTTTTTATATCACAATTTCATAAATATATCAATCAATAATTGACTATGTTAAATGACATAAGCATTATCCTAGTTTTTTTTATTCATTTTTTATTTGTGTAAAAATTTTATTTAAAAAATATATAAAATAACATACTTAAATTTTATAATAATAAAAATAAATTCTTTAAAATTTATAATAATAAAAATAAATCTAAAAAATAATAAATATAGATAAATTAATAAAAAATTATTATTTAATATATCTAATTAGTTAGAATTCAACTACGTTAAAAATGAAATTTTTTAAGATAAATTTTTTCTGTATAAATAAAATATATGAAATAAATATAATATATTATTTTATATCTATAAGTTTTAAGACATATGATAAATGTTTTCCCAGATAAATTTTTTATGAGGCAATAATTGATGTTGGAATTTGAATTAAAAAATGATCTTAATTGAGTAGTACTAGTTTCATAAGAACGCTTTCTTTACATATCTTAATTTTTACTTTATGTGCTTCTATAAACAAGAAACTTTGGCATTTGAGTCCCCCCATTAATCTCATCATATGTTGTGTTTTTTTTTTTCTTCTTCTCGTCATTCTTCTCATATTTTGGTCAAATTAACGTGAGTAATGCATTCTTTTTATAATAACTTTAACTAAGTATCCAAGTTGAAAATATATATAAAATTAATGGATTCATTTTTACCATAAATGTGTAAATTTTATTATTTGAATAGAGAGGACGATTTTCATTTTTGCTAAAATGAATGATTAAATAAAATCTCAACATATATAAATTCTTGTATAAATTGTCATCGATCTAAAAAGCAGGTATGTATTCCCGAACACACAAATTAAAGTGAATATAGTAATCCAAGACGAAGATCCTTAAGTATAGTAGTGTCTCTATACATCATATTAACTCCCCTAATTCTTGAGTACTAATTAATTCTTGGTTTTAAAAAAAAAAAAAGGATCATATGAGACTATAAAACAAAATGTAAATTTTGAAGAAATTAAATAATTAATTAAAAACTAATGACCAACACCAGGGCTTGGAACAGAACGCATAATTCGATTTATGGAAATGAGGTGTCTGGCAACGAGCTTTTCATCGATAACATCGGCGTGTCCCTTGTTGCTTGGTGTCGAAGAACTTGGTACTTCACCCTTTGGAAGTACACTTAGAAATAAAGACGCTATTGAAGAAGAAGAAGAAGAAGAAGCAACCTCAGCAGGTTTGTCGATGTTTTGATGATCAATATTGTTTGGTGTCAAAAGCTTTCTGGCCTCTAAACTCGACACAAACGAGGCAAATACCACAATCAAAGTAAGAGCCCAGATGCTGATGAAACGACCCATTTTGGGAATTTGGAATTGTTGTTTAAAAGTAAGAGACTGAGAGAGAGAGAGAGTGTGTGTTCTGGGTTTTGTTGTGGGAATTGAATGTTATTGAACTTGTCTCTGCTTTATCTCTCTATATATAAGGAAATTATAAATATTAATGAGAAATATATAATAAACTTGTAAAAGAGATATATATATATATATATATATATAAAGATAAATTTATGCATTTGGCCCGTGACGGCTGGAGAGAATTAAAATTGTAAAAGAGATTAATTGGCCTTGGATCAAGAAATTGGGAAAAAGAAAAAGGCAAAGTCAAGAATCTCAATATCAAAAGTTCAAATTGGAATTTCATTGAGCATGAAGTCACATTAGTCAATAGTACTACAATTTCTGTACACTCAACTTGGAAGAAATATCTTAATTAATCTGTGTGTCAACTCTTCATTTGTGTATACACTTTTTGTGGGTCTACATCACATAGAATAATAGGCATTACTTGTACATATTGCATTACTTGTACATATCAATTTAAATATAAATTTAGGCACAAATAGTTAAATTCTTAATAATAATAATAAGCTAAAAGAGAAATAGCGAGTGTAGTAAAGGCGCGTGTGACTGAGAGGGGAAGGAATTAGGTAAGCATGGGATAAGCCGCCGGCTAGTGTGTTAGAGTTTTCTTAATTCATCGGTGCACCGTCAATAGATTTGTCTGTATGTCAATTTGTCAATGTCCCTTAAACTCTGCTCTCATTCATTCACCTTGACTTGCGCTTAGGTAGATCAGTTAAATGAGCAACTTCAGTCTTTGGCCACTATCTAAGTAGCTTCTTCCTAAATTCATTACCAACGTCCTATAACGTCAATATTCTAAATAATGTTACTGATACAATAAAAATTATTAGTACCATAGTTAATTTTATTTAATTATAATAATACTATAATGTAATTATTTTTAAAAATATAATATATATTTTAGATATTTTTGTTATAATAATAATAAATTAATTAGGATAATACTAATATAAAACCTCCCTATCTAATATAAAAAACCACTCACAACAAATACATACTTTGGACTAAATGTCCTACCTTAAGACCTCTTTCCTATCCTTCGCTTTCCACGTACATTAGTGCGTACGTAGAAATATGAACAATATTTTGCATATTTATTAGTTGAATTTTTCATGCTACTTTCCGTAATAAATTATAAGTTTAACCAATAATTTATCTATAAAAATAATTAAATAGATTTAACAAAATTATTTAATTATTTATATTGATTAAATAACATGCATGATTTTTAGACAACGATGTATGACTCTTATATATGTGATCAATAATTGATGAAATTAATAAATAGTATGAAATTTAATTGACATGAGAGTATGATTATGTTAATTACTATATGTATGTAGTTTATTCGAAAAAAGAATACATGTTAAGTTAGATTCAATTAATCATATAATTAATTGATAATTATATTGTAAGAATTTTATTGTTTAACATATTTGAAAAATTGGAGTATTAAATATTATTAGATATTTTCTCATATATCTTCTTAGCTGTCAAATCCGAATTAATTAATTACTGTTATTTATTTTTAATTTTTCTTTCTTAAAATATAAAACACAAAAAAATTAATTTTTATTTTTTTAGTTTTAAAAATTAATTTCTAATAACATAATCTCCGTATAAACGATCTTTTCTTAACATAATTCATATATATTAGTACTAAAAAATAAATGTATAAAATATTAATATAATGTTATAATAATATAAATCTGTACACATAATTTTATTTTTATTAGATAAGAGTATTATTAAAATAATAAAAAGTGGCATTTAACATTTGCTTTATACCGACAAAGTCATTAAAGGATCGATACCCCAATTTAATATTTGCAATAATTCATAACTATAATTTACTATTAAGATGATTTATTTAATTATGATTATAATATATTTTTATAAATTTAAATAACTTGTCTACCATTTATTTTAATAGAATTACGTGCAATTTTTAAATTTTATGTTACCATGTGTAGAATATGTTAGAGAGAAAGACAAAGTGATATAAATTCATACAACTTTGACGGGAGAAGATAAGAATTAATAAATATTTTATCAAGTCTATTTTAAACGCAAACATCAATTAATCAAAGTCAATAAAAATAAATGAGTTTTTACATCTTTCAAAATCTATGACTTTTGAATATATCTACATTTATTGAAAATTTTAAAACTTTTAATTAAATGCCCCTAATTTTAACATTAATCTTAATAATAATTAATCCCTCTTTTCTTTTCAATTTTCTTCTTCTTTTAACTTTCATTTTGTTAGGCTTTTCTTCCAAAAAAAGAGAGCCTTTTTCATAAGAATTATCTCTCCATTGTATCTTTTTATGATTTCTTTTGTATTAATAAATAAATCATAGTTTTCTATGTTAATTATTCCACCAGATTCCTAACTATGTTGATCCTTTTTTTTCTCACTTAAATCTTAATGTAGGTAACCTTTCATTTATTTATACATATTTATTTTGAATTTGATATGTTTATTTTTTAAATTTAAGTATAGATTTGATATATATTTTAATTAGATAAGATTTTCAAATATTCAAATAAGGGATGTATTATGGAGTTGTCAAAAAAGATTTGACCATTTAATTTTTACATTTATTTTTATTTTTGATTAATATAATTTAATTTTTGTAATTTAAATAAATTTTTTATTAGTATTTTAATTAAATACACGTTCGTAAAGAATAATGATTGAATCCTCTTCTTTTCTGGGCAATCCTATTGGATTTCCTCATTAACTCTGTCTCTCCAAATATTATAATAATTAGTCCAATCAAAATAAATTTTTTAATCAATTCAATAAATATCATATTCCTTGTGACGAAATAAATAATAAATATCATATTCCATGAAAACCGTTAGCATGTTATTGTATCGTTGGACCCTTGTCCTTCTTACCTGTTACTTTTTATAACTCGTGCATATTTTTTTTTACTTATATTATTTATATTAATATATTATATATTATTATTATTTTAAAAATTAAAGAATCCATTACTATTTAAAAAATATTAATATATATAATATAAACATAAATATATATATATATATATATTTATAAATTTATAAATTTATGTATAATTGTTATTTAGATAATGATATTTTCATAATAATATTTTTTTTCATCGTATTTATAAAATATCAAATTTATCTATTATATTAATTATATTTTATGTTAATAAATAAAGTTGTATTTAATAACATCAAAATTTACTTAATATAACCACCCTTAGCATTAATTTACTTTTGTATTAAACAATACAACTTTTAGACATGTCAACGCCCTTTCGGTGGTTCCAATTTAATACAAAAAACGATGGTACCTTAATTTATGTACTCAATCTCAACTACACAAAATTCAAGTTAAAAAAAAATTATTTTTTTTTTATTTTCTTTTTGTTTTTTACAACTCACAATCAGTTTAATATATATAAAAAATTATAAAAAATATTTTCTTTTAATAAAAATATTATTCAGTTGCCTAAATTAAAAAAAAATATGTTAATTAATCGTTAATAAGGAGTCACTAAGAACTTTTGGTTTGATAAATTTTTTAGAGGAAATAATACAAATAGTATTAATGAACAGTGAAATGATGATGGTTAATCCTTGATAATTTTTTTTTTTACATAAAATAAATTTAAAATTATTAAATATATTTTTTAGTATATTTTCTATAACAAAAAAATTAATAATATATTCTGTAACTTAGAAGATTAAATATAAATAAAGAGATTGAATTGAGCTTGCATACTCTAGATAGATGCATAAGACATGTATAACAAGGAATAAGTGCCTACAAGATGTGAAAACAGAATGCCCAAAAACAAGAAAAAAAAGGTAACATGGGGTGTTGAATAATTTAGAATAGTACTAGTTCTTATATATATATGCTGTCGGCACAAGATGATATATCCCACAAAGAAGAAAGTGTTACGGCAGAACATCTAACAGGTTGAAGAAGGTGCCTTTTAACTTTAGACATGATTTATCTGCTCCATCTACATTACCATCTACTTGGTGCCTTTTTAGATAGACCAATTCTATTAGTTGTTGCAGATAATTAATTAATAATACGTGTGAAAGACAATAATTATATGATTTATATCCCAAGATAAGAGGACATTTTTTTTTTATTTTGGCTAGTTCTGTTGCAATGGCAAAATTTATATTTTTAAAAATAGATAATTTATTTTGATAATAATATTTATTATTACTTTAAAAATAACAATTCACTAACCAAAAAAAGTTGTAGCCAAACTGAGGTTAAAATTGTTTAATATTTGTCGGTTTTGTCATTAAAAATGAGTTTTGCAAATTCCATTTTTAAGGCCACAAATTAGGTTGAAGCTTTAATTTTTTTACTTTTATTAGTGTTAGTGGGATTGAAACTGAACTCAATGCAGCTCTTACAAACTTTACATGGTTAATGAATAAACCATAAGTATTATTTTATATATATTAATTTTTTTTATATATTTATTCTTATTTAATCATTATAATATCCTAAAATTATTTATTTTATATTTTTTGAAAAAATAATGAATTTTTTTTTTGGATAATGTGAATTAACATAAATAAAACCAGTGATCAACTTAAAACATCTTATCTTCCACTAAATGCATGTTGGCTGCACGTTGTGACCTACTTTAAGCCACTTGGACATACGAATAACATTTTATTTTCCATCATCCAACCAACTTAATTTTTTTTCAAATATCAAGTCTACACCCCCATTGAATCACGAGAGCAGTCAAAAGTCACGATAATTAAGAAAAAAATTAAAAAAAATTGATCTTTGTATCATTGTTTGAAAAAAGATTGAAGAATAATTTAAATATCAATATTTTTAGTTCTTTTATTTCCAATAATTTATTAAAATAAGAGTATATTCTCTAATGATCTTTTTTTATTAATGATAGAATATTTAGTTTGTTTATTGGATTTTGTGATTTTCATTACTAGTTAAATATTTAATATGATTGTATACGATCTTTAAGTTCTAGATTATGATTTAATTAATTTTATATTATAAATTATTTAAATTTAAATTCTTGAATTATTAAGTGTTTAATTTTATATTTGATTATCAAAATTCTGATTGTTATGAATTAAGTTGATAAATTAATTTATTACGTGTA